>CM037592.1:75195205-75831174 GCA_021018995.1 Chloranthus sessilifolius | reverse complement strand
AGATCTAGTGACACCCGAAAAGGTCTCTTTCTCCTTATAATTACCAGATCTGTAGCTAGATCTGGGGGTCTACTATACACCTTCTAGGTTTAGATCACTACTCCCTATGGGACAAACTCTTATCAAAACTTGCTACAATGGACCCTGTATCTTGCAGGTCTAAGAATATTTTAGATGTGCTGAATCCATCTATGTTTTATTTTGCTTTTAATTTGTTTTCACCACACAATAAATCAGCACACTAGAATTCTTCAACAATCCACCATGGCCGATGAAACCAACTGGTCGGCAATCCAGTAGGCTATCACCCACCATTTGCAGAGGGAGGCCAACACTATGCTAGGGGTCGCGAAGGACATATGGGAGACCTTGCTTCTATTTGTGTTGGACGCTGAATTTCCAAATCCGGCATCCTCGTCTTCCCCAACGTCTCTTCTTCCCCCTCTCAAACGGAATTCATCCGCCTACCATCTCCGCCTCGATCGCCGTCTTCCGCATAACTCCTTTGCTGAGTTCGGTTATCCTTCCTCTTCTACGAGACACAAGCTGAGGGTAACTTGGATCAGGTAGAGCGATATCTTTTTGAAGGCATCCAACCACTTTTTGAAGACCTTGGGATCATCGTGCCTTACCTTTCGGGTCGCTGCCACAGTTTGAACATGTCTAGCTTCTTCCTAGGTTTTTATTTTTGTACACTGGAGTCTGTAAATTATAAATAGTTAATATATAAATATTTTCATTTTATTTTTATTTTGTGGTTGCTGACAATTCCGTGGAGGTGTGGATGATTGCTTTTGAAACAAGCTTGGGGGAGGCTCAGTATGCCTCTCTGCCCCCCTTTCTCATTTGCCATATTTCTTGGCCCTGACCTGTCTGCTAGTTTTCATGCTACATTTTGGCCTAGGTTTGACCAGGCTATAGTGCTTATTGATTGACCACCTCACACTTCTTTATAATTGCCTTGTTGCTTGTATAGTATTTATAGGTTTGCTCAATGAGGACATAGCACCACGTAGGTTTGGGGGTGTGATTGTGCTGAATGTGTGGTTATTACTACAAATTGCCGCATCATAAAATATGACCACTGTTTTTTTTATATATACCCTTCATACTTTTTTCAGTTTCTAAAACCATCAAAAAATTATTTTGCTGAAGTTTTCAAAACTAATCAATGATGCATGTAATTTTTATTTTTAGATACTCATACCATGATGAAACTGCTGTTATTTAGGATAATCAATCCCAATGTGAAAATTTAAGGATTGGTTTGAACTCAATGTCTAGAAAATTTTTTCACACCATTTTCCATGCTTAAGTCTAGAAATTAATGGATTAGTTCGAATTTGAAACCTTAGAATTCCAAGAATTGACTAAAACCAGTGAGCTTTAGAACCTTTGTTCATCGTTCTTGATGAGTGCTGAAAATAATTTAGAGTACCTTTGAAATATGTGCTAAATTGTTTAAATTTCATTTGTTTCACTTGGTTTGTGGATCATGCATTGTTCATATTATTGTACTAGAACTTATTGTATGTGAACCTAAAGCAAATAGGTATCGTTACCACCAGGAAAGGAGATGATTGAAGGCCATCTATTGGCTCGTTTGTGCCCAAAATACCACACCTAATACTCAATTACCTTTTGCACCCCTTTGAGCCTCGTTTAAAAAGAAAATAAAAAAATCTTGCCTTATTTATTTCTTGATAAGCCATGTTCACCATACCCACACATCCGTGCTAAAATTATAAGGTCTTACCCTTCAATCTCTGAGAATTTTTGAAAGAGGGATGAGAGCAAAAGAAAGATGTACGAGGGCAAGAAATATGCTTACAAGAAGTAGATGGCAGAGTTGAAAAGAAAAAAAAAAGGGGAGAGAAAAAGAAGAAAAATAGTTGTGAGGTGGCAATCCAAAAAGAAAAGAAGAAATAAAAAGAAGAAAGTGTTGAGAAAGGAAAACAAAGAAAATCCTGAAAAATCTGAAAAAGAATGAAAAAAAAGCAAAAAAAGAGAAAATCAAATAGAGTTTTTTTTCCAACTTCTTAGAGACGTTTGAATCCCAACTTCCTCTTCTTTCTTAAACCTTCACCCGAGCCCCATTACAACCTGTACAACCTAGTAAAAAGACCTCTTTGATCCAATCTCGGGTGAATTCCTTGTGGAGGGTGATGATTTGATAACTATGGTACGTAATATAACATCACTCTTCCATGAGATTATAGTTTAAATTTCTGTGATGTGCCGTCTTTCTAATACTATGTGGGATCCTTTAATCTGTGATGTAACTCTATCCCATGTGTGAGCAAGGTATAGCCTAGTCATCAGAGTGACCCTGTTGAGAGTGTATACCTAAAGTAAGGATTGAACCTAAACTAAGCATTGGCACTTGCACACACAACACTCTGGGCATGGAAGAAAGATTGGTCTGAGGATTGGAGCATTGGACCGATCGGAATAAATAACAGTGGAATTGTTATGGTATCGGTATTTGAAAATAAGAAGTTGCATGCTGAAGTTGATTATAGGATTTGATTTTGAAATATATATATATATATATATATATATATATATATTATATGAAAACCGATTTTGAAAAATCTTTTACTGATGGTTTTGAAACGACCTTGGAAGTTTGTGGGTGTCTTCACTGAAAACCCTTAGGAGACACAACTCCTCCACTAGGGATCACCTAGGGGTTTAAAGGATTATTGTAAACACTAAATGCAACCGTGCTCCCTACGAAAGTAGCTCTTTACTTTCTTAGATTAGCTTATATATTATTAGAATAATTTACTTTTGGTTTATGGTTTAAATTTTGTCTTTGCTCGAGGACTAGCAAAGTTGAGGTTTGGAGGTGTGATCGGACTCAAATATTGTATAATTTATCCCTGAATTTCGGTTTTATTAGACCTCAAGTAACTACTAATAGATGCTTTTAGTTCATGTTGTATTGCAACAGGTGCAGAAGCGGGTAAATGACAAAAAGATTAAAAGAGCAAAGTTACGAAGAAACCTAAGCAAATGGGCAAGGATCCAAGGAGAAGTAGCTAAAAGAGTGTCTAAAAAGGTCAATTGGACCGGTCGAAACTACAATTTCAACCGGTCGGTATAGCATAGCAGAGGAGTGCACCAGCTGAAGAGAAGAAATCCAAAATGGATCAGTCGAAGCATCACTTCCATCACTTCCGACTGGTCAAAACTATAGAAAGCTTCAAAGATGAAAAAAAGACCAGTCAGGACTTAGCCGACTGGTTGGAAATACTATATACAGAATAAAGAAAAATCAGCAATATTACTCGATGTTGGTTTGCTTATCTTACAACTATTAAAGGGTTAAAATATCAAAATAAGAGGACAAAGTATAGAGGTATGGGCTCAAGGTAAGCAAGCAGTCCTGCAAGAATCAGGGCTGTTGTGGTAAGTTTTAATAGGTAAGTCAGGGTAGGTCCACAGGGAAATGTGTTTTGAAATGAGGTAAATCTACAGATCTATGACAGATCTGGCACTCTATCCTAATTTAGACTAAATCAAAACAGGAAAGAGGAGAGGTTCCTAAGATTTGTCACTTTACTAAGAACTACAAAAATTAAAAGGAAACTATAAAAATCAAAAGCAGAATGATCCGGAACAGATTGAACTCAGATTCTAGGGAATGAAGAAAAAGATTAAAATCCAAAAGGTGGAGAGCAGCAGCTAGGGATTTTGGTCTTTACTGAAAATTAATTGGACCAAAGGCAATGCATAGGACAGAGTTGCTACAATCCTTCATCTGGCTACAAGCTCAGATACAAGATATAAGAATCTAATCTCAACTAGAGAATTGAATCAATCCTAAGGCTATGATCTGTCCACTTGAATGGTCACAGATCATCCCAGAGATTGTCCCAATTCAAAGATCTTGATTGGAACAGGTAAGCTATTGTAGTTGCTGTGGGTGTTAATCTACAAGCTCAAGTATCCACAGGAATATCTAATCTAGGAAAATCAAATATAAAAAAGTAAAATTTAGATCAGAATAACCTTTAAAAACTGTAATTATACTGTAATAATATAACTTACAATCCTATTATGCTCAGATCTGCAATCTGTGTAACATACAATTCCTTACAAAGCCTCTGAAACTCTCAATTTACAGCTCTGAACCTCACCCTAGCTACTGAAGAGGTTTAACCAACCATGATTGGCTAAGGAGAGGAGGGGGGAAGAAGGAAGAGAGAGGGAATTTTTAGAGGGAAATGAAATTTTGAATTGGCTCTGGTTCTCTCAATTTTTGAATCCTAACTTTGTAAATTCTTCAGGCTTTTATACTGTTCCTCTTTGTCTTCAAATCTAGTTTAGCCAATTAGAGCTTAAGAGAATTATCTAGTTATTCTCAGCTGTTGATATGGCTGATTTCTCTTCTAGAAGCTCTTCCCTCATTGGTCCAAAACTGGTAAGCACATGTGATGCAGTTAGAGTTCCCATTCGTGCCCAGTTGTGTACTAAAAATACCTCCAGGGGTTGCTAACATGCCTTGGAATGTGTGCCCAAAGCACTAAAGTTGGTAAAAGTTCCTAATTCGATTGTTGAGAGGTTTAGGGAACCTCTCGACAGGTTCTGAGTCCTCTTTGTATTCTCGTCGACAGGTTGCTGAAGGCTCTCGATAGGTTGCATGACTTCTCGACAAGTTCTGGTGAACTCGTCGACAGGATTGAAGTGAATTTTTATCTTCTGTCAAGTTCTTCATTCATCCTCTCGATAAGTTATAAGCAATTTGTCGACTTGTTATACAATCTTCAGTTGAGTGCTCGATAGGTTGCTTCAATCCTCGTGAGAATGAGCGTAGCTTCAGGTAAGTCGTCGACAGGTTGCCTTACACTGCTCGTCAGGTTTAGTTGAATCTCTCAACATATAGCTAGGACCTCTCGACTTCCCTTGCACCTCCAGGTATCCTCTCGACAGGATCTTCTGCCGTGCCTCCAACTTCTCGATAGGTAGGCATATACTTCCAGAACCTCACGATAGGTTGATGGAACCTCTCGATCACTTGGCTTTTGAGCCTCAGGACTCTCGATAGCTGAAACTAACCTCTCGACAGCTTGACTTTTATCTCCAGAACCTCTCGACAAGTACTGGGAACTTCTCGGCAGTTTTGTATTTGAGCAACCCAACCTCTTGACAGCTTGGAGTGTCCTCTTGAGATGTTCTGCCTTGAGTTTCCATAGTTGGCACACATCTTTGGTGTGTTGTCTTTCATTTGTCAGGACATAGTATCCTCTTGGTGGGTTCAATCTTCATTCCTTACAATTGCACTTGGTTCCCAGCATACCCAGTTGGGCCCATGACATTCTCATGAACTTCTAAGGTTCTGTGGATTCTTTGATTGGCTGGCCTTTGGGCTGTTTGAGCACATGTTGAGTAGCAGATTGCTTTTTTGGCCATTTTCAGTGGATGTCTGCACTAAGACTGTAATTTATTGCTTATTTATAAAATACACTCAAAACACATTATTAGTCAACTCAAAGGTCCATCAAAGGTCAAGTTAGGAGGTGAAAAATGGAATTTTTCACTGCTTAATACACCCCCAAACCTAAGCTTTGCTAGTCCCTGAGCAAAGGAGAAATTAAAAATAATTATTGAAACTATAAAATGCCACTTCTGAAGGGAGCACAAATGCATTTAGCATATGCATCAAGCCTTTTAAACCACTAGGTGATCCTTAGTGGAGGAGTGAAGTCTCCTAAGGGTTTTTAGTGAAGGTACCTACAAACTTCCCTAATGACTCAGTTAATATCAATGTAACATATTAACGACAAAATTCAAGCAAAATAAAATTCATTCCTCACCTTGTTCATTAAATTTTAGAGGATTCTCAGCAGAAAATCAGCAGTTTAAAATTGAAATTCTGCTGTAATTCCTTCACAATCAATCAGCTCATGTCAAGGTATTTTGTATGAAAATTAATGTAGAGCTTACCATCAAATTTAGAATTCTGTTTTGATAATGCCCCCAACAGATTCAATGTCAGACCCAAGTCTCACCAGGGCTGTCACTCAGAATAAACATGAAAGGGTGCATCATTTCACATAGCTCAAGAGCAGTTGCAATCCTCAAATAGGACTGCAAGCATGAGCATAGGCAATGCTCTAATATCTAAAATTTTCTAACTCTTTTCACCATAGATTAAACAAATCCTCATCTCCACATGACAACTCAATCCATTTCAGATCAGTAAGGTCTTTTTATTGGGTTATAATGTGGCTTATGGGTGAGGTTTCTGAAGAATAAAAGCAGAATAAAAGGATTCAAATTTTGAGAAATCAGTAAGGTAAGGAGGTGGAATGCACACCTTCTTCATTTCATCACAAGCTTCATCTTCTTTGAATTTCCAGATTTGAAGTGATCAATTTCTAATCTTCATTTCAATGTAGCCAATGAAGTGACTTCTCTTTTATTTTTGTATTTTCTGTTTTTCTTTTCTTTTCTTTTTGTATGTTTTTCCTTTGTATTTTTTCTAATATTTTTGTATGTTTATGGGTTAAAATGCCACAACTGCCAACAACTGTGTTTCCTTCTCTTTAAACCAAATATCAAACCAACTCTACCTTCTTCAACTCTTTCACCTTCACCTTCTGAAATCTCAAGATGGGGTTAGGCTGCATCAGGTCACTGAGGTTTTGGGTTCAATTTTTTTAGTTTTTATCAAAGAAAAACTTAGATTTTTAAGGCTCAAATGGTATGTATTAAGGGCAGTTCAAAGGTGGAAAATTTTAGGCTCAAACTGTCTAAAGGATGGCCTTACTTCATGTCCTCAATGTCATGAATGCTGTCAAGCTGTTTCAAGTTGGATTTGTCTAACTTCTAGTGAGCAAAACTAGATCCAATCAGTCCTTAGAGCAGAAAAATTGCCAAAACACTCCTCAAAGAAATTTTATTCAGGTCTAAATCTCTCTGGGTGTGGTGTTTCATCAAATTTTTGGGGGATATCCTCACAATTTTCTTTCTTTTCAAGTTCACTAAGCATCAATTTTTAAAATTCCTGACATTTGTTTCATGACAATGTTAGAGCTACTACAATATTTAGTTGTAAAAAGTTTTTAAATTCCTCTTTTTCAAAAAAAAAAAAACATCAGGTGGGAATTCACTTTATTTTCATGAATTATATTGAACATTGCTGCACTAATATTAACTATCCCATTGGCACACCCTGCCATACCTCCAAACTTAATAGGGGGAGTGTCCTCACTGCTTTGGAAGTACATCAACAAGACACAACAGGGAAATATAAGGATAAGAGCAAAAGAAATATAAACAACAAAGCTAAATACAAAGGAAGGCAAGAGACATAGTGTAATTTACAAAACAAAAATATTATTGTAGACAAGTAATTAAAAAGTATCAATAGAAGCAGTACAATCTAAGCAGAAATATATACAGTACAAAAAAATGCTAACTACAGGCTAAAGACTACAAGCAAATCCTAAACACAATCTACTCCTAATAAGAATCTGAATAAGAGCTAGTGCTGGATAAAGATATTGGCTTCCATCCTTGTTGTGCAGCTAGCTTGTCATACTCTTCCTTAACTTGCATTCTTCTTTTCAGCCTCTCAGTACTGTCAGCTCCTGCCATAGTCCTTTTGGCAGCTGGCTTTCTAGGCTTGGATTTAGCCTAGGGCCTGGTGGGCTCATTAATGGATACCCCAGCTACTGAGGGTGGCATCCCTCCTATTAGGGTGGCTTGCAGTGTGTTAGCCAGCTTGGCTAGCATCTTAGATTTTTGCCTCTCTACATCATAAAGTGTGAGGGCTTGCTTGCACAGTCCCTCCCAATGAAGCTTCTCCCATCTATGCTCCATTTTCAGCCTGTCAATCTCTTCTACCAAGGGATGCCTCACCCAGGTCTTCATCATAGCTACCCCTTATTGGACATCCCTCCAGATGTAGGGATTTTCACCCATGGCTCTATAAAGAGTGGAAAATGGGAGTGTAGGGATGAGGTATTTAGGGACAATGGCTCTCTCCCTGGGGTCAGCAAATAGATGGTGGGGAGTCGATGAAGAGGATGGGAGAGAAGGGGAAAGTGGGATGGGTGATGTCAGTTCTCCTACCTCCACAACAGGCTTAGGGGAGGTGGAAGGATGGGTAAAAGGTATAGAAGGTAGGGCTACCTCCTCAAAGTCAGTTTGAGTGGAGGAGTCTCTGATGAAAGGGGTTGTAAAAGTGGTAGGGGGTGGTTCCCCACTTCAGCAGTGGAAACCACTGCTAAAGGAGTTGGAGGTGGGGTGGGTAAAGGAGTAGGGGTAGGAGTAAGGATTGGAAGGGTTGGGGAGGTAGGGGTGGCTGGGACTAAAGTGGCTTGAATGGCATGGAGACAGGTGGCCATGGCAGCTTGGTTAGCTGTGTTGGTTTGGAGCTGGGATAGGATGGTGGTGAGAAGGGAGAGGATTTGGGTGGAGGCTTCAGGTAAGATATGGGCTTGGGTAACATTGGGAATGGGGATAATGGGATGGAAGGGAGATGTGGAAGCATGCTGGAAAGGTGGGATGGCAGCAGACTAGACATGAGTAGGTTGTGGGGAGTCAGGTAGGGGGGTATATTCATGCCCAATGTCCTCCACAATGGAGTCAATTAGGGATGAATATCCCTCAGTGGTCAGGTGATCCAACTCTTGGGTATGGGTAGGTGATAAGGAGAAGGTGGGGTGAATGTCAAAGGGTATGGATGGTGGAGAAGTGGTAAATGGGTCAGCTGATGTAGATGGTACCGGGCTCAAGGGTTCAACAACTGGGATGGATGGGCTGACTGGAGGGGTTATAGCTGACCTTCTCAGGTAGGTGGGTGTGATGGGTGATGAAGGTAAGGTAAGGATGGGGTCTATGGTAGGAGGAGCTAACATAGGCAAGGAGGTGGTGATGGTGGAAAGGGTGGCTGAGCTGCTGGGAGGTAAGGAGACTGCAATGGAGGGAATGGGATCTGAGATGGATGGTAGAGAGGATGGTGGAATGGAAATGCTTGCCAAATCAGAGCTGACAATAGGCAAGGGCACTAAAGTGGAAGGGATGAGTAAGGGTGTAAAGGGTACAATTGGAGGTACTGAGCTGGGACCAACAGAGGTGGGTGGAGGCTCGAGGTGACTGATGTAGAGATCTCAGGGGGAGGTACTGAGCTAGTAGCAGCTGTAGGGAGAGGCTCTAAAGTAGCTAAGGTAGAGGTGTTAGGTGCAACAGCTGAGCTGGCTGCTTGTGGAGCTTCAATCTCAACTGCTAATTTGTTCTTGCTCTTCCCAATCAGGGTCCTGCTAGCAGACCAGGCTCTCTTCCCAAACACCTTTGGAGTCACCTTCTCCACAAGCTTATCCTTTTGAAATATAAATTTTCCCTTTTTAAGCAAAGCAGTGATGAGCCTACTATAGGGAAGCCCTGGCAAGGCCTGCACTTTTCCGATCTTCTCATTCACATCTACCATTGCCTCAAATACAAGCTCGGAGGCATTCATAAACTGGCCCTTGGAGAAAAAATATAGGGCATCCACTTGGGGGTTCTCCTCTCTTACTGATGGCCACTGACATAGATGTTTTTCCTTAGAATTGAATCAATGAAGAGCATGGTAGAGTGTAAATCTCTCCTCATCAATGACTCCTCAGAACCCACAATGCCTTGAGTTAGGTGTCTGGCTATAGCTCTAAAAGACACTCTTAGGTTCTGCTTGACCATAGGCTGTATCAAAGATAGATGGGACCCCTAATGCCAGCCCTATATCACTGTAGTCTACAACAATCTCCCAGTTATCAATTAAAATCACAAGGCAAGGCTCAGTTGATCCTGGCTTGGTTTTCTTCCTAATGTTTTGATACCACAATTTGACCAGCCTAGGGTAGGATTTTTCTTGTAATGGGGTCATCAATGGTGTCAAGCCTACCTTCACCAAATAATCCAAGGTATCCTTGCACTCTTCCCCCTTAGAAAAATAGGGCAGGTCAATAATTGTCTCAGGGATCAGGCTTAAAGCATCCACAAATTCATTGGGAGAAGATAGATTCACAGGGACTTCAGGTTCAGCCTCAGGGTTAGGCTCAGGCTCAGGGACTTCAGGCACAGGAATAGGTTCCGCCTCAGGGGCCTCCTCAACAATTTCTTCACTGCTTTTGGTCTTCTTGGATTTCTTAACTTTCTTAGATTTGTCAGATTTCTCAGCTTTATCCATGATAAGATTTCATTTAGCAGGTGGGTTCTCCTTGGGCTGTGTGGTAAGCCTACTGGATTTCCTAGTGATTTTGGTGGCAGATTTGGAAGGGGCTTTGAAAAGGTTAGCAAGGGTATCCTCTTGGTCAGCCATTGGGCAAACAATCCACATAAATAACTTTCAACAATTAATAGTAGTTTCCTTGTGCCCAATCAAATTACCACACAACTTGACAATGGAAGTACAAAGAAATCATAGAGTGGAGTTAAAGAAAAGCTTACCCACAGAAACCCTAGGTTTTCTCAAATCTTTATGTGCACGCCACCAAACCATCTCAAACTAGGTGCAAAGTATAGCCTTTGTGAATTTAGGGTACTTGGAAATGGCAAGGTGCTTGGAGTTAAAACTAGTGAGGTGGAGGAAGAAGAAGGAAAATAGAAATCGGCAGAGAGGGAACATACTTACACACAAAAGCTATCGAATGGTTAGACTGAGCTTTCGATAGGTTTAAAATAATGAAAATCGTGTTTCGATAGGTTTGGCGAAAGGGTTTCGACAGGTTGGTTCAACATGTTGAAGAGTTAAAATCCTTTGGGGCTTGTGGATTTCTCAGGCTGAAGGTGTCGAGAGGTTGGTAGAACCTCTCAAGAGGTGCAAGGGCTTCAGATTTTCTAAGTCGAGAGGTACTGACATCCTCTCGACAGGTTTAAAATTCTCAAAATTCAACCTCTCAACAGGTATCAAATCTTGTCAAGGACACAGCCTATACCTTTAGAACTTGTCGAGTTTCTCTCTCAACATCTCAACAAGTTCACAGATCTTGTTGAAAATCATTTGTGCACCTTCAAAACCTATCGATATGCAAACTAGGAGCCTTCAGAACCTATCAAAATATACTCTATACCTCTCGACAGGTTGTCTTTCAGTTCAAATAGATTTCTAATTAGTTCCTAGTCCATCTGTCACAAATTTATCAAATCTATTCAGCTCCCATTCATTTCTCCTACCTTGAAGTTCTTCAAACCTACTGACTACTGACTCATGATTTGTAAATTCAAACATTAAGCAAAATCTATCACATATATGTACACTGCCAGACACATTTTAAAACAGCAACTGACACAAAATCACAGTTATGATACATAGTATACACTGTTAAGAATTAGTCACATTTTGGCAGTTCTTGAAAGTGGATGGCCACCACAGGATCCACCACATTTTCAATAAAAAGTTTGAGCCTTTAACCATTCACATTTTTATTATCCTTCCATCTTTTGGATCCTTGATTTTAACAGCTCCAGATGGGGATACATGCTCGACCATGTAAGGTCCCTCCCATCTAGATCTCAACTTACCTGGGAAATTTTTTAATTTAGAATTGAACAACCATACCTTGCTGCCAGCTGTGAACTCCTTTCTCAGCAAATGCTTGCCATAGAAAGCCTTGGTTTTTTCCTTTTAGATCTTGGCATTGAAGTAAGCTTCCAATCTCAATTCTTCCATCTCTGACAGTTGGAGTTTCCTGTGCATTCCAGTAGAAGTTAGATCAATATTAAATGCTTTAACAACCTAATAAGCCTCGTGCTCAAGTTCCACTGGTAAATGGCATGCTTTGCCATACACCAGCCTGAAAGGTGACATCCCTATTTGGGTCTTATAGGCAATCCTATAAGCCCAAAAAGCATCAGGTAACTTCAGGAACCAGTCCTTCTTATGTACTCTCACAATTTTCTCCAAAATGTGTTTGATCTCTTTATTAGAAAATTTCACCTACCCACTGGTTTGTGGGTGGCAACTTTGTGTGTCACAGAGTTCTTTCTAAGCAAGTTCTCAAACTGTCTATTGCAAATATGGCTCCCCCCATTACTAATGATAGCTCTGGGGGTGCCAAACCTGAAGAAAATGTTATCCTTCAAGAAATTGAGGACAACCTTGTGATCATTGTTTCTTGCGGCTATGGCCTCAACCCATTTGGACACATAGTCCACAGCTACAAGAATATAATTGTAACCATAGGAAGGAGGGAAAGGACCCATGAAGTCAATCCCCCAAATGTCAAAGAGTTCAATCACAAGTATAGGCTACAAAGGCATGGAGTTTCTTTTGGAGATACTTCCCATCTTTTGGCATCTTTCACAAGCTTTACAGTGTTGCCATGCATCCTTGAAGAGAGTAGGCCAATAAAATCTACTTTGTAGCATCTTGGTAGCAGTCTTATTCCCATTGAAATGGCCTCCACAAGCCTATTTATGACACATAGTTAGTATGTTATGGAATTCATCATCAGGGACACATCTCCTCACCAGTTGGTCTGTATAATGCTTAAACATGTATGGATCCTCCCACATGTAATGTCTGATATGTGAAAAGAACAACTCCTTATCCATTTTGTTCCAATGTGGGGAGATCTTACCCATTGCCAAGTAGTTCAGAATATTTGCAAACCAAGGTGTAGAGGTGTTGAGAGGAAACAACTGTTCATCAAGGAAAGAATCATTGATAGGTAGCCTATCAAACTCCTCAGCTAGGATCCTGGATAAGTGGTTTGCAACCACATTTTCAACCCCTTTTTTATCCTTAATCTCAAGATCAAACTCCTATAATAGGAGGATCCATCTAATTAATCTTGGCTTGGCATCCTTTTTTGACAAAAGGTATTTCAGGACTGAGTGGTCTGTGAAGACCACTATCCTAGATCCCAACACATAAGACCTGAATTTCTCTAAAGCATAGAAAATTGCCAACAATTCCTTCTCAGTTGTAGTATAATTTAATTGAGCATCATTCATGATTTTGCTTGTATAAGTAATCACAGAAGGTGCCTTATCCTTCCTTTGTCCCAAGACTGCACCAATAGCAAAATCTGATGTATCATACATCAGCTCAAACGGTAAAGAAAAATCAGGTGCTTGAAGGATAAGTGCAGAGGTTAAACAACCTTTCAAAAGCTCAAAATCCATAAGAAATTCATCATTAAATTCAAACAAAACCTCTTGACACAACAGGTGACAAAGAGGTTATGAGATCTTGCTAAAATCCTTGAGGAATCTCCTATAGAACCCAGCATGCCCCAAGAGAAATCTGACTTGTTTCACAATTTTTGGTGGGGGCAAATGTGCAATCAGATCAATTTTACCCTTGTCTACCTCAATGCCTCTGTGGGAAACCATATGGCCAAGGACAATGCCTTGATTGACCATAAAATAGCTCTTTTCCCAGCTCAAAACTAAGTTGGTTTCCTCACATCTCTGCAACACAAGGCTGAGATGGTATAGACATTGGCTAAAATTGTCTCCAAAAATAAAAAAATCACCCATGAATATCTCTAAAAATTGATCAATCATGTCAGAAAATATAGCATACATGCACCTTTGAAAAGTTACAGGGGCATTGCACAATCCAAATGGCATCCTTTTATAAGCAAAGGTGCCAAATGGACATGTGAAAGTTGTCTTTTCTTGATCTTGTGGATAAACAAGGATTTGGTTATACCCCGAATATCTATCAAGAAAATAATAGAAAGCCTTGCTGCCAACTTATCCAAAATTTGGTTTATGAAGGGCAAAGGGAAGTGGTCTTTTCTGGTTCTCAAATTAAGCTTTCGATAGTCTATACACACCCTCCAACCTATGATTTCACTAGTTAGAACTAGCTCACCAGAATTAATTTTTGCCACAGTTATCCCAGATTTCTTAGGGACCACCTGAGTAGGTGCCACCCATTCAGAATTTGAAATAGGGTAGATGACTTTAGCATCTAACAATTTGACCACTTCTTTCTTTACCACTTCTTACATGTGGGGGTTCAATATTCTCTGCATTTCTCTAGAGGGTTTGGAACCCTCTTCCAAGTGGATTTTATACATACACATAGTAGGGCTGATACCCCAAGGTCAGCAATAGTTCATCCTATTGCCCTCTTATGCTTCTTTAACACACACAATAACTCTTCCTCTTACTCATCAGTGAGAGAGGAAGAAATGATCACTGGAAACTTCTTGTTTGCCCCAAAAAAATATATTTCAAGGTCTTAGGTAGCTGTTTCAACTCCACATCTGGGGGACATATGAGAGAAGACAACAAAGGTGTCTTTGATGGTGGTGGAAGAGGCAACACAGTAGGTTTCTAAGGAGGATATCTTGTTGCTGGCCCCACATAAGATATTAAGGCTTTCACCTCTTGAACTATGGGTGTAGGGGCCTTCTCTTCCACAATCTCACTCCACACATTCTCAAAAATATCACAAAAATCATCACCATGCAGTAGCTTGGGCAAAGTCTCTTCCACAAGCTCATCCAAAACATTAATTAAAAAGCAATCCTCACTATCTAAGTGAGACTGGCTGGCTGCATTGTAAACATTTAATTTCATTTTCATGTTGCCAAATGACACCTCCATTACTCCTAATCTACACTAAATACAAGCATTGGTAGTGGCCAAGAAAGGTCTGCCCAAAATCACAAGAATAGAGGTGGTACACTTGCTTGGCTCCATGTAAAGCACAAAAAAATCTGCTGGGTAGAAAAACTTATCAACCCCAACTAACACATCCTCTATCATTCTCATAGGCCTCCTTTCGAATTTGTTAGCTAGTTGTAGCACCATATGTGTGGGCTTTAATTTTCCCAAGCCTAACTTCTCATAAACTGAATATGGAAGTAGGTTTACACTAGCTCCCAGATCTAACAAGGCCTTCTCAATGGTATGATCCCCAATGATGCAGGGGATTGTGGGAACTCCAGGGTCTTGAAGCTTGGTTGGGGTTATAATGGACATCACTTGGTTCATTTTCTCAGCACAAAAGACTTTCTTGAATAAGTGTATCCTAGATTGTCTTTTGTGGGTGCACAATTCTTTTAAAACTTTTGCATAGGCTGGAAGTTGCTTGATAGCATCAAGTAATGACAAGTTGATCTTTACTTGGTTGAATGTTTTCATCATCTCTTCCACTTTAGCATTTCCCTTGTCAAAAGGAGAAGGCGCTTGAAGTGCATTAGGAAATGGAAAATGGGGGACTGCTCTCCCATTTGCTACCTTAGCAAGCTCATCAGATTTTTCTTTATTTTTATTTTCAATTTTCTATTGGGGCACATCAACACCCCCCTTATTTCTTGTATGCTGCTCCTACTGTATCATCATGGGCTACACTTTTCTCATCAGGTTCAACCCCAACCTGGTTATCAACCAGCCTTCCACTCCTCAAAGTGGTGACAGATTTGGCTTCCTCATATGAAAAAGTCTCACCCACCATGTACTGCCCTCTTGGGTTGTTCATTGGCTGACTAGACAGTCTTCTTTCCTCTCTCTTAGTCAAAGTATTAGATAGCTGACCAAGGTGGTCCTCTATCTTCTTAATACTCTGGCTATGGGAGTTGACAGTTTGTGATAAAGAGCCTAAATTCTGCAGTGAAGCTAGAACTTGCTCTTCAAATGTGAGGGATCTAGAGGGTGCTAGGGCTGGTGCACTTTGATGCATAGTGCTAGGGCTGCAGGTATTGGGACCTTGGAAAATAATTCTGCTGGTATGGCTGGGCATTCCTATAAGGCATGGATTGCTGTTGTGGCTATTGCTGCTAGTTTTGGAAGGTATCTTTTTTCCACCTCAAGTTGGGGTGGTTTCTCTAATGAAAACTAGCAGTGGGCTCTTGTCCAAAGGACTGAGCAACATTCACATGTTCCATCATAAAGTTTGGAAATTGGACAGTAGAGGGATATTCCTCAAGGGAGTGAGTGGGGGACTCGCATATCACACATGCCTACTCCACTTTGGCAGCCATTGGAGACTGTATTGCTCCCATGAGCTTATCAAACTTTTGAGTCAAGCTATCCACTTTTCTTTCTAAATTATTGTATCCACTCACCTCATACATTTTCCCTCTTATAGTATTCTCTCTCACCAATCTAACAGGGGTCTCAAAGTCCCTTGACAAGGTTTCCCTTTGCATGGAGTTTTCACTAATGATATCAAACAACTCCTAAGCCTCATCAGGTATCTTATGGAGGTATGTACCACCACATGAGGCATCAACTATATCCCTGCTCTTGGGATCAATTCCTTGATAAACACTTTGAACAAGTTGTCATTCAGGAATTTGGTGATAGGGACATTACTTTAAGAGCTCGTTAAATTTCTCCCATGCTTGTTGAAAGTCTTCAGTTGGGGCTTGAGCAAATGAAATAATGCTATTTCTCAGCTAACTTGCTTTAGACATGCGCAAAAACTTGGCCAAAAATTGACATTTAAGGTCATTCCAAGACTGAATACTATTGGTTGAGAGCATTGACAACCAAGTTCGGGCTCAATCCTTTAGTGAAAAAGGAAAGAGTCTCAACCTGGTTGCTTCCTCCCCCAAACCTGTAATGTTGAAGGTAGTGCATAGTCCTAGAAATTTATCAATGTGCTTATATGGGTCTTCTTTGCTCAAGCCATGGTATGAGGGTAGCATCTGTATGATGGAAGATTTGATCTCATAGTTCCTTTGGACAATAGGGAATTGAATGCAAAAAGTGGAATTGTAGACCCCTGGTGCATTGAATTCTTTCAATGTCCTAGGTTGCTCACCCATTACAGAACTATCACAATCAACCATAGGTGTGTATATGGGTTTCTTAGGTCTAAGAAGTCTTTCAACTTCAAGATTTAAAGGAGCAATCTCAAGATTAAGAGATCTCCTACCAAGCATACACACAACAGAAGCACAAGTACAACACAAAAAATATAGCACATATTTTATCAAAACAAATTCAAAAACACACAAGTAATGCTACAGATCTACAAAGTTACAGATCTAGAAATGTGAAGGAGTTAGGAAATACAAACTTTAGCATAACTTGCTCCTCCAATGAGCACAAAGCTCCTCTCAGAACCACAGATCCAGATATGCAATCACAAAATTAAACTACAAAAAACTATAGTAGCAATTAGTCAAACACAAAGCAGGCAATTAAAAATCTAAATCTTAAAATGAGAAAAATTTAAATCTACCACTTTAAAAATACAAATCCTCAGTAGTTGTGCCAAAAACTTATTGGTTTGCTTATCTTACAACTATTAAAGGGTTAAAACATCAAAATAAGAGGACAAAGTATAGAGGTATGGGCTCAAGGTAAGCAAGCAGTCCTACAAGAACCAGGGCTGTTGCAGTAAGTTTTAATAGGTAAGTCAGGGTAGGTCTACAGGGAAATGTATTTTAAAATGTAGTAAATCTCAAGATCTATGACAGAACTGACACTCTATCCTAATTTAGACTAAATCAAAACAAAAAAGAGGAGAGATTCCTAAGATTTGTCACTTTACTAAGAACTACAAAAATCAAAAGCAGAATGATCCAGAACAGATTGCACTCAGATTCAAGGGAATGAAGAAATAGATTAAAATTCAAAAGGTGGAGAGCAGCAGCTAGGGATTTTGGTCTTTACTGAAAATCAATTGGACCAAAGGCAATGCATAGGTCAGATTTGCTACAATCCTTCATTTGGCTACAAGCTCAGATGCAAGGTATAAGAATCTAATCACAATCAGAGAATTGAAGCAATCCTAAGGTTATGATCTGTCCACTTGAATGGTCACAGATCATCCTAGAGATTGTCTCAATTCAAAGATCTTGATTAGAATAGGTAAGCTATTGCAGATACTATGGGTGTCAGGCTACAAGCTCAAACATCCATAAGAATATCTAATCTAGGGAAATCAAATACGAAAAAGTAAAATTTAGATCAGAATCACCTTTAAAAACTATAATTATACTATAATAATATAACATACAATCTTATTATGCTCAAATCTGTAATCTGTACAACATACAATCCCTTATAAAGCCTCTAAAATTCTCAATTTACAGCTCTCAACCTCACCCTAGCTACTGAAGAGGTTTAGCTAACCATGATTGGCCAAGGAGAAGATGGGGGAAGAAGGAAGAGAGGGAATTTTTGAAGGGAAATGGAATTTCGAATTGGCTCTGGTTCCTTCAATTTCTGGATCCTAACTCTGTAAATCCTTCAGGATTTTATACTCTTCCTCTCTGTCTTCAGATCCATTTTAGCCAATCATAGCTCAAGAGAATAATTTAGTTATTCTCAGCTGCTGACGTGGCTGATTTCTCTTCTAGAAGCTCTTCCCTCATTGGTCCAAAACTGGTAAGCACATGTGATGCAGTTAGAGTTCCCATTGGTGCCAAGTTGTGACAAAAAATACCCCTAGGAGTTACTGATGTGCCTTGGAATGTGTGCCCAAAGCACTAAAGTTGCTAGAAGTTCCCAATTTGATTGTCGAGAGGTTTAGGGAACCTCTCGACAGGTTTCGGAAGGCTCTCGATAGGTTGCATGACTTCTTGACAGGTTCTGGTGAACTCGTCGACAGGATTGAAGTGAATTTTCATCTTCTATCCAATTCTTCATTCATCCACTCGACAAGTTATACGCAACCTATCGACTTGTTATATAGTCCTCAGTTGAGTGCTCGACAGGTTGCTTCAATCCTCGCGAGAATGAACATAGCTTCAGGTAAGTCATCGGCAAGTTGCCTTGCACTGCTCGACAGGTTCAGTTGAACCTCTCGACATGTAGCTGAGACCTCTCGACTTCCCCTACACCTCCATGTATCCTCTCAACAGGATCTTCTGTCGTGCCTCCAACCTCTCAATAGGTAGGCATATACTTCCAGAACCTCACGATAGGTTGACGGAACCTCTCGATCACTTGGCTTTTGAGCCTCAGGACCTCTCGATAGCTGAAACTAACCTCTCGACAGCTTGACTTTTGTCTCCAGAACTTCTCGACAGGTACTGGGAACTTCTCAGCAGTTTGGTATTTGAGCAACCCAACCTCTCGACAGCTTAGAGTGTCCTCTCGAGATGTTCTGCCTTGAGTTTCCATAGTTGGCACACATCTTTGGCGTGCTGTCTTTCATCTGTCAGCACACAGTAACCTCTTGGTGGGTGTTGGTGATTTCTAAGTTTGTGCTTGCTTTATTGGTTGGTGGTAAAAGTAATTTAAAAATCAAAGAAAGAGTAAAACAGGGGATGGAATCAGCACAACTAAGAAATCCTAGACCTGCAAGATACAGGGTCCATTGTGGCAAGTTTTGATAAGTAAGAGCCCAAAGGAGTCATCTGACTCATAGTCACTGTGATCCTCGAGATCTGACTATAGATCTGGCAGTCCTAAAAAGGAGGGGAGTTTAAGGTCACTTATTCTAGGTATTCTAAGGTAACCTAATGTCTACACTATAGAAAGGGGTGAGAGGATGGATGGAGTGTGGAAAATAAATATAAAAGGGTGAGAAGTAAGTTATTGAGCCTAGATCAGAGGAGCTTTGTAACTCAGATTCAGATATGATGTTATAGAAATCCTGTCTAATGGCTACGTTATCACCACTGAGGAGAAGAGATCCAACCCATCTCTCTGCCATGATTCAATCCCTTAAGGTTATAACCTGTCCACTCAAATGGTCACAGACTATCCCATAGGGGAACCACAATCCAGGGATGGGTTAAAACAAAACAAATTAATCATTGTAGGCACTATTTCATCCAGGCTACCAGCTCAAGAATCCATAGGGAACCTCAACCTCTTAAGCTCTATGTGTGGGGCTAAGGCTGTATAGGACCATGATAGCCCAGACACATAGAACCAACAAGAGATTGAGTACAACCTTCGATCTAGCTGTCCATTGCTTGAGTGAGGCTACAATGGTCCAGTCACAAGCCTACAATCTCTATAACCAGATCAGATCCAACATCTGATGGTGGATCTATACAAATATAGGGGAGTCTGCCTCCATACAATCTCCCACCAGGCTTCTACAAGCTCACGTGTAAAGAAGAAAGATCCATCTTGGATCGGTGGATTAGAATCACCCTAAGGCTATAACCTATCCACTCAAATGGTCACAGACTATCCCAGAGGCTATACTCCTCACGGAGCCCAAGACAAAACAAGAATATCGCTGCCACCACCATGGTCACCAGGCAACCAGCTCAAGCTCCCATGGGGATTTCAGATCTAGTGGTTCCTGTAGGGCTAAGGTCAGATAGGACCATGATAGCCTGCATAGTGTCACTTGGATCTGAATGGCCTTAGAATCAGTCCTCCATTGCTTTGAAACACAAACAAAGTAATGGCGGATCAAGGTGCACCTTGCACAGAGCATCTCACATTCAAACACAAATCCTACAGAGTACAAATCCTATTACAAAACTTCCATTGATCTAGTTCAAAAAGCATACAAAGACATAGCCAGCAAGTGCTGGACTATGGAGAGAAGGAAAAAAGAAAAAGAAAACTACTTACAGCTACGAAAAAGAAAAGCAAAATGATCTCAGATCAAGTCTCCAAGAAGTGAGATGTGTTCCCAGCTATTCCAGGATGTAAAAAGAAAAGATGGTCCAAGACACACCCTTCTCCTAAACGTAAGCTAAGTATGGGCTTTTATAGCAGTGGTGTGGCGGCGCATTAGGGTTAGAAAACCCTAATTTTAACGATGCCACGTGGCTGAATAGTGATCCTTAGATACCTTGGGGCACGTGCACGGAGATTTGGGCGTGGGAGTGCGTGCCCTAATCGCTGGAAATTCCTAGAAGGTCCTCTGCTGAAGAGATGGAAGTTGAGGTTCAGAGCTTCGCTAGGTAGCCATTATTTCCTAGACTTGTCGCGTGGTGGCTTTTGCTCTTCGCTAGGATGATTTGATATTGAAACTTTAACCGTCGCGAGATTGGCTTGGTTTGTTCTTCAGGCAGTCGCGAGGCTGAGTAGACATCAAAGCCTCAGATGTCGCGGGGTTGGAGTTCAAGCAGTCGCGAGGTAGTTGCGTGATCGTTGGGTTGATCTTTGCGAGGACAGATTTGAATAGCGCGAGAACTTCGTGAGCACTTCTCTTCACTGGACTTCGCGAGGCTTTAATGAGTTCTGAACTACGTGAGGTTTCATGTCTTAATTCATCTTTGCGAGGATGCTTTTGCCTTCGCAAGGATGCTTTCTTCTTGAATGGCGCGAGAACTGCGCGAGGAGTTCTCTTCTGATAATTGCATGCATCCGGTATCGCACGGTATGCGGTTTATGTTTCGAAGCTCTCTCTTCTCGTGATTACGAAGCGAGCGTAGGTATATTTCTCCTGAATCCTCTAAAGCTTGGGTCAGCTGCGCGAGGCTCATTTCAGGTCTGGATTCAGAGTTCATCCTTCTGAGGGACTTCTGGTGCTAAAACCGGCTCCTTAGCAGGATTCTTGGCCTTATTTCACTGCTGGTTATTACCTACATAAAACACTTTACAAGAACTTATTAGGTGGCTACGGGTCTAATCAAAGGTTAAATTAAGGGGTGAAAGTGGTACTTTTCAGGTCTTAACACACCCCCAAACCTAATCTTTGCTAGTCTCTTAGCAAAGCTACATTAAACCTACTATGTACACCCTTGGATCGCTTTGGCGGGATTCATGTACGCCCTTGGACTGCTTTTGCGAGATTTATGTACACCCTTGGACTTCGTTGTGATTATGTACACCCTTGGACGGCTTTTGCGGGATTAAAGTACACCTTTGGACTTCGTTATGGTCATTTACACCCTTGGACCACTTTGGCGGGATTTATGTATACCCTTGGACCGCTTTAGCGGGATTCATATACGCCCTTGAACTGCTTTTATAGGATTTACATACACCTTTGGACTTTGTTGTGATAATGTACACCCTTGGACCGCTTTGGCGGGATTTATGTACACCCTTGGCGGGATTCATGTACGCCCATGGACCACTTTTGCGGGATTTACGTACACCCTTGGACTTCGTTGTGATTATGTACAACCTTGGACCGCTTATGCGGGATTCATGTACGCCCTTGGACCGCTTTTGCGGGATTTTACGTACTCTTCGGATTATACTTCGAGAATCAAGCCATCAGTCATGAGATTAAAGTGGACCGCTATGGGCGGATTATGGGTGTGTGGACCGCTATGGGCGGTTTATGTGTATGTGGACTGCTATGGGCGGATTATGTGTGTTGTGGGCTGCTATGGGCAGAGTATATGTACTAAGTGGGTCGCTGGGGAGAAAATTGAATCAATTAATGTGTGTGTTAAGGAAGTGTCTTAAGGCAAAGTGTTTTTATAAGAAAATGTCTTGAAATCAATTTTGGTGTGATGAGGAAGTGTTTTTATAATCAGTTTTGTGTAATTAGGAAGTGTTTTGGAAATCAAGTTTGTGAAATAAGGATGTGTGTATGAAACCAGTTTTGCCTAATAAGGAAGTGTTTTGAAATCAGTTATGTGATAAGAAAATGCATTTGAAATCAGTTTTGGGGTGTTAAAGAAATATATTTGAAATCCATTTTATGCAATAAAAAAGTGTTTTAGAAATCAGCTTGGTGGGATAAGAGAATGAATTTGAAATCAGCTCTGTTTGATAAGAAAAGTGCCTTGGAAGTTAGTTTCAGTTTTAATATGAAAACGTTTGATTTTGGCATTGAATCTATGTTTCCTTATGATAAGATGTGAAGTAGTATTGAATTTTCCTTTGTTGAGCTAGGATGTAGCTCACCCTTCAACTATATGTCACAGGTAGAGCTTCAATTTGGACACCGGACTTGCCGATTGGGGAATTGGGGAGTGCTATGATGTTCAGGGTCGTGGATTGAGTAGTTTGTGGAGTTTGGTGAGTTCGGACTTGGTACCCTTTGTACTTGTATATAATTTTGTACACCATTGTTTGGTGATGGTTGGCCATCACCGGTGGTTTGTTTGAGTTATATAATATTAGATATTAAAATTGAAGATTTATTTATGCCATGTTTTTGTACCAAGTAATTCTTTATCGGATTGTGATATAGGATCTGGCGGTCCAGGTTTTCCCATTTGGTTTTGGTGTAAAGTTAAAATATATATATATATATATATATATATATATATATATATATATATATATATATATATATATATATATATATATCTAAAAAAAAATTAGGTTGGGAAAATTCGGGTTGTCATAGTTGGTACCAGAGCTTAGACATTAGGTCTTGTTGGGATCCGAAAATTTAGGACTCAATTGCAATGACATTAGATTATGTCGGAACTTAGGAGGGGTTCGCAATCCCAATTCTGAAATCTTCTAGAAATTCAGAGCCATGCCTCTCAATGACATTAGGCTGTCGAGTCCTAGGCGTTAAGTCTCCCATGAGACTGTGAGTCTTAGCTATGTGTGAGGAGCATGACTGTAAGTTCAGAGATGTGACATTAGATTTTGTCAGAGTATAAGTTGTGAGCTTTTGAAAGTCCTGTCTGAGTATAATAACCGATTGCTAATTGAAACTTTTATTTCATTATTATAATAGATCATTATGTCTGGTAGAGGTAGACGACCAAGAGATGGCCAAGGTTCCCAGTCAAATGCAAATGAGAGTGAAATTAACAAGAAGATAAATCTCATGGAAAAAGATAATCAATTCAATTTCTTATGTCTCATGTTTCTCTATAGTATTTATTATACACATCTTTACTAGGCTCATACTTTTGTAGATCATAAATCAAAAAGTTCCTTCTTTGGCTTGTAATGGGGCTATGGGTTAAAAGGTTCCAAAGAAAGTTGAAAAGGATTCAAAAGTTTGGAGAATTCAGCTCTTCTCTCCACTATTCTTCTTCTTCTTGTTTTTTTTTTCCACCAAGTATCCAAAAGGTTTGATATATTCTTCCCATTTACATTTTTTTTTCCCAATAGATCCCATTTTCTTGATTCTTTCTTTTTTAGATATCCTCTTGAAAATCTTTTATGTTTGGAAGCTTTTTGCTTCTCTTTTTTCTTTTTTTTTTTTACTCCCATATTTTTTTCTTCTAAATTTTTCTCTTTCTCAGACGTGCCCTTTTTAGCACTCCCCTTATCTATTCTTACATACTCCTTCCACTCTCTTATTTCTCCCTTTGTTTAAAATTCTCAGAATTACAATAGTAAAAGATCGAAAACTTTTGGTAGTACATATAGTTATGGGTTTATACAATCTTGGTACAAAGAAATTCGGTTTCGGCTTCTAATATGGGTTCAAGGAATAAATTAATTTGGCATTTTGGCTTTTTGGTTTGAACGAATAAAAGATAGCCTTCAGTCATTTCCACAATTTACTAGCAAGAATGTCATATTGTTTTGATGCATATTTCAAACTGTTCTAGAAATTCAATCAACATAATAGTAGAATATTCGATTCAACTTACAACAATATGAGATTTCATTTAAAAATAGTCCAGAAGTTAAAGAAATTTAGAATTTGGATAGACAAATAGTCACTCTCAAAAGAAAGGAAATACGTTCAATTGCTCACTGGTTACATGATTTTGAAACTATAGTCTAAATATTGCACTTTAAAGCAAAGTATAATTTAAAGCATTCAATTTTAATACAGTGTACAAATGAAACTGAACATTAATCGTAACTGTTTTTGTCATAGATGTTTTGAACTTCTACTAAGATGATGGTTAATTTTCTTCTGTAGTACCTCACATGTGATGGTTATAAAAATAAAAAATAAAAACTAACAATCCTAAATATCGAAATTAACTCCATAAAACAGAATTAAAAGTACTCTAAAACAACAAAATTATTTGTATTTTTTTTTATTTTGAATATTTTTTTCTGCTATAAGAAAAATTACTATACACAAAGTGTGTATGAACCCCCAAACATAAATAGGACAATGTCCTCATTGTTCGATTATGTGTCTGATCATGCGTTTAAGCTATGATATTGGTTCAGATGTGAGGGGGCTAATGGTTTAAGGAATGGGCTTGGTTATTGACAACTTCATAAATTACGTTATGTCTTAACCTATTGAAAGTGCCCAATGGAAATCATAACACTACTGATAGGATAGTTCCTACGAGGAAAGTCTGAAAATTTTTGAAGACTTTTATCTATCTTTAAAGGTCGAGAAAATTGAATAAAGAATGATTATTAAACTAATTACAGGAAAAGAACTCTAAATCCGCCTACTTGAGGATTTTGGTTGTCAATCACAGTCCTTCAGTTATCGAATGTTTACAAAATTAAAATACCGTTACACTATATCCAAGTTTCTTAGAATTTGGTAGTCAATCAAAAACTAGAATTCTTCAATATAGATTTATACTAATCAACAATCTTCCAAGAGTTTGGGCGTCAATCAAATACTAGAAAATTGAAGATGGAAAATAAAAAAATGTTACACTAATATGCAAATTCTCAATCTTAGGCATTAATTCAAATCACGAATTTTTAGATGTTTACAAAGCAGGAAAATATAATAAAATAAATCTAAACTAGAAAAGAAATAAAAAGATCTTTCATCTCTTAGTCATAAACGTCAATTGCTTCTAAGAAACTACGGATACTCTACTTTAATCTTCCAGTCTTCGATCACAGTTGTCAATTGCTCTCGAAAAACCTTTGATATCTAAACTACTCAAAACTAAGGTGATCGTCAGGAAATCCAACCTTAGTCGTAAATTGATGCTGAGAATTCCTTCGATATCTAAACTAAGGTGATCGTCAGGAAACCCAACCTCAGTTGTCAATTGCTGCTAAAAATTCCTTCAATAAGTTTTTCCCTCTGTTGAGCCCTCTTATTTATAGATCATAAGGGGTTGGTTTACATTATTTGAATTCTAACAAAAGTAAACTACTAAAAACAAAAGATTCCTAAAATAATAAAACTTCTAATCCTAATCTTCCTTGCTTTAGATGATAGATGTAACACCCTAGTTATTCCGGACCCGAATGTATCGGGTAGGTATACGTGTATGATGCCGGGAGCGATCTGCACCTTGGACTTTAAAACCAATCATTCTAGTTGAATGGTAAAATGTGTAGCTTCACAATAAGGTATGTGTATTAGATTGTGTAATTAGTACATAGGCTCCTTGAGAGCACCCCTGGTAAAGAGCTTGGTCTGTAACCTAGAGGTCGTAGTATCAAGGAATATGGGGAGCATTAGACCTCATTTTGCTTTTAGTTTTATTTTAAAAGCCCGTACACTGGGTTGGGTGTACCGGCTCGCACACACAATCAACACTCTTAACATACGAGGCATCCCCATGCATAACGTTGTATCCATTTTGTTGAGCGAAATGATTTGAGAAAGAAGGAGCCAAGTGAGGAAGAAAAGAGCCATCTCTTTTCTTCAATCTTTTGAAAACCAATCATCGGATTACTGCTCAACTGGTCGCCTTCCAAGAAGAACCTCCGCTATTCTGACCATCTAAATGTTGTCTCGATCTTCAAAATTCTACGATCGAGCAATCAAACGGTAGGACGCTTAAATGCCGATAATTCTGACACCGATGATAATAAAATTCGCATGCGAATAATCTCATAAGGTAAATGTCTTAAAGAAATTTTATAAGCCTAGATTTTAAAAATTTAGAACCTGATTATTCGGTTCTGGCTCTCATGCAAAGAATTTTCAAGGATCAGATGCGTGAGAGGCCTAGACGCTGATTTTCTTCGATTCCGATGATTACATACGTTGCATTGCATGCGCAAGATTTTAATGTAGAAATTCACAATTATATCTTGTAGAATGAAACTAGATTAGATAAAATTCTTGGGATGGAAATTATGCAAGGAAATTAGGATTTTCGGATTTAGAAGAAGCCAAGAGGTTGCGAGTTTTGACAGACTCGCTGCAGCGACATTGCAACCCCACTGAGTGAGGTTCCTTCTGAGCCACTTGCTGCAGTGAGTGCACCATGAAATTTCAGGCCAAATAAGCTCAGGTTAAACTCATTGTAGTGAGTTATGAGTGCCACATGACATCTGATGAACTCACTGTAGCGACTTTGGGAGCTCGCTACAGTGAGATACCCTGTTCCTGAAGGCTTAGATTTTAGTCTGCAAAAGCTGAGAGGACCTTACTTCATACAAAATTCTCGTCCTTGATACTTAGTATATGAATATTTTATGATCTAGGATAAATGCAGGAACCCATTGATGGGAGCTCCACTTTGACTTACGCATTTAATTCTGCACAACCTGACATTAATGTAGGGAAAATCTCAATGCCCATTTATATGTTTCCTCGAATCATGGCTACTGATGTGAGTACTAAATGAATTTATGTTTCAGACATGTTGCATACACATATTGAAACTCTTTGAATGGTCAAGATTGGATTTTTTGTATATGATCATAGCATCTAGTACCTTGACATATTGATGCACTTGAATTGTTAAATTCAGATTCCCGAACTCCGACTTGATTTATGTGCTATCTGATTATGAGATCATGTGCAAAGAGGAGTGGAGTCTCCAAGAGAGGTGGAGTCCCTGAGGTTTATGACCGTGTTCTTGCTACGGGATGCTCTGTTTCTGCTACGGGATGCTTTGACATGATACTTGTGCTTGATATGTTCTGATTCCACATTAGTTGTAAGGGGATGTTCTGATTCCACATTAGTTGTAAGGGGATGCTCTAATTCCACATTAGTTGTAAGGGGAGTGGAGCCTCCAAGAGAGGGGTGGAGTCCTCGGGGCTTAAGACCTTGTTCCCACTATGAGATGCTCTATTTCTGTTATAGGATACTTGCACTAATGTTATGAAATTTGATGATACGATGTCCTCTGATATGTTCGATTCTCTAATATGTTTCGATTGTCTTATATACATATTCCTTTATCTCACATACTTGTTTCCCTGATATATATTTTGTGCTATGTTTTGATTCCTTGCACTAATATGCATTTGTTTCGCACATCATCCACATCAAGACATGACATGTTTTTGTTTTTGGGTTTATGTTTTTATTAAATGCCTTATTCCGATGTATTTAACATGAATATTAACCCAAATTATGTTTACCTATCCATCAAAACTATGCATTAAAACATGAATATTAAGCATTATTTTTTTTTCCTGCTGAGGTTGGACTGTAGCTCATCCATCAACTATGCGTCACAGGTGCAGGTGTAGATCCAGAGTTTGATCCGGAGTTGGCGGAAGATCCCGATTATATTTCAGAAGAAGAAGAAGATCTACCACCTAACGAGTTCTTCTCCTGATCCGCACTTCCAAATTCAATATAGTGTGGTTCATTTTGTGTTTTTGTACATAGTATGTTCTCTGTGCCAGACTTATAGATACTTAGCATACTTTACACCACTATTTAGGTGATGGGCGGCCGTCACGGGTGGTTGTACAACTTTTGTTTACATTGTAAATGATGGAAATCTTTTGTGCATTTTGTCTCATGTTTAACTGCCTTGCTTCCGCACTCACTTGAATGTATTGAATACTCAATGACCCGATCTTCCAAGATACCTACCTAGGGGAAGATTGAGTCGTCGCAGTAGCATCAGAGCCCTTCATGCCAAAGATTATTTTGTACTCATATTGTGTTCAACGATCTGACGACCCAAATTTTTTGCGTATTGTACGTTTGCCCATGAAAATTTGTGGTAGTCACAGTTGGTATCAGAGCTTTAGGCTTTAGGTCTTCTGGAGACCAGAGTTATGGCTTAGGTTTAGAGCAATGGAATTGATTTCCTTAGGCTAGATTTTTACGATCACTCGGATTAAGCTTTGTCTTAATCATGACAGGTCAGTATGCCTCCGAGAGGTAGACTACCCAAAATTGTCCGTACTCGAAGGACGAAAGATAGTGAAGGATTAGCTACTGGTCCAAATGCGATTCCTATAGGCAACAACACCAACAACAACAATGCCTTAGGAGTGGGGAACAATGTTGACAATGTCTCAGGAGTAGGGGACAACAATGGAAATGACCGACAATTACTGGAAACCATGGTGAATACCATTGCACTGCTCATTGAAAGACGTCAACCGTTTAGCTTCCAAGAGTTCAGGAGGATGAGGCCTCCATGTTTTTATGGGTATACTAATCCGCTTGAAGCAGAATAATGGTTAAATCAAATAGAGAAGATCCTTCAGAGAATTTGTTGCATGGAAGAAAAAAGGTGAGTTGGGCCTCTTTCCAACTCGAAGGAGAGACAGATCCATGGTGGAAATCTATCGAGAGGACTAGGGTGTAAGTGACACCAAATGCCCCATGGATGTGGACAAAATTTACTGAAGTATTTAATGAGTAGTACTTCCCTTAACAAGTTAGATACTGGATGACAGTTAAATTTACATCATTGGGACAAGGTCAGATGACAGTACGCAAGGACGAGGCCGAATTTACCAGGCTCTCTCGTTCCGCACCGTTACATATAGCCACGGAATTGATGAAGGCCCAAAAGTTTGAACATGGCCTGAAGCCTACCATTAAAGAGAGGATCTCCTTGTTCAGGGCAACAACCTATGCTGAGGTCATGGAGTTAGCCCTCATTGTCGAAAAGGACATTAAGAGCATGTACAAGAGAAGGGAAGTGCAAAACAAGAGTAGACAAGGCCGAGCACGGTCATATGCCTCTGGGAAGGCTAACAAGAAGCTGAAGTTATTGATGCCACCAGCCTCAACCTGCTCAAACCGCATCTTCGAGGCCACTTATTTCTACACCGTAAAGGCCTTTTCGCCCCTTAAATACTGTTACAATCGGGGTATCGAAGGCTCAACAAACTTCCCGAGCAGTATCATCTGCACCAATAGCATCTTGTATGAGATGCAGGAAGTCACAAAACTGAGTGTAGGAGGACCACTGGAGCATGTTTTCGATGTGGAAAGATAGGACATAGAATCAGGGAGTGCCCCAAAGCGAAGAAAGAAACTACCACAACCATGCCTACTTCGATACCCTCACGACCTATGGTGCAAGGTCAAGCATATGCCCCTTTTTGGCAGAAGATTCCCAAAGCAACAATGATGTGATACAAGGTATGCCTTCCATTGGATTGTTAAGTTCAGTTTTGTCCTACTTGAAGGATATCTCTAAGGCAGTTTTCAATTTTAACATTTGAATGCCATGACTCTTTTGTATGTGCACCGAATTAAATAAATGCATGAAACCTACGTACCATGCACCTACACCTCAATTCGAGTGTTGATAGACCCAGGGTCTACCCACTCTTTTGTAACACCTCAATTCGAGGGAGAACTAACTATCACATCCGAGCCTTTGAAATTTATTCTGTCAGTATCGGTTCCAATCAGGAACTCAGTGAGCATGGATACAATGTGTCGATTAGTCATCATCGCTAGCTAGGGTCATGTGACAATGGCTGATCTGATTTTGCTATATATGCTAAGATTCGATATAATCTTTGGAAAGGATTGCTTGTCTAACCATCATACGAATGTCGATTTCCATAAGAAGATAGTCACGTTTCGCCCCAAGAAGGGGAGATCATTCAGATTCCAAGGCATTCTACTGAACATAACACCTTTTATATTAGCTATGCGAGTAGCGGTTGATGAACGATGGCTGTCTCGGGTATCTCACGTTCATGCAAAGTCAAAAGGGAGAGAAGGTTCACATTATCGATATTCCTATCGCATGCGAGTTTCTCGATGTATTTCCTCAAGAATTACCTAGTTTACCGCTAGACAGAGAAGTTAAAGTCATAGTAGACTTAGCTCCAGGCACAGAACAGGTGTTGAAAGCTCCATATCGCATAGCACTAGCCGAATTGAAAGAACTCAAGGAGGAGTTGCAAGAACTTGATAAGGAATTTATTAGGCCAAGTGTTTCGCCATGGGGAGCACCCGTACTATTTTTCAAGAAGAAGGATCGATCCATGCGGCATTGTATCGATTATCGACTATTGAATAAGCTGACAATAAAGAACTGCTACCCTCTCCCAAGGATTGATGACTTCTTCGATTAGTTACAAGGGGGGAGATTCTTCTCCAAGATAGACTCAAGGTCAGGTTACCACTAGTTGAGGGTGAAAGCTGAAGACATAAAAAAAAATAGCCTTCCACAAGAGATATAGTCACTATGAGGTCCTTGTGATGCCATTCGGGTTGACAAAGGTGTTGAGAACTGGAAAATACCATTTTTCACCCCTTAATCTGGGCCTTGATAGACCCTTGAGAGAACTAAATAAGTATTTTAAGTGCCTATGTTGCAGCTAACAATAAAGACACGCTTAACCATAAAAGCAGCTCAAAAGTGCCAAAAAGATGGCAATCCATGTCAGTCCAAAGGAAGGAAGTAAAGAAACAACCTCATCAGCTGTGGAAAGGTCTAAATAGAAGAGGCAAAGACACATAAGAGAAGCGAGAACATTTGAGCAGGAGAAATGCACTCTGAGTTCTTTTCGCAAAAGAACTTGCACTTTTCAGTAAGAACCTTGAACTTTGCGAAAGAAGAAACACTCCTCGAAAGAAGATTGAACTTTGCGAGCAGGCTTGAAGTCATTGAACTTTGCGAAAAGGCCCCTGAACTCTGCGAAAAGGACTAAAACTCCAGGTGTAGCTTTCGAAGAGCATCTGAACTCCTCGAAAAGAAGATTGAACTTTGCGAACAGAGCTTCAGAAGTCATTGAACTTTGCGAAAAGGCCCCTGAACTCTGCGAAATGGCATTCTGGGGATTTGCAGCTCGTCCGAAGGGTATTTCAGGAAACTTTGCACGCGCCCCAATGCAATTAAAAGACCAGGAACATTCCAGAAGGTTCCAATCAAGCTCCGGAGGGATATTCCAACCCATGTGGGCGCCCAAAGGTAAATTACGCGGGAACTTCCGGAAGCTCAAACATAATTTCAAACCCATAGCAATTGATGCTTACGGCGATTGGCCGAACCAGATCAGAGCATTTCCATTGGCCAAAACAGATCTGGATCCCCGTGCTCAACCCTCATTGGGCAATCCAGATCTAAAGCATTCCTGATTGGTCAATCCAGCCATGCGCAGGATGGAGGAAAAAGTATAAATAGAGAAGCCATTCGCCCAAATTGGGCATCCAGATTTTAGAGTTTTCATCTCTGTTTCCCTCATTCCGGTCAGATAGCTTATCTGAACCCCCTGTAATCCCTTCTTGTAGTTTACCTTTGAGAACCATTGTGAGTGATTTGTACTTCCAAGTTCGGATTCAAGGCTGTAAGTCTGAGGGCTCTCTAAAGCCGTGCTCTGTAATTGTAATTTTGGATTTTAAAAGGTTCTTTGTAATTTGTGTCTTCTCCATTGGAGTCATGTCGAGGGTTAGAATGTTCACCTTAGTGCATTAGACTTCTTTAGATTCACTCATCCGCATGCAACTTCCCTTAATTCATCACCCACAATGCGAATTAGAGTTGGTAACCTAATTCTAGCAGCATTTACAGTGATGTTCATGTTCTGAACTAAAGAATAGGCCACAACTATTGGCCATAAGTCTAAACCTATTCCTTAATTCGGATTTATTTCTCTTACATCTGTCTTTGGTAGCGGATGAAGATTGAATCTGCCTGTTGAACTTCTGATTCTCCATTAAAATTCAGAGGCTAAAGTACATGAAGCTATTATTTCTGCATTTGTCTTATTTTAAACATCTCCCCAACTCGGATCTGGATCATGTAGTTAGTTCTTTTCTTTATTTGCTTACAGTTAAACGTGACAAATTCAACCTCCCATCTTATGTGCTTTGTAGATAGGATCAGAGGCCAGATCTGGTAGCTCAGGTCTGGAGGTTTATCTTAAATTTTAAATCAATTCCCTGTGGACGATCTTTTACTCACTTACATTTAAAACTTGCTACAATTGGCCCTGATCTTGCGGGCCAGTGTTAGCCCCAATGTGCTGATATCCCTTTCATAAGTTAACATCCATATAACCTAGCATTCTTTAATTCTTTAATTTTTGATTCATAATGCACACAATTATGGCACACTTGGAGCGCCAACAAGTTTTTTGGCGCCGTTTAGATTTAAAATTGGTACACCTAAGTTTGTCTATTTTGTAGCTTTGATTTTTATTTTAATTTTTGCTGTAAACCTGCACTTTGCGTTGCAAGTGCTTGATTCAATGTCTACAGCACTTTTGTATAGAAAACTGTTTCTTCTTGTGAAATTTTTATTTTTTATTTTTACGAGTTTTATTCTTTGCCTTCTAGTTATTTGAATAAATCTTTCGCCACTCTTTTGTCTTTTGTCAAATTTGGGCGTGCTTTGAGTTTTTCTTTTATTTTTGTCAATACTTGAATAAGGTCTGCTTGGAGTTTTTGGATGTTTGCGGATCTTGGGCGGTAGTCAACAAGGAACATCTGGACCAAAAGTGGGCAGATCTGCTTGAGTTTGCATCCTCCTCCTTTGTATTCATTTTCTATTTTAAATTCTTGAGAACCAGCAATTCTGCTGTGTTTAATGTTTGTTTTGATTATAATTTCTATTGTCTTTTAGGCATCTTTGATTTTTTATTTTTTACAAAACCAAATACAAAATAAAAGAAAACACAAATAGAAAATCTAAGTTGTTTCTCATTATTTTCAGTAGTAAATAAGGGCTCTTGTTGAGCGGTGATCAAAACAAGTAAAAAAATAATAATAATAAAAAATAGAAAATTATAAAAACAATATAGATATCTTAGGATGGGTTGTTTTCTCCATTTGCATCCACTTTTCCCATCACGAGACTCTTTGAGATCATTTTTCTTTTTAGGAATCATGTAGGATAATGAGTAGTGGATCATAGGCTGTTTGAATATTCAATGGACTCACCGATTTTATTTTCCTTGATTTCTTCATCATAAATGGGTCTCAAATTGTGTGTGAACCCTGTTTTTAATATGTGCTCCCATGCTTCATTATTTTTTTTATTCATACCCATCATCAACAAAGGGGTCAATCTTATGAATCTTATGAATCTTATGAATCATTTGGCATTAGATTTTCGATTTTAGGAATTTTAGTTTCAAATTCTGTTTTTAGATCGCTGATTTTTTTTTTCTTTCTTAGGTTAATGTGTCCTCTGTTATTAGCATTAGTTTCCTTTCATTTGCATAGTAATCCTTCTATTTGTTAGATTTTATTTAGCAGTTCTAGCATTGTTTTGTTGATTTTTCTTGCATTTGTATATCATGTTTTCCATTTCCTTGCTCATATCTTCAGTTTTACATTTTTATTTTCTGCTGCATATAGTTTAGATTTTTTTCGTTTTAGTTTTCTTTCTTCTTTTACCCTGCTGCCCCTAGTCTCTCATTGTCTAGAACATTGAGGACAATGTTCATCTTAGGTTTGGTGTTGGACATGGAACCAACCAAAAGTACCAACCCATCTGTCATCTGGAAGACCATTCACTGCTACACTAATGCATGCATTCAATGCAGGTCTCTGGCATCATGGAGGTGTCTTTTGGAAATATGAAAGTTAAATTGAATGTGTATAATGCTGTTACTCAACCTCAATTCTCTGCGAGGAATGTTTCCATGTTGACATCATTGATGAGTGGTGGAGAGTCTTTACAAACATTTACGCAAGGTAAAGACTCCACCACGAATTTAAAAATGATTGGGGATCCGAGAAAGAAGGAAAAGGAGATCAAATTCAGCAGAGAGTCTGCTTTGTGCAAGGCACTCACCAACAAGTTCTCTCTCTTGGAGACTGCTCCTCTCCCTCTTCCACAAGTTACCAAGGTACCTTTCTTTGCTCTCTTCTCACCCACAGAATTGGAACTCAAGCGGCTCCCCAAAATCTGAAATATGTGTTTTGGGAGATCATCAAACACTACTGTGATTATTTCTTCCTCCCTTACAAAGGAGCAAGAAGAGGAGGTATTGGTAGTTCTAAAGCAAAGACAAGAAAGCAATTGGTGGACCATTGCTGATTTAGGAGGAATAAACCCAATTTGTATGCATGCATAAGATCCACGGAAGAGGATGCCAAGCCTTCTAGAGAAATGCAAAGAAGGTTGAATCCTCACATGCAAGAAGTGGTAATGAAGGAAGTTGTCAAATTTGCTGAATCTTTGGGGTCATTTACCCCATTTGATTCTGCTTGGGTAGCACCCACACAGTGGTGCCTAAGAAATCTGGCATCACTATTGTAGTTGAATCTGGTAAACTTATGTCCACCGGACAAACAAGCTGGATGGAGGGTGCCATAGACTACTGAAAATTAAATACCATGACAAGGAAAGACCATTTCCTCCCTTCATTGACCAAATACTTGATAAGCTTGCGGCAAAGCTTACTCTGCTTCCTTGATGGGTACTCTGGTTACAACCGGATCCTGTACCACAGGACCAAGAAAAGACCACCTTCACCTTTGGCACTTTTGCCTATAGGAGGATGCCCTTTGGTCTTTGCAATGCCCTGCTACTTTTCAAAGATGCATGTATGCCATCTTTTCGACATGATTGATCAATTCATGGAGATCTTCTGGATGACTTTTCAATTTATGGAGACTTTTCCCAATGCTTACACCACCTCAAGTTGGTGTTGCAAAGATGTGAAGAAACCAATTTGGTTCTAAAATTTGGGAAAAGAGTCATTTTATGGTCACCAAGGCATTGTCCTAGGACATGTGGTCTCCCATAAAGGCATAGAGGTGGACCAAGCAAAAATCTAATTGCACATTTGCCTCCTCCCGAGCATTAAGCAAATCGAAGTTTCTTAGGGCATGCGAGGATTTTGGAGGTTCATCAAGATTTCGATGAAAATTTCCAAGCCACTCTGTCATTTCTTGTGTCAAGATGTTCCTTTTGTGTTTACTAATGAATGCATGATGACCTTTGAGGTCCTTAAGAAATGTCGATTTCAGCTCCCATCTTGATCCTGACTATTCGGTGCCCTTTGAGCTGATGTGTGATGCATCAGACTATGCCCTAGGAGCTGTCCTAGGGCGGAGAAAGGATAAGCTTCCCCATGTCATAGCTTATGCCATCGGATCCATGATAGATGCCCGCTCAACTACACAACAAGCGAGAAAGAGCTGCTGGCCATTGTGTTTGCATTGGAAAAATTCAGCCTTATGTTTTAGGTTCACAAATTGTGGTGTTCTTGACCACTCGCCCTAAAGTACCTTACATCTAAGAAGGATACCAAGCCAGTTAATCGGTGGATCCTCCTATTACGAGTTTGATCTGATTAAGGATAAGAAAAGGAGTGGAGAATGTGGTGGTGATCACTTATCCGAATTCTCAATCTTGAGGATGATAGCTTACCCATTAATGAATCATTTCACGATGAGCAACTTTTGCCATCAATACCACGATCCTTGGTTTGCAAACATAGTCAACTTCTTGGCTATTGGATGATTCCTCAACATTGGAATAGAATGGATAAAGATCTTTTCTTCTCACAAGTTAAACATTTCATTTGGGAAGATCCTTATCTATTCAAGAATTATCGAGACCAAGTGATCGAAAGTGTGTCGGACCATGAATTCCACAGGCATATTGTCAATGTGTCATGAACGCTGTGGAGGCCATTTCGTTAACAATAAAAGCGCAAAAATTCTGCGATGTGGTTTCTATTGGCCCACAATCTTTAAAGATGCCTTACATGACCGTAAATCTTGCGAAGGCCAAAAAGCTGGGCGATTTCCAAAAGAAACTCAATGCCCTATGACCAATCACAGTAGTTGAGTTGTTTGATGTTTGGGGCATAGATTTTATGGGCCCTTTCCCCTTCTAATGGAAACAATTTCATCTTGGTAGGCTGTGGATTATGTCTCCAAGTGGATTGAGGCCATAGCTACCAAATCAATGATCACAAAGTGGTTTTAAGATTCCTCAAAGACCACATTTTTCCATTTGGATTCCCAGGCCATCATTAGTGATGGGGAAGCCACTTTTACCTTGAAGCGGTTTGACTCTCTATTAAAAAAGTACTCTGTCACTCCAGAGTAGCCACTCCCTATCATCCACAAACCGGTGGGCGGTGGAATTTCAAATAGAGATCAAACACATTTTGAAAAAAGCATGAAGAAGGAAGAAAGAATTTGGTCCTTTAAGCAATGATGCTTTGTGGGCATCTGAGCGCCTACAAGACTCCTATAGGGATGTCCCCTTTCAGGGTTTATGGCAAGGCATGCCATCTACCCAGTAGAATTAGAATATAAGGCCTTGTGGGCAATCAAAACTTTTAATATGGATCTAGCTGCTGCTTTGGTAACCACAGGAAGCTTCAACTCCTTTGCTGGAAGGCGAGGATGGATGCCTACACTAGCTCAGTTGTACAAAGAAAAGGTTAAATCATTCCATGATAGGAGCCTCATGAGAAAAGAGTTCATCCGGGGTCCAAGGTATGGTTATTCAACTCTAAACTTAAATTCTTTCTGGCAAATTGAGATCCGGATGGGAAGGGCCATACTGCATCATCAAGGCCTCCCCCTCGGGAGTTGGATATTCAGATCCCAAGGATGGAAGAATACTCAAGGTAAATGGTCGGAGGCTCAAACCATGCATTGAAAACACCGAGCCCTTCTTGCCCACCTATCATCATGAATCTCCAAAAATCGATGGTAGAAAAGTGTATAATATGTTTGTACAACATTGTTTTTACGATTTTCTTTGTTTACATCTATTTTCTTATGCATAGTGTAAATACACTTCAAAGTTCAAATGCAAAGTAAAAAGTACTTTTCGAAAAGTTCAAAGTTCTATTGAATTGATTACGGAGGCATAATGAACTACTCGAAAGAACCATGTATTACTGTTCGAATAGTTAAAATTTCCTTTTCGAATAGAAAATGCAGGAGAAGTCCTTTGCGAAAAAGATCTTTACGGAGCCAAATCCATTTCAAATAGACATCTTGAAGCTCGATTCTTTGCGAACTACTTTCTCGATTTTCTTGCCAATTTTTTCGGTATAATGTGACCATGCCATCTTTGAACCGATGAGGACACTGTTCCCCATAGGTTTGGGGTATGGCAACAGGTCCTCCATGGGATAATTAGCATAAGGGCATCACAATCACCAAAGTAATCGAAATGAATCAATTTACTTAAGAATCATGACAATGTGGAAATTTTAAAATTTTCTTTGCAAGAATTTAGACATTCTAAACCCTACAATATTCCACATTTCCATGATGTTAACAGGAAAATACACTTGTATTAGCACAGCAAGTCCACGGGAAGAGAAAAGGTAAAGATATACTTAAAAGCTCAAGGAAAAACCATAACCGGTGAGAATTGAGCCTATATGTTTTACATCTCATTGAAGAGTGGTGAGGCAACCCTTTTGATTCAAAGAATGGTGAGGCATTAGATCCACTAGAAATTAGGAAACTCCAAATCAAAACAAAGCAACATTCATGAAACGAGGAAAAGATCAAGGCCTTCTTTGGGCGACTTGAAGCTTACAGAACCAACCAAGAAAGATCGCCTTGTTTGTACCCCAATTGAGCTATAAATCCTACAATGCTTCATCAAAACACCCATTTTCTTTCACACAGAACCAATGGAACCAATTCACCTTCCCTCACCTTGAGAATTAGGAGTTAAAGGAGAAAAGTAAAGATGGAACATTTGGCAAATATCAAAATAAATGAAGAAGAAATACCTCAAAAATGGGCGTATGGTGGTGAGAAAGTAAAAGAAAAACAATGTGAAAAGAAGCAAGCAAAAAAAGGCAAAAGGGAACTTTATGTTGAAAATTCAAGATCAAAGGAAGAAGAATGAGTACTTTGAACACGAGAATTTCAAAAGAAGCTAAACTCAAGAAGGTGGAGTCATGAACCACCTCCTTCAATTCTGACTTCTCAAAATCCAAACACTGTTCAACCTTCCTATCCACAGAAACCTCACTCCACGAGCCATACAACAAACCCTAAAAGTCCTTGTGATCCAAAGTTGAGTGAATTGTCATGTGGAGATAAGCGTTTCCCAATCTATGGTGAGGAGATGTCAAGGATGCGGCACGAGAATCATGCCTATGCTCATGCTTACAAATCCATTTGGGAGATGTAAGCGCTCTTGAGCTTGAGTGAAAATGAACCCTTCAACAAAAATCTTGATGAGAGTACACACAGTAAGTGTTTGGGTTGGAACTTGAGCACATTAAGTATGACTTATAACCTAATTTTTATTCAAATGATGAACTCTGTGACACATTTGCATGATTTCTATGGCTGCTCACAGTTGGAAAGAGTGAAACATTCATAAGGTTTATAAATGTTGAAATCCTTGCAAACAATAAACCTAGATTTACATTTAAACATTGATTCAAGAGTAACTAATTTTGATCTTTGATTGCTCATGGGATGATAGTGCACTAATGCCAATTGTCCCATGGAGAAGTTTGTGGGTACCTTCCTTTGAAAACCCTCGGAGACTTCACTCCTCCTCTAGGGATCACCTAGGGGTTTAAAGGCTTGTTGCATATGCTAAATGCAATACTGTGCTCCCTACAAAATGGCTTTTCATTCTATTTTTAAATTTTGTCTTTGCTCGAGGACTAGCAAAGCTTAGGTTTGGGGGTGTGTTGAGGACTGGTAAATACCATTTTTCACCCCTTAATCTGGGCCTTGATAGACCCTTGAGAGAACTAAATAAGTATTTTAAGTGCCTATGTTGCTAACAATAAAGACACGCTTAACCATAAAAGTAGCTCAAAAGTGCCAAAAGATGGCAATCCATATGAGTCAAAGGAAGGAAGTAAAGAAACAACCTCATCAATTTGTGGAAAGGTCTAAATAGAAGGCAAAGACACATAGAGAAGCGAGAACATTTGAGCAGAAATGCACTCTGAGTTCTTTTAAAGAACTTGCACTTTTAGTAAAGAACCTTGAACTTTGCGAAGAAAACACTCCTCGAAAGAAGATTGAACTTTGCGAGCAGGCTTGAAGTCATTGAACTTTGCGAAAAGGCCCTAAACTTCTGCGAAAAGGACTAAAACTCAGTGTAGCTTTGAAGAGCATCTGAACTCCTCGAAAAGAAGATTGAACTTTGCGAGCAGGCTTGAAGTCATTGAACTTTCTTGAAAAAGGCCCCTGAACTCTGCGAAAAGGTATTACGAGATTTGCTAAATTTCGTCAAAGGTATTTGAAACTTTGCACGCCCCAATGCAATCAAAAGGCAGAACATTAGGAAGGTTCCAATCAAGATCCGAAGGCATATTCCAACCCATGTGGCGCCCAAAGTTAGAATTACAGCGGGAACTTCCGAAGCTCAAACAGCATTTCAAACCCATAACGAATTGATGCTTGCACCGATTGACGAACCGGATCGAGCATTTCCATTGGCCAAAACAGATCCTGGATCCCCTCAACCCTCATTGGGCAATCCGGATCTAAAGCATTCTGATTGGTCAATCCATCATGCGCAGGATGGAGGAAAAAGTATAAATAGAAGCCATTCGCCCAAATTGGGCATCCAGATTTTAGAGTTTTCATCTCTGTTTCCCTCATTCCGGTCAGATAGCTTATCTGAACCCCCTGTAATCCCTTCTTGTAGTTTACCTTTGAGAACCATTGTGAGTGATTTGTACTTCCAAGTTCGGATTCAAGACTGTAAGTCTGAGGGCTCTCTAAGAAGCCGTGCTCTGTAATTGTAATTTTGGATTTTAAAAGGTTGCTGTAATTTGTGTCTTCTCCATTGGAGTCATGTCGAGGGTTCTGAATGTTCACCTTAGTGCATTAGACTTCTTTAGATTCACTCACCCGCATGCAACTTCCCTTAATTCATCACCCCTGTGCGAATTAGCGTTGGTAACCTAATTCTAGCAGCATTTACAGTGATGTTCATGTTCTGAACTAAAGAATAGGCCACAACTATTGGCCATAAGTCTAAACCTATTCCTTAATTCGGATTTATTTCTCTTACATCTGTGCTGGTAGCCAGATGAAGATTGAATCTGCTCTGTTGAACTACAGATTCTCCATTAAAATTCAGAGGCTAAAGTACATGAAGCTATTATTTCTGCATTTGTCTTATTTTAAACATCTCCCCAACTCGGATCTGGATCATGTAGTTAGTTCTTTTCTTTATTTTCTTATAGTTAAAAGTGACAAATTCAACCTCCCATCTTATGTGCTTTGTAGATAGGATCAGAGGCCAGATCTGGTAGCTCAGATCTGGAGGTTTATCTTAAATTTTAAATCAATTCCCTGTGGACGATCTTTTACTCACTTACATTTAAAACTTGCTACAATTGGCCCTGATCTTGCAGGCCAGTGTTAGCCCCAATGTGCTGATATCCCTTTCATAAGTTAACATCCATATAACCTAGCATTCTTTAATTCTTTAATTTTTGATTCATAATGCACACAATTATGGCACACTTGGAGCGACAACAAAAGGCACCAACATCTATTATGAACCTTATGAACAAAGTGTTCAAGCCTCACCTCGATCGGTGTGTAATTGTTTTCGTAGATGACATCCTCATCTATTCGAAGATGAGAGAAGAACACGAACAACACTTGCGCATAGTTCTATAGACACTTCACGGTCACAAATTGTATGCGAAGCTAAGAAAAGGTGAATTTTGGCTAGAGCAAGTGAGTTTTCTAGGGCATGTCATTTTAGAAGCAGGTATAACAGTGGACCCAACCAAGATAGAAGCTATGGTGAAGTGGGAGCAACCAAAAACCATAACCAAAATCCATAGCTTTCTGGGATTAGCCGGATACTACAGGAGACTCATTGAAGGATTCTCCAAAATTATTAGATCACTCACGCAACTCACGTGGAAGAATGCCAAATTTGAGTGGACTAAATCGTGTGAACAAATCTTCCAGGAGCTTAATAGAAGGATAACCTCCACACTCGTACTAGCCATACCTACAAGCAGTGGAGGATTTTCAGTGTCCAGCGACACATTGCACAATGGTTTGGGCTGTGTGTTAAACCAGAATGAGAGAGTCATTGCCTATGGTTCACAACAACTTAGGATCACGAGAAAAATTATCCCACACATTACCTCGAACTGGTAGCTATAATCTTTGCCTTGAAGATATGGAGGCACTACCTCTACGGTGAGACATTTGAGAAATTCACCGATCACAAAATCCTTAAGTATTTATTTACCCAAAAGGATTTGAATCTGAGATAAAGGAGATGGCTAGAGTTTCTTAAAGATTATGATTGCTCTATTTAGTACCATCTAGGAAAGGCTAATGTGGTGGAAGATGCGTTGAGCCAGAATTCATCTGCCCAGTTATCATGCCTCATCACAAGAATATGCAGATGGCATCTACTTGAGGATATGGCCTTAATTCACACAACATTCAATGTGAAGGATTTTGGGGCCTTAATGGTCAACATTGCTATTCGACCAACACTCTACGATAAAGTTCACGAGCTGTAATGGACCGATCAAGAACTTGTAACCATCAGACGAGAAACAATTGATGGGAAATGGCCTAATTTCTCCATCAAAGAGGACGGATCGTTAGTGTTTAGAGGCCGACTATGCATATCGACAAACGTCGACCTGCGGCTTGCGATATTAGATGAAGCTCACAAGTCGATGTATGCTATCCACCCTGGGAGTACCAAGATGTACCAAGACCTCAAGAAGAGTTGCTGGTGGAAAGGACTAAAGAAGGAAGTCAGAGAGTATGTAGCGAAATGGTTAGTTGGTCAGCAAGTGAAAGTTGGCCATCGTCATCCCTCGAGCTTATTACAGCCGTTACCAATCCCTAAACGGAAATGGGAGAATATATCCATGGATTTTATCCTTGGACTACCAAATACAAAAAGGATATAATGCCATTTGGGTAATCGTCGATCGATTAACTGAGTCCGCCCATCTTCTACCCTACAGTACCCGGTATACAGCCAATAATTTTGCAGAAGTGTACCTTAAATAGATAGTCAGATTACATGGCATACTTGCTAGCGTCGAGTCAGATAGGGACCCACTGTATACATCGCAATTTTGGCAATGCTTCCAAGAGGGAATGGGTTCAAGGCTAGAATTCAACTCCGCATTTCACCCCTAGACTGATGGGCGAACTGAAAGGGTGAATAAGGTGATTGAAGATATGCTCAGGGCCTGTATGCTAGACTTTCAAAGATCATGGGATAAACACTTGCCTTTGATTGAATTCACATACAATAATTGTTACCAAGCGAGCATCGGGGTGACCCCTTTTGAGGTACTTTATGGCCGCAGATGTAAATCTCCACTCAACTAGGAAGAGGTTGGAGAATGAGTATTGTTAGGCCCATAACTCATTGAAAGAACGAATGACCATCTAAATTATTTGTGAAAGATTGAAATTCGCTCAAAGTCGGAAAAAATGCTATGTCGACCTCAAGAGAACAAATGTAGAGTTTCAGGTAAACATGATTCACATTGCTGTCTTATGTTCCCAATTAACTATGTATAATACTAACACCCACATTCTTTTCAGAATGGAGACCACATTTTCATCAAAATTTCACAGACTAAGGGCGTGATGCCATTTGAGAGACGTGGGAAGTAAAGTCCGTGATACATTGGACCTTTTGAAATATTGGGCCGGGTTGGCAAAGTGGCATATCAAATCACTTTACCTCCACAACTGTTCAGTGTGCACAACGTGTTCCATGTGTCAATGTTATGAAAATACGTGAGGAACCCGATGCATGTGTTCAACTATCAACTAATCAAAATCTAAGAGGATCTAATCGTGACAGAAGAACCAATACAAATTTTGGATCGCAAGGAGCAACTATTAAGGACCAAGCGGATTCCTCTGGTGCTAGTACGATGGCAAAATCACTCTACCGCCGAAGCCACCTGGGAACGTGAGGCAGAAATCTGCGACAGGTACCCGCATCTTTTTATTGAGGTCAGTCAATTTTAAGTGTGCTGGTATGCTAAGGATTGAACATGGTTCTTTGTATGGTTGATGAATGTCCCCAATAGTAGACCCAATTTCTTAAATATGTCTCTATAATATCAATGTAAATGAGTGATAGTAGATTCAAGGTTTGAATTTTTATATAATAGTACACAAAAGTGAATATATTGTGAAAAGTTTGAGTACCGCCAAACGAGAACAACTAAAGCCAACAAAGGTAAGCCACAAATTGTCTGCATAACACGCTACAACAAATTTGAAACTCGCTATAGCGACGGCTTTAGAGCTTCAGGGCTTGCTACGGCGACACATAAGCCCCGCTGCATCGGCTGACAACTTTTAAAAGGGGGTGAAGCCCCCAATTTTTGTTATTCCCACGATTTCAAACCTTAAGCCCTTCCCTTTTTCTTCCTCTCCCATGAAAACAAGGTGCTTATTCCCTTCAAATTCATGATTGTTTCAAGATACTTTCGAAAAATCTTCACGAACACGCGTGCATACGTCTCCATCAACGAGGGTTCTACAATTTGTTCTTCGCTTCGAGGTAAACCCTAGATTTTTTCGGTTTCAAATTTGGGGTTCTTTTCCAATGGCTTCCAAAAAGAAAACCGCATCCAAACACCCGACTGTGAGGGCTAAATTTTCTAAGCAACCACAAGACGATCCCCCACTGATTCGGGAATAATCAATCCTATGGTGGAACGTGAAAGCACTCAAACGAGAATGGTCTTTCGACCCAGGTATGTTTATCAATGATGTCACGACCGCATGGCTGATAAACTAGAGGTTTTACTTACACCTTTTCATACGCACTTTTACCCTCGCCTCGTCAAACTATTTTATCAAACTTAAAAATGGGGGGAAATAACTAAAAAATGACCACACAAATAGATGGCTGAACCTTCCATCTTGATGTTTGTGACATTGCCAAGGCCATGCGTTGTCGCACAAATTTTATAGAAAACTAGGGCCTCCTACCACCGCACCCCAAGGACATGCCATTTCATCGCATCGCCACCAAAATGACTGACGGTAATCATGGCTTCGGTAAATCGATAAGAAGGACCCAACTACCGGCCAAGATGTGGCCATTGGATGACATCGTGCGAAAAAACCTATACCCTCTCCAACACAATCAAGAGATGCACGACACCCTCCTGCAAGCTTATTCTCTGTGCATGAAAATCGGCTGTTCAACACACCACAAGCCATTTGGGAAGGCATCAGATATGCCCACGAACAAATTTTGAAAACCATAGCCAAACCATTTGTCTCTATCCCAAATGCCCGCCTAATCTCCGGTCTTCTAGCGGGACACAAAGATGACAAGAATGATGACCCTTATGAAATACTGACCAACAAAGAAAGAAGGGTAGATAACACTCGTATTTATACCAAGAACACGTGGCACATGGCCTACCAAAGGTGCCAAGGCACTGTTCAAAACTGACGACATCGGCAGCTGGCGAAGGGTGTTCACCAAGCAGACCTAGTACCACCAGCACCCGGGCTGCACCCCAAATGCCACCACCACAACAAGTGCCAGTTCAACCTCGGCAGCCACTTGCCCCGCAAGAAAATATACACACCTTGGTAGAAATTAGCCAGCAAATGAGCATGATGCAACAACAGTTGACCACTATGAACCAACAAACTATTTGGTGATTAGACTTCCAAGAGGCCATGTTGATAAACTTAATGCAGAAATTATATCCAACCAGCTCCACCACATACATAGTGTAGACACCCAAATTTGGCCCAAGGCCCGATCGACACATACTTCGAGAAGGGCACACCCTCAAGCTTTTGGAAGCATTCCCCAAGCCCTTAGAAGCCTTTCCAAACCCTTAGGAGTCAGCCCTAAAAATATTAGAACCCTTCTTGGACTAGTCTTGAACCCTCTTGAATAGTGATTGAAAAGAGGAGTGTCAATGTTTATACAAACCTCTACTAGAGTTCAGACCTATACCATTGGAAAGAGGATGTTCCCAGCTTTCCAACGAGCTAAGAATTTCCTCAATCCAAGTTATATATCAAAAGTTACGGCGATTTGAAAATCAGGTAAAAATACAGGAATTTTGCCTAGCATGTGTAATATACATTATACACGCTAGGCCATTTTTTGACTAAATTTCACCTAGCGTGTATAATATACATGCTAGGCTAATTTGGCAGATTTTATCCTAGCGTGCCTAATAGACACACTAGGCAAAATTGACCTTCTTCCTCTAGAATAGAGCTCCAGAACGGGCTCTGGACTTCTCAGGGACACTGTTCCTAAACTTAGCGTGTATAATATAGACGCTAGGCTTAGCAACAGTGTTTTTGGGATTTTGTCTGAAATTCACATTTGGGGTTTGACTTGTTGACCATCCCAATGTTTAGAGTGGGTTTCTTTAGGACTGTTGCATGCCCATTAAACCTATTTGCAACCCTCTAGCCTTTTAAAACCCCACCCTATCATCTACCATTACACCCTATTCCCACCTATCTAAACCGTTAAAAAACCCAAAATCCTTAGATCTAGAATTACCTAATTGCTAACCCAATTAGAATTTTGACCCCTCACTAATCCTCTCCTTTTCTATAAATAAGGAGGCACCCCTCCTTTTTTAAGGGCTTGTAAAAATTTTAAAAGAGAGAAAAGGCTTTAGCTATTCCTCTCCTCCCTTTTTAGCATTTGTTCATTGAAATTCTAGCACCCTAGGTCACCTTCAAAACCCCATTCTCCATCATCAAATCCTTATTTTTAGTAAGAGAGAGCTCCTAGCCTACCTCTCCTATCTCCTTGCTATCAAGCCTTAGAAGCTAAAACCCATCCATCAACCCGTTTGCTATCGAAAGCTCACTGGTGTCGCTCTCGCACGAAGGTCCACAGCGGTGCTACAAGGGCCTGAGAGCTTTGGCTCTCCCCTCTTTTCCTCTACCTTCTTTGCTTTTCCTCTATCCTAAAAATGAGCCGTTACGCTGTACAAATTTCAAGAAGCAGGAAGGGCTCAATAGGATCGACGTGCCTTCGGGCAAGTGAAGTGTTATCCATTTTCTTTTCTTTATATATTTATTTATTTATTTATGTTTTCTTTTTTTCATATACACATTCAAAAATTCATAGTAGAGACCACTTATGAGCGGGTTGATCGGGTGCCAAACACCTTCCCGATGGATAATCGAAGCCCCTACCCAAGAGCCTTTGGCATCAACCGAAATCAGATTCATATCTTTTATACTTCAGTGCTCATCATATCGATTTGGGTATCCCAGGACACCAAAAGCTCCTAGTGGCAACTCTAGTTTTATTTTGAGTGCATCATCGCAATGGATTCGATAAGATCCACGGTTGCCCAGACGGTGACTCTATTGAGGAGAGCTTGTAGAGCTTCTCCTTGAAGTTTTGGCCTCTTTTATTTATTTCAATTTTATTTTGTTCCACTAACCCTTTTGTCACTTTTTGTACTCACCCCTACGATTCCTTCAATTTTTACTTACCCTTAGTTTTTCTGTCCTTTACACGCCTTAGCTGATTAGCGGGTCTACTTGAGCATTGTCTTTACTTATATTTACTTTTTTATCATTTACATGCCTTAGCCGATTGGCGGGCTTACTTGCGCATTTTACATGCCTTAGCCGTTTGGCGGGCCTACTTGAGCTTTTCATTATCGTAATTGTATTCTACCAGTGGACGTCGGCCCGTAGAGGGGGCACAGGATCATCCCTAAGCAAACTTCCCTTTTAAAATTTAATTTCAAATTGAACCATGAAAGTGAACTAAGGGACTTAATTCAGTTTTACGTTAGGTAGATTTTAAAGGGTGGGAATTTAGGCAGTGATACAAACCTCTCAATTCTTAGTACGACAACAGCCCCTAGTGGTGATGATCTAAAAAAGTACCACCCCATCCAGTATCTAAGAAAGCGCTTGCACAGGTGCTATATTGGGTGGGCGACCGATCAAGTTACAATGCTTAAAACCCTTGGGGTGCGCGTTAGAATATCTCAAAATGACCTTGTATCCCTAGGTGCGAAGAGGAGGGACCCAAAATAAGAAAGAAAATAAGTCCCCGAAAGCTCCGCCTCCAGAAAACAAAAAAATAGACCAATTTCGGGCCTGCTATTGCTGTCCAAGTATATTTATATGTTCTATTTTTGCCTAGCGTATATATTATGCACGCTAAGCCAAAAATCCCCAGAAATACTCTAGCATGTATAATATACACGCTCAGCGAAAATCTCCAAATTTTTTACTTAGCGTATATAATACATATGCTAAGCCCATTCTAGCCGAGCAGCCCGAATCTGAGGCCTTTTTTCACTTCCCCCGAGTCCCCCGCTTAGTGGTTTAGTGCCTCTGACAAATCCCACACTTTTAAGTACCCAATACGCCCTCGCCGGTCAAATGATGTGACAGCCCAGTTTTTTCGTTTCCACAAAATCCTGTACAATATATATATATATATATATATATTTTTTTTTTTTCTTTTTTTTTTTTTTTGTTCTTAAACTTAGGAAAAACCGGACCATCGGATCACAGTTCACATTTCGAACACAGAAATACTTGGTATATCCACGTATAAGCGTGGAAGTCAAAGAAGATATCAATACATATGTGAAAATGAAATTTAGATATCACTAAGCAGATATAAAATTTTCTACTTTGTACATATAATCTAAACAGTGGGTCCCCAACGTACTTACAACACCAATCTTAACACTGTGTTTAATCCCAGTACATATCAAGTCCAAATCCAAAATCCTCAAAAATCCACCGTACAAACCCAAAACATATCTAGTCCAAGTCCTCTCCTAGGGGAGAATTCCCCAAACAGGAGATCCTATGCTTTCCTCCAGTGTCTGATCCTTATCTACAGCTGCACCTATGACGTATAGTCGAGGGATGAGCTAACATCTAAATTCAGTAAGGAAACATCAATAGCATGCATATTATCACATCACAAACATGCTTTTCAAACAAAGATTTACAATTTAAAGATATTTGACTTAAACCAAAACTGACATCAAATACAGATTTCAAAGTTTAAACACATGATTTCCAAAACTTATTCTCATAACAAAAGAAAAAATTAAACTGATCACTTAACTGCACTCTCGAGCATATATAGCTTCAAGAGCCGCATTATTATACTAATGGGAATACCCACCATCGTCGTTCAATGAACCATTCATATGATACCAAAGTCGCTTTGTATGAGGGAAACTTGTGCCGAAGGAAATTTATCGTAAATCGATAAGGAATGAATGGATATCTAGTAGTCCTGAAGCACAATTGTACAGTTATCCTACCCTACCGGTCATGGATATCCCGCCGCATCGGTTGGGTATTGACTCATAAATCTTAAATCAAAGTGAGAAACTAACTTATAGTTTATCACCGTGAAATGTGGTATTTTATAATTAGGTTGAAGTTTCATAGTTCACACACACTTATTCACATCTTTCTGATGTCACACACGCACATAGTTGATTTCACACACACACACACACACACTCTTTTGATATTTAAAACCATGAATGATATTCTTGCTAAATGAATGAAAGTTTCACAAATCACACATATTTCTATCACATCACAAAATTCATGCTAGTTATAATCAAATGCACATGTTATCGAGTTTTCCCTACCTGACGTGAAGTCACACGAAGATTTTCTCAACGAAGAGACATTCCCATCGCATCCCCTCGAATACAACCTAAAATACACCAAAATTTATATCTTACACGTCAAAAATGACAAAGAAAAAGGAAGTCTTAAAGTCCTCTTTCTTTAAAATAGCCAAATGCTAGAATCTGGCCAAATCGATCGATCGAATCCAAATATGATCGATTGGGGTTTACTTAGAAACCAATCCTTCTTCACACTTCATCTTGTCGACTCTACTAAGAACCTATTGACCTTGTACAGAACCTGTCGACCCTATATCAATCAATCGAATTCCAAATCGATCGATTGATTCCTCAAATCGATCGATCGAATCTAAATTTGATCGGTTGGTTTCTCATAAAACTCTTCACATATATGTGTCTTTGTCCAAAATCGATCGATCGGTTCTTATTTCGATCGATCGGTTTTGACAAACTCTCAACATCACGGGTTTCTTCTTCCCAAGTTCATCATTTTTTTTTTCAAAATTAAATCCTATGGTTCTTAGTCACACTCGCATTTATTACTCACATCTTGGGGCATTAATTACCCAACTTCAAATCATAAATAACACGATTTAACACACAAGATCTTACCTGAAATTAGAAATCCTTGCACCTTGATGATCTAATCCTAATTCTTTAATTTCTCCTTTACCATGCCTCAACAGGTTTAGAAATTCCTTTCCTCGTGAGATCGAATCCGGACATACGTGAGATAATTCTCTCCTCTAATTAGTTGAAAGGAAGAAGAAGTTCTATTTCTCACAAGGCTCTCTCTCTCTCTCAACCCTCCTGCAAAACCAAACAAAGACAATGTGGCTTGCGTGAAATGCCAACCCCCTTTTACCCCTTTGGTTTGAAAATTGTGTGTATGTGCACTCACACCAAACCAAAGATTTTGGATAAGAGTTGGAACACACAAGTGGTGTGTGTGTGTGTTTCACACGGAATCAAACCAAAGGGGTAAAAGGGATGACTAATTCAACACTTAGTCACTAGAAGCTAGGCACCCCAAGTTGAAACTAATAGGCAGAACTCATGACACTACGGAGATGATCTAAGGCCTTCATTTGGAAAGTTTGAGCTTAAAACGCCTACCCATTCAATTGCCCTTTTGCATACACTATTGGAGCCTTAAAAATCTAATTTTTCTTCAACAAACACTAGAGTTCTTGTACCTAAACCTCATTTAACTGATTCAACCTTACCCTCACTCTCAGATTTCAGAAGGTAAAGGAGAAGATGCTGAAGATAGTTAAGAGGAGTTCAACATTTGGTGGAAGGAGAAGAGGAGAAAGGAATAAAACAGCAGTGTATCAGTAGTATATGTGTGACAATTCAGCATAAAAATATAAAAATATAAAAATATAAAAAAAAAAGAGAAAAAGAAAGAGAAGCCAAGTGAAGTACTTCATCTAAACATTGAAAGGAAGAGAAGAAGTTGGCCACTTCGGATCTGAAAAAATATTAAGGAAGATGAAGGTTGTGAAGTCATGAATCACCTCCTCCCCTTACTAGTTTCTCAATTTTAAATCCATTCTACCCCTTTTATTTTTTATAAACCTCACCCATAAGCTACATTACAACCCATCAAAAAGACCTTGTTGATCCAAAGTGAAATGAGTTGTCATGTGGAGATGAGGAGTTGTCTAATCTATGGTGGAAGTTCATGAGGATGTCAAGAACCTAGATGCAATGTCTATGCTAATGCTTCCAGGCCTATTTGAGGTCTGTGACTGATCTTAAGCTAATGAAAATGCGAACAGTTGGAATTTTCAATGTGAGAGATAGCCCTGGTGAGGATTGGGTCTGAAATTTTATTTCATTGGGGTTGTATCTACATCTAATTTTTGAATTGAAGGTGAGCATAGTATTGATTTTTACACATTGTATTCCTGGTGTGAACTAATTGTTGGTGATGTAAATACATGTTGATTTTGAGTTTTAAATGGTTTGCATTATTGCTGTAATTTTCTTTAATTTTTAAAGAATGGGTGTGGAATGATGCTTTATTTATTAAAATCTGCTTTGTCATTGGTTGCACTATACTTAATTGTTTTAATGGTAAAGTTTGTGGGTATCTTCACTGAAAACCCTCAGGAAACTTCACTCCTCCACTAGAGATCACCTAGGGGTTTAAAAGGCTTGATGCATAAGATAAATGCATCCGTGCTCCCTAAGAAATTAGCATTTACTGCATTGAATAATTATTTTTAATTTTTCCTTTGCTCGAGGACTAGCAAAGATTAGGTTTGGAGGTATGTTAATATCTGAAAAGTACCACTTTTCACCCCTTAATCTGGCCTTTGATAGACCTTTGAGGTAGTTAATAATGATTTTTAAGTGTGTTTGTGTAGATAATAGGAAAGTATAGCTTAGTGCTGCAATCCATCATTTCCAAGCCAAGAGAAGGAATTTCGTGTTAAGCTAAGGAGCTGATGAGTTTTCAATGAACGCACCATGGTGGTTCACACCATTGGGGCAATTTAGCATGCTTCGAGGTCCTAGAAGGCTTGTTGAGGGTGAGAAGTAGAGCCAAATTTATGGAGTGCTGCTACAGTGAATTAAATAGAACAATAGTTTGGGTGGCATAATAGAGAGCTCACGGAAGATTGAACCATGCAAGTAGGTGCATTAACCTGGCAAAGCCTAAAATCAAGCTACTATTGCTTTTCACATTCAAGTCACATAGTTGAAGCAGCAATGCTGCTGTTCAGGAACCTATACTTAAGCCTGTCAAGCTCAGTGCTGAAGGAACTCATGCTATCGAGTTGCTGGCTGGAGTGTTACAACCTCTCGAGCTGCTACCTACAACATCTCGAGTAGTTGCTGAAGCCTCACACTCAACCACTCAAGTTGAAGACCTAAACCAAAGTGGAACTTGAGTAGTATAAGGTGGAAATTTATACACTCGAGCAGCTAAAGTAAACAACTCGAGCAGCTGAAGTGTTAAAGTGAACCACTCGAGCTGCTGGATGGAGCACTCGAGCAGTTATTAAAGCCCATACTCATCCACTCGAACTGAAGCTCCATGATCTCGAGCAGATCAGTGTTAGGCATTAAGGAACTCGAGCAGTTCCATTTCATTTACTCCAGCACGTTAAAGTGCTGGGTTACAAACCTCGAGCAGTTGCCTTCAACCTGTCGAGCTAGCCACCTGGAGAGCTGAAGCTATTTATTGAACTTGAGTAGTTCATTTATCTACTCGAGCAACTCAGCTACAGAGTGAACCGGTCGAGCCCCATTTTATCCACTCAAGCACTTCAAAGAGGCTTCATTTCATCCTGTCAAGATCTACTCGCGATCTATTTGAGGCAAAAATCTAAAGCTCTAATCCACTCGAGTCGTTCCCTGAAAGCTTGAACCTGTCGAGCATTTAAAATGCTCCTACTTTATCCTGTCGAGAGCTACTCGGGAACTGCTTGAGGATAAAATGATGAAGCTATCCATCCACTCGAGATGCACCCTGAAGCAACTCAACTGCTCGAGATCCGCTCGAGATGAAAATTTTGAAGCACCATCTAGTCGAGGCACGGGTTCCAGCAGCTGTCTTCAATATTCAAGGATATTTTGGGGATTTCACAGCTTCTAAGGCACACATCCAAGGTGTTGAGCTGCCTCACACTTCTCAAGGCACTACTTGGTCACAAATGTGCCATGACACCAGCTCCAAAAGTCCTGATTTCTGATTGGCTAAAGCAACGAAGAGCTGTATAATTGTTTATAAATACACTTGAGTTGTTTTATAAAATTATCCAGATTAGCTGGATCCGAGCCAGGATTAGCCTGAGTTCATTTATCTTTCTAGGGTTTTAGTTTTCTTTTTACTGGTTCCCTTTCTTCTTCCTTAACCTAGCGGTCATGCTGAGTTAAATCTCTGTAGAAACTAGTTTCAATTCAATTTTGTAATCGATTTTGTATAAGCATTGAGAGTAGTTTTGGGGATTTGCACAGACTGTTGCCTTGAGGGTAATCATTATAAGTTCTTTTTATTCAATGAAATGCTAGTTTTAAAGTTCTATTTAATCTATTATTTTCTATGTTTTCTCACATAGAGCTGTAAGGGTTTGATGCACTTATGGTTGCTTTAGCTTGTAGCCATGCAAACATGGTGGCAGTAGTGGTATCCCTATTCTAACTCTAGCCTCTGTGATTAGGATAATCTCTGGGATAGCCTGTGACCATTTTAGTGGGTAGGGTATAGCCCTAAGGCTGGTCTAGATCACAAGGTTAAGATAGATTCTTTTCCTCTGCACTTGTGTTCGTAGCAAAGTGAGAGACAGCTGCAAACCCAACTCCTCCTCTATTTTATAATACCATCATCAGTGAATAGACCTAAGATTTTATAGAGATTGCAGACTTGTGATCTGGGTCATTGTAGGCCTTTTTGTAGCAATGACTAGCTGAATCTAAGTCCCCATTTAGCCTAAGATTTCTTGTAGTTTCTACTTGATTTTCAAGGACTGTTTGTTCCTATGGGTGCATGAGCTTGTAGCCTTACAAACATAGTGTCTGCAATGGTTTTCTTGTTCTGATTTAATCCATTGGTTGAATGAAATCCCTGGGGTATTTTATGACCATGTAAGTGGAAAAAATACATCCCTAAGATCAGTCCATACCTTTGGATTAGGTTAGATTCTTCTACCTTGTAGATGTGCTTGTAGCCTTCAAAAGGACTACTGCAGCTTCATCTCTAGAACTGAGTTGCAGTACTGAATATACCCACAACTGCCTATTTCTCATTATTTTTACTTTATTTTCCCACTCCATCATCATCCTTCTTTTCCCCTTTCTTTTGCTGTAGTTTATTTATATTTTTAGTTTAGTTCTGACACCTAAACACCCTCTCTTTATCTTGCTTTCTAATTTAGGTTTAGAGTTGTCAGATCTGTAGCAAGATATGAAGATTTACTATACAACCCTTATGGTTTAGATCATCAGTCCCTATGGGATAAACTCTTACTTATTAAAACTTGCTACAACAGGCCCAGGATCTTGCAGGACTGTGAGTTTGGTTTTACGTTGTGTTCAATCCATTTTATTTTGTTTTGTTTTTACTTTTTTAAATTTTCCTCATTTTATTCTTTATCATTTTTATAATAAGAACAAAACAATCAAAATTTATCAACAAATTTTTGGCATCGCTGCCGGGGAGTTTTGATCTAAGTAGTAAATCTGAGTTTTTGTTTAGATTTGTTTGTTGTAGATGTAGTGTATGAATATATTTCAGTTATAGTTTTTATTTTATTTTTTACATTTTTTATCATTATTTTCTATTTTAAGTTTATTGTGTCTTCGAAATGTTTGTATAAATTATAGCTGTAATCCTTTCTTTTATTTTGCTGTTTTCTTCTTTTAAATTTACTGCCTTTTAGCGGTTGAATAAATTCATGCTAAAGTTCTTGATTTTTGCAAGCTTGGAGCAGTAGCAAATAGAGGAGTTTAGCTATAGTTGGAGCATTCCTACATCAGTTTACATCTCTATCTCCCCTATTTTTGTTTCATTTTTACAGTCTTAAATTTCAACAGTTGTGTTAGTTTGTATTTTTCTTTATCTATTTGCTGTAAGCTACCCTTGTTTTGCTGTGAGTGTGTTGTATGCTAGAAAGAAGGTCTCTCAATCCCAAGCTAGAATCTTTGAATCTTAAGATTGAGAGTCATGAGTCCTAGGTAAGCAACACACACCCCTCCTGAAAATTTAGTAACAACTGAGATAGGTGAGCAACCTAGACCCCTTAGGGAATATAATGCACCAGGGGCATATTTATCCCCCTCTTGCATTCAATTCCCTAATGTTGTGGGTAATTATGAGATCAAGGCTCAAACCATCCAAATGTTACCAAACTTTCATGGGTTGAGCAAGGAAGACCTTTACCAGCACATAGATCAATTTCTTTCTTTATGTACTACCTTTAATATTGCTGGTTTGGGAGAAAAAGCCACCAAGCTGAGGCTTTTTCCTTTTTCCCTAAAGGATAAGGCCCGAACGTGGCTCAGCATGCTCCTGATAAATAGCATACAGTCTTGGAATGACCTGCAATGCCAATTCTTTGTTAAAATTTTTCCAATTGGTAAAACCAGCAAGTTGAGGAGGAGCATTATCACTTTTGGTCAACTCCTAACTGAACAATTTCATGAAGTTTAGGATAGATTTAAAGAGTTGTTGAGGCAGTGCCCACACCACCAGATCCCTAAATGGCAACTTGTACAAAGCTTCTAATAGGGGATAGATGCTAAAAGTAGATCTATGATTGATGCATCAAGTGGTGGCACATACCTCAGCAAAATTGATGTAGAGGCTTGGGATTTGTTCGATGTGATAAGTGAGAACTCCATGCAGTAGGAGTCTATGTCAAGCAATGACATTGAACCAGTTGCTAGAGGTTTAAAAGAACCCACTTCTACTGGGAAATTATATGAATTAACTATATACAATAACCTCAAGAGGAAGGTGGACAACTTGTCTAAAATATTTGAGAAAGTGTTGAGTGTGTTGGAGCCCCACATGGCTACACAGGTTGGAGAGTGTTTGATATGCCACTCACCCACACACTCCCATCTTGATTGTTTATCTACTGGTCCATTTTCAGAGATAGAAAATGAGCAAGCCAATGTTGTCCAATCATTTGGACAACATCCTGTTGGGTACACTTGGAGGAACCACCCAAATTTGAGGTGGAGACAAGTTGATTTGCTTCAAACCCAGCAGCAGCAAGCATTACCCTACAATTTCAACCAACAGTCCCCTAATGGTTATGCTCCAAGGCAGCATTTCCCACATCAGTCCCCCCAGCCAGGTCAATTAGGTTTGCCCCCACCTCAACCAAGAGCCCCACTCCTTTGAGGAGCTGGTTTTGTCTTCATTGCAAAACCTCAGCTCACTCTCATAGACTGTGGATTCTCACAGTCAGAGCATCAAGAAAATAGAGGACCAGTTGAGTCACATCTCCAATGCTTTGACAAGAAGGGATTAGGGCAGCCTCCCAAGCCAAACAGTGAACAATACCAAAGGGCACTACATGATTGGTGAAGCTTCTTCAACCAATGAGGATGCTAGGGCCAATCATGCCCTGAGGATTGGTAAGGTGGTGGAGCACCAAGAGGTTTTCAATGGAAAAAGGCATGCAAGAGAGAGAGGACTGAGTTCCTGCAATAGTGTAGCAGGAGCGGAATAATGGGCTGCTCTTGAGCCCCATTTAAAAAAATATATATATATATATATAAATAAATAATTAAAAATAAAAAAATTTAAAAGAAAAAAAAAGGAGAAAAAAAATTACCATGTTGAGCCCCATTTCCTCATGCTTTTAAGGAGCCTTTTCCTTCTTTCCAAGGAGAAGGCTATGATGGAGGAAATAAGATTTGTAAAAAGTTGTAGCCATTGGTGGAGCAGACCTTACCCAATCTACTAGACTGGGCTAAGGTGTGTGCTGAAAGTTTTAAAAGTTTGGACTGAGGAGGCACCCACCCATGTGCTCCCTCAACCTTCTATTGATTGCCCACCTAATGTAGAGTTGGAGCTGCTCCCTACATCTCACAAAACAGTAACTTCTGAGCTGCAAGATCTCAGGTTTGATGCTAATGCAAATGTATGACCTTTCATTTTTATATTGCAGTTCTTTCCAATTCAGCTGAGTTCCAGATGGGGTAGCCAAAATTTCTATTATTCATGCACCCCCATCCAGACTGTTGTATAAATATTGTGTTTGTGTGATCTAATTTTGTATGAATCTTGCTTTCAAATGTGTGCTATTAATGTCAATAACTATTTGCCATCAATTTAGATTCATACTCAAATCATTTTAAGGTATTTGTGTTTAGGAATTTCCTGTTTTAGGTGTTTAGTATAGTTAATGTTTTGTATATGCCTGCTATTTTTAGTGTAATTTCTGATATATATATATATATAAATGTGTGCAGATGTTTTGTTTTCTTAGTTGTCCTTTTGTATAAATTCTCTTTTCCTTTTCTTAGTCTAATTTTCTGCTATCTTTTAGTTCAATTTTCTCTTTGCTTGCTATTGTCCTTTAGTGTGTTTTTGTTGTTATACACCCTGTTGCCCCTATACATGTATGTGGAAACAGTAAGGACACTATTTATCTTAGGTTTGGGGGTATGACAGGGTCGTAGGCCAGTAGAATAGTTAATTCTACTACAACAGTGTGGGTTGAATTGAGATAAATAAAGTCAATTCCCACCCCCATGTGAGAATGAGGAAATTTAATAATTTTGCAGACATTTAAAACTGAAAATCTTTGAAAAAATTAGCACCTCCATGAAGTTAACATCAAGAATTTTTTTTCAATCCGTACTTAGTGAACTAAAGAGGAGAGAAAAAGGTGAAAATACACCCCATGGATTAAATTGAAGACCTTAGGGCCTATCAAATTTCTTTTGAAGAGTGTTTTTGGTAAATTTTTCTTGCTCTAATAAATGACTGATTCAACACTTTGTCACTAGAAGCTAGGCACCCCAAGTTGAAACTGATTGGCAACACTCATGACACTAAGGAGATGATCTAAGGCCTTCATTTAGACATTTTGAGCTTAAAACTCCTACCTGTTAGTCACTGAAAAATATCATTTTTCACCTCCTAACCTAGCCTTTACGACACCTTGAAGCCATCTAATAACTACCTTTTGAGCATGTTTTACAGTTAAGCATAAAATTGCAGCTTACTGCAACAGTCAAGCTTTGGAGGCCGAAGAAGAGAGAATTAAAAGCAAAATATTGGAGTTGAGTGAAGAACAGAGGAGACACCATGGTGGTGCACACCATGGTGACCATTTTGATTGCCTAAGTGTGCCCTAGAAGCCCAACACATGAAAGGAAGATGGATCCAAGCAGAGGAGACTACTGCAGCAGGCTCTGCACAGCAGCAGACAAGAACAGAGTACCCCTCGCATAGTTCAGTTTGCTCAGAAAATCCTCTCGCATAGTTCTCGTGAAGCTCAAGCCTGTAGCAGATAAAAAGCTCTCACAGATCTTGCTCAATGCACCGTAGAAAAGCTTCAGAAAAGCACCTCATGCAATCCTCGCAAGGATTAAAACTTCAGAAGGTTTGTGTCACGCAGCTCTCGCGTAGACCTCACGCACTTCACAGATAGAGCCATCCACGTGAGAAGCTCAAATTCATCTTGACGATCATCCATGCAACGCTTAAAATCTATCCTCGTGGCCGCAATTCAGCCTAGCGAGATCCTCGTGACCTGGGCTACCTGGAGCCCCATCTGCATGAGCTATACTATTCACAACAAGCCGAACTTCGCGTGCCCTTCTTCAGTAGCAACTCCATCCATGTGAGAGGTAAAGCTAGCAAATCCAGCCTCATGAGGCACGGGCTCCCTACTTCTCAGTCCATACACAGAGACTTTTTAGGGATTTCACTGCAATTAGGGCACACATCCCGAGATTCCAGACTATTCTCCACATCCCAAAGCATCCATGGGCCACAGATGGGCCACTAAATCAATTCCAAACCTCCTCATTTCTGATTGGCTATTGCACACAGTTGCTGTAAAGATTGTATAAATATAGCATTAAGTTGTTTTGTTGAACATCCAGCATAGCTGAATCACTTTAGTCTTTTTCTAGAGTTGGGGTTAGGATTTAGTTTCCCTTTTCCTTTTCTTTTTTCTTCTTGCCTTAGCACAACAACAATGCTGGGCTAAGTTTTTTGTAGCAGTTGTTTTTTATTTTTCAATTTTTGCAATGGGTTTTGAAAACATAGAGTCAGCTATTTTTGGGATTTGCACAGGCTATTGCCATGAGGGCAAAATTTGTAAGTTTTCTTTAATCAATGAAATGCCAAGTTGTTATTTCTCATTAAATTTGTATTTTTGCCTGTGTTTTTACATGGATTTTTATAGATTTGATGCTCCTATGGTTGCTTGAGCTTGTAGCCCTGCAACCATGGCGGCAGCAATAGTTTTTTTGTTCCATCTTCAACCTTAGTGATTAGGATAACCTCTGGGATAGCCTGTGACCATTCAAGTGGATAGGGTATAGCCCTAAGGCTCGTCCAAATAATAGGGCTTAGATGGATTCTTTTTCTCTGCACTTGAGCTTGTAGCCACATGAGAGACATTTGCAGAGCCAACTTCTCACCTATTTTACATTGCCATTTTTAGTGTTTAGATATGAGATTTTTTCACAGATTGCATATTTGAGAGTTGGGTCATTGCAGGACTTTTCGTAGCAATGACCAACTAATTCTAACTCCCCAATCAGCCTGAGATTTCTTGTGATTTTCACCTGATTTTCAAGGATTTTTTGCTCCTATGGTTGCTTGAGCTTGTAGCCTTACAAGCATAGAGTCTCCAATAGTTTTCATATTCTAACTTTAGCACCTGTGATTGGATCACCTCCCTAGGATAATCTGTGACCATTTAAGTGGACAGATTATAGCCTTAAGAGCAGTTCAAACCATAGAGGTTAGTTGGATTCTTCTACCTTGCACTTGTGCTAGCAGCCAAGTGAAGGAATGTTGTAGATCTAGTTCTTGATTTGAGTTGCAGTGAAGATTAACACACAACTGTCTACTTCCCCATATTTTTATCTTTATTTTACCACTCCATCTACATCCTTCTTTTTCCCCTTCTTTTAGCTGTAGTTTATTCTTCTTTTAGTTTTAGGTTAGCTTTGTGACACCTAAACACCTTCTCTTTACCTTGCTTTCTAGTGTAGGTTTAGGGTTGTCAGGTCTGTAGCTAGATCTGGAGTTTACTATACGCCTTTAGGTTTTTAGATCATTACTCTGCGTGGGATAAATTCTTACTTTCAAAACTTGCTACAACAGGCCCTGAATTATTTCAGGACTATGTGTTTTTTATTGCTGTTTTCATCTATTTTACTCCACCTTTTGATTTATTTTTGACACCATACTTTTACCTCACATTTCCAATAAAATAATCAGTAATCTTCAAAATAGTTAGCACTACCCATTCAACTGCCCTTTTACATACACTCTTTGAGCCTTGAAAATCTAATTTTTCTTCAACAAATACCAGTGTACTTGCACCTAAACCTCATTTACCTGATTGAACCTTACCCTCACTCTGAGATTCAAAAGGTAAAAGAGAAGATGTTGAAGATAGTTGAGATGAGTTCAACATTTGGTGGAAGGAGAAGAAAAGAAAGCTATAAAACAACAGTGTATCAGTAGTATATGTGTGGCAATTCATCATAAAAATATAAAAATATAAAAAAAAAAAGAGAAAAAGAAAGAGAAGTCAAGTGAAGTACTTCATCTAAAAATTGAACGAAAGAGAAGAAGTTGGCCACTTCAGATCTAAAATAATATTAAGGAAGATGAAGCAGTGCTGAAATGAAGGTTGTGAAGTCATGAATCACCTCCTCCCCTTACTGATTTCCCAATTTTGAATCAATTCTACCTCTTTTATTCTTTAGAAACCTCACCCATAAGCCACATTGCAACCCATCAAAAAGACCTTGTTGATCCAAAGTAAAATGAGTTGTCATGTGGAGATGAGAAGTTGTCTAATCTATGGTGGAAGTACATGAGGATGTCAAGAACCTAGATGCAATGCCAATGCTCAACACCTTGGAGTTTCATTGTGAGAGATAGCCCTGGTGAGGATTGGGTCTGAAATTTAATTTCATTGGGATTGTATCTACACTTGATTTTTGAATTGAAGGCGAGCTTAGTACTGCTTTTTACACATTGTATTCCTGGAGTGAACTGATTGTTGGTGATGTAAATACATGTTGATTTTGAGTTTAACATAGTGTGCATTATTACTGTAATTTCCTATGATTTTTAAAGAATGGTTGTGGAATGATGCTTTATTTATTAAAATCTGTTTTGTCATTGGTTGCACTATACTTAACTATTTTAATGGTGTAATTTGTGGTTATCTTAACTGAAAACCCTCAGGAGACTTCACTGCTCCACTAGGGAACACCTAGGGGTTTAAAAGGCTTGATGCATAAGCTAAATGCATCCGTGCTCCCTACGAAAGTGGCATTTACTGTATTGAATAACTATTTTTAATTTTTCCTTTGCTCGAGGACTAGCAAAGATTAGGTTTGGGGGTGTGTTAATCTCTAAAATGTACCACTTTTCACCCCTTAACCTGGCCTTTGATAGACCTTTGGGCTAGTTAATTATGATTTTTAAGTGTTTTTGTGTAGATAACATTAAAGTATAACTTAGTGCTGCAATCCATCATTTCCAAGCCAAGAAGAAGGAATTTTGTGTTAAGCTGAGGAGCTGATGAGTCTTCAATAAATGCACCATGGTGGTTCACACCATTAGGGCAATTTAGCATGCTTCGGGGTCCTAGAAGGCCTGTTGAGGGTAAGAAGTGGAGCCAAAATTATGGAGTGTTGCTGCAATGAATTAAATAGAACAGTAATTCGGGTGGCACAGCAGAGAGCTCTCTGAAGATTGAACGATGCAAGCAGCTGCATCCGCCTGCAAAGCCTAAAATCAAGCTGCTACTGCTTTATACATTCGAGTCACATAGTTGAAGCAGCAGTGCTACTGTGCAGCAACCTATACTTAAGGTTGTCAAGCTCAGTGTTGAAGGAACTCATGCTGTCGAGTTGTTGGCTGGAGTGTTACAACCTCTCGAGCTGCTGCCTGCAACATCTCGAGCAGTTGCTAAAGCCTCACACTCAACCACTCGAGTTGAAGACTTAAAGCAAAGTGGAACTCGAGCAATTGCTGAAGCCTCACACTTAACCACTCGAGTTGAAGACTTGAAGAAAAGTGGAACTCGAGCAGTTGAAAGTTGCAATTTATACACTTGAGCAACTGAAGTAAACAACTCAAGCAGCTAAAGAATTAAAGTGAACCACTTGAGCTGCTAGATGGAGGACTCAAGCAGTTGCTGAAGCCCATACTCATCCACTCGAGCTGAAGCTCCATGATCTCGAGCAGATCAGTGTTGGGCATTAAGGAACTAGAGCAGTTCCATTTAATCTAATCGAGCACTTCAAGGTGTTGAGTTACAAACCTCGAGCAGTTGCCTTGAACCTGTCGAGCTGGCCACCAGGAGAACTGAAGCTATTTATTGAACTTGAGTAGTTCATTTATCTACTAGAGCAACTACTTAACTGCAGAGTGAACCTATCGAGCCCCATTTTATCCACTCGAGCACTTCAAAGAGGCTTCATTTCATCTTATTGAGATCTACTCGAGATCTGCTCGAGGCAAAAATCTGAAGCTCTAATCCACTTGAGTAGTTCCCTTGAAGCTTGAACCTGTCGAGCACTTAAAATGCTCCTATTTTATCCTATCGAGGGCAACTGGAGAACTGCTCGAGGACAAAATGCTGAAGCTATCCATCCACTTGAGATGCATCCTGAAGTAACTCAACTACTCGAGATCCTCTCGAGATGAAAATTCTAAAGCTTTATCTTTTCGAGGCATGGGTTCCAGCAGCAGTCTTCAATATTAAGGATATTTTATGAATTTCATAGCTTCTAGGGCTCACATCCTAAGGAGTTGAGCTGTCCCACACTTCTCAAGGCACTACTTGGCCACAAATGAGCCACAATACCAACTCCAAAAGTTCTGATTTCTGATTGGCTAAAGCAACAAAGAGCTGTATGGATTCTTTATAAATACACTTGAGTTGTTTTGTAAAATTATCCATATTAGCTGGATCAGAACCAGGATTATCCTGGGTTCATTATCTTGTTAGGGTTTTAGTTTTCTTTTTACTTTTTCCCTTTCTTCTTTCTTAACCTAGCAGTCATACTGAGTTAAATCTCTGTAGCAACTAGTTTCATTTCAGTTTTGTAATCAATTTTGTATAAGCATTGAGAGTAGTTTTGGGGATTTGCATAGACTGTTGCCTTGAGGGTAATCGTTGTAAATTATTTTTATTCAATGAAATGCTAGTTTTAAAGCTCCATTTAATCTTTATTTTTCTGTGTTTTCTCACATAGAGTAGTAAGGGTTTGATGCACCTATGGTTGGTTGAGCTTGTAGCCCTACAACCATGGTGGTAGCAGTGGTATCCCTGTTCCATCTCTAACCTCTATGATTAGGATAACCTCTGGGATAGCCTGTGACCATTTTAGTGCGTAGGGTTAGCCTTAAGACTGGTCTAGATCACAAGGTTGAGATAGATTATTTTCGTCTTGTAGCCAAGTGAGAGACAACTGTAAACCCAACTCATCCTCTGTTTTGCCATCCCATCATCAGTGAATAGACTTGAGATTTTGTAGAGATTGCAGACTTATGAGCTAGGTCATTGCAGGCCTTTTTGTAGAAATGGCCAGCTGAATCTATGTCCCCATTCAGCCTGAGATTTCTTGTAGTTTATACTTGATTTTCAAGTTCTGTTTGCTCCTATGGGTGCATGAGCTTGTAGCCTTGCAAACATAGTATCTACAATGGTTTTCTTGTTCTGATTTAATCCATTGGTTGAATGAAATCCCTGGGGTATTTTGTGACCATTTAAGTGGACAAAATACAACCTGAAGATTAGTCCATACCTTTAGTTTAGGTTAGATTCTTTTACCTTGTAGATGTGCTTGTGGCCCTCTAAAGGACTGCTGCAGATTCATCTCTTGAACTGAGTTGCAGTGCTGAATGTACCCATAGCTGCCTATTTCTCATTATTTTTACTTTATTTTCCCACTCCATCATCATCCTTCTTTCCCCCTTCTTTAGCTATAGTTTATTTATGTTTTTAGTTTAGTTGTGACACCTAAATACCCTCTCTTTACCTTGCTTTTTAGTTTAGGTTTAGAGTTGCTAGATCTGTAGCTAGATCTGGAGATTTACAATACAACCCTTGTGGTTAGATCATCACTCCCTGTGGGATAAACTCTTATTAAAACTTGCTACAACAGGCCCTGGATCTTGCAGGACTGTGAGTTTGGTTTTGTGATGTATTCAATCCATTTTATTTTATTTTGTTTGTTCTTTTTTTAAGTTTTTCTCATTTTATTCTTTATCATTTTTATAATAAGAACAGCACAATCAAAATTTACCAACACCTACTATGGTAAACCCCTTCCAAAAAATAAGCAGAGAGCATATATTAGAAACTCAGTTAAGTAGAGAGCATTTTATTCTTTATCACAATATGGGTCCAATTAATGACATCTCTGCTCCGTTTCCAATCTCTGATGGGAGCATTAAAAGATACAGATGTATCTTTCCAAGTAACCTCTGATGAAGTAGGACAGATAATTGGGCAGGTGTTGGCTCCTAATGCCATCTCTTTTTCAGATGTTGATTTGTCGGATGAGGGAAATGATCATTCCAAACCCTTCAATATCATGGTAAAAGCCCGAAACTTGGTGATTCCATTAGTATTAATAGACAATGGATCAGCCTTGAATGTATGCCCTTTGAGAACTGCAACCAAGATAGGGGTAGATCCCTCTGCGTTCAGGCATGCAAGAACAAGCACCAGAGGATTTGATAACACGAGAAGAGAAATAATTGGAGAAGTCGATCTTGAGCTCACTATTGGGCCAATGACCTTTTGCATACTATTCCAAGTTATGGATATCAAATCCACTTTTAATTTGTTATTAGGGCGACCATGGTTACACAAGGTCAGGGCAATTCCTTCAACTTTGCATCAAAAGTTTAGATTTGTTTTAGAATAAAAGATCGCCACCATTTTGGGTGAGGGGCAGGAGGAAAGAGAAAAAACTACCCACAACATCGAGAACCTCAAAGTATCAGATGTGCCGCATACAACTGAAGACACAAACCTCCACAACTTTGAATATGATGTATCGACAGTAGTCCCAGAGCCCCTAGGAAGGATTACCATGAGGATCGGAGGCGGAATGGTCACAACTGTAGCCATGCTTCAGAAATGGGCCTATCAAAAAGGTAAAGGACTCAGACCTCATTTGCAAGGCAGGAAGGAGCTAGTCAGGGCCAAGGGTGGACAACAGATCAAATTCGACTTAGGCTACATGCCTAGCAAAGAAGAAATTCGAGAGGTCAAGGAGAAGGCCCAAACCGTTGTTGTAGCAAAGACCAGGGGAATTGACCTAGAGGATGAACCCTGCTCTAGACCTCACATACGAAGTACATTCATGAGTGTAGGGGTCGTGAAGATCGATCAAAATGGGACAACACAGCTGACCCCACACAAGTCGGTGGCCACTATCCACCCAACCAATACCCAAACCATTCCCCCCGATGTGGAAATAGACTTGGCCTCCCTATACATTTCGAGGAGGAGAAGCCGCTACCAATACAAACCACAGGCCTAAACCACCACAAGCCCTTTATTAGTTTTGAGGATCGGGTCCCGGATGAGCCAATGATTAACATGATGGATACTGATTCCCAAAAGCCATCTAAATCAGCCTCCTCACCAAGGCTAGGTATAGGGACAACACCGCAGGTAAGGAATTGGGCGTCCATACCCCTAACTTTGGAAGCTTCGAGTGGCTTGAAATTTAGCACCCGCTTCCCAAAAACAAACAACCTATAAAAAGTATGGTGAGCCCTTGGCAGACAATACCATGTGTATATAAAGACCCGCCTTGCCAATGGCTCATCTTTGAAGAAAACAAAAAATCTAAATAATACAAAATCCAAAATATTGTCTTTCAAAATTCCAGAGAAAGTCAAGGAAAAGGATGCCTTAATTAAAAAACCCGTCCCACCTGAAATTGACCCATTTCCTGTAGAAATATAAGAAGAGGTAGGAGTCACGAGTCTGGACAAGGAGATCCCTACCGAGGAGCTCCCTAATGAGCTCCTTGACTGGTTTACCGATTTTGAGCATGGCCCTACGCTGATTGTTGAAGAAACAAAGGACGTCAATCGAGGAACCGAGGAGGTTCCTAGAATCACCAAGATTGGAATGTCACTATCTCCCAAGGAAAGAAAAAGCATGATTGATTTCCTTCAATCATACTAATACGTCTTTGCATGGTCATATGAGGATATGCCTAGTTTGGATATCGATTTGGTCAAGCATGAGTTGTCGCTATATCCAGACGTTAAGCCGATCAAGTAGAAGTTGAGATGTCTCCGGCCGAAATGGATGTTGAAAGTGAAGGATGAGGTCATCAAAAAGTATGATGCAGGATTTCTCATGGTTTCCAAATACCCACAGTAGCTGGCAAACATCGTCCCTGTACTGAAGAAAAATGAAAAGGTCCGCATGTGCATCGACTTCAGAAATCTAAACAAGGCGAGCCCAAAGGATGACTTCCCATTGCCACACACCGTGATGCATGGGATGCTCTCATTTATGAACTAATTCTCTAGATACAATCAGATCAAGATGGTAAAAGCAAACTGAGAGAAGACATTCATTACCCTATAGGAAACATTTTTCTACCGAGTCATGGCATTCGGGTTAAAGAATGCCGACGCAACATACCAAAGGGCGAGGAAAACATTCTTCAATGACATGATGCATCGAGAAATTGAGGTGTACGTCGACGACATGATCTCCAAGTCATCAGAGAGAAGTGGCCATCTGATAAACCTCTAAAAGCTATTTGAGAGGCTGAGAAAATACAAGTTGTATCTGAACCCTCAGAAATACACATTCAGCGCCATGTCAGGAAAACTACTAGGCTTCATCGTCAGTAGGAGGGGCATCGAGGTTGACTCGATCAAGGTAAAGGCCATCATTGAAATGCCACCACCATCTTTCAAGAAAGTGGTCAGAGGCTTCTTAGCCAGGATACAGTACATCAGTCAATTCATCGCACAACTAACTCCTATCTGCACTCTGATCTTTAAGTTACTAAGGAAAGATTCGCTTGTTGAATGGACGATGACTGTCAAGCAGCATTCGCCAAGATCAAGAGTTACCTTTTCAATCCTTCGGTTTTGGTGCCGCCAGTATTTGGGAAACCACTCATAATGTATCTCTCTACAATAAAAGTTTTGATGGAATATGTCCAAGGGCAACATGATAAAATGGGAAGAAGAGAGCAGGCCATCTACTATCTGAGCAAGAAATTAACTGATTACGAGACACACTATTCTCATATGGAGAAAGCATGCTTGGCTCTCATATGGGCAACACAGAGGCTCCATCACTACTTGCTATCCTAAGCCATTCTACTCCTAGCAAGAATGATTCCACTAAAATACTTGTTTGAGAAGCCGACCCTCAGTGGGTGGACTGCACGTTGGCAGCTTCTGTTATCCAAATTTGGTATCACATATGTCACTCAGAAGTCAATCAAGGAGCAAGCACTAGCTGATCATCTAGCCGAGAACCATTTACCTGACTATGAACCTTTGAGAACTGAATTCTCGGATGAAGACATCTTGCTTATAACAGAGGATGATACAGAGGAGACGGAGGAGTCCTGGGTAATGCACTTCAACAGGACAGCAAATGCTGAAGGTCAAGGAGTTGGTGCTATTATGATCTCACCAAAAGGATCTCACATACCAGTCTCCATTAACCTCAATTTCCCCTGCGAAAATAACATGGCCAAATATGAAGACTGCACAGCCAGCTTACAAGTAGCACTTGACTTGAATGTAACTCATCTCAGGGTATTTGGAGACTCACGACTGATTATATGCCAAACCAACAGAGAATGGAAGATGAAAGATGAGAAGCTAATCCCGTATCATGAGCACCTCGAGGATTTGATAGCATGCTTCGATGATGTTACCTTCTCCTATGTCCCACGAACAAGAAATCATTTTGCCGATGTACTAGCAACGTTGGCATCATGGTAGAAATCCCCTATGGCATCATGATGAAGCCAATCATGATCGAACAAAGGAATGAGCCTGTCTTCTGCCTTCAGATTGAGGGACCCAAAAAGTTAGATCTATGGTTCTCAGATATCAAGAATTTCCTCGAAACTCGAACTTTCTTTGAAGGTACATCCAAGACGGATAGGCAAACCATCCAACGTTAAATGGTGAATTACGTCATCTGTGGTGAGTGCCTCTACAAGCGATCATATAATAATATTTTACCCTGATGCCTCACTAACGGTGAGGTAGCTAATATTATAAAAGAAATCCATAAAGGAGTATACGGGGCCCATGCCAATGGACACATGCTCACCACGAAGATCCTACGACAAGGGAATTTTTAGACCACAATGAAAACTGACTGTTGCAAGCACATTCAGAAGTACTATAAATACCAAGGGAACTCCAGTCTGAAACACGCTCCGACCATAAATCTACACAGCTGTAGACACCCAAATTTGGCCCAAGGCCTAATCGGAACATACTTTGAGAAGGGCGCTCCCTCGAGCTTCCGAAAGCATTAATAAAATTCTTAGGAATCATCCTAAAACCTTTAGAATCCCTCCTGAACCCTTAGGAATCAACCCTAACCTTTCCAAACCCATTAGAACCCTTTCTCGAACCGATTTCAAACCCTCCTTGGTAGTGGATGGAAAGAGGAGTGCCAAAGTTTATACAAACATCTTCTGGAGCTGAGTTATATACCATTGGAAAGAGGACTTCCCCATATTTCAAACGAGCTAAGAATCGCCTCAATCAAAGTTATATATCAAAAGTTAACGGTGATTTGAATATTGGATAGAAATGTCAGTATTTTGCCTGGAGTGTATATTATACACGTCGGGCCATTTTTCTCCAGAAATGTCTTGATGTGTATATTATACACGCCAAATATTAGATAGGTCCCCAGCGGGCTCTGGACTTCTCTGGCACTATATATATGCCTGGCGTGGATAACACATGTGTCAGGCTTACCTATAGTAAATCTCAGATTTTGCCTGAATGCCACTTTTGGGGTTTGACTTGACCATCCCAATGTTCAGGGTGGGCTTCATTAGGATTGTTGCACCCTCATTTAGCCTATATGCAACCCTCTAGTCGTTTGAAACCTCACCCTATCATATACCATTGAAGCTCACTGCCCATTCTTCCAAGCCCTTAAGATCTTAGGAAACTTTAGATTAGGAGATTACCTAATTGCTAATCCTAATTACCTCTTAAGTAGTCTCCTAACCTCCCTTTTTCCTATAAATAGAGAGGCCCCTCCCTTGAAAATGGGTTGAAAAAATTCCAAAAGAGAAAAAAGATTAAGAGAGACTTTTTCCCCCCTATGGTGCACCAATCTCATTCAAATTCTAAAACTTCAAAGCTCCCTTTAAAACCCCATCTTCCATAAAAAACCTTTAGTTTAGGTGAGGCTACCCCTTAGCCCTCTTCTCCTATCTCTTAGCCATCAAACCTTAGAGGTTAGAACCCCCCATTCCATCTACTCAAGCTATCGAAAGCTCTCCAAGTGCACCTACGCGAAGGTCTACAGCTGTGCAACAAGGGCCCGAGAGCTCTAATTCTCCCCTCTACTCATATACCTTTTAAGCTTTTCCCTTGTCCTTGAATTTGTGTCGTTATGCTGCCGAAGTAGAGATCACGCTTGAGCAGGTTGATCGGGTGCCTAACACCTTCTCGATCAATAACCAAAGCCCCTACCCAAGAGCCTTTGGCGTGAATTGGTTAATTAGAGTCATATTGGGCACTTTGGTGCATTTAATATTGATTTGAGATTTCCCGTGACACCAAAAGCTCCGGGTGGCGACTCTAGGTTTTATATTAAATGAGCACATCATCACGATGAACTCTCATGAGAGCCCACGGTTGCACAGATGGCGACTCTGCTAAGGAGAGCTGGTAGAGCTTCCCCTTGAAGTTTGGCTTCTCTAGTTGTTTTTATTTCATTTTTACTAATCCTTGTTTTTTTTACTCACCCCTATGATTCCGTCAATTTTTCTAACCCCTACAATTCCATCTGTTTTTACTTACTCCTACTTTTTTGTTGTTTACACGCCTTAGCCCATTGGCGGGCCTACTTGAGCATCGTCTTTACTTTCACTTATTTTCCGTCATTCACATGCCTTAGCCGATTGGCGGGCTTACTTGCGCATTTACACACCTTAGCTATTTGGCAGGCCTACTTAAGTACTTTACTTTATTGCATCCATATACCATCACTGGACACCGGTCCGTAGAGGTAGTATGGGACCATCACCCCCCATTTTTGAGCATTAAGCAAACTCCCTTAAAAATTAAAGTTAAAATTGAACCGAGAGGGGGACTTAATTGAATTTTATCAGGGGTAGAATTTATAAGGGTTGGGAATTTTAGGCAAAGATACAATCACTCGGTTCTTAGTACGGCCGCAACCCCTAGTGGTGATGATCCTGAAAAGTACCACCCCATCCAGTATCTGAGAAGGCACTTATGCCGGAGGTATATAGGGTGGGTGACCGTTCTGGTTACGAAGGATTTTTCCTTGGGGGAGTGCATTAGTTGTCCCGAATCAATCTTGTATCCCTTGGTTCGATGAGGAGGGACCCGTTATAACAAGAAAATCAGTCCCCGGAAGATTTTGCTTCCAGAAAACCAGAAAAAGAGACCAATTTCAGGCTTGTTGTTTGCTGTCAAAATATAAATATAAATCCCATTTTGTCTGGCGCGTGTAAAATACACGCAAGGCCTTTTTTACCCAAAATTTGCCTGGCGTGTATAGAACATACGCCAAGCCATTTTTTTCTAGAACTACTCTGGTGTGTATAATATACACGCCAAGCTAAAATCTCCTGATTTTGGCCTGGCGCATATAATACACGCGCCAAGCCTGTTTTAGGCTAGACAGCACGAATCTGACACCTATTATCACCTTCCCGAGTCCCTCGCCGGTCAAAAGAATTCACCCTCTTAGTTCACCCTCTTATTGACTTTTTTCGAGGGATCGGGTTATTGCATGGATTCTCGTGCCTTTACATAGATCAAGGGTTTTTTCCCCTGATTCTTTTGAAGTGTGTCGGGATCTCGCAGTTGGAATATTTGGGGTGTGAATGCCGCCGGAAACGGGAATTCTAAGGCCTTAGAACCCATAATAAAAAAGAGAGTTCTTTTGCTTTTACAAAAAGTCATAAAAAAAAATCAATCAATGAAAATCCTAAACAAAAAAAATATATAGCTTGTGGTGCATGCACAACGACATCGACTTACTCTTCATCATCCCGTAGGAGGAGGAGAAAATTTTTTGGGCCTCACACGAGGCATCCATACCCAAACTGCCGCCAAGCCATGCCGTGGGCGGTTGATTCGGCTTATGCCGATCCCGATTCATCCCCGCCACATTCCCCAACTCATTCCCACATGGAAGAAATCTCCATTTCTGATTCCCCCATCCCATTTCGATGTCATCGAACCCTATGGTGCAACCCGTATTCCCATCCACATCCACCTCCTTCTCTCAAAATTCACCCCATTGTCCTCCCACATCCATCAAAAATCTAAACACCTTCCCCTCATTCACCCAACACACACCCATCTTCTCCCCATCTACACAAGCCATGCCCCATTTCCCTTCCACATCCACTCAAAATCTCCCCCATCTTACCTCCACATCCATCCCTACCATTCCCAATCCTCCCACATCAATCCAACAAGCCGCTAAGTTTCCCATATACACCCAAGCAATGCACAATTTATCCCAATCCCCTCCAAATACACCCAATTTCCCCTCATTCACCAAAACTCCACCACATTTCCCTCCATCTACCTGGGTCATGCCCAATTTTCTCCAATCCCCCCTAAAAATGCCCAACTTTCCCTCATCAATCATGCACAATTTTCCTACCTCTACCCAGGTCATGCCCATTTTCTCTCATGCGTCCTCCTCATCAAATGAACCATTTGCCTCCACTCCCATACCCGATTCTATGGCCATCATGCATGAAATGATGAACACCTTCATGGCATGGAGGGCCTCCCAAAATCTCCCTAATCCACCCCAAATGCCCAATCCTCAACATACCCTCCAAAATCTCCATAATTCCTTCCCCCAAAACCCTAATCAATCCCCCATTATCCATACCATCCAAGGCTCTCATCAACCTTGGGACCATTTGAGCGGGCCTCAAGGCCCAATGACCCAGATCCAAGCTCACCAAGGCCCAATGGCCCAAACCCACCAAGGCTTAATGCCCTAAGCCCATCAAGGCCTAATGCCTCAAGCCCATCAAGGCCCAATGGTCCAAACCCACCAAGGCCCAATCCCTCAAGCCCATCAAGGCCCAAAGTCCCAGGCCCATCAAGGCCCAATGCTCCAATCCCATTAAGGCCCAATGCCCTAATCACATCAAGGCCCATTACCCCAAGCCCATCAAGGCCCAAGCCCATCAAAACCAAATACCCCAAGCCCATTAAGGCCCAATGCCCCAAGTCCATCATTAACCAATGCCCCAAGCCCATCAAAGCCCATTACCTCATGCCCATCAAGGCCCAATCTCCCAAACCCACCAAGGCCCATTACCTAAAGCCCATTAAGGCCCAATCCCCCAAACCGACCAAGGCCCATTACCTAAAGCCCATCAAGGCCCAATCCTCCAAGCTATTCAAGGCCCAATCCCCCAAGCCCATCAAGGCCCAATCCTTGAAGCCCACCAAGGCCCAATGCCCCAAGCCTATCAAGGCCCAATGACTTAACCCCATCAAGGCCCATTACCCCAAACCCATCAAAGCCCAATGCCTCAAACCTATCAAGGCCCAATACCCCAAGCCCATCAAGGCCCATTGCACTATAACCAAGTCTACCAAGGCCCCACATCCCAAGTCCACCAAGGCCCAAACCTGGGAGCCCCATTTACAAACCCTTCATTATCCCTCCAATATCCCACATTTACTTATACCCAACATGCCCCCATTCCCCCTCAGATAATACACCCCTCTCATCAAATCTCTCAATCCAGCTTAGGTCCTGTTTATCCACATTCTTCACACCTAACTCAAAATGAGAATCCATCCCATACCATCAACCATCCTCCATTTACCCATCCAGTCACTCCCCAACTAAATCCCTATAATATCCAAAATGTACAATGGCCTCTTCAAGCACCTGCCCAAAATCCACCATTCACTCATCCCGTCACCCAACAAGCCACTCATCAAAGTTTCCCCCAACCCTAATGGCCTCATCAAGCACCTGCCCAACCCATTCAAAATCAGCAGGATAACCTCACCCTTCCTCCACCGTATGTTGATCAACAATACGAGGAACATGAGGTCAAAAATAGGAGGGCCTATGTAGGGGCATTCGCCAGCTTTAATCCCCAAACACCCACACTTACCAATCCCCATGCCATCCAAAATGAAGGGAGGCAGCCACTTGAGGGAACGACCCCATCCCCACCATTCAAAGAATCTGAGCAATTGAAGGAGTAGTTGGACAAGATCCAGAAACAATTAATGAAGATAGGTGGAACTGAGATCCATGTCATGGACTTTTTTGACCTGTGCCTATTTTCTGAAGTCCCCTTACCATCGAAATTCAAAGTGCCGATCTTGACAAATATAATGGCATGGGTAACCCAATTACACATCTCAAGTCCTAGTACGGAGACATGTCCCAATACGGAGGGGATGAACATTTGCTCATAAAGGTCTTCCAAAAGAGCCTTACGGGCTCGGCCTTAAGGTGGTTCACTTCGCTGGAACCTTCCATGATCAAAACTAGGAAGGATCTGACCCACTTATTCCAAGAGTAATATGTCTGCAACATAGATATTGAACACAGAATATCGGACCTGGCCCGGCTAAAGTTGAAGCCTGATGAAGCATTCAGTGATTATCTTGGGCGGTGGAGGGCGCTGACATCTCAGGTCAGGAATAGAATACACGATGATGAGAAATCGAGATGATCTTAAAAAACACTCTTCCAGTCATCTTGGATTTTTTAGTATACCAACAACAGTCCAGCTTTGCTGAGTTGGTAAGGAATGCCAACCGTTGTGAGGACGCAATTAGAGAGGGACGCTTGAGCAAGAATGTGTCCAGTGTGGCCAGTGGGGTTTGAAAGTTCACCCAACATAAGACTTAGAGAGGAGCAAGGGCAGAGGTACAAAATATAATGAACACACAACCTAATACCAACATGGTCCCCTGTCAGTTTGCGGCAGCACAACAAACACTAGCACCATCAAATTAGGCTCCAAGGCAGAATAATGTCGCATGGGGGCAAATGACAGCTGAGTAGAGAAGGGCTCGATATGACCGAGTATTCACTCCCTTGGGACAATCCCTAAATGTTCTCTTACCATTGTTGATCGAGAAAGGTTTAGTTACTCAGCTTTAATCAAGACCCCCACCGAATCTAATCTCAAAGAATTATGATCCCAGCACACATTATAATTTCCATCAAGAGCCGGGACATCCAACTGATCGGTGCTTTCCTTTGAAACACGCGATAGAGGATTTGATAAAGGCAGGAAAACTCATACCCCCAGCAAACCTGCACACCAATATCATGCAGGCACCATTATCACCGCACCCGCAGGGAGGAATGGGCCCAAGGGCCGCCATTAACATGTTAGAGGAAGGGATGAAAGAAGTCGATCCCTTAGAATCCATCACTGAAAAAGAGAGTTTCATGCCATTTGGGCAACATCATAAGAATGAGATCATAGGGGTATCGAGCCATTAAATTTAGCCGATTATTACCCAAATCCTACACCGCAAGTAGCAACCCTAGATTTGAGAATGTATTTCCCTACACTCATTCCTATCAATCATGTGGAACCCAATTTTTACTCACCCCAGATATATCAGCCATTCGCAATACCAATAGTCGATCACTATGTGTCACCCAATCCATCGCCAACACCAATCCAATGCAACTTGCCCAATTTCACTCCACCCCAAAGCAATCCACCTCTAGTACCACTCTATTACAGTGGGCTTAATTTTTTTGTACCCCACTAGTTTATCCATCTCCAACACCAGTCAACAGATTTGGCCTAGTTCTATCGTGCCATCAATGTAGGCACCTCAAATACCCTCACCCACCCCATTTCATATCCTAGGGCCCACCTACGATCTCCATGAAGTCTCGCTCAGTTATGAATAGACGAACATCAATCTAGGCAACGGCAGAGAAGGGGCAGTTGATTTTGTTACTCGATCAGGAAGAATATCTAAAAACCCTGAAGTATTGGTACTAGCCCGGCCAGAAGAGAAGAAAGAAGCAGCCGTTATGAACCCCTTCGAAAAAAGGAGTAGAGACCACATACTAGAAACTCAGTTAAAGAGAATTTTAGCCCACATCAAAATCTTTATGACAGCTAGGATTTTAACACCCCGAAACCCGAACCATCAACACGACCCTCGAGGTTGTGCCCCATAAGCCTACAAGGAACATACGTATACCCAAGCACAATAAAGTAAAATAAAAGTATAAAAACTAATAACGAATTAAATCTTCAATTCTGTAAAGTCAAAATACACAACCCAAAAGATGGTTTTGATCTCATGCCACTGCATGAGAAAAAGAACCCACCCGAACCATCAATGACGACATAACAGTCACCCGAGATGGTTCGTGTTAATCAGTGAAAAGTACCACATTTCACCCCTTAACATGAGCTTTGATAGACCTATGAGCTGACTAATAAGTACTTGTTGAGCATGTTTTGTACAGCAGTAATAAGCAGTCATAGTGCAAAAATCTACCCTAAAGTGCTCTACAAGAAGGTCCATCTCTCACCATAGCTCTGACCCAGCTATGGCACACAAAAGGGCCCCACAACAATGACCACTTGGAGCATGCAGCTACAGCAAAGCAGCATTGAAAAAGGAAAAATAGGCTGAGAATAACCTGTCGATAGGTTACTTCAACCTATCGATAGGATCTGAAGGCTGAAAAGGAAGAAGTCATGGAGATCAGAGTATTTCGATAGGATATGGAACCTATCGGGCAGTTGAAAGCAAGCAAGAAGCATCCTATAGAAAGGTCCCCTAGAACTTAAAGTGATCCTATCAACAGGATCCTAGAACCTATCAAAAGTAATTATGTAAGAGCTCAAGATGTTGAAAGGGTCGCTCAACCTATCAAAAACATCAAATGGAGGTTGCAGATGCTGAAGCTCTAACTGCAGGATTCGACCTATCAGAACCTTTTGATAGGATCCTGAATCCTAGCGAAAGGATCAAAGTTCTTGATCTCAACCTATCGAAAGCTTCCTCAACCTATCAAAATCGATCTAAACACTTCTGAGAAAAACTGCTATGCACACACTACGAGTTGGTGACCTACTACATGCAAATTGAGGCACCTTGGTGACCGGCGTGATACTTCTAGAAGTGCCCTGGGAAACCCTAATCGACCCACGTGCTCTCCCTCAACTCTAACGAACTGGAAGAATCTTCTAGAAAGGGAATGAAAGAGGGAATAAGAGAATCACTCTAGAAGCTGTAATTGGTAGGAAAAACATATCCGAGGCTGAAGGTGAAAGCTATAAGAAGGAAGGAAGCCGTCAGAAAAAGGGGGGATGGATTTCGAAAACCAAAACTTGCAGCGAAACTCTTTAATTCTTTCCTTTAGTCTGGCTATGGTTGGCTAAATTCTTGAGAGCAGCAAAGAGAGAGGTCGAATATGTAATTAGGGAGAGCGGAGAGTGTTGTTGAGGGTTAAATGATGGATAGACTACAAATCTGAGGACATTTCATTGTATGGTCAGTTTTAATCAATGTAATGTTGGTTCAATTATTGTAATTCGATCTATAGTTCCTTTGGTTTCATTTGGTGCTCGATCGACTTTGTGTAGATGAGAATAGCTCACCCACTTAACTGGTAGACCTCTTGGATGCCATTTGATCTCCCTAGATCTGATGCCCCTGCAATTGCCTGTGTTTGTGGCCTGGTAATTACAGCATTTGAAGTGATTTTAATGCTCTAATTGAACCCTTTGCTTTGGAGGAAATCCCTAGGATGATCTGTGACCATTGAAGTGGACAGATCATAGCCTTTGTAATAAAATGGGAACAAAAATCCCAAAACTATTATCTATAGGCAAAAATCGATTAATCAGTTTTCACGACTTAAACTTAGGTGCACGAAATCAATTGATCGATTTCAAAAATTGATTGATCAATTTCAAAAATTGATTGATCGATTGATCGATTTCAAAAATTGATTGATCAATTTCAAAAATCGATTGATCGATTGATCGATTTTCAAAATCGATTAATCGAATTTAACTCGATTAATCAAAATTTACTGCTATTATTTTTCCAGGTTTTTCAGCTCACTGGCGCGTGCCAGTTGTTCAATCGAACAAAATTGATTAATCGAAATCCAAAATCGATTAATCAATTTGGATCGATTTTGACAGAATTTTCAAAAAGTTTTACACTTCATTTTCCGTCACTCCCTTTTTGTTTCTTTGTCAGTTTGTCTTTGGCTTTGTGGTCATCATTTCTCATGATGCAATGACCATTAAGCCATAGATTTTTAAGTTCACAATCGGTCCATTTACAACCCACATTCGCTGTTTTCATTCCTTGAATAAGTTGGCATAAACGCGTAACTTTTGCTTACATAGACGTGCCAAACTTACAACCATACATGCACTGATACAATTGGGCTCTTAGCTCTCTGCAAACAAGTCCAGATACTGCTTTCTTACATCTGCCTCTTGTTCTCACGTAGCTTCTTTGGCCGGATGATTCTTCCATCAAACAAGCACTAAAGGAATCACCTTCGTGAGTAAAACTTGCTCCTTTCTATCCAATATCTTAGCTGGTACCTCGATTATGGTCATATCTTCATGCATTTCCAACGGCTGACCTCCCAAGATATGGGAAGGGTCATTTACGTACTTTCTGAGCGTAGAGACATGGAAGAAGTTGTGTACCCGATCAAATGATGGTGGTAATCCAACGCGATATATGACCTCGCCTACACGACCCAAAACCTCAAAGGGTCCAAGGTAACGGGGACTCAACTTGCCTCTCTTTCTAAATCTCATAACCCCTTTCATAGGCAATACTTTCACAAACACATGCTCGCCAATTGTGTAGTCCACACTCATTCTCTTGATATCGTCGTAGCTCTTCTGTCGGCTCTGAGCCGACTTAAGTCTCTCTCTGATCATACGAATGACTATGGCGTTATCTTCAAGCAACTCCAGCCCCAAAACAAACTTTTCATCAGTTTCTTCCCAATTGATAGGAGATCAACATCGCCTCCCATAGAGAGCTTCATATGATGTCATTCCAATGCTCGTTTGAAAGCTATTGTTGTATGCAAATATGATCAAAGGTAGGTGTTGATCCCATGATCCTTGTAATTCAAGCATACATGCTCTGAGTATGTCTTCTATCACTTGGTTTACTCGCTCCGTTTACCCATCGGTCTGTGGATGAAATGCTGAACTAAAGTCCAATCGCATACCCATGCCTTCTTGAAACTTCTTCCAAAACCTAGAAGTATATAATGGGTGATGATCAAAGACAATGCTACTCGAAATCCCATGCAAATGTACAATCTCCTTCATATACAACTACGCGAGTCTTCCTATTGTGTACATCGTGTTGTAGGGCAAGAAGTGTGTTGATTTGGTTAATCAATCTACGACTACCCAAATGGCGTTGTATCTCTTTCCTGTACATGGTAGCCCTATAATAAAATCTATGGAGATTGATTCCCATTTCTACTCTAGTATGGGTAAAGGCTACAATAATCCAGCAGGGTGTCTATGATCGATTTTCACCTGCTGACATGTCAAACACCGTGACATGTACTTGGCCACGTCTTGCTTCAAACCTCTCCACCAATAATTCTTCCTCAAGTCTTGATATATTTTGGTGCTACCGGGGTGGATAGCATATTTCAACTGTGAGCCTCATCAAAGATAGTTTACCATAGATCGACATCAACTAGAATACAAAGGCATCCCATGAATAGTAAGGAACCATCCTCTTTCACTGAGAACTCAGGCCTGATGCCCTCAATCACATCTTGGCGATTCTTGATTAACTCCGGATCTTTCATCTGTAGCTCATGAATATGCTCAAAGATTATCGGTATCACTGTGATGTTGGCTAAGAAAGCTCCTGTAGCTTGCACCTTAATATTTGCATCATACATCAAATGATCTTCAAACAATTTCCATCTGTGCATTCCCATGATCAGATTAGCCAATTGAGTTGAACCCTTCTGACTCAAGGCATTGGCTACTACATTAGCCTTGCCTGGATGATATTGTATGGAGCAATCGTAGTCCTTGAGAAACTCCATCAATTTGTTCTGCCTCATATTCAACTCTTTCTGTGTAAATAGGTATCTTAGGCTCTTATGGTATCTCAAAGGTCTCACCATACAAATAGTATCTCCAAATCTTCAGCACAAATATGACCGCTACTAGTTCCAGGTCATGTGTCGGATAGTTCTTTTCATGATCCTTTAGCTGTCTCGACTCATAAGCTATTACCTTCTTGTGTTAGTTGAGCACGTAGCCCAAACCATTATGTGAAGCATCACTATATACTGTGAACCCTCCACTGCCTGAAGGAATTGTTAACACTGGAGCTGAAGTCAGTCTCTTCTTGAGTTCTTGAAAACTCTTTTCACACGGTTCACTCCACTCGAATCTCGCATCCTTCCTTGTAAGTCTCGTGAGTGGTCCTGATATTTTAGAAAATCCCTCTACAAAACATCAAAAGTAGCTAGCTAGACCAAGAAAACTACGGATGTCTGTTACCGTCTGTGGTTGTTCCCATTTTACCACTGCTTCAATCTTAGCCAGATCTACTGTGACACCCTTCTTTGAGACAACATGTCCTAAAAAGATTACTTTCTCCAACCAAAAATTGCACTTACTGAGTTTGGCGTATAGTTGGTGTTCACGTAGAGTTTGTAGAGCAACTCTTAAGTGTTCTTCGTGCTCTTTCTTTGACTTGGAATATATCAGGATGTCATCAACGAATACTACGATGCAGGAGTCCAGGTGTGGTTTAAACACCTGATTCATCAAATCCATAAATGACGCCGGTGCATTCTTTAAACCAAATGGCATCACTAAGAACTCGTAATGTCCATACCGTGTCCTGAATGTTGTCTTTTAGATGTCTTCTACCTTAACTCTCAGCTGATGGTATCTAGATCTTAGATCGATCTTTGAAAAGTATGTCGCTCCTTGCAGCTAATAGAACAAATCATCAATCTTAGGCAATGGATATCAATTCTTGATGGTAAATTTGTTTAGCTGGCGATAGTCAATGCACAGTCGCATTGACTCATCTTTCTTCTTTACGAACAAGACCGGTGCTCCCCATGGAGACACACTAGGTCTTACAAACCCATTATCCATGAGCTCTTGCAATTGCTTTTTTAACTCCTTCAACTTAACAGGAGCCATTCTATATGGTGCTTTGGAAACATGCCCTGTTCTAGGTGCTAAGTCGATAGCAAATTCCGCCTCTCTATTTAGAGGTAATCCTAGTAATTCCTCCGAAAACACATCCTCAAATTCTCGTGCAACTGCGATTTGTGAGTTAATGTTCTTCCCTTCCTTATCTTCCTTCAAGAATGCCAAGTAACCACTGCACCCCTTTCTGATCAAGCACTCGGCCTTGACTGCAGAGATAAGTGACATAAACGTCGATCTCATTCCTTGAAATTGGAACGATCTCCTTGTATTAGGTCTGAAGATGACGACTTTGTTCTTGCAATCTACCGTCGCACAATGTTGTGACAACCAATCCATGCCAAGGATCACGTCGAATCCTTACATGTCTAACAGAATTAAATTCGCCGGTAGTTCAAAGACGTCTCCATCTAGGATGGTCACTATTACCAATATACAAACCCTTTCTGTATTGACCGATTCCCCAGTCGAAATAGATACCGCTAAAACAAAGTCCAACGTCTCTGGGTTGACCTTCATCTTCTTAGCAAATCGAGAAGTAATAAATGAGTGCGTAGACCCTAGGTCTATCAACACTCTAGCTTCATAAGCTACATCACTTCCCCTTCCGTACAATTGTAAGGTACCTATATCATACATATATATACATAGAACACTATACACATCAAAATTTAATCTGCAGTGATAAGTCTCTACTACCTCCTAAATAGATGCACCTTTTCAATAAATTTTTTTTTTAAGAAAATGAAATTCTTCATTTAAAAGAGAGTCTCACCGTGGATCACGTCATTGGTATTCTGTGCTTCTTGGGTAGTAACAGTGTAGGCTCTTCCTTGTACGACCGGCTTTCGTGCTTGTATCGGTCGTGGCATCAACACAGAAGGCGTCCTTTCTTTACTTATCTCAGGGCAATCTCGGATTATGTGGCCCACCTTTTCACATTTTTAGCAACCCCGAGTATCCTTTCTAGACTTCATTGTTTTATGAGACATGCCACAAGTGGCACAAGTCTCCACTGTAGTAGTCGCTACCCGTGAGAAATCCTGGGTAACTGCTACTCCAGTAGTGGTAGCAGGGTGCTCATATCTGATTAGCCTCCCCGACAAAAGCACAGGTAACCTCTGATAGTTTGTCTGTTGTGTCGATCTAATATAACCGGGTTGGAATGGTTGCCTCTGAATAGGTGCTACGAATCGTGGCTTTTTGTTCACCGGCTAGTAGTTCCCAACCTTACTCTAATCCGTTATTCCTCTCCCTTGCTGATCCCTTCTTCTATATTTATCTTCATTGTCCTCTTCTATCACTGAGGCTTTACTCAAGATCACTCTATAGGTCTTTAGCTCAAATGCCGCTACCTTTCCCTTGATGTCCGGCTTCAAGCCACGTTGTAGTCTTTTTGCTTTCATCAGATCCGTGACTACAAAATCTGGAGCAAAGCAAGCAAGCCTCATTAATTCTATGCCATGCTCTCTCACTGACATCCTTCCTTGTTCAAGCTAAAGAAACTTAACTTCCATCTGATTGCATACAACTTCAGGGAAATACTGCTTGTTAAATTCTTCCACAAACTCCTCCCATGTCCAGGGCAATCCTAGGGTTTCCTGAGCCCTAGTCCTAGAAACGGACTACCACCAAGGGCCTGCCTCCCCATATATCATGTACGCTACCCAACGGACACTCTCATCTTTTGCGCATGTAAGCATGCTAAATACCTTCTCCATTTCGCTTAGCCAATTCTCTACATCCATTGGCTCCGCTTGCCCTGAAAAGCTCGGAGGATGCATCCTCCTAAACTCTGTGAATGCAGAGGGCAATGCCTGTGTAGGACCTACTAGAGGTGTAGGTGGCTGATGCTAGTTGTTGGCATTATGAGCTGCCAAGGATGCTGCTTGCTAAGCCATGGCATTTGCCATGGTTTCCATATTGTGCATCATCCACTGACGCTCTTCTCTCTTTTCGTTTCTTTCCCTTACTCTTTCCTGTTCTCGTTGTTCTCTATCCTGACTCTCTACTTGATCTCTATCCTGACAATCTATATTCTGATTCTCTGCCTAGCCACTACTCCCTGGGGCCTCTCTATTCCCCATTGGTACTCTATTCGTAACCGAGATAAAATTGTCTCTGCTTCACAAGTTTCTCTCGTGGCCACCCTAAGGCCATCCTCTTCCTCTAGAAGACATAATGCTCAGCACATGAAAACATAGTTTCATTAGCAAAAGGTTCTATGCTCTAACAAAATCAAGACTTGTTAGAAATTCTAAAAGAAATGGCTTTAATACCAACTATGACAACCCAAATTTTGACACCTCGAAACCCATGCCATCAGCACGACCCTCAAGGCCGTGCCCCATAAGCCTGCACAAAACATTAGTATACCCAAGCACAATAAAGCAAAATAAAAGCATAAGAACTGATAATGAACTAAATCTCCAGTTCTATAAAGTAAAGTCAAAATACATAGCCCAAAAGATGGTTCTAATCTCATGCCATTGCATGAGCAAAAGAACCCACTCGAACAATTAGTGACGACATAACAGTCACCCGGGATGGTTTGCCAAAAGAATATCTCAGTATATATTACATTTTCTCAACAAAAATAGGGCTTGACATACCAAGCCATACAGTACTCTCTCAAAACTCAATCAAAATACACAGGGGTCCCCATGAAGAAGTCCTAAGGAGCGGGCTCTATGTCCTCCCCAGGCACGTAATTCGAATCCCCCGGATCTACGTCTCCCGAGGAAGTAGCAGTTGCAAGCACCGGACCTGTGACGTATAGTCTAAAGGGTGAGCTACATCATAGCTCAATAGGGAAACAACTGAATGAACATATAAGTTAATCCCTCACATATATCCCATGACATTTAGAAGCATGATTTATCAATGAAATAGCTGGAAAATAATTAAAATGACTGAAAAGATGAACTGAATGTAATTGTTACTTTCGATGTGTTTATTTGTTCTCAACGTGCTCATAAAAGACAATGATTGGACTTAATACTTAAATTGTAACTTAAATAATCCTCGATTTACTATAGCCTCGAGCCCCGATGGAACACCCTCCATCGTTGTCTAATCAGACCATTTTCATTTCTTTTTTCATTCATTTAATACTACCCAGGTCCCTTCCTCATAGGCGACGGGGTACAAATCTCATATATACATCCCTAGGATGTCAACTGGTGTACTGATTGGCCGCTGTACCGGTCACGGATATTCTGCCGACTCAGTCACGGGTATCCCACCACGTCGGTGGGGTATTCTCTAAATCTTAAATCAGAAGTGCACTACATATAGTTATTCACCATGTGATTATGCTAATTATATTATATTAGGCTTGATCAATGCTTATTTACTTTACTTCATACTTTTCCATACATCCCTGGGATGTGACTAGCTCAATGCATCACACAGATGCCCATATGACATTCACATCCCCTAGGGACGTCACATACTAGTATTATAATTCATTTCCTTACTTAGTGTTCACACACACACACATGCTTAAGATTCATATTTTAAGGCATAATTACTCATTTCTACATCACTACATACATGCTCTTACAATTAAAGTACATGTTCAAGGCGTTCCCTACCTCACACGTATAAATTCTCAAGCGTCATGGTCCATTGCGGTTCTCCATGGTCGCACTCACTTGCATGACCTAAGTTACATCATAGCATAAGCAAAGCATCAAGAACGATGCATAAAAGAAGGTACAAGACCCTCCCAAATCCCTAAAATCCAAAACAAAAGTCAACAGAAACTGTCAAAATCGATTAATCGATCTCCAAAATCGATTAATTTAATTACCAAAATCGATTAATTGATCCCAAATTGATTAATCAAAAATCCAAAATCGATTGATTGATTTACAAATCGATCAATCGATTTTCCCAGGCTCTTCATTTTCCAACCACTGGGAGTGCACAGACGATTAATCGATTTTAAATTGATTAATCGAAATCCAAAAATCGATTGATCGATTTTAAATCGATCAATCGGTTTCGGGCATTAGTGCCCAAGCTTACTTCTAAGACAAAATCGATTGATCAATTTTCAAAATCGATTAATCAATTTTGTTAGAAATCCAACCCTTTTCGATCATTTCTTCCAGCTTTCATCTCCCTCTATTTTCCTTTCTTTTCTACATCTTTCATTCAACATTTAGCCAATTAATCACATAACTATTGCACAACAACATATGCATTAAAATCTAATAAGGCTCACCTCAAATCAATCTCTTAATTGATTCAATTGCTTGGGTCAATGGCTAGGGTTCTTAGCCTGATTCTATGAACTCTCACGAGTCGCCTCCAGTGTAATTACTCAGGCACGTCTTCAATTCAAAATCTACACTAACTCCCTTGCATTTACTCTCTCTCTCTCTCTCTTCATAAATCTCTACACCAACCTAATGGAAGAGAAATAACTCTCTTAAGTTATTTGTCTCTTTTAACCCATCTCTTGCTTCGGTGTAAAGCACACACACCCCTTGACGGTATATGTGAGCTTACCATAAGATCTAACAACACGCTTCTAGTGTGCCCTTTCACCCCAATGCCTAGGCTAGTCTATGTCATCTAGTTGACCTCCACTTGGTCAAACCTACGACCAGTCGAGCATGCATCTCGAGGACACTGTTCAATGCCCAAATTTTGAGGATGTTACAGTCTTGGACTTGTTAATGACATCTTCGCTCCATTTCTAGGCTTTGATGGGAGCACTAAAAGATGCACATCTGTCTGTCTAAGTAACCCCTGAGGTGGTAGGACAAATAATTGGGCAAGTTTTGGCCCGCAATGTCTTCTAGTTTTCATATGACAACCTACCAAGTGAAAGAAGCAACCATTCCAAACCCCTCAACATCAGGGTAGAATCAAAGGACTTAATAATCCCTTTGGCACTGATAGACAATGGTTCGACATTGAATATATGCTCCCTCAGAGCTACAACCAAAATAGGGGTTGATCCCTCCACATTCGGGCCAATAAGGACAAGTGTGAGAGGGTTTGATAATACCAGGAGAGAGGTGATAGGAGAGGTCAATCTTAAGCTCACCAATGGGCCAATGACCTTCTCAATCCCATTCCAAGTCATGGACATCAAGTCCTCCTTCAACCTGCTACTAGGACGCCTGTGGCTGTATGAAATCGGGACGGTTCCCTCCACTCTACACTAACAGCTCAAATTCATATAAGAGCAAAAGATCATAACAATCATGAGAGAAGGGCGAGAAGAAAGAGAGAAAATGGCCCACAGCATCAAAAATCTCTAGGTGCTGGATGTACCCCATATAGCTGAAGACACTGATCTTCACAGCTTCTAGTATGATGTATCAACATTGGGGCCAGAACCTATCAGAGAGGTCACCATAAAAACTGGAGGTAGAATGACTGCAGCAGTAGCCATGTTCTAAAATTGGGGCTATTAGAAAGGAAAAGGTTTGGGTCCCCATTTGCAAGACAGGAGAGACCTAATCAAAGCAAAATGTTGCCAACATGCTAGATTTTGGTTAGGTTACAAGCCCACTGAGGAGGAGGTTTAGGAAGACAAGGAGAAGTCTCGAACCATAGTCGCTGTCAAGGCCAAGGGGATAGACCTGGAAGATGAACCCCGCCCGAGACCTCACATCCGTAATACATTTGTGGGTGTGGGGGTTGTAAAAATTGATTATAATGGGGCAACACAGCTGACCCCACACAAGCCGATGGCCGCTATCCACCCAACTAATCCCCAAATTATTCCCCTCGATGTGGAAATAGACTTGGCATCCCTATAACCTTTTGAGGAGGAACCCTTACCAATCCAGCCACCTATCATGAACCATCCAAATACCATATTGACGTTTGATGGCCCGATCCTAGACGAGCCCAGGATAAACATGATGGAGGGTGACTCCCAAAAGCCATCTCAATCAGCCTCCTCCACAAGGCTAGGTAAAACGACGACACCTCAGGTGAGGAATTAGGCATCAATGCCCCTAACTCTGGAAGCATCAAATGGCTTCAAATTTGGCACCCACTTCTCAAAAAGAAATAACCTTTAAAAAGTGAGATTAGCCCTTGGCAGACAATACCATGTGTATATAGAGACCCGTCTTGCCAAGGTCCCACTTCTGAACAAAAAAAAAATCTAAATAATTAAAAGAAATACAAAATAATAAAAAAAAATTATCTTTATTCTCAAGAAAATCAAAGAAAATGGTGCCTTAATAGAAAAATCCGTCCCACGTGAAATCGACCCCTTTCCTATAGAAATACAAGAAGAGGTAGGAGTCACGAGCCTGAAAGACAAAATTCCAATTGAGGAGCCACCCAATGAGCTCCTTGGCCAGTTTACCAATTTTGAGTATGGCCCTACACCGATTGTTGAGGACATCAATCTAGGGATTAAGGAGATCCCCAGAATCACCAAGATCGGAACGTCGCTATCTCTTTAGGAAAGAAGCAGCATGATTGATTTCCTTTGGTTATACCAAGACATCTTCGCATGGTCATATGAGGATATGCCTAGTTTGGACACCGATTTGGTCAAGCATGAGCTGCCGCCATATCCAGATATTAAGCCAGCCAAGCAGAAGTTGAGACTCCTCAGGCCAGAATGGAGGTTGAAAATGAAGGACGAGGTCATCAAATAGTATGACATAGGGTTTCTCATAGTCTCCAAGTATCCTCAATGGTTAGCCAATATCATCTCGGTACCGAAGAAAGATAGAAAGGTTCACATATGCATTAACATTACATTTGTGAACAAGGCGAGCCTAAAGGATGACTTCCCATTGCCACACATCAACATCTTGATCGATAACACTGCTAGGCATGGAATGCTATTGTTCATGGATGAATTTTTCGGATACAATCAGAACAAGATGGCCGAAATAAACTGAGAGAAGACAATGTTCATTACTCCATGATAAACTTTCTGTTACCGAGTCATGCCACTTGGGTTAACGAATGCTGGAGCAACATACGAAAGGGTGATGACGGTGCGCTGACCTCAGAGGGAAATTCAAGCTCAACTGGGAAGAACCTTACATCATCCGAGAGGTTCGGCCTAGATACGTGCTCCGCCTTACCACCATGGATGGAGATCATTTTCCTGAGCCAATCAATGTTGGATATGTCCAATAATTCTACTCCTAGTCTTAGCGGCAAGGTAAGTATTGATAATACTAATACGTGACTGCTTAAGGACCCCATATAAGAGGCCATCATTCCAAAGCCAAATAGCCAAAAAGTATCCCTGAATACTTATACTCTTTGCTACCCCATCTTGAGCCAATGGCCTTTTCTTACATTACCCTCTCCCCAGAAAAAGAGAGTGTATATACCAACAAAAAAAACGGGCGAAAAAGAGTTATCACCAAAATCCAAAAACATCAGAAAAGCAAAATCCTAAAAAAAAAGGTGATCTAAAAAAGAATAAAAACAAGAAAAAATGGGGCATGTACAGTCAAAATCTCCCAAGGAAGAAGTGTATTATGGTAGCTAGAACCCAATCAAGGAAACCTTTTAAAACCTAGAATACCTTCAAAATTCCTAACCTATCCCATGGCCACGATACATTTTAAGAAAAAGCACTCTTTAAGGTCTACAAGCAGTCACATTGTCCATTGAGTCAACACAAACCAAGCTGTGAGATGACAAAAGAATTCCATCTAGCCGACTATGACAGAATTGATGTCTATGTCGTGGCCTTTGATAAAATAAAAGAAAAGAAAAATAAAAATATATAAGCCCAAAGCAAAAAGGACATTGTGAAAACCTGAAAGGGCGTCATCGGTAAAAACAGCGAGCTTGTGCGGACCAAGTGAAAACCTGAAAAGGCACCTGTGTTAAAATTGTATATCGATGGATGTAGTAAAAACCTAAAAGGGTGCAACAAGTAAAAAAGAGGGAAACAACGGGCACGACGATGACTCACCTTGGGCGTTGTGAGTAAAAGTGTTGTAAAAGAGAAGAAAAGAAGAAAGTCATTTGGTTACTCCCTTGGTTACAATCCCGAGCTATCTGGTCTTCAACTAGGCCACTCATGTTCGCTCAAATCCGTATTTTAATCAGGCAAATCCTTTAAACTGCACCGTCAAAAGCATGACCCGAGATAAAGATAAAAGGTTGATTCAACCCAAAGGGATGGATATTCCGACCTCGATAAAAAATGTTGAACCTCACTCGGATCCGACCACACAAAGGGGTTTGACTATGCTCAAAATGAGACCCGTTACTTCGTCTCACTATTAAGGCATCAAACAAAAAAAAGATGAAAAATAAAAGAAAAAAAATCAATCAACCAAAAATCCCAAAACTAAAAAATATATATATATATATATATATATATCCCAACTTTCTTTATGTCCACATATATATGTCCATCATCATACTTCCATCTCAAAATGAAGAAAAAGAACAAAAAGTCTAAAAATAAAAATCTAAAAAATATATAAATCTTGAAAATTGAAAATGTGTAGGTAATGGTTTGCTTCTCCTTCTATTAATTAGGATATATATTATTGCCAATATAAATAAAAAAGGGACTGACGTTTTCTTAAGAAATGTGCAGGAACATCAACATGGTCCAAAGCCTCGAAGCCGGCGATCTCTTGGTGATGGACAGATCAAATGAAGCATCTCTCCACAGATGTCGATCTATTTAAGAAAAAAAAGAAAAAAGGAATCATTTAAAAAAAAAGAGAAAAGAAATTTATGTTTTCATGGTACTTTTTGCCGCGCACAGCTACACACATGTGTGCTCCAATGCTGTAAAATGTCAAAATTTTATCAGCAATGCAGTTGTGCTATATTAATGTCCAGATTCTAAGGTTGAATAACCTTAGAATAACCATCAAGAAAACAGTAAAAAGCCTTGCCTGCCAATTTATCTAAGATCTGATCTATAAAAAGCAATGGGAAGTGATCTTTGCTAGTTTTCTCATTGAGCTTGCGATAGTCTATGCATACCCTCCAACCAGTTGTCTGTCTGGTTGGAATCAGCTCACCTGAGTCTGCTTGAACTACTGTGATCCTAGATTTCTTGGGCACCACCTGGGTAGGTGCCACCCATTGAGAATCTGAGATAGGGTAAATGACCCCAGCATCAAGAAGTTTGACTACTTCCTTCATAACAACTTCCTGCATGTGTGGGTTGAGCTTTCTTTGCATCTCTCTAGAAGGTTTAGAACCCTCTTCAAGATGAATTTTGTGCATGCACACAGCCAGATTTATCCCTCCCAAATCTGCAATAGTCCACCCTATTGCTCTCTTATGCCTTTTTAGCACACAAAGCAAATCTTCTTCCTGCTCAAGAGTGGGGGAGGAAGAGATTATTATTGGCAGTTTGTGATTGGCTCCTAAAAAGGCATATTTTAAAGATTTTGGGAGTTACTTTAACTCCACATCCGGGGGACTGATGAGTGAAGGCAATAGGGGTGCCTTAGAAGGTGGTGGAAGGGGTAGTAAAGCAGGAGTCCATGGATGACTCTTTGCTGGCCTTACTTCAGAATTTACAATTTTTCAGTTGCTCAAGCTTAGATGTGGAAGCTTTCTCTTTCACTGTTTCATTCCATACTTCTTCAAAAACATTAAACAGATCATTACCATGCAGCAACTGAGGCAAATTTTCTTGCATAAACTCATCCAGTACATCAATGGAAAAACAGTCCTCATTCTCTAAGTGAGGCTATTGAGCTACATTATACACATTCAACTTTACTTTCATATTACCAAAAGATACTTCCATGGCCCTTGATCTACATTGTATACAAGCATTTGCAGTGGCCGAAAAGGACCTGCCTAAGATCTCAGGGATAGAAGTAGCACACTTGCTTGGCTCCATGTCCAGCACCCAAAATCCAGCAGGATAAAAGAAATTGTCAACCCCTACTATGACATCCTTAATGATTCCCATAGGCTTTCTTTCAGATCTGTCAGCTAGTTGTTGTTGTCGCTCCAAGTGTGCCATAATTATGTGCATTATGAATCAAAAATTAAAGAATTAAAGAATGCTAAGTTATATGGATGTTAACTTATGAAAGGGATATCAGCACATTGGGGCTAACACTGGCCTGCAAGATCAGGGCCAATTGTAGCAAGTTTTAAAAGTAAGTATTTCAAGATCGTCCACAGAGAAGTTTGTCTAAACTGAGAGATAAACCTCCAGATCTGTGCTACCAGATCTGGCTCTATAATTATCTATAAAAAAAGAATAGATAAAAGAGAGTGTTGGATTGTGTCACATTTAACTATAAGCAAATAAAGAAAAGAACTAACTACATGATCCAGATCCGAGTTGGGGAGATGTTTAAAATAAGACAAATGCAGAAATAATAGCTTCATGTACTTTAGCCTCAATTTTAATGGAGAGTCAGAGTTCAACAGCAGATTCAATCTTCATCTGCTACCAAAGATGTATGTAAGAGAAATAAATCCAATTAAGGAATAGGTTTAGACTTATGGTCGTGATCATTCACGATCCGCTGCCTAGTCAGGCCTATTCTTTAGTTCGTAACATGAACATCATCAGAATGTCGCTTGAATTAGGTTACCAACGCTAATTCGCATGTGGATGATGAATTAAGGGAAGTTGGATGCGGATAAGTGAATCTAAAGAAGTCTAATGCACTAAGGTGATCATTCGTAACCCTCGACATGACTCCAATGGAGAAGACACAAGAACCTTTTAAAATCCAACGTTACAATTACAGAGCACGGCTTCTTAGAGAGCCCTCAGACTTACAGTCTGAGCTTCTCAGAGAGCCCTCAGACTTACAGTCTTGAATCCGAACTTGGAAGTACAAATCACTCACAATGGCTCTCAAAGGTAAACTACAAGAAGGGATTACAGGGGGTTCAGATAAGCTATCTGACCGGAATGAGGGAAACAGAGATGAAAACTCTAAAATCTGGATACCCAAATTGGGCAAATGGTTCGTCTATTTATAGTTTTCCCTAAGTCCAGCTCAGATGTGTATCAACCAATCAGAATTGGATACATCTGTACCAACCAATAGGAGTCGAGCACCAGATCCAGATCTGTTCTTTCAGCCAATGAAAATGCTCGATCTGGTTCAACCAATCGAGCGTTAGAAGCATCAATTGCTTATGGGAATTCAAAAGTCTGTTTGAGCTTCTAGAAGTTCCCAAGTGATTTCATCTTTGGGTTTTCACGTGGAATATGCCTTTGGTTTGTGCTTGGAATCTTCCTAATGTCTGGGCTTTTAATTACATTGGGGCGTGCAGAGTAGTTTGAAATGCCCTTCAAAGTGGTATAAATCCTCAAGATGCCATTTCGCAGAGTTTAAGGGTCTTTTCGCAAAGTAATTTGGCTCTGAAGCTCTTTTCGGGGTTTCATTCCTGATTGAATTAAACTTTTCTTCTTTTCGCAAAGGTCATTCTTCTATTCGAGGAGTGTTTTCTTCTTTTCGCAAAGTTCAAGGTTCTTTGCGAATAGTAGAAGTTCTTTGCGAATTGAACTCTAGGCTCCCATTCTTCTTTGCGAATTGACTTTTAACTTGATTTTTCCTTTGCGAATAGTAGAAGTTCTTTGCGAATTGAGCTTTAGCTTCCATTCTTCTTCTTCAGGTCTTTTCTTGCTCTTTTTGGACCTTTTTAGCCATTCTTTGAGGCTATTTCTTCACTCCCTTTTTGAGCTTGACATGCGTTGTCAGCTTTTTGATCATTTTAGGATGATTTTCGGATTTGGACCTGTCTTTTTGGTTAGCTGCAATATGAACACTAAAGCACTTATTTAGTCCTCTCAAGGGTCTTTCAAGGCTCATGTTTAGGGGTGAAAAATTGTATTTTTCACTACTTATCACACCCCCAAACCTAAGCTTTGCTAGTCCCTGAGCAAAGAAACATAAAAAACAAAGTAAAGAGCCACTTTTGTAGGAAGCACAGTGCATTTAGCATATGCAACAAGCCTTTTCAACCCCTAGGTGATCCCTAGAGGAGGAGTGAAGTCTCCGAGGGTTTTCGAAGGTACCCACAAACTTCTCCATGAAACAGCTTAACATCAAGCAATATTATCAAATGAGCAATCAAGGAGCAGGGTTAGTTACTCTTGAATCAATGATGAAACAGAAAATTTCATTATTGTTTGCACACGAATTTAAACATTTATAGACCTCACGAATGCTTCCATATCTCCAATCTGTGTACAGTCACACAAAATCATACAAATGTGCCAATGATAAGCTCATCCTATGGATAAAAATTAGGTTATAAGTCATACTTAAGGTGCTCAAGTTCCAACCCAAACACTCACGGGGTATACTCTCATCGGTGTTTTTGTTGAGGGTTCATTTTCACTCAAGCTCAAGTGCAGTTACATCTCCCAAATGGATCTGTAAGCATGAGCATAGGCATGATTCTTAGGCAATGGCATCATTGACATCTCCTCACCATAGATTGGGTTACTTCTTATCTCCACATGACAGCTCACTCAACTTTGGATCACAAGGGCTTTTAATCTAGGTTTGTTTGTATGGCTTATGGAGTGAAGTTTCAAGGAAAGGCAGTTTGAACAGAGGTTTGAATTTGAGAACTCAGGAAGTGCAGGAGATGGTTCATGACTCCACCTTTTTGAGTTTAGCTTCTTTCTTCTTCTTTTCGAGATTCTCACATTCACAGTGATCAGTTCTTTCTTTGATCTTGCATTTTTCAACATAAGGTCCCTTTTTGCCTTTTTGCTTGCAACTTTTTCACATTGTTTGTCTCTTCTTTTCTCAGTCACCATATTGCCTGTTTTTGAGGTATTTTCTCTTCATTTTCTTGATGTTGCCCAGAAATGGTCCATCTTCAGTTCTTTCTCCTTTAACTCCTGAATTCTCAAGGTGAGGGAAGGCTGAATTGGTTCTATTGGTTCAGGTGCAAGAAAAATGGGTGTTTTGATGAAGCATTGTAGGATTTATAGCTCAATTGGGGTACAAACAAGGGCAGATTTTTCTTGGTTGGTTACATTAGCTCAAGTCCAAAGAAGGCCTTGATCTTTTCCTCGGTTTCATGAATCTTTGTTGCTTGTTTTGATTTGGAGTTTCCTAATTTCTAGTGGATCTAATGCCTCGGCCGGTCCTTTGAATCGGAAAAGGGTTGCCTCACCACTCTTCAACAGAGATGTAAAACATATAGGCTCAATTCTCACTGGTTATGGTTTTTCCTTGAGCTTTTAAGTATATCTTTACCTTTTTCTCTTCCTGTGGACTTGCTATGTGCTAATACAAGTGTATTTTCCTGGTGTTAACATCATGGAAATGTGGAATATTGTAGGGTTTAGAATGTCCAAATTCTTGCAAAGAAAATTTTAAATTTTCCACATTGTCATGATTCTTAAGTAAATTGATTCATTTCCTGATTACTTTGGTGATTGTGATGCCCTTATGCTAATTATCCCATGGGCAGGACCTGTTTGCCATACCCCCAAACCTAAGATGAACATTGTCCTCAATGTTCTAGACAAGGAGAGACTAGGGGCAGCAGGGTAAAAGAAGAAAGAAAAACTAAGAACAGAAAAAAAAATCTAAACTATATGCAGCAGAAAAAATAAAAATGTAAAACTGAAGATATGAGCAAGGAAATGGAAAACATGATATACAAAGGCAAGAAAAATCAACAAAACAATGCTAGAACTGCTAAATAAAATCTAACACATAGAAGGATTACTATGCAAATGAAAGGAAACTAATGCTAATAAAAGAGAAACAGTAAAAGCAAGGTAAGGGACTGAATACAAAGTTAAAAAGAAAAGAAAAGTGTTGATACAAAACTGAATTTGTGAATGCAAAATAGGAAAACAAAGTTAGAAACTAGCTATACTCACGGAAAAATGAGCGAAAATCAAGAAACGAGGACACATTAACCTAAGAAAGAAAAAATCGCGATCTAAAAACAGAATTTGAAACTAAAATTCCTAAAACAGAAAATCTAATGCCAAATGATATATCCTAAGCCCAAAGAAACAAACCCAAAAGCCTGAGATACTTATGAATCTAAGTGATTATAAAAATGATTAGCAGGAATACAGTGAAAAGCAAGATTCATAAGACTGACCCCTTTGTTGATGATGTGTATGAATAATAAAAAAAATGAAGCATGGGAGCACATATTAAAAACAGGGTTCACACACAGCTGAGACCCATTTATGATGAAGAAATCTCGAAGGAAAATAAAATCAGTGGGTCCATTGAATATTCAAAACAGCCTATGATCCACTACTCATTATCCTACATGATTCCTAAAAGAAAAAATGATCTCAGCAGGTCCATATGGGAAAAGTGGATGCAAATGGAGAAAAACAGCCCATCCGGAAGATATCTATATATATATATATATTTTTTTTTTGTTTTTATAATTTTTTTTTTTTTTTACTTGTTTTGATCGCCTGCTCAACAAGAGCCCTTCTTTACTTCTGCTGAAAATAATGAGAAACAACTCAGAGATTTTCTATTTGTGTTTTCATTTTCTTTTATTTTGTATTTGGTTTTGTAAAAAAAATAAAAAAAATCAGCATGCCTAAAAGACAGCAGAAATTATAATCAAAACAAACATTAAACACAGCAGAATTGCTGGTTCTCAAGAATTTAAAAATAGAAAATGAATACAAAGGAGGAGGGGATGCAAACTCAAGCAGATCTGCTCCAGCTTTAGTCCAGATGCTCCTTTCTTGGGTGTGCCCGCGATCTAGGGGTTTCCTCTGTTTGGGTTTCTTTGCTTTGAACAGATCGCGCAGCTGGGCTCTACCCTTTTGAATTCTTGGACCCCGGTATGAACTCTTTTCTCATGAGGCTCCTATCATGGAATGATTTAACCTTTTCTTTGTACAATCTGGAGCTAGTGTAGGCATCCATCCTCAGTTCTTCCAGTTCAGTGAGTTGAAGCTTCCTGTGGTTACCAGCAGCAGTTAGATCCATATTAAAAGTTTTGATTGCCCACAAGGCCTTATATTCTAATTCTACTGGTAGATGGCATGCCTTGCCATAAACCAGTCTGAAAGGGGACATCCCTATAGGAGTCTTGTAGGCAGTTCTGTATGCCCACAAAGCATCATTAAGCTTAAAGGACCAGTCCTTTCTGTCCTTCTTCACAGTTTTTTCCAAAATGTGTTTGATCTCTCTATTTGAAATCTCCACATCCGGTTTGTGGATGATAGGAGTGGCTACTGTGAGTGACAGAGTACTTTTTAATAGAGAGTCAAGCACTTTAAAAGTGGCTTCCCCATCACTAATGATGGCTGGGAATCCAAATCTGGAAAAATGTGGTCTTTGAGGAATCTTAAAACCACTTTGTGATCATTGGATTTGGTAGCTATGGCCTCAATCCACTTGGAGACATAATCCTACTACCAAGATGAAATTGTTTCCATTAGAAGGGGAAAGGGCCCATAAAATCTATGCCCCAAACATCAAACAACTCAGGATTGGCTGCGAGGGCATTGAGTTTCTTTTGGAAATCTTGCAGCTTTTTGGCGATTCTGGCAAGATTCTGATCTTTGTAAGGCATCTTTAAAGATTGTGGGCCAATAGAAACCACAGTGCAGAATTTTTGCAGCCGTTTTATTGCCACCGAAATGGCCTCCACAGGGCTGTTCATGAGACATTGACAATATGCCAGGGACTTCATGGTCGGGACACACTTTACGATCACTTGGTACGCACAATTCTTGAATAGATAAGGATCTTCCCAAATGAAATGTTTAACTTGTGAGAAGAAAAGATCTTTATCCATTCTATTCCAATGTTGAGGAATCTGTCCAATAGCCAAGAAGTTGACTATGTTTGCAAACCAAGGATCGTGGGTATTGATGGCAAAAGTTGCTCATCGGAAATGATTCATTAATGGGTAAGCTATCATCCTCGATTGAGAATTACGGATAAGTGATCACCACCACATTCTCCACTCCTTTCTTATCCTTAATCAGAGATCAAACTCCTGTAATAGGAGGATCCACGATTAATCTGGGCTTGGTATCCTTCTTAGAGAAGGTACTTTAGGGCAGTGGTCGAACACCACAATTTGTGAACCTAAAACATAAGGCTGAATTTTTCCAATGCAAACACAATGGCGTGACTCTTTCTCGGTTGTTGTGTAGTTGAGCTGGGCATCTATCATGGATCGATGGCATAAGCTATGACATGGGGAAGCTTATCCTTTCTCGCCCTAGGACAGCTCCTAGGGCATAGTCTGATGCATCACACATCAGCTCAAAGGGCACCTTTGAATAGTCGGGGACTGCAAGATGGGAGCTGAAATCGACATTTCTTAAGGACCTCAAAGGCATCATGCATTCATTAGTAAACACAAAGGAACATCTTGACACAGAAATGACAGAGTGGCTTGGAAATTTTTGAAATCTTTGATGAACCTCCTATAAAATCTGCATGCCCTAAGAAACTTGATTTGCTTAGCAGCCTGGGAGGAGGCAAATGTGCAATTAGATCAATTTTGCTTGGTCCACCTCTATGCCTTTATGGGAGACCACATGTCCTAGGACAATGCCTTGGTGACCATAAAATGACTCTTTTCGACTTAGAACCAAATTGGTTTCTTCACATCTTTGCAACACCAACTTGAGGTGGTGTAAGCATTGGGAAAAGTCTCCATAAATTGAAAAGTCATCCATGAAGATCTCCATGAATTGATCAATCATGTCGAAAAGATGGCATACATGCATCTTTGAAAAGTAGCAGGGCATTGCAAAGACCAAAGGGCATCCTCCTATAGGCAAAAGTGCCAAAGGCGGTGAAGGTGGTCTTTTCTTGGTCCTGTGGTACGAGGATCTGGTTGTAACAGTACCCATCAAGGAAGCGAGTAAGCTTTGCTGCAAGCTTATCAAGGATTTGGTCAATGAAGGGAGGAAATGGTCTTTCCTTGTCATGGTATTTAATTTTCTGTAGTCTATGCAGGACCCTCCATCCAGTTGTTTGTCCGGTGGACATAAGTTTACCAGATTCAAATTTGCTACAAGTTGATGCTGATTTCTTAGGCACCACTGTGGGTGCTACCCAAGCAGAATCTGAAATGGGGTAAATGACCCCAAAGATCTAGCGCTTGACAACTTCCTTCATTACCACTTCTTGCATGTGAGGATTCAACCTTCTTTGCATTTCTCTAGAAGGCTTGGCATCCTCTTCCGTGGATCTTATGCATGCATACTGGGTTTATTCCTCCTAAATCAGCAATGGTCCACCAATTGCTTTCTTGTCTTGTTTAGAACTACTGTGACTCCTCTTCTTGCTCCTTTGTAAGGGAGGAAGAAATAATCAGTAGTGTTTGATGATCTCCCAAAACACATATTTCAGATTTTTGGGAGCTGTTGAGTTCCAATTCGTGTGAGAAAAGAGAGCAAAGAAAGGTACCTTGGTAACTTGTGGAAGAGGAAGGCGGTCTCCAAGAGAGAGAACTTGATGATTGTTGGTGAGTGCCTTGCACAGCAGACTCCGTTGAATTTGATCTCCTTTTCCTTCTTTCTCGGATCCCCAATCATTTTAAATTGTGGTGGAGTCTTTACCTTGCAGAAATGTTTGTAAAGACTCCTCCACCACTCATCAATGATGTCAACATGGAAACATTCCTCACAGAGAATTGAGGTTGATATGACATTATACACATTCAATTTAACTTTCATATTTCCAAAAGACACCTCCATGATGCCGGACTGCATTGAATGCATGCATTAGTGTAGCTAGGAATGGTCTTCCTGAATGACAGGGATGGCGGTGGTACTTTTGGTTGGTTCCATGTCCAACACCAAAAAGTCGGCAGGTAGAAAAACTTGTCTACTCCTACCAAAACATCTTCAATCAACCCCATAGGTTTCCTTCGAGATCTGTCATTCAGTTTGTAACACCACTTGAGTGGGTTTCAATTCTCCCAAACCTAGCTTCTCATAGGCGAATAGGGAAGCGGTTGACATTAGCACCAGATCTAGCAAGGCTTTCTCAATGGTGTGCTCCCCAATGATGCAGGGATTGTGGGATTCGAGGGTCTTGCATCTTAGGTGGTGTTGCAATTGATAGCACTTGGTTGATTTTCTCCACAAAGAAAGGCCTTCTTGGATAAATGTATCCTAGATTGCCTTTTGTGGGTGCACACCTCTTTGAGAAATTTTGCATAGGAGGACTGTTTGATTGCATCAAGAGGTAGATTAATTTTAACTTGCTTGAATGTCTCCATCATTTCCTCAATTTTTGTGTTTCCTTTGTCAAAAGGAGAAATGACTTCATTGCATGGGGGAATGGGAGGTGTGGAACAAATTTCTCCTCCTCATCTTTTGCAACACTTGTGTCATTTTTCTGTTTTTCGTTTTTTGAATTTTACGATGTAAATCCATGACCATATTGCTATCCAGTTGTTCTGCACTTGTTCTTCATCTTTTCCTCTTCACTACCCACTTTGTTGTTTATTATTCTTCCACTTCTCAAAGTAGTCACGACTTTGATTTCCTCATGGCCATTTGAGGATTCTCCAACCATGACTGTCCCTTAGGATTGTTCACGGGTTAACAGTAGTTACCCTCTTCTCTCTTAGCCAATGAATTTGAGAGTTGGCCCAGTTTCTTCAATTTTTTAATGCTCGACTATGAAGGTTCTGCCCGAGACAGAGTTCCAAGATTTTGAAGTGAACTCAAGACCTGCTCTTCAAAGGTCGGGGATCTAGGAGGGGGGCTGGTGCAGTGCATCTTTGCATGGCTTGTTGTTGGTTAGGCTGAAAATTTGATTTATTATAAAAATTTCATTATATGGTGAAAGGTGTTTGAAAGGTAATTGATTTTTGGGGGGCAGCAGCTGTTGGGCCTGGTAATTTCCCTGATTCCACTTGAGATTAGGATGAGATCTCCATGGGTAGTCATTCGATTGCATCATCCATAAGACTGAGCCGCATGAGCTTGTTCCATCATGAGTTCTGGAAATTGTGATGCGAGAAGGACATTGATCAATGGAATGAGTGGGGGCGGCATATCGGACATGCCTCCTCTACTCTTGACCCATTTGGAGCTTTAAATGAGTCCATCGATCTATCAAATTTTGTGGTCAAATTATCCACTTTCCTTTCCAGACTCATTGACTTCATAAACTTTCCCTCTTGTGAATTGGGATTATTCATCCTATTTGGATTCTCGGTGTCCCTTGGCGAGATTCTGCTTTGGGTTGAATTTTCTCAATCACCTCAAAGAGGTCCCAAACCTCTTCAACTGCTTTTCGCAAGTAGGTACCTCCACAAGAGGCATCCACCATGTTCTTGCCCTTACGATCGGTTCCTTGATAGAAGCTTTGAACCATGCCATTTAGGAATTTGATGGTGAGGGCATTGCCTTATGCTGATTCTTTAAACCTTTCCCATGCTTCATGGAAAGTTTGATTGAGTTTTAGGAGAAAGAGATGATGCTTTGTCTCGGTTATGCGGTTTTAGTCATTGGGAAATATTTTGACAAAATTGACATTGCAAATCATTCCATGATGTGATGTCTTTGTTTGGTGCTAACATAGATAACCATGCTCTAGCTTTGTCCTTTAATGAAAAGGAAAGAGCCTAAGCTTATTGGTTGCCTCGGACCAGATCGGCTATGTTAAATGTTATGCATAAAGCCGAAATTCATCAATGTGTTTGTAAGGGTCTTCCTTACTCAATCCATGGAATGAAGGCAACATTTGGATGGTGGAGGACTTAATTTCATAATTTCCTCCATGGGAAATTGAATGCAAAATGGGGAATTATAAGCACCGGGCAAAGTAGTCTCTTAACAATCTCTGTCAGTCACCCATTTCAACAGATGTCCGTGATGTATGTCGGTTTCTTAGGAGTCTTTCAACTTCGAATTTAACGGAGAATCTCGGGATTGAGGGTTCTCCGCCAAACATACAACTCGAGAGAGAGTTTGGTACAACAAACTGTCTATTTAAGAACTTTCCTTTCCTTTTACATACCAGACATCTGCATAAAAATAACAACAAAATTAATAAATGATGATAAATAAATGAAAATAAATGAAAACTCAAAGCTCGCCCAAATTTGACAAAAAGACAAAAGAGTGGCGCAGATTTATTCAAATAACTAGAAGGCAAAGAATAAAACTAAAAATAAAAAAAATAAAAATTCTGCTGAGAAACAGGTTTTTCTATACAAAATCGTCAGTAGACATTTAATCAAGCACTTGGAATGCAAAGTGTTTAAAATTAAAATAAATGAAAATAAACATAGGTTTATCTATTTTAGAAAAAACTTCCCCGGCAACGGCGCCAAAAACTTGTTGTCGCTCCAAGTGTGCCATAATTATGTGCATTATGAATCAAAAATTAAAGAATTAAAGAATGCTAAGTTATATGGATGTTAACTTATGAAAGGGATATCAGCACATTGGGGTTAACACTGGCCTGCAAGATCAGGGCTAATTGTAGCAAGTTTTAAAAGTAAGTATTTCAAGATCGTCCACAGAGAAGTTTGTCTAAACTGAGAGATAAACCTCCAGATCTGTGCTACCAGATCTGGCTCTATAATTATCTATAAAAAAGAATAGATAAAAGAGAGTGTTGGATTGTGTCACATTTAACTATAAGCAAATAAAGAAAAGAACTAACTACATGATCCAGATCCGAGTTGGGGAGATGTTTAAAATAAGACAAATGCAGAAATAATAGCTTCATGTACTTTAGCCTCTGAATTTTAATGGAGAATCAGCGTAGTTCAACGAGAGCAGATTCAATCTTCATCGGCTACCAAAGATGATGTAAGAGAAATAAATCCGAATTAAGGAATAGGTTTAGACTTATCGTGATCCGTCCACAGATCGCTGCCTAGTGGCCTATTCTTTAGTTCGAACATGAACATCATGTAAATGCGGCTTGATTAAGGTTACCAACGCTAATTCGTACAGGGATGATGGATTAAGGGAAGTTGGATGCGGATGAGTGAATCTAAAGAAGTCTAATGCACTAAGGTGAACATTCAGAACCCTCGACATGACTCCAATGGAGAAGACACAAATTGACAACCTTTAAAATCCAACGTTACAATTACGAGCACGGCTTTAGAGAGCCCTCAGACTTCTGATGAGCTTCTCGAGAGCCCTCGATTCTGATCTTGAATCCGAACTTGGAAGTACAAATCACTCACAATGGCTCTCAAAGGTAAACTACAAGAAGGGATTACAGGTTCAGGATAAGCTATCCGAGGAATGAGAAAGCAGAGATGAAAACTCTAAAATCTAGATACCCAATTTGGGCAAATGGTTCGTCTATTTATAGTTTTCCCTAAGCCAGCTCAAATGTGTATCAACCAATCAGAATTGGATAGATCTGTATCAACCAATAGGAGTCGAGCACCAGGATCCAGATCTGTTCTGGCCAATGAAAATGCTCTGATCTGGTTCAGCCAATCAGGCGTTAGAAGCATCAATTCTGTTATGGGAATTCAAAAGTCTGTTTGAGCTTCTAGAAGTTCCCGCCAAGTGATTTCATCTTTGGGTTTTCACGTGGGGGGGAATATGCCTTTAGTTTGTGCTTGGAATCTTCCGGAATGTCTCTGGGCTTTTAATTACATTGGGGCGTCAGAGTTCTTGAAATGCCCTTCAAAGTGGTAATAAATCCCAGATGCCATTTCGCGAGTTTAAGGGTCTTTTGTAAAAGTAATTTGGCTCTGAAGCTCTTTTCGTGGGGTTTGATTGTTGAATTAAACTTTTCTTCTTTTCGCAAAGGTCATTCTTCTATTCGAGGAGTGTTTTCTTCTTTTCGCAAAGTTCAAGGTTCTTTGCGAATAGTAGAAGTTCTTTGCGAATTGAACTCTAGGCTCCCATTCTTCTTTGCGAATTGACTTTTAACTTGATTTTTCCTTTGCGAATAGTAGAAGTTCTTTGCGAATTGAGCTTTAGCTTCCATTCTTCTTCTTCAGGTCTTTTCTTGCTCTTTTAGGACCTTTTTAGCCATTGCTGAGGCTATTTCTTCACTCCCTTTTTGAGCTTGACATGCGTTGTCAGCTTTTTGATCATTTTAGGATGGTTTTCGGATTTGGACCTGTCTTTTTGGTTAGCTGCAATATGAACACTAAAGCACTTATTTAGTCCTCTCAAGGGTCTTTCAAGGCTCATGTTTAGGGGTGAAAAATGGTATTTTTCACTACTTAACAGTTGTAAGACCACATGTGTGGGCTTCAACTCTCCAAAGCCCAGTTTCTCATATACTGAATATGGAAGCAAATTCACACTAGCTCCCAGATCTAACAAGGCTTTTTCAATGGTATGATTCCTAATGATGCAGGAGATAGTGGGGACTCCAAGGTCTTGGAGTTTTGTTGGGGTTGCAATAGTCAGTATCTGTTTCATTTTTTCTGCTGAAAAACTTTCTTAGATAAATGTATCCTTGATTGTCTTTTGTGGGTGCAAAGGTCTTTCAAAAACATAGCGTAGGCTGAAACCTGCTTGATTGCATCAAGTAGAGGCAAGTTGATCTTTACTTGCTTAAAGGTTTCCATCATTTCCTCTATTTTGGCATGCCCTTTATCAAAAGGGGAAGGTGCTTACATTGCCCTAGGAAATGGCAAATGTGGGATTGCTCCCCCATTTGCAGCCTTAACCAACTCATCATCTCTCTTTTTGATTTTTTTATTTTCTTGAGGATCATCCCTATCCTTCTTATTCAACATGGGTTGCTCCTGTTGTATCTTCTCAATAATCACTTCTTTTTAATTTTCTAAATTTTTCAAAGGCCCACAGCCTACTTGATTGTCCACCAACCTTCCACTTCTTAATGTGGTGACAGATTTTGCTTCCACATGGGAAGAAGAAACTTTACCTACCACATATTGTCTCCTTGGGTTGTCCATGGGTTGGCTAGACAGCCTCCCTTCCTCTCACTTGGTCAAATAATTAGACAGCTGACCAAGATGGTCTTCTATCTTTTTCATGCTTTGGCTATGTGAGTGCACAGTTTGAGACAAGGATCCTAAGTTTTGCAATGAGGCCAGAACTTGTTCCTCAAAAGAAAATGATCTAGCAGCTAGAGGGGGTGTAGCTTGCTGCACAGGCTAAGCCATAGGTTGAGTCATGGGTTGATGGTAGTGGGGCCTTGGAAAGTAATTATGGTGGTAGGGCTGAGCATTTTTATAAGGCATGGATTGTTGTGGTTGCTGCTACTGGTTTAGAAAAGTATCTTATCTCCACCTCAAGTTAGGGTGGTTTCTCCATTGGTAACCAGGAGTAGGCTGCTGCCCAAAAGACTGAGTGGCAGCCACATGCTCCATCACAAAGTCTGGAAATTGACCAGGTGAAGGGCATTCCTCAAGGGAGTGAGTGAGGGACTGGCATATAACACATGCCTCCTCCACTTTAGCAGTCATGGGTGACTGTATTGCTCCCATGAGCTTGTCAAACTTCTAGGTCAAGCTATCCACTTTCCTTTCCAAATTATTGTGCCCACTCACCTCATACATCTTTCCCCTTGCGATATTTTCTTTCACCATTCTAGGGATGTCGAAATCCCTGGACAATGTCTCTCTCTGCATGGAGTTCTCGCTAATGATGTCAAACAACTCCCAAGCCTTGTCAGCAGTTTTATGGAGGTAAGTACCACCACAAGAGGCATCTACCATATCTCTGCTTTTAGAATCAATTTGCTGATAGAAACTTTGAACAAGTTGCCATTCAGGGATTTGATGATGGGATAATTTCTTCAGGAGTTCTTTGAATCTCTCCCATGCTTGGTGAAAGTCCTCAGTTGGGTCTTGAGCAAATGAGATAATGCACTTCCTCAATTAACTTGTCTTGGACATGGGGAAAAATATGGTGAAAAACTGACATTGAAGATCACGCCAGGACTAAATACTATTGAGTGGGCGCATTGACAACCAAGTCCTTGCTCTATCCTTTAATGAAAAAGGAAAGAGTCTCATCCTGGTTGCTTCCTCCTCCAAACCTGTTATATTAAATGTAGTGCACAGTCTGAGAAATTCATCAATATGCTTATATGGGTCTTTTTTGGTCAGGCCATGGAATGAGGGTAGCATTTGTATTATGGAAGACTTGATCTCATAGTTCCCTTGAACAGTAGGGAATTGAATGCAGAAGGAGGAATTGTAAACCCCTGGTGTATTGAATTCTTCCAAGGTTCTTGGTTGCTCACCCATTTCAGCAGATTCAAATGCAGCAGATGTGGGTGAGATTTGTTTAGACCTAAGAATTCTTTCAACCTTTGGATTTAATGGAACAATCTGAGGATTGAGAGTTCTCCTTCCAAATATACACCACTCAAAAACTTAATGCACACAAGATGCAGAGCAAATTTAACACAACAATCAGGAACAAGCACAATTAACTAATAAATCTACAAATCCACAGATTAGGAAAATAAGAGTAGAGGGATGCAAACTTTAGAGCAACCTCTAGGACAATGATCTTCCTTAGAAACAACTTACGATCTGAAGAAATAATAAAAACTACTCCAAAACAATAAAAAATTTCAAAAGCAGTTAGTGAAAACTTAAAGAGGCTATTACAAATCTACAATCTATACTAAAAAAAACTTAGATCTACAAATTTTAAGCACATAGATCCTCGGCAGCGGTGCCAAAAACTTGTTAGCTTCTTACCTTGTATTCAAAAAGAGGGTTAAAATCACACAATTAAAGGATCTATTGGTGGCACACACCAAGGCAAGAAGACACAAAGACAAGTAAGTGTTCAGGGCCTGTTGTAGCAAATTTTAGAGAGTAAGGGAATGTCCACAGGAAAATGTGAGCTGAAAATCAAGTAAATCTCTAAATCTATAGTAAATCTGGCACCCTACTTAATACTAAAATAGCAAATGGAAGAGGAGAGGTTTTAAGGGGTTGTCAGTTTAACCTAAACTACAGAAACACAATTAACTGCAGAAATGAATTGGGATCCAGTCCAGAGTTCAGATCTTACAAGTGAGGGGAATTTTTGGTAAAATAATAAAAATAGAAAATGGAGAGAAGCAACTTGGAGTTTGGTCTTGTTGCAATTGGGTTAAGCTGACAGTGTTACCATTGGCTTCTTACCTTGTGTTCAAAAAGAGGTTTAAAATCACACAATTAAAGGATCTATTGGTTGTACACACCAAGGCAAGTAGACACACAGACCTGCACGTATTAAGGGCCTGTTGTAGCAAGTTTTAAAGGGTAAGTAAGGGAATGTCCACAGGGAAATGTGAGCTGAAAATTAGATAAATCTCCAGATGTAAGGCAGATCTGGCACCCTACCTAATACTAAAGTAGCAAAAGAGAGGAGAGGTTTTAAGGGGTTGCCACTTTAAACTAAATTACAGAAACACAATTAAATGCATAAATGAATTGAGATTAAATCCAGAGTTCAGATCTTGCAAGTGAGGGGAATATTTGGTGAAATTGAGAAAAGAAAATGGAGAGAAGCAGCTTGGAGTTTGGTCTTGCTGCAATTGGATTGAGCTGACACTATCACAAAGAATTCAGAGTGCATCAATCCCTCATTTGGCTATAAGAACAGTTGTAGGGTAAAAGGATTTGATCTAAGCCAGAGATTTGGATTGATCTTAAGGCTATGATTTGTCCACTTCAATGGTCACAGATCATCCAATAGGTTCTCCCCATTCTCAGGTTTCCGTCAAAACATTATAATCACTGCAAATGCTGTAGCTGTCAGGCCACAGACACAGGCAATTACAGGAACATCAGATCTAGGGAGATCAAATGGTATCCAAGAGGTCTACCAGTTAAGTGGGTGAGCTATTCTTGTTTACACAAATCCGATCGAACACTAAATGAAACCAGATGAACTATGGATCTGATTAAAATAATAAAACCAGCATTGCATTGAAATAAACTCATATACAATGAAATGCTCTCAGATTTTTAGTCTATGCATCATCTGACCTTCAATAATACTCTCAACTGTCCCCAATTACAGATCCAACCTCACTCCTTGTTACTCCAAAGAAATTAGCCAACCATAGTTGGGCAAAAAGGAAGAATAGAGAATTTTCATGCAAGCTCTGATCTCAAGAAATAATCCCCCTTTTTCTGGCAACTTCCCTCCTTATATAGCTCTCCCTTTCAGCCTCAGATCTATTTTTCTCGCCAATCACAGCTCAGCTGGAATAATTCTATTATTCCCTCTTTTATTCTCCTTCTAAAAGGCTCTCTCAGTTAGTTAGAGTTGGGGGAGGGCACATGGGTCGGTTAGGGTGGTTTCCCAGGGCACTTCTAGAAACTTCGTGTCGGTCACCAGAGTGCCTCAACTTGCGTGCAGCTGGTCACCAACTTGCAGCGTATGCTCAACAGCTTTTTTGAGAAGTCCTTCAGTCGATTTCGATAGGTTCCTGATGCTTTTGACAGGTTCCAAATAAGCTTTCTATTCCTTTCGCTAGGATTCAGGATCCCTTCGATAGGTTCCAATAGGTTGGTGCATAAAATAAACCAGCATCCACAGCCTTCATCTGGTGTGTTTGACAGGTTGGGGGATCCTTTCGATAGGTTCACTTCTGCGCAATAAGTTTCGATAGGTTCTATTCTGGCTCCTATCGACAAGTTTTGAGTCTTTTCGATAGGTTCTGTTTAAGCTCAAGCAACCATTCGATAGGATGTTCCCTCTTTGTTTTCTACTGCGCGATAGGTTCCAGATCCTATCGAATTCTCCCGTCCTCACGACTCCTTCCTTTTTTCAGCCTTCAGATCCTATCGATAGGTTCTAGTAACCTCTCGACAAGTTGTTTTCAGCCTATTTTCACTCCTTCAAAGCTACTTTGCTGGTGTTGCATGCTCTAAGTGGGCCATTGTTGGGTCTGAACTGCACTGAGAGATGGATTTCTGCACTATGACTGCTTTTGACTGCTATCTACAAGACATACTCAACAAGCATTTATTTGTCCACTCATAGGTCTATCAAAGCTCATGTTAAGGGGTAAAAAGTGGTACTTGTCAGAGATTAACACACCCCCAAACCTAAGCTTTGCTAGTCCCTGAGCACAGGAAGAATAAAGAAAACTAAAATGCCACTTTTGTAGGAAGCACCGATGCATTTAGCATATGCATCAAGCCTTTTGAACCCCTAGGTGATCCCTAGTGGAGGAGTGAAGTCTCCTGAGAGTTTTGAGTGAAGGTACCCATAAACTTCTCCAATAAAATCAGTTAATACTTATGCAACATGTTAAAACAAAGTTTAAGTGAAATGAAATAAATTCCACACCATGTTCCTTCAGTTTTAGAGGATTTTTAGCAGAAAAATTATCAGTTTAAAACCTGAAATTCTGCTGTAATTCCTTCATCATCAATCATTTCATGTCAAGGTATTATGCCTGAAAATCAATGTAGAGTTCACCTTTAATTTAAGAATTATGTTCTCATAATGCCCCAATCAATTTTGATTTCAGACCCAAGGTCTTACCAGGGCTGTTTACTCACAACAACAGTAGAAGGGTGCATCATTTCTCACAGCTCAAGTGCAGTTACAGCCCTCAAATAGGACTGCAAGCATGAGCATAGGCATTGCTCTAACTTCTAAAATTTTCTAATTCTTTTCACCATAGATTAAACAAATCCTCATCTTCACATGACAGCTCAATCCATTGCAGATCAGTAGGGTCTTTTTCTTATTGGGTTGTAATGTGGCTTATGGGTGAAATTTGTAAAAGAATAATGGGGTAAAAAGGATTTAAATTGAGAAATCAGTAAAGGTAAGGTGGTGGTCTAGACAACACCTTCTTCATTTTAGCACAATTCCATCTACTTCTTGAATTTTCAGATTCGAAGTGATTGGTTTCTAATCCTCTTTTCAGTCTTTCAATGAAATGACTTTTCTTTCTCATTCTTTTTCTTTTGCTTTTCTGTTTTTCCTTTTCTTTTTGTATATTTTTCTTGTTGTATTTTTTTTTTTTTTTGTTCTTTTTATGGGTTGGAATGCCACAACTATACATCAGATACATAGTAACTGCCTTCAAGTGTGCTTTCTTCTCCTTCAACCAACCATCAAACCAACTCTACCTTCTGAAATCTCAGAGTGAGGGTCAGGCTGTATCAGGTCACTGAGGTTTTGGGTTCAAATTTTCTGATTTTTATCAAAGAAAATTGAGAATTTTAAGGCTCAAATGGTGTGTATCAAGGGCAGTTCAAAGGTGGGACATTTTAAGCTCAAACTGTCCAAGGAATGGCCTTACTTCATATCTTCATTGTCATGAATGTTGTCAAGCTATTTTAATTTGGATTTGCCTAACTTCTAGTGATCGAAACTAGATCCAATCAGTCCTTAGAGCAGGAAAATTGCCATGACACTCTTCAAAGAAAAATTTTTAGGCCCAAATCTCACTGGGTATGGCCTTCCATCAAATTTTTGGGGTATATCGTCATAGTTTTCTCTCCTTTCAGGTTCACTAAAACATCAATTTTTGAAAATTCTTGACATTTGCTTCATGAAAAATGTTAAAATTATAGCTCATTTTATTTTTAAAAGTCCTAAATTTCCTCTTTTCCCAAAAATCATGTGGGAAGTCACTTTATTTTTAAAAACTTTTTCAATATAGCTGCACTAGCATTAACTCATTTCATTGGCATACCTGCCATACCCCCAAACCTTAATTAAACGGTGTCCTCACTGTGCAGAGAGCATGGTAGCAATGAACAGGGTATATGAAGAAACAGATGGAAGAATAAGCACAAAGAAAGACATAACACAGAAAATAAATTACTATTAACAACTAAAAGATGTACATGGTCCAAAGCAGTAAGAGAAAATAAATAAGCATAAACTATATTTATTTACAAGCATCATCAGGCCAATCATACAAGTCTGCCAAAATTTTCAAATCCTCCTTGGATAAAGGAGCTTTTCCTTTAGGTTGGGACTTCTGGGTGGATTGCTTGGGGGCCTCCTCAGACTGGGCAGCAGATTTCTTGGTTTTCTTGGCAGAAGCAGTAGCAGAGTCAGAATCAGAATTAGAAGGGAAAATGATAGTAGGATCAAGGCCAAGGGCAGCAACAGCTTTCCTTCTTTCCTCCTTGGAGAGTAAGGTGAAGGAGGTGTCATGTGGGGGTGGGGGCTTAGTGGGGGGTACCTCTTTAGATTGAGTAGCAGGTTCCTTCCCTTTACTGCGAGCAGAAGTAGAGGAAACATATCTCTTTGCAGTAACTTTTCTCTTTGTATAAGTCCTCTTAGGTTTTGGTGGGGAAGGTTTAGCTGCAGGAAGATCTTGGGCTGTAGGGGGGGGGACATCTACAGGTGGGGTAACTTTTCTCTCCAGAAAATCAATTTTCTTCGCTGCATAAAGCAGATTGGACTTAGAGAGTTCCTGGGATATCTCTCCTCAGCATTGGCTAATTTTTTCTGGAGAAGCTCAATATTCTTCTTCTCAAACTCGGTAATGCGAGTCTGAGCATCAACAAGAAGTTTGGCGGACTCATAACGAGTCAGGATTTCCTTCCACTCCTGAGAGATATCCCGGAGCTGGATTCTTTGCTCCAATTCCATGAGAGCAATCCTCTCCTCATAGGAGACTTCCAAGGAAGCTCGAAGGGCAGCCATACCTGTCAGGACATCCCTGCGGATGTAGGGACTGTCCCCCATTGCATAAAGTAGGGTGAGGTAAGGGGGAATGTAGATGGGGGATCTGAGTACAATGGGAAAGGAAAGGGGTGGAGTGGAAGATGAGGAGGGGGTGGAGAAAACCAGTTCCTCAAGTGGATCAGTTTGGGTTGAGGCATCTGTGAAGACAGGTGGAGTGAGAATGGGTGGTTGGGTGGTAGGTGACACAGCAACTTCAGTGGCTACTATTAGAGGTGATGGAGGGGTAAAAGATGGGGATGAGATAGGTATGAGGAAAAATGGAGTGGCTACCTCCTCAGATTGGGTAGCAGCTGTGGGAGGTGGAACTATGGGTGAAGATGGAGGAGATAAATGGAGAGGAGATTGGACAGGGGAAAGAGCGGAAGTGTGAGGGGGTTGGGGAGTTGAAGAGGATGGGGTAAGGGTGGACTGAATGGATTGAAGGCAGGAGCTCAAGAGGGCTTGGTTTTTGGTGTTTGTGGTCAATTGAGTTTGGATGGATTGTAATAGGGAGAGAATTTGGGTGAAAGTGTCAGGCATGGTGGGATTAGAGGGGACAGGTGTTTGAATGGGGTGGAGAGGGGAGGATGGTGCATGGTTGAAATGAGGGGGATTGGGGTGTGGGAAGTCAGGGAGTGGGGTGTATTCATGCCCAACATCTTCCACAATGGATGTCATGAGGGCCGTGAACCCAGCAGTGGTAAACTGGTTTAAGCCCTAGGTATGAAGTAGGGGTTGGTGAGGGGAGAAGTCAGAAATGGGTTGGTCAAAGGGTGGATGAGAAAGGGTAGGGGTAGGCTCTCGTAGTGTTGGAGGTTCAAGGACTTCAGGTTCGAGAATGGGAGTAGTGGGTGGAGGTAAAATTGGCTTAGAGGTATGAGCAGGAGGGCCTGTTGGAAGAGGGACTAATACAAAGGGGAAAAGCAAAGTGGGTGGAGGTGTTGGTGATGACATAGGTAAGGTAGGTGAAAGTATGGATGATGGTATCTCAGCAATAAGATCTGCTGCAGTGGTAATGGGAACCTCCTCAACCTCCTCTAACTCAGCTGACTTACTCTTCTTAATCAGGGTTAGGCTGGTGGACTATGCCCTTTTTTCATACACTTTTGGAGTCAACTTCTCAATTGGCTTATTCCTCTTAACCACATATTTCCCAGCCTTGAGGAAACAAGTAATGAGCCTACTGAAAGGCAACCCAGCTCCTTTAGCAAATGCCTGTCTTTTAAGAACCTTATCATTAATGTCTACCATTGTCTCAAAAATCGGTTGTGGTGCACTTAAAATTGCCCTTTTGAACAGTAGTACAAAGCATCTACAACTGGGGGTCTTCTCTCCTGTAGGTGCCCAGTGACATACACATTCTTTCTCAGAATAGTGTTGATGAATCTAAGGTTAGGTCGGACGTCTCTTCTCATCAAAGATTCACCAGATCCCCCAATTCCATTGGTGACCTATTTAGCCATTTCTCTGAATGTAACCCATTCGGGTGCTCCCTCAAATCTAGTGGAGTCAAATTGATGTGAAACTCCCAAAGCCATCCCAATGTCCTTGCAATCCATAGTGATTTTCCAATCATCAATCATAATTTCCAGCACAACCTCATTCCCAGGCACCACCTTCTTTGTCAAATTTTGGTCCCACAATTGAACCAGCCTGGGGTACACAGTCTCCTTGAAGGGTGTAAGTAGGGGTAACAATCCCTCCTTTAGATACATTAGTATCCTCTGGCACTCCTCTATCTCAGTAAAGTATGCAAGATTAAAATTTGTCTCAGGGATAAGGCTCAACCCATTCACAAACTCATTAGGGGTGGTTAATGCATTAGGAAGCTCCACCGCAGGTAACATGTCAGTGTTGGGCAAAGGTGTTTCTCTAGTTGGAGCAGATCTCTCTGTAGGTATTTCTCCATCAGGCTCCTGAATTGCGACAGACTTGGCCTTTTCTGCATTAGGAGCCTTCTTGGGCTTCCCCTCAGGAAGCTTCCTCTTGGTAGGTAGGTTGGTGGTAGGCTTTGATTTTTTGGAGGACTTTGGGGTGGAAGAAGCTGGTTGCCGAAATAGTTCAGTTAGAGTTTCTTCAGAATCGACCATTATGCTCTTAGAAATTGATCTCTTAAAGCTCACACACCAATTTGAATTAAAATTTTGAAGTAAACAACTAAGAAAACAACAGAGTGAAGCAGAGAGGTAGCTTACCCAAAACTCCTAGGGTTTTGCAGAAATCGTGATGCACAACTCCAATTTCCTAAAAATCAGGTGCAAAATGCTTCTTTGTGAGTTGAATGAATTTGAGAAGTGGCAAAATGCATGGCGAAAGGTCCTTAGAGTATTTGGCAGAAAATGATAGCAACGACCAATAAGGAAGAGAGAGCTAGGGTTTCGCAGGAGGTGTTGAATGAGCAAAAATAACCTGACGACAGGTATATAACGAGTGAAAATCGATTTCGATAGGATGAGCTAAGTGATTTCGACAAGTCAAGGCGTCCTATCGAACACAATAAAATATACAGTGTGCAGATGAAATGTTTCGATAGGTCAAAACCTTCCTATCGATAGGTTCATGTAGCGCATGATTCATCCTTTCGGTAGGTTCCTAATAAGTATCCAGAACCTATCGAAAACTTCTTTCCGACCTTTTGAACCTATTGAAGAATTGTTTTCACCTATCGACAAGTCTCAGTGCCTATCGAAATCCTCAAATGATCTATCAAAAGGTCCCATATGCTCATAGAAACTGCATTTTTGTGTTGTGTTCAGCCTCAACACCCAGCAAACTCCTTTGTTGTGCTTCCATTCATGTTGTTTACATTATTGACATACTCTCATGGTCCCTGGACTGCTTGGCAAGATTGATATGATGACCTAATGCTAGCATGGCAAATTTATTGGAAATGAACAAAACATCAAAATAGAAACTGATCACTTAAAACAAAATCAAAATATAGTACATATGATACACACTGAAATCATGTATAAATTGGAGGGTCTTGAAAATCAATGTTCTCCTCAGGCTCACAAATTTTTTCAACACAAATCTTTAGCCTCTGCCCATTGGCTTTCATGACTCTACCATCTTTGGGGTCCATGATTTCTACAGCCCCGGATGGGAAACATGTAAAACTGTGTAAGGCCCATCCCATATGGACTATAATGTTCCTGGAAAAAATTTTAATCTTGAATTGAACAAACATACCTTGTCACCTATTTTGAATTATTTCCACAACAAGTGCCTGCCATGAAAGGCTCTGGTTTTTCCCTTGTAAATCCGGGCATTTGAATATGCTTCCATCCTTAACTTATCAAGCTCAGATAATTGCAGTTTCCTGTTCACGCCAGCAGAAGTTAAGTCAGAATTTAGTATTTTAATAGCCCAATATGGTCTATGTTCTAACTCAACAGGCAAGTGACATACCTTGCCATACACTAGCCTGAATGAGGACATCCCTATGGGGATCTTATAGGCAGTCCTATAAGCCCACAAGGCCTCTGGCAGTTTTATGGACCAATCTCTCCTATCAGCTCGCACAGTCTTCTCTAGGATGTGTTTGATTTTCCTTATGGAAATCTCTACTTGCCCACTGGTTTGTGGGTGGTAGGGAGTAGTAACTCTGTGGGTCACAGAGTATTTTTCCAACAGTTTTTCAAAAGGTTTGTTGCAAAAGTGGCTTCCTTCATCACTAATAATAGCTTTGGGGGTGCCAAACCTAGAGAAGATATTATCCTTTAAGAACTTAATGACAACCTTATAATCATTTGTTCTTGTAGCTATGGCCTCTACCCATTTGGATTCATAGTCCACAGCTACAAGGATGAAATTATATCCATAGGAGGGGGAAAAGGTCCCATAAAATCAATTCCCCATATGTCAAATAGTTCAACAACAGGCACAGGATGCAAGGGCATGGAGTTTCTTTTTATAATACTTCCCATTTGCTGGCATCTAGAATAAGCTTTGCAATGCTATATGGCATCCTTGAAAAGAGTGGGCCAATAGAAATCACTTTGAAGCACCTTTGCAGCAGTCTTGTTGCCACTGAAATGGCCCCCACAAGCCTGTTCATGACACATGGTTAGAATGCTTTCAATCTCAGTTTCAGGAACACATCTTCTTATCACCTAGTCTGCACAATACTTAAAGAGATGAGGATCCTCCCACATATAATATCAAATTTGTGAGAAGAACAAATTCCCATCATCCTTACTCCAATGTGGAGGTACCCTTCCCACAGCAAGATAATTTACTACGTTGGCAAACCAGGGCATACTTATCTCCACAGCAAAAAGTTGCTCATCTTGAAAAGAATCATTGATGGGCAAGCTCTCTATTTCAGCATTTGGAATCCTTGATAAGTGGTCTGCAACCACATTTTCAACCCCCTTCTTGTCTTTGATTTCCAAGTTGAATTCCTGTAGAAGAAGAATCCATCTAATTAGTATAGCTTTAGCCTCCTTCTTAGACAAGAAGTATTTAAAGGCTGAGTGGTCAGTAAACACAGTGATCTTGGATCCCAACACATGATCTGAACTTTTCCAAAGCAAATACAATGGCTAGCAGCTCCTTTTCAGTTGTGGTGTAATTTAATTGAGCATCAACCATTGATTTACTAGCATATGCCACCACACATGGTGCTTTGTTTTTCCTTTATCCTAGCATTGGACCAATGGCAAAGTCTGATGCATCACACATCAACTCAAATGACAGAGAGAAATCAGGAGCTTGTAATATAGGAGCAGTAGTGAAATAGGTCTTTAGAAGTTTAAAAGTAGTTGGGCATTTATCATTGAACACAAATGGAACCTCTTGGCACAGCAAGTGGCAAAGAGGCTTGGAATTTTTGCTAAAGTCTTTGATGAAACTCCGGTAGAAATCAGCATGGCCCAAGAATGACCATACTTGTTTGATAGTTTTGGGAGGGGGCAAATGTGCTATTAAATCAAATTTAGCTTGATCAACCTCTATTCCTCTTTGGAAAACAACATGTCCTAGGACAATACCTTGAGTCACCATGAAATAACTCTTTTCCCAACTCAAAACTAGGTTGGTCTCCTCACACCTTTTTAGCACAAGGCTGAGATGGGGCAGGCATTGACTAAAATCATCCATAAAAATCTTTAGAAACTTGTCAATCATGTCAAAAAAGATAGCATACATGCATCTTTGAAAAGTGGCAGGTGCATTACATAGCCCAAATGGCATCCTTCTGTATGCAAAAGTTCCAAATGGACAGGTGAATGTGGTTTTTTCTTGATCTTGAGGGTAAACAGGAATCTGGTTGTATCCAGAATAACCATCAAGAAAATAGTAAAAATCCATACCTACCAACTTATCTAAGATCTGATCTATAAAAGGCAATGGGAAGTGATCTTTGCTAGTTTTCTCATTGAGCTTGCGATAGTCTATGCATACCGTCCAACCAGTGGTCTGTCTGGTTGGAATTAGCTCACCTGAGTCTGCTTCAACTACTGTCATCCCAAATTTCTTTGGCACCACCTGGGTAGGGGCCACCCATTGAGAATCTGAGATAGGGTAAATGACCCCAGCATCAAGAAGTTTGACTACTCCCTTCATTACAACTTCCTGCATGTGTGGGTTGAGCTTCCTTTGCATCTCTCTAGAAGGTTTGGAGCCCTCTTCAAGATGAATTTTGTGCATGCACACAGCTAGATTTATCCCACCCAAATCTGCAATAGTCCACCCTATTGCTCTCTTATGCCTTTTTAACACACAAAGTAATTCTTTTTCCTGCTCAAGAGTGAGGGAGGAAGAGATTATCACTGGTAGTTTGTGATTGGCTCCTAAAAAGGCATATTTTAAAGATTTTGGGAGTTGCTTTAACTCCACATCTGGGGGACTGATGAGTGCAGGCAGTAGGGGTGCCTTAGAAGGTGGTGGAAGAGGTAATAAAGAAGGAGTCCAAGGGTGATGCTTTGCTGGCACTGCTTCAGAATTTACACTTTCCACTTGCTCAAGCTCAGATGTGGAAACTTTCTCTTCCACTGTTTCATTCCATACTTCTTCAAAAATATTAAAAAAATTATTACCATGCAGCAACTAAGGTAGATTTTCTTGCATAAACTCATCCAGCACATCAATGGAAAAATAATCCTTATTCTCTAAGTGGGGCTGATGGGCTGCATTGTACACGTTTAGCTTGATTTTCATATTACCAAAAGATACTTCCATGACCCCTGATCTACATTATATACAAGCATTTGCAGTGGCCAAAAAGGGTCTGCCTAAGATCACAGGGACATAAGTAGCACACTTGCTCGGCTCCATGTCCAGCACTAGAAAATCAACAGGATAAAAGAATTGGTCATCCCCTACCAAGACATCTTCAATGATCCCCACAGGCTTTCTTTCAGATCTGTCAGCTAGCTGTAAGACCACATGCATGGGCTTCAACTCTCCTAAGCCCAGCTTCTTATATATTGAATATGGAAGCAAATTCACACTAGCTCTCAGATCTAATAAGGCCTTTTCAATAGTATGATCCCCAATGATGCAGGGGATAGTGGGGACTCTAGGGACTTGGAGTTTTGTTAGAGTTGCAATAGTCAGTATTTGTTTCACTATTTTTGCTTAAAAGACTTTCTTGGATAGATGTATCTTTGATTGTCTTTTGTGGCTACAAAGGTCTTTTAAAAACTTGGAATAGGCTGGAACCTGCTTGATTACATTAAGTAGAGGCAGGTTGATCTTCACTTGCTTAAAAGTTTCCATAATTTCCTCTATTTTGGCATGCCCTTTATCAAAGGGGGAAGGTGCTTGCATTGCCTTAGGAAATGACAAATGTGAGATTGCTCTCCCATTTGCAGCCTTAGCCAACTCATCATCTTTTTTATTTTATTTTATTTTTTTCTTGAAGATCATCATTATCCTTCGTATTCAACATGGGTTGCTCCTGTTGTACCTTCTCGGTTTTTTTTTCTGAAATTTTCAAAGGCCCAAAGCCTACTTGATTGTCCACCAACCTTCCACTTCTTAATGTGGTAACAGATTTGGCTTCCTCATGGGAAGAAGAAACCTCACCTACCACATATTATCTCCTTGAGTTGTCCATGGGTTGGTTAGGCAACCTCCCTTCCTCTCTCTTTGTCAAAGCATTAGATAGCTGACCAAGATGGTCTTCTATCTTTTTAATACTTTGGCTATGAGAGTGCACAGTTTGAGACAAGGATCCTATGTTCTGCAATGAGGTTAGAACTTGTTCCTCAAAAGAAAGTGATCTAGCAGCTGGAGGGGGTGAAGCTTGCTACATAGGCTGAGTCATGGGTTGTTGATAGTGGGGCCTTGGAAAGTAATTCTGGTGGTATGGCTGACCATTTTTATAAGGCATGGACTACTGTGGCTGGTGGTGGTGGTCTGGAAAAGTATCTTGTCTCCACCTCAAGTTGGGGTGGTTTTTCCATTGGTAACCAGTAGTAGGTTGTTGCCTAAAAGACTGAGTGGCAGCCATATGCTCTATCACTAAATCTGAAAATTGAATAGCTGAAGGGCATTCCTCAAGGGAGTGAGTGGGGGACAGGCATATAACACGTGCCTCCACTTTAGCATCCATGGGTTACTGCATTGCTCCCATGAGCTTATAAAACATCTGGGTCAAACTGTCCACTTTCCTTTCCAAATCATTGTGCCCACTCACCTCATGCATCTTTCCTCTTGTGGTATTTTCATTCACCATTCTAGGGATGTCCAAGTCACTAAACAATGTCTCTCTCTGCATGGAGTTCTCACAGATGATATCGAGCAACTCCCAAGCCTCCTCAGCAGTTTTATGGAGGTAAGTACCACCACAAGAGGCATCTGCCATATCTCTGCTTTTAGAACAATTCCCTAATAGAAATTTTGAACAAGCTGCCATTCAGGGATTTGATGATGGGGACATTTCTTCAGGAGTTCTTTGAATCTCTCCCATGCTTGGTGAAAGTCCTCAGTTGGGTCTTAAGCAAATGAATAATGCCCTTCCTCAACTGGCTTGTCTTGGACATGGGAAAAAACTTGGCCAAAAACTGACATTGAAGATCACTCCAAGACTGAATACTGTTGGGTGGGAGCATTCACAACCAAGTCCTGGCTCTATCCTTTAATGAAAAAGGAAAGAGTCTCATCCTGGTTGCTTCCTCCCCCAAACCTGTTATATTGAATGTAGTGCACAATCCTAGAAATTCATCAATATGCTTATATGGGTCTTCTTTAGTCAGGCCATGGAATGAGGGTAGCATTTGGATTATGGAAGACTTGATCGCATAGTTCCCTTGAACAACAAGGAATTGAATGCAGATGGGGGAATTGTAAACCCCTGGTGCATTGAATTCCTTCAAGGTTCTAGGTTGCTCACCCATTTCAGCAGATTCAGATGCAGCAGATGTGGGTAAGATTTGTTTAGACCTAAGAGTTCTTTCAACCTCTATATTTAATGGAACAATCTAAGGATTGAGAGTTCTCCTTCCAAACATACACCACTCACAATCTTAATGCACACAAGATGCAGAGCAAATTTAACACAACAATCCGAAACAATACAATTAACTATTACATCTACAAATCCACAGATCAGAAAAATAAAAGGAGTAGAGGGATGCAAACTTTAGCACAACCTCTAGCACAATGGTCCTTCTTAGACACAACTTCCAATCTGTTAAAAATATCAAAAACTACTCCAAAACAATAAAAACTTTCAAAAATAATTAGTGAAAAACTAAATAGTCTATTACAAATCTACAATCTATACTAAAACAAACATAGATCTACCAATTTTAAGCACATAGATCCCCGACAACGGCGCCAAAAACTTGTTAGCTTCTTACCTTGTATTCAAAAAGAGGTTTAAAATCACACAATTAAAGGATCTATTGGTCGCACTCACCAAGGCAAGCAGACACATAGGCCTGCAAGTATTCAGGGCTTGTTATAGCAAGTTTTAAAAGATAAGTAAGGATAAGTCCAAAGGGAAATGTGTTAAGATCTTAAAAGTACCACCTTTCACCCTTTAACTTAATCTCTGTTAGACCCTTAGTCATTTAATAAATGACTGTTAAGACAATTTTGTAGGTAATAAGTAGAAGGTGTAAATAAGCCCCTAACTATGCCAAGAAGCCTACTGTTGCCCCAGAAGTTCCTCAGAAGAAAGAAGGTTGAACCTAGACAGAGAATTGGCTACATCATAGGCATAGCAAAGCAAAAACAAGTCAAGAAGAATGCCTCACACAGATGTCACAAGGTTCAATTGAATCAGAAAGAATGCTTCGCGCAGTTGTCACGGGCTTCTGAAGGTAGCAAACCAACTGGTCGCGTTGTTCGCGTGCAGATGGATGTCAGCAGGGAGTAAAAAGCATACTTTGCATAGTTCTCACGAGTCTCAGTTATAAGTGCTCGCGCAACACTCACGCAGCCTCACGTAGCTCAAGAAATGAGTCTTCAATCTTTGCGCGATTCACTGAAGAGAGAGAGCTCCAGGCATTCCTGCGTGAAACTGTCGCGCAGTTGCCACGGGATACAAACTTTCAAGGAACTGCTCGCGCGATCCAGAAGCCCATGCACATTGTTTCTTCGCGAGCATCACCGCGAGATTCATCAAGGAACGAGTCGCACGTGCAATTCTTGCACCATTCAAATGGAAAGAGCAATCTCACGACGACCAGAGCATCCTCACGATGATCAAAGTACCAATCCCGCGACGGCAAGAGCTTCAAGTCAAACCAACCCCACGACGCCAATTCTATCACGCGATAAGACCTGGAAAGCCTTTCTACCCACCGAGGCTCGAGTTCTTAACTTCTCCCCCACTTCTGCAGGGGCAATCTGAGAACTTCCAGCAACTAGGGCACGCACTCCCATACTCTAATCTTCGTGCACACGCCCCGAGGCATCTAAGGAACAAAAATGGGCCACGTTTGCATTAATAAATTAGGGTTTTCCTAACCCTAATTCTCATAGAGCTGACTGCTATATAAGCCTAAGCCTAGCTTAGGTTTAAAGGACTGGACTTCTGCACTCCTTCCTCAATCAACTGTAGAATTACAGTAGGCTAAGGTTAGGGTTTAGGCAGTTTCTTTTTCCCTTTTTCTTCTCTCCAAAGTCCAGCAATTGCTGGCTATGCCTTTGTATGTCTATATGGAATAGTTCTAATGGATTTTGTAGTAAGATTTTATGTATGTATGGGACTGGTGTTTTGAGAGTTGTTCTATACAAGGTTGTTACCTTGAGATCCTCCATTGCTATGTTTCATTGTAAGTAATGGAGGATTGTTTTTAAAGTTTATTTAGATCCAAGTGACCTGTGTGTTCCGGTTAGGCACATTGTAGGCCTAGCCCCACCACAGGATCCACTAAACCTGAATCCCCATGGGAGCTTGTGCTAGTAGCCTTGTGAACATGGTGGCGACAGCAATGTTCTTGTTCTGTCTTAGACCTCTGTGAGGAGGATAGCCTCTGTGGATAGTCTATGACCATTCAGGTGGATACATTATAGCCCTAGGGTGAGGCCAATCCACAAATCTAAGACCAATCATTCTTCTCTGCACTTGTGCTTGTAGCCTTATGAGAGATTGTGCAAAGACAACCTCCCCTGTATTTGTGTAGACCCACCATCAGATGGCAGATCTGATCTGGCTGTAGAGATTGTAGGCTTGTGACTGGATCACTGTTGTCTTTCTAAAGTAGTAAACAGCTAAGCTCCAAAGCTAGTACTCAAACTCTTACTGGTTCTGTGTGTCCAAGCTAGTGCACATTGCAAGCCTAGCCCCACACACAGAACTTTAGAGGTTGAGGTTCCTATGGATTCTTGAGCTGGTAGCCTGGATGAAGTAGTGCCTACAATAATAAACTTGTTCTGACCCATCTCTGGACTGTGGTTCCCCTATTGGATAGTCTGTGACCATTCAAGTGGACGGGTTATAGCCATAAGGGATTGGATCATGGCACAGGGGTGAGTTGGATCCTTTCTCCTCTTTGGTGATAATGTAGCCATTGGACAGGATTTCTATAGCAGCAGATCTGAATCTGAGTTATAAGACCCATCAGATCTATACTTAATAGCTTACTTCTCACCCTTTTTATATTTATTTTCTCACACTCCATCATTTCTTCTCAACCCTTTTTGTAGTTTAGGCATTAGGTTACCTTAAGATTTAGATAATAGTGACCTTAAATCGCCTTCCATTTAGGATTGCCAGATCTATAGCCAGATCTGGAGGGCCTACTAAAGATAGCTCCCTTGGAGCTTTAGATCAACTTTCCCTGTGGGACAAACTCTTACTTATTAAAATCTTGCAGATCTGTGTGTATTTTAAGCTTCTTGCTGTTTCTCAATCTACCTTTGATTTATTTCCACTAACCCCATTCTTATTACTGTCTCTAATAAAGTCAGTAGTAAGCACATAAAAATATCCTAATAAGTTTTTGGCGCCGTTGCCAAGGAATCTTGATCTATTAGTAGAGCCTAGATTTTTGTATTCTTTATTCTTTTGTAGCTGTGCTTGTGAATAATTGATACTGCTGATTTACATTTGAAAATTTTCTTGCAGATCTGGACAACAGCAAAGAAGGAAAGTAGAACTGCACTGGGAGTCTAGCTACCTCTGTTTTCACTTCTCTAACCCTCAAAAACTCAGTCTATTTCTCCTTTGAAAATTCCATAGCAGTTGATTAGGATAGTTGTAATTTTGTTAAGTATAATGTGTCTGTGAGTAGTCTTCCCTGCTGTTGGTGTGTGTGCATGTTAGGAAGGAGATCCCTCAGTCCCACATTAGAGCCTCCTAACCCTGAGATAGAAAGGGGTAGAAGACCAAGAAGGCCCAGACACTCCACAGTTGAACCCCCTTCTAAAACCAAGACAATAGTCATGGGTGAAGAGCAACCCAGAACATTGTAGGAATTGAATGCCCCTGATGATTATAATTCTCCATTCAGCATTCAATTCCCAGATGTTCAGGAAAATTACGAGATTAAAACCTCCATCATCTAAATGCTTCCCTCTTTCCATGGGCTTAGCAAGGAAGACCCTTACAAGCACATTGACCAATTCTTAGCCCTGTGCACAACATTCTCCATTTCTGGTTTGGGACCAGAAGCCACTAGGTTAAGGTTCTTTCCTTTCTCCTTAAAGGATAGGGTCAGCACCTGATTAGCTACTCTCCCAAACAACAGCATCACTTCTTGGAAAGACCTACGGACAAGATTTCTGACCAAATTCTTCCCAGAGACCAAAACCAGCCAGTTGAGGAAAGCAATACTTGCTTTTGCCCAATCCCCAACTGAGGATTTTAATCAATCTTGCGACAGATTTAAGGAGATGCTCAAACAATGTCCCCACCACAAGATCCCTTACTGGCAGCTTGTCCAGAGCTTCAATAATGGGATCGATGACAAAAGTAGAGACATGGTAGATGCCTCTTGTGGTGGAACTTACATGCATAAAACAACTGATGAGGCATGGGACTTGTTCGAGGTCATCAGTGAAAATGCTTTCCAGAAGATGTCCTTGTCAAAGACTGTTCAAGAGCCTTCTCCAAAGCTGGGGCTTGCTGAAACTTTCAAAGGAAAGATGTCTGAAGTTAGGGGAAATGATGACCTGAGAATGCAGATGGTCAATCTCTCTGATAAGTTTGATAAACTTTTAACTGTGGTGCAGCCCAGATTGGCTGCACAAGTGATGGAGGCATGTCTGATATGCCAATCTCCACAACACACAGTGGAAGAGTGCCCATCTGCAGGGCAATACCCTGAGTATGTGATGGAATAGGCTGCTGCTGCCCAATCATTTGGACAACAACAATCTGGTGGCTACAACAAACAGCCATTTGGATACCAGCACCAAAATGTTGGTTACTAATGAAGAGACAACCCAAATTTGAGGTGGAGGTAATACAATTATATGCAGCCACAAGAGATGTTGGCCTTACCTCAAAAGCCTTAGCAACAATTTAACCAGGGATATGCCCCAAGGTCAAATTTCCAGCATCAGCAGCAGCCCCAGCAGCAAAATCAGTTGGTAGTTCCTCCACCTCAGCCCCAAAATGCTTCTTTTGAGGATCAGGTTTTAACCCAATTGCAAAGCCTTGGACCCTTGACTCAGACTGTGACTTCTCACAGTCAAAGCATAAAGAAAATAGAAGAGCAGCTAGGCCAAATAGCCAATGCCTTGGCCAAAAGAGAAGAGGGCAGGTTGCCAAGCTAGCCAGTGGCCAACCCTAAGGGCCAATATTCGATTGGAGAAAGCTCCTCAAGTTTTGAGGGTGCTAATGCCATCATAACCTTGAGGTCTGGTAGGCTGGTAGACAACCAGGTGGAAAAGGAACAAGGAGAGGTCATTCCCAAAGAACTATCAAGTGAAAGTGAAAGAGACTTTGTTAGAGCACAGAGCCAGGAGTTGGTTGCTACCCTTCAACAAGGGAAAAATAAAGAGGCTGTAGTTGAGCCTCAGTAGGAAATAAAAGATGAAAAAAGAAAAAAATATAAGTTCAGTTATAGGCTTGCAGCGGAGGAACCGGCAGTACCTCAGTTGCCATTTCCTCAGGCTTTGAGTGGCCCTACCCCTTTTGATAAGGGAATGCACAGATAGAGGAAATGATGGAGACCTTTAAGTAGGTAAAAATTAATTTGCCTCTGCTTGATGCAATTTGACAGGTCCCAGCCTATGCAAAATTTTTGAAAGACCTTTGTACTCAGAAAAGGAAAGCTAGAGGCCATTTATCCAAAAAGGTCTTTGCAACTGATACAGTTAATTCTGTATTAAACATGACAATGCTAGAGAAGTTGCAAGACCCAGGGATACCCACTATTCCCTGCATAATTGGAGACCACACAATTGGAAGGGCCCTTCTAGACCTTGGAGCCAGTGTTAACTCCGCCATACAAGGTGTCAAGACTAGGTTTGGGGAGCTAAACCCACCCCATTATGTCATTAATAATGTGTCTAAAAGGAGACCCATGGGAGTGGCTGAGGATGTCTTGGTAGGGGTGGACAAGTTCTTCTACTCTGCAAACTTCCTTGTTTTGGATATGAGCTGCAACAAGAGTACATCGCCTATACCTGCCATTTTGGGCAGACCATTCTTGGCCACTGCCAATGCATGCATTCAATGCAGGTCTGGGATCATGGAGGTAACTTTCAGACAAATGAAAGTTGAACTTAATGTGTACAACAGTGCAAAGTACCCTCAGCTGGACAATGAGGAATGCTTTGCCGTGGATGTACTAGAAGAAGTTGTTGAAGAGGAATTGCCCACTCTGCTGGAGTGGGACAACATTGTCACAAGTTTAACTGAAGTTTGAAATATAGTAGAGGAAGGAAGCCCAACTGTAATGCCAGAAGACATGTCCACATTGAAGTCTTCTATGGGCGTAGTGCAGCATTCCATTTGGAAACCTACATTGCTGCCCCTTCCTCAAACCAACAAAGCACCAATCCTGCCATCCATCCAACAAGCCCCTGATCTGAAACTCAAGAAGCTTCCATAAACATTGAAATATGCTTTTCTTGAGAAAGATGAAAAACTTCCTATAATTATCTCCTCTTCTCTTACCAATGAGCAAGAGGAAGAATTACTAACAGTTTTAAGGAAGCACAAGAAGGCAATTGACTGGACCATTGCTGATCTAGGAGGGATAGATGCATCAATCTGTATGCATAGGATCTATTTAGAGGAGGGCTCAACACCCTCTAGGGAAATGCAGAGGAAATTGAATCCTCACATGCAGAAAGTGGTCCTAAAAGAAATCATTAAATTGTTGGATGCTAGGGTAATTTACCCCATTTATGATTTTGAATGGGTGGCACCTATCCAAGTGGTGCCCAAGAAATATGTCATAACAGTTATCACAATTGAGTCTGGAGAGCTGAGACCAGCCAGGGAGACCATTGGCTGGAGAGTTTGCATCGATTATCGAAAGCTCAACTCCAAGACTAGAAAAGACCACTTCCCTCTCCCCTTTATTGATCAAATTTTGGATAAGTTGGCTGGGAAAGCTTTTTACTGTTTTCTTGATGGGTACTCAGGGTACAACTAGATCTCTGTGCACCCTCTTGATCAAGAGAAAACTACATTTACTTGTCCTTTTTGCACCTTTGCTTACAGAAGGATGCCTTTTGGGCTGTGTAATGCCCCAGCCACCTTTCAGAGGTGTATATATGCCATATTTTCTGATATGATTGACAAATTCTTGGAAATTTTTATGGATGATTTTTCTGTGTATGGGGACAGTTTTGGCCAATGTCTGCAACACCTCCACCTGGTCTTGCAAAGATGTGAGGAGACCAATTTGGTCTTAAGTTGGGAAAAGAGCCACTTCATGGCAACACAAGGTATTGTGTTGGGCCATGTAGTCTTTAAAGATGGAATTGAGGTGGATAAGGCCAAAGTTGACCTCATTGCAAATTTGCCCCCTCTAAGAACAGTCAAACAAATTAGATCTTTCCTTGGACATGCTGGATTCTACAGGAGGTTCATCAAAGCCTTCAGCAAAATTGCTAAACCATTGTGCCACCTGCTCTGCCAGGATGTGCCCTTTGACTTTTCTGCTGAATGTCTTGAGGTTTTTGAAACTTTGAAAATTTGCCTCACCTCTGCCCCTGTACTCCAAACACCTGACTATACACTGCCCTTGAGTTGACGTGTGATGCATCCAAATTGGCAATAGGTGTTTTTTTGGGCCATAGAAATGATAAGCTACCTGTGGTCATTGCCTATCTTAGCAAATCACTTACTGAAGCTCAGCTGAATTATACCACAACTGAGAAAGAGCTTCTGGCAGTAGTTTTTGTTGTGCACAAATTTAGACCTTACCTACTTCGGTCTAAAACTGTAATCTTCACTGACCACTCAGCATTGAAGTACCTATTGTCCAAGAAGGATGTGAAGCCCAGGTTGATTAGATGGATACTCTTGTTGCAAGAGTTTGACATTGAAATTAAGGACAAAAAGGGTGTAGAAAATGTGGTGGCTGACAACTTGTCCAGAATTGTGTTGGAGAAATGTATTGATGATCCTACAAATGATGTCTTCCCGAATGAGCAATTGTTTGCCATCCAATCCTTGGTTCCTTGGTATGCACACATAGTCAATTATCTAGTTATAGGCAAGATTCCTGCCCATTGGACCAAAATGGACAAAGACCTATTTTTCTCACAGGTCAAGTTCTTTTCCTGGGAGGAACCTGCTTATACAAGTATTATGCAGACCAAATTATCCGAAAATATGTTCCAGAAAGTGACGTCCCCAGTTTTCTAGCCATGTGCCATGAAAATGCCTGTAGAGGCCACTTTAGTGGAAGAAAAATAGCTGACAAAATCTTGCAGTGTGGATTCTATTGGCCTTCTTTATTCAGAGATGCCAATACACACTGCAAGACCTGTGAAAGATGTCAAAAATTAGGAGGGCTGCCCAAAAGAAACTCAATGCCTTTGCAGCCCATCCTTGTTGTGGAACTGTTTGATGTCTAGGGTATTGACTTCATGGGCCCCTTTCCCCTTCAAATGGTTATCATTTCATCTTAGTGGCAGTGGATTGTGTTTCAAAATGGGTAGAAGCCATTGCCACAAGAACTAATGATAATCAGGTTGTCCTCAAATTTATAAAGTAGAATATCTTCTCAAGATTTAGCACCCCTAGAGCCATTATCAGTGATGGGGGTAGCCATTTTTGTAACAAAAATTTTGAGAGCTTGCTCAAGAAATATGCTGTCACACATAGGATTGCTACTCCCTACCACCCACAAACTAGTGGGCAAGTTGAAATTTCTAATAGGGAGATCAAGCACATCCATGAGAAGAAAGGCTGAGGGCCAAAGAAATGATGCATTGTGGGCTTATAGGACTGCCTATAAGACTCCCATTGGTATGTCCCCTTTCAGACTAGTTTATGGCAAGGCTTGTCATCTCCCAGTAGAGTTAGAACACAGGGCCTATTGGGCCATTAAACATTTAAATCTAGACCTAACTTCTGCTGGTCATCACAGGTTGCTACAGCTGTCAGAGTAGGATGAGCTAAGGATGGATGCGTATGCCAATGCCCGGATCTTCAACGAAAGGTCCAAAGCTTTCTGTGACAAGGGGCTATTGAGAAAGAGCTTCATAGCTGGTGACAAGGTTTGGTTGTTTAACTCCAAACTTAAATTTTTTCCTGGCAAGTTGAAATCTAGATGGGAAGGTCCCTACATTGTCATGAGTGTTTCCCCATCTGGTGCTGTGAAAATCAAGGATCCTAAGTCTAGGAGAACCATGAAGGTGAATGGTCAGAGGCTTAAGCCTTGTTTTGAAAAACCTGCTGAACCCATGGACAACATTCACTTCCAAGGGGACCCTTCATTAAACTGATCCACAGGTGTGTCAATATTGTATCATATGTACTTTGGTTTTGTTAGATTTATCTTGCTTTCTTTTGTTCAAGTTCCCTAGGAAATTTTAGTGGCCCCACTTAAATCTGGACCTGCCTTGTTTGAATTTTCTATGCTTGGTGTAATGATTACTACTCTTGGATTGATTATTTTTGCTTGAATGCATAATGTGGGAGGGTGATTTTTGTTGTCCTTACTTGAATGGTTGATTTTAATATGTCTGGGGGTACCCCTGGTGGTGAGAGTCATGCCTAGGATCCAACCCCAACATCAATGGAAATGGCAGAACAGAGAACACATGCTCTATGTTTACTACTTTCCTGTCGCTAGGTTCAAAAGGAGGTCTGAGAGACTCTCGCGCAATTCACATAGAACCATCCAATAGCTGTCGTGAGATTCAAGTACCCCTGGGAACCTCTCGCGCGATCCAAATAGAGCATTTCACTAGCTGTCGTGAGGTTCAGTAGAAAGCCTGGGAGACTCTCGCGCAATTCAAAAAGAATACTTCATTAGCTACCGCGAGATTCAAAGTGAACCTCAGAGCTTCTCGCGCAATCCACGTTGAATAGCACCTTCGCTAGGTTCATTTCCAATCCCGCGACCAAATTTTTTCCAAAGCGCGCCAAGCTTCGCGATGAGTATTTTAACCCTGCACTTGTCTCCACTTCCAATACTCTCTTCCTTCTTCACCCTGCGAAACCCTAGCTTTTGGCGCTCTTCTACCTCTCTCCTCCAGCATCCACTCTACAACCTATCATTCACACCAGGAATCTACAAATTTGTTCCTAACATCACCCCCATCTATTGCCCCCTGCTCAGAGATCTCGCGGTGCCCTGTGCGATAGATCGAACCAAACCTTAGGATTTTAGGGTAGGCACTCAGATCTCAATATCCCTTTCTCATCTTTCAAGGTAGAAGTTGTAATGGCCCCTAAGAGCGCACCCAAGAAAAGGGGAAAGGATAAGGCCCCTGTTGAGACCACTCCTAAGAAGGCCAAGACTTCAAAGGCACCTAAAAAAGGGCAGGACAACTTTTGACTTGCCGAGATCATGGCTTCAATCCCCTTAGAGCCAGAGACAACTTTTGACTTGCCCTTCTTCAAGAAGAAGCCTCTCTCTGTCCCTGCCATGCAGTTTATTAGCAAAGCTGGCCTAACACCCTTGATGAGAGGAATTCCAGCACTACCCTACCCTAGGCTAGTGCAACTCTTTTACCAGCACATTAGGGTCAAAAAAGACAAGGATGGACAAGTATGCTTGCTGGTGCTGATTGACGATTTTGAGATGTTAGTGAGCCCCAAAGTGATTGTAGAACTATTGGGCATCTCAGCCACATTCGACCCTAGCTATGGATATGGCCCCCCATGAGTGCCTCAATTGATACAATTGCAAGGGCTTTGACTAGAGGATTAAAGGCCTCAGGGGATTCAATCAAAAGAAGAGAATTGGAGCCTGAACTCCTCTGCATTGACCAAGTCCTGAGATAGAACATTTACTGCTCAGGACATCAGCAGGAGAGGAGAGCTCCCATTGCGGATGCTGTCTATTCTTTCTCTCTAGGCCATGGCTTCCATGCAGCCTGGCTCATCTTTGAGGCAATGAAAGACCTGGTGGAGAAGTTAGGGCAGAGCAAGAAGCCGCACACACTCCCTTATGCCAGAGTCATTACCAAGCTGGCGAATGACAAACCCAACGAGTTCTCAAACAAATTCTATCCTATGTGGTTGGACCCCCCACCGCCTAAGGAGCCGGACCCATTGCTATTTCTTTGGGATGAGTATGAAGAGGTCTAGAGGATCCTGGCCAAGGAGGAGAAGAACAAGGAGAGGAAAGAGAGAAGAAGAAGAAAAAAATCGAACCCCCTGCATCTCCCCCACCATCTTCCTCAAACCCTCCACCACTGACTCCCCCTTGATCCCTGTTCTTCCCCCCGCTATTTTGTCTGTTTTAGGCTTTTATTTTTTCTCTTTTTGTCACTCTTTTTGTAATATTTTTCAATGCTAATGAAATTTTCTTTTTGTTCTATACTATTCAGTTTCCCATTTTGCTTAGTTCTCTTTCGCTGCTCTTATGTGATTTTGTTTGTCTTCTTGTGTGTTTATTTCTTTTGTATGGAATCTATTACACTTTCTCACCTTTGAACCAGTGAGGACACTGCTCCTCATGGTTTGGGGGTGTGGCAAGGTAGGTCTGCCAATAGAATAGTTAACTTTAGTGCAGTAATGATGGTGTAACTGAGCTGAATAAAGTCAATTTCCACCTAACTTGATACAATGAGGAAGTTTGTAAACCTAAGAGGAGAGAAATAGGTGAAACTACACCCCATGAGTTAATTTGAGGACCATACATAATGAGATTTGGCCCATCATTTTCTTTTGAAGAGTGTTTTGGGCATTATTGATGCTCTAAGGACTGATTGAGTAAAGACCTTTTCACTAGAAGTTAGGCATCTCCAAATCAAAACTGATTGACAACACTCATGATACTAAGGAAATGGTCCAGGGCCTTCATTTGGATAGTTTGAGCATAAAAATCCTACCTTTTAAAAGCTGCCCTTTTGCATACACTAGTCGAGCCTTAAAAATCGTACTTTTCTTTGACAAACACCAGAATACTTGCACCTTAACCTCATGACCTGATTCAACCTCACCCTCACTCTGAGAATTCAGAAGGTAAAGGAGGAGTTAAAGATAGTGAGAATGGTCCAACATTCTGTGGAAGGTGAAGAAAAGCAACTTATGAACAACACTGTATCAATGGTATTTGTGTGGTAGTTCATCATAAAAAAAATCATAAAAAGATTGAATAAAAATAAAAAGAGAAATGAAAGAGAAGTCTAGAGAAGAACATCATCTGAAAATTGAAAAGAAGGGGAGAAGCTAGCCACTTTGATTCTGGAATATATCAAGAAGATGAAGTTTTGCTGAAATGAAGGTTGTGAAGTCATGAATCACTCCTTACCTTGCGGATTTCTTCATTTTGATTCCCTTTTTACCCCTTGATTGTTTACATCCCTCACCCATAAGCCACATTACAACCCATTCAAAAAGACCTTGTGGATCCAAAGTAAAAATGAGTTATCATGTGGAGATGAGGAGTTGTCTAATCTATGGTGAAAAGTCATAAGGATGTCGAAAATTAGAAGCTTTGCCTATGCTCATGCTTGCAGGCCCATTTGGGGTCTGTAACTGCCCTTGAGCTATTTTGAATATGAACACCCTCTGATTGTCAATGTTGAGAGATAGCCCTGGTAAGAATTGGGTCTGAATTTCAGCCTCATTGGGGTTGTATCCAACCTTAATCTTGAATTTAAGGCAAGCTGGGTATTGATTTTTACACATTGAATTTCTAATGTTAAATGAATGGTGGTGATGCAAACACATGCTAACTTTTGAATTTTAAATGGCCTGCATCACTGCTGCAGTCTCCTCTAAGTGTTAAAGAATGGGTGTGGAATGAAGCTTTATACATTGAAATATGCGTTGTCATTTAACTACACTACACTTAACTGTTCTAATTGTGAAGTTTGTGGGTATCTTCACTGAAAACCCTCAGGAGACTTCACTCCTCCACTAGGGATCACCTAGGGGATTAAAAGGCTCGGTACATGTGTTAAATGTACCCGTGATCCCTACGAAAGTGGCATTTAATTAGTTAAAGCTTTGCTAAGGGACTAGCAAAGATTAGGTTTGGGGGTGTGTTAAGACCTGAAAAGTACCACTTTTCACCCCTTAACTTAATCTCTGTTAGACCCTTAGTCATTTAACAAATGACTGTTAAGACAATTTTGTAGGTAATAAGCAGAAGCTACAAATAAGCCCCTAACCATGCCAAGAAGCCTACTGTTGCCCTAGAAGTTCCTCAGAAGAAAGAAGGTTGAACCCAGATAGAGAATTGGCTGCAGCATAGGCACAACAAAGCAGAAACAAGTCAAGAAGAATGCCTCGCGCAGATGTCGCAGGGTTCAATTGAATCAGAAAGAAGGCTTCGCGCAGTTGACGTAGGCTTCTGAAGGCAGCAAACCAACTGGTCATGCTGTTCGCGTGCAGATGGATGTCAGCAGGGAGTAAAAAGCATACTTCACGTAGTTCTCGTGAGTCTCAGTCATAAGCACTCGCGCAGTCTCGCGCAGCTAAAGAAATGAGTCTTCAATCTTCGCGCGATTCACTGAAGAAAGAGAGCTCCAGGCATTCCTGCGTAAAGTTGTCGCGCAGTTGCCGCGGGATACAAACTTTCAAGGAACTGCTTGAGCGATCTAGAAGCCCATGCACATTGTTTCTTTGCGAGGATCACCACGGGATTCATCAAGGAATGAGCTGCGCGCGTAATTCCTGCGCCATTCAAATGGAAAGAGCAATCCCGCGACGACCAGAGCATCCCCGCAATGATCAAAGTACCAATCCCGCGACGGCAAGAGCTTCAAGTTAAACCAACCCCGCGATGCCAATTCTATCACGCGATAAGACCTAGAAAGCCTTTCTACCCAGCGAGGCTCGGGTTCTTAACTTCTCCCCCACTTCTGCAGGGGCAATTTGAGAATTTTCAGCAACTAGGGCACGCACTCCAATGCTCCATTCGTGCACACGCCCTGAGGCATCCAATGAATAGAAATGGGCCATGTTAGCATTAATAAATTAGGGTTTTCCTAACCCTAATTCTCACAGAGCTGACTGCTATATAAGCCTAAGCCTAGCTTAGGTTTAAAGGATTGGACTTCTGTACTCCTTCCTCAATCAACTGTAGAATTACAATAGGCTAAGGTTAGGGTTTAGGTAGATTCTTTTTCCCTTTTTCTTCTCTCTATAGTCCAACACTTACTGGCTATGCCTTTGTATGTCTATATGGAATCGTTCTAATAGATTTTATAATAGGATTTTATGCATTTATGGGACTGGTGTTTTGAGAGTTGTTCTGTACAAGGTTGTTGCCTTGAGATCCTCCATTTCTATGTTTTATTGTAAGTAATGGAGGATTGTTTTTAAGGTTTATTTAGATCTAAGTGACCTGTGTGTCCAAGTTAGGCACATTGCGGGCCTAGCCCCACCACAGGATCCACTAAATCTGAATCCCCATGGGAGCTTGTGCTAGTAGCCTTGTTAACATGGTGGCGGCAGCAATGTTCTTGTTTCGTCTTATACCTCTGTGAGGAGGATAGCCTCTATGGATAGTCTGTGACCATTCAAGTGGACAGGTTATAGCCCTAGGGTGAGGCCAATCCACAGATCTAAGACAGATCCTTCTTCTCCGCACTTGTGCTTGTAGCCTTGTGAGAGATTGTACAGAGACAGACTCCCCTGTATTTGTATAGACCCACAATCAGATGGCAGATCTGATCTGGCTATAGAGATTGTAGGCTTATGACTGGATCACTGCTGTCTTTCTAAAGCAGTGAGCAGCTAAGCTCCAAAGCTAGTACTCAAACTCTTCCTGGTTCTGTGAGTCCAGGCTAGTGAACATTGCAGGCCTAGCCCCACACACAGAACATTAGAGGTTGAGGTTCCTATGAATTCTTGAGCTGGTAGCCTGGATGAAGTAGTGCCTACAATGATAAACTTATTCTGACCCATCTCTGGACTGTGGTTCCCCTATTAGATAGTCTGTGACCATTCAAGTGGACAAGTTATAGCCATAAGGGATTGGATCATGGCACAGGGGTGCGTTGGATCCTCTCTCCTCTTTGGTGAAAATGTAGCCATTAGACAAGATTTTTATAGCAGCAAATCTGAATCTTAGTTATAAGACCCATCAGATCTGTTCCTAATAGCTTACTTCTCACCCTTTTTATATTTATTTTCTCACACTCCATCATTTCTTCTCAACCCTTTCTGTAGTTTAGGCATTAGGTTAGCTTAGGATTTAGATAATAGTGACCTTAAATCCCCTTCTATTTAGGATTGCCAGATCTGTAGCCAGATCTGGAGGGCCTACTAAAGATAGCTCCCTTGGAGCTTTAGATCAACTTTCCCTGTGGGACAAACTCTTACTTATTAAAACTTGCTACAACAGGCCCTTTATCTTGCAGGACTGTGTATTTTTAAGCTTGCTGCTCCGTAGTTCTCAATCCACCTTTGATTTATTTTCACAAACCCCATTCTTATCACTGTCTCCAATAAAGTCAGTAGCAAGCACTTAAAAATATCCTAACAAAATGTGAGCTGAAAAATTAGGTAAATCTCCAGATCTAAGGCATATCTCGCACCCTACCTAATACTAAAATAGCAAAAGAGAGAGGAGAGGTTTTAAGGGGTTGTCACTTTAAACTAAACTACAGAAACACAATTAAATGCAAAAATGAATTGAGATTAAATCCACAGTTCAGATCTTGCAGGTGAGGGGAGTATTTTGTGAAATTGGAAATAGAAAATGGAGAGAAGCAGCTTGAAGTTTGGTCTTGCTGCAATTGGATTGAGTTGATAATGTCACAAAGAATTCAGAGTGCATCAATCCCTCATCTGGCTATAAGCACAGCTGCAGGGTAAAAGAATATGATCTAAGCCAGAGATTTGGATTGATCTTAAGGCTATGATCTGTGCGCTTCAATGGTCACAGATCATCCAATAGATTCACCCTATTCTCAAGTTTACATCAGAACATTATAATCACTACAAATTATGTAACTGTTAGGCCACAGACACAGGCAATTGCAGGAACATCTGATTTAGGGAGATCAAATGGTATCCAAGAGGTCTACCAGTTAAGTGGGTGAGTTATTCCCTTCTACAAAAATCCGATCAAGCACCAAATGAAACCAGATGAACTATGGATCTAATTAAAATAATAAAATCAGCATTGCATTGAAATAAACTCACTATATAATGAAATGCTCTCAGATTTATAGTCTGTGCATCATCTGACCCTAAATAACACTGTCAACTCTCCCCAATTACAAATCCAAACTCGCTCCTTGCTGCTCCAAAGAAATTAGCCAACTATAATTGGGCAAAAAAGAAGAATAGAGAATTTCGATGCAAGCTCTGATCTCGAGAATTAATCCCCCCTTTTTCTGGCAACTTCCCTCCTTATATAGCTCTCCCTTTCAGCGTCAGATCTATTTTTCCCACCAATCACAACTCAGCTAGAATAATTATGTTCTTCCCTCTTATATTCTCCTTCTAGAGGGCTCTCTCAGTTAGTTAGAGTTGGGGGATAGCTCGTGGGTCAGTTAGGATTTTCCAAGGCACTTCTAGAAACTTTGTGTCGGTCACCAGAGTGCCTCAGATTGCGTGCAGCAGGTCACCAACTTGTAGCGTGTGCTCAACAACTTCTCTGAGAAGTCCTTCAGTCGATTTTGATAGGTTCCTGAGGCTTTCGACAAGTTCCAAACAAGCCTTCTGTTCCTTTTCCTAGGATTCAGGATCCTTTTGATAGGTTCTATAGGTTGGTGTTGAAAATAAAGCTCCACCATTAACAGCCTTCATCTAGATTGTTCGACAGGTTGGGGGATCCTTTCGATAGGTTCTCTTCTGCGCAATAAGTTTTGATAGGTTCTCTTCTGGCTCCTATCGACAGGTTTTGAGACTTTTCGATAGGTTCTTTTTAAGCTCAAGCAACCATTCGATAGGATGCTCCCTCTTTATTTCCGACTGTGTGATAGGTTTCGGATCCTATTGAATTCTCCCATCCTCACGACTTCTTCCTTTTTTTCAGCCTTCAGATCCTATCGATAGGTTCTAGTAACCTCTCGACAGGTTGTTTTCAGCCTATTTTCACTCTTTCAAAGCTGTTTTACTGTTGCTGCATGCTCTAAGTGGGCCATTGTTAGGTCTGAACTACACTGAGAGATGGATTTCTATACTATGATTGCTTTTTACTGCTATCTATAAGACATACTTAACAAGAATTTATTAGTCCACTCATAAGTCTATCAAAGCTCATGTTAAGGGGTGAAAAGTGGTACTTTTCAGAGATTAACAGTTACCAAGAGTTCAAAGCGCACTAATCCCTCATCTGGCTACAAGCATAGCTGTAGGGTAGAAGAATCTGATCTAAGCCAAAGATTTGGATTGATCTTAAGGCTATGATCTGTCCACTTCAATGGTCACAGATCATCCAATGGATTCACTCCATTCTCAGGTTTCCATCAGAACATTAAAATCACTACAAATGCTGCAATTGCCAGGCCACAGACACAGGTAATTATAGGAACACCAAATCTTGAAAGATCAAATGGTATCCAAGAGGTCTACCAGTTAAGTGGGTGAGCTGATTCTCATCTACACAAATTCGATTGAGCACCAAATGAAAGCAGGTGAACTATGGATCTAATTAAAACAATAAAACAAACATTGCATTGAAATAAACTCACTATACAATGAAATGCTCTCAGATTTGTAGTCTGTGTATCATCTAACCCTCAATAACACTCTCAACCTTTCCCAATTATAGATCCAACCTCACTCCTTGCTGCTCCCAAGAAATTAGCCAACCATAGTTGGGCTAAGAGAAAGAATATGAATTCGAATCAAAATTTTGCTGTAGGCTCTGATCTCTAGAAAAATGATCCCCTTTTTCTAGCAACTTCCCTCCTTTTATATCTCTCCCCCTCTACCTCAGATCTATTTTTCCCACCAATCACAGCTCAGCCAGGCTAATTCTATTATTCCCTTTTTATTCCCCTTTTAGAAGGTCCTCTGAGTTAGTTAGAGTTAGGGGAGAGCACGTGAGTCGGTTAGGGTTTTCTAGGGCATTTCTAAAACCGTCGTGCTAGTCACCAGAGTGCCTCGGATTGCATGCAGCAGGTCACCAATTTGTAGCATCTGCACATCAGCTCTTCTGAGAAGTCCTTCAGTCAATTTTAATAGGTTCCTGAAGCTTTCGACAAGTTCCAAGCAGGCATTTTATTCCTTTCGCTAGGATTTAGGATCCTTTCGATAGGTTCTGATAGGTTGATCCTTCCAATAGAGCTCCAGCATCCGCAACCTTCATCTGGTGTATTCAACTGGTTGAAGGATCTTTTTGACAGGTTGATCTCTTGCGCAATAAGTTTTGATAGGTTTACTTCTAGCTCCTATCAATAGGTTCCAGACTTCTCGATAGGTTCTCTTCAAACTCAGGCAACCTGTCGATAGGATGCTCCCTTCGTATGTCTGACTGCGCGATAGGTTTGAATCCTATTGAATTCTCCCATCTTCACGACTTCCTCCTTTTTTAGCCTTCAGATCCTATCGACAGGTTGTTTTTAGCCTATTTTTACTTCGTCAAAACTGCTTTGCTGTTGCTGCATGCCCCAAGTGGCCATTGGCGTGCAACCCTCTGGTGTGTAGCCCTCTTGTGTGCCATTGCTGAGTCTGAGCTGTACTGAGAGATGGACCTTCCTGTGCAGCACTTTTAGGTGAATTTCTGCACTATACCTATCTTTTACTACTATCTACAAAACATACTCAACATGCATTTATTAGTCTACTCACAGGTCTATCAAAGGTCAGGTTAAAGGGTGAAAATTAGCATTTTTCATTGATTAACAATCTCCCCCAAGAACAATTGTTCTCATGGATTGCTGACTGGCTATGCCGGTAGTTGACAAACTTCTCTCTTAGTCAATTGCAATGCTAGTTGGCAAATCTAGCCCTCTTTGTAATTGACTGTGTGTGAGTGTAATACTTAAGAGAACCGAGAAAGTTGGGATAAATATTTTGAGTCCTGATGCGATTGTTGCTGTAGCTCTCGAAGGATTTTAATAACCATTGCATCAGTGTAGACACCCAAATTTGGCCCAAGGCCAGATCGGAACACATTTCGAGAGAGGCACACTTTTGAGCTTTTGATGGCATGTATGGAACCCTTAGAAACCTTTCTGAAACCTTAGGAGCCATTCCAACCCCTTATGAATCACCCTAGCTCCCTTAAAAGCTTTCCCGCAACCTTAGAAACTCATCCCGACCCTTGGAAACCATTTCGAACCTCAACCTAGCTTTCCCAGGAAATGGATGAAGAATGATACACTAGGACTAGCTGTGACCTTCTACTATGATCAAATCTCATACCACTAAAAAGCAGAAGTCCTCATCTTTCCAACGAGCTAAGAATTGCCTCTATCCAAGTTGTACATCAGAAGTTACGGTGATTCGAAGTTCGAACTTGAAAGTAAGCATCAAGTGAACCTCGCGAGGCTGGCTTTGAGCCTCACGAGAACTCCGTGAGAAGTGGCACATGTATTACATGCACCAAGCCATTTCTCCCCAGAAATGGCTTGGCGCATCTAATAGTCGCTCCAGTTATTGGTGGGTCCCCCCCGCGGGCTATCAACTTTCAAACCCCACATTTTCACTATTTTATTGTACATATGCCTAGCGCACCTATTAGTTGTGTTAGGCTTATTAACAGTAACCTTGAGTTTTTATCTCAAATTGTGAGATTGGGGTATGACTTGTTGACCATCTTGAGCTTTGGAGTATGTTTTGCTAGTTCTGTTGCACCCATTCACTATCTATTTGCAACCCCTTAAGTCGTTTAAAGCCTCACCCTACCATCCACCATTGGAGCTAACCTTCACACTTTTCAAGGCTCCAAAACCTTAAAAAACCTTAGATGTCAAGATTACCTTATTGCTAATCTAAGTTAGCCTCTAAACATCCTCCTAACCTCTCTTTTTCCTATAAAAGAGGGGCACCCCCCTTTACAAAGGCTTAAAAAATTTGCAAAGTAAGAGATTAAGGAATCCCTTCTCTCTCTCTCCCCTAGTGCATCATTTACATAAAAATTTCAGAACTTTAAACCTTCTAAAAACCTTAGCCTTTCACCTAAAAGCCTTAGTTTAGGTGTGTGCTACCCCTTAGCCTCCTCTCTCTACCTCTTAGCCATCCATCCTAGGAGTTAGAATCCATCATCAAGCTATACAAGCCATCAAAACCTTATTGAAGCAAGCCAATGTAAGGCTCTACAGCAGTACAACAAGCGCCCGAGAGCTCTAGCTCTCCCCTCTTTTTCTCTACCTTCTTGGTTCTTCCTCTATCCTCTCATTTGTGTCGTTACGCCGTCGAATTATCGGTAGGAACAAAGGGGCACAAATAGGATTTTAAGGCCCTTTGGGCAAGAGGAAGGCTTCTTTATTTCTTTTATATCATTTTTATTTTGACCATAAGTAGAGACCGCATTAAGCGGGTTGTTTGGTGCCGAACACCTTCCCAATCGATAACCGAAGCCCCCACCCAAGAGCCTTTGGCGTAGTCTGGATTCGGAGTCAATTTTTGACACTTCGATGCTCTTTAAATTTGATTTGGGTATCCTGGGACACCAAAAGCTCTGGGTGGCGACACTAAATTTTTATTACGAGAGCGCATCATGTGGCAGATTGTTAAAAATCCATGGTTGCACAGATGACGATTTTGCTGGGGAGTAGCTATTAGAGCTTCCCCTTAAATTTGGCCTCTTTTTTTTTTACTTATTGACCATTTATTTCTATTTTTTACTCATCCCTATGATTACATCATTTTACTTACCCCTACTTTTATGTCATTTACGAGACTTAGCCAATTGGCAGGCCTACTTGCGCACCGTCTTAATTTTCTCTACATTTCCTTCATTTTAAGCACCTTAGCCGATCGACGAGTCTACTTGTGCATTGTCATTTAATTTCTTTTCTTTTACATTATTTTAAGTGCCTTAGACATTTGGTGGGCCTACTTGTGCCTTTAATTCCGTAATCATATTACAAATAGTGGATGCCAGCCCGTAGAGGCGGCACGGGATCCTCACCCCTGGTCTTTGAACTTAAGTAAGCTTCCTTAAAATTGAAAAGTAAAATTGAACCAACAAATGGGATTTAAATTGATTTTTATGGGGTAGATTTTCAAGGGTTGGATTATTTAGGCACACATACAAACTTCCAGGTCTTAGTACGGCGGCAACCCCTAGTGGTGATGATCCAGAAAAGTCCCAGCCCACCTAGTACCTGGGAAAGTGCTTGCACTTGAGGTATATCAGGTGGGTAGCCTTCTCGTTACCAAGCTCAAAACTCAGGGCAAAAGAGAGCGTTAGCGAACTCGAATCAACCTTATAACCCTTAGGTTCGGTGAGGATGATAGCCGATTCATTAGAGCAATCAATCCCTGGAAGCCCAGCTTCCAGATAAAACCAGTTAGGAGACTCATTTTGGGCTGAAGTGCTGCTGTCAAACTATCTGCAGCACTCAGTTTGCCTGGCACCACTAATACATGCGCTAAGGCAAAAATCCCCATAAATACACTGACGCACGTATTAGTTGCGCCAGCTTTATTCTGGGCAGCTTTGCTCTGGCGCACCTAATAGTTGCGCCAGGTTTGGTTTAGACAACAACAACCTGAATCTGTGGCCTGCTTTACATCCCGGACTCCCTGATTAGTGTCTTTAGTGCCTCTGTTTGGGCCCTGCAATCTCTGATACCGAATACACCCTCGTCGGACAATCTTTTTTACTCATTTTGAGAGATCAGATTGTTTACATTGGTTTCCGTACCTTAAATAGATCAAGGGCTTTCCCTCTAATTCTTCTGAAGCGCTTCGGAGCCTTTGCCGCGAAATCTATTTAGGGTACGAGAGCCACCTGAAATGGGAATGCAAAAGGCCCTAGAATCCTTATTTCTTTTCACTTATAAAAATTCAAAAAAAATTGAAATTAAAAAACCCAAAAAAATTAGAGTCTTGTTGGTGCCAGCACAATGGCATCATCGTACTCTCTGGCACCCGTACCCAACCCGATACCAAGCCATGTCATGGGCTATGGATCCGGCTTATGCCGATCCTGACTCATCCCCACCACATTCCCCAATCCATTCCCATACCGAAGAGGCTTTCACATCCGTCCCCCTCACCCAATCAACACCGGCCCGTTCGGTGCCCCTATTTTCCCTTCCACCACTTCCCAAAACATACAAAATCCAACCCTCCATTCCCATTATTTTCTCAAGCCATACCCTCATCCATGACTATGCCCAAACCATCTCATTTTCCATCCACACCCATTCAAAACCCAGCCTCATCCTCCACCTTCACCAGTATACCCTATTTTTCATCCGCCCGACACATATCTAATCCACCCACATCTATCCATGCCACACCCGATCCCCCATACATTCCTCCATCTACATAGGTCATGCCTATTTTTACCAGGGCCATGACCAGCTTTCCTCTGTCATCATCCACATCCATACCCCATACATCCTCCCCACACATGCCCAATCCATCCCCATTCACCAATGACCCATCTCATTTCTCCAACCCACCTCATATCCCACCACCTACCCGGGTCATGCCCGATTTTACCAGGGCCATGCCCAATTTTCCCTCTTCATCCACCCCATCCATGCCCCTCCAACCCTTAAATACCTCATCTCCATCTGATCATCCTTCCATGGCTATGATGGAGGATATGTTTCAAACTTACAATAGGTGGAAGGCCTCCCAACACATCCCCTCTCATCCACACCACACATCCATGGATCCATCCCATACCCTATTAAGCCTTCATGCCTCATTCCCCCATGACCCCCATCAACCCCCCATCATCCACACCATCCAAACCACCCCCATCACCCACATACCCTAAGGCCCAAAATCCCATGGCCTAGACCCACCAAGGGCCCATGGCCGGCCTAGACCCACCAAGGGCCCATGGCCGGCCTAGACCCACCAAGGGCCCATGGCCCAGACCCATCAAGGGTCCATGACCCAGATCCATCAATCTCCCATGGCCCAGACCTATCATGACCCAGGCTTTATGGTCCAACCTCCCCAAGGACCCATGGGCTAAACCTTTATAGCCCAACCTTCCCAAGGCTTCATGGCCCAAACCCAAGCCCATTAAGGCCCTAACCTTGGAGCCTCACACCCGTACCCTTCACAATTCCTCTAAAATTTCCCTCACCCACAACCCTCATACCCAGCCCAAACCCATGCCTTACATCAACCCCAATTCTCCCATATCCGAACTTTCCAAAGTCAGTTTCAAACCTTTCCCCATGCCCAATGGCCTCATAAGACCCCCCACCCCAAAATATGACCTCCACTCATCCCATCACCCAACAAACCTTCCCTCAAATGCAATGGACTAACCCACCCCCCATACAGACCATTCCCATCCAGTCCATGTAGCACCAGTAAGAGAATCCTGCCCTCATTCCACCTTATGTAGATTAGCAATATGAAGAGGACGAGATTAGGAATAGTGGTGCTTATGTCATGGCATTGACCAGCCCTAACCTTCTTCCTATAATGTCTCACCCCCTGATAGCCTAGAGTGAAGCCCAATCGACTGCTGAGAAAGTGGTCCCCATGTCAAAGAAATCAGAGCAGTTGAAAGAGTAGTTGGACAAAATTTGGAAGCAGTTGTTGAAGATGGGTAGTGTTGAATTCCACGCCACAGACTTCTAGAATTTATGTTTGTTCGCTGAGGTTCCCTTACCTTCAAAATTAAAAATATCGGCTTTTGACATATATAATGGCACCGACAATCCGATAGCACACCTCAAGTCATATTGTGGGGACATGTGCCAGTATGGAGGGGATGAAAGACTATTAATAAAGGTCGTTCAGAAAAGTTTGACTAGTCCGGCTATGAGGTGGTTCACATCCTTAGAACCATCTATGATAAAGACCTGGAAGGACTTGGCACATCTATTTTAAGAATAGTATGTCTACAATATAGGCATTGAACCACACAAGTCAAACTTGGCCCATTTGAAGCAGAACCCGAATGAAACCTTTAGTTATTATTTGGGGAATTGGAGAGCATTGGCAGCTTAGGTTAGAAACAAGATACCTGATGATGAGTAAATAGAATTATTTCCAAAAATACTTTGCTAGTGATCTCAGACTTTCTAGTGTATCAGCAGTAGTCAAGCTTTATTGTTCTGGTAAGAAACTCCAATCGCTGTGAAGATGCTATCAAGGAAGGTCGCCTAAGCAAAAATGTACCCTGAGGAGCCAGTGGAGTTAGAAGGTTCTCAGAGTAGAGGAACGAGAAGAGAGCACGAGCTGATGTCCAGAACATTGCCAACACTAGGCCCAATAATAATATAACCCTATTCCAATTTCAAGCAGCCCAGCCAGCACCAGTCATAATTTAGCAGATCCAGAGAATAGGGAATGGACAAGGAATGCAGATGATTCTAGAGTAGAGGAGAGCCTGCTATGATTGAGTGTTTACACCCCTAGGGCAATCATTAAGTATACTTTTACCTTTGCTAACAAAAAAGGGACTAGTTACCGCCCTCCAATCGTGACCTCCTCCTAATCTAATCCCGAAGAATTATGACCCTAACACTGTAATTTTCATCGGGGTTCGGGTCCCCTGACTGATCACTGCTTCTCATTGAAATATGTGATACAAGATTTAATTGATGCCGAGAAAATCATTCCACCTGCACCTTCCCAAGTGAACCAACATGCAAATATACATCGGGTGCCTTTACCCCCACACCCTATCGGAGGAGCAGGCCCTAGACCCACCATCGGGATGATAGAGGAATGTGAGGAAGAATTTGAATTTGACCCGTCAGATTATATTAGTGACCGAGAGAATTATGTGGAATCTTTTCCAAGAAACCATGAAGAAAGGAGTATTGGGGTGATTGAACCCTTGAAGTTATCTAATTATTTCCCCAATCCTACACCCCAAGTTGAACCCCTAGGTTTTAGGGCCTATTTTCCATCACCCACACCCGTCAATTATGTGCAAATTAATGCATATCAACCATACACTGCCACCCCCATCAATTACCTGATAGCCCATCAAGTCTCCCATGCCCCACCATCACCTATCAACTATCAATGGCCCACTCCTACCCCATTACCCCCGGTACAACCACCCGCAAACCTCACCACCCTAACCTGGCCTAGTTTTGCCACCCAACCATCTATCATTGAGGTGAACCAAGTGCTACCCACCCTTTCTGAGATAACAATACAAGTGCATCAGATGCTGGCAGCTACACCATTTCAGATTTTACGACCAACTTACAATCCTCATCAGGTCCCACTGAGTTATGAGCAGACAAATGCCAATGCTGGCAGTAGCAGAGAAGGAGTAGTGGACTTTGTCACGAGATCTGAGAAGATTTCAAAGCAGCCGAAAGCACCAATAGCAGCAGAAGCCCAACCAAAGGGAAAGTAAGATAGTGCCGTTAATCCTTTTAAAAATGAGTCGAGAACATATACTACTGACTCAATTGAGAAGGATGCCAGCTCACATCATTGTATGGGATCTATTAATGGAGCCCCCACTCCATTTTCAAGCTTTAATGGGGGCATTAAAAAATGTGCATGTATTGCTTCAGGTGAGCTCAGATGAAGTTGGACAAATAATTGGTCAAGTTATGGCTCTAAATGCCATTTCATTTTCGGATGCCAATTTACCAGATGAGGGAAGTAGTCACTCCAAATCCCTCAATATTACCGTGGAATTTAGAAATATGATAATCCCTCTGGTGTTAATTGACAATGGGTTAGCTCTGAACATATGCCCACTGAGAACTACCACAAAGATTGGGGTAGGCCCATGTATGTTGAGACCCATAGGAACTAGTGCTCGAAGTTTTGACAATACCAGAAGAGAGATAATGGGAGAAGTTGACATTGAGCTATGGATTGGGCCGATGACCTTGTCCATATTATTTCAAGTAATGGACATTAAATCCTCTTTCAATCTATTGTTAGGATGCCCATGGCTGCATGAAGTCAGAGCGATACTGTCGACGCTACATCAAAAGCTTAAGTTTGCGTCTGGGCATAAGATTATCACTATCATTTGTGAGGGGCACGGTGAGAAGGAAAAAGCCACCAATAGCATTGAAAAGCCCAAGGTGCTGGTTGTGCCACACACAGCTGAGGATGTCGACCTCCACATTTTTTAGTACGAAGTATCAACGGTACTCTCGAAACCCATCGAGGGCATCATTCCAAAAATCGGAGGTGGAACGGTAGCAAAAGTGGCCATGCTCTAAAAGTGGGGCTATCAAAGAGGAAAGGGGCTGGGACCCCAACTGCAAGGAAGAAGAGAGCCTGTCATAGCCAAGGGTCAGAAAGTCTGATTCGAGTTAGGTTACAAGCCCACGGAAGAAGAGGTGCAAGAGGCTAACGAAAAAGTCCGTGCAACAGTAGCTGCAAGATCTAGGGGGATACACAGAGGAAAAACCCCGTCTCAGGCCTCACATTAGAGACTCATTTGTGAGTGCCAAATGGGGGGGAACCCAATTAACCCTACACAAACCTACAGCACTGGTTCACCCCACCAATCCCCACATCACCCTTCTCAGCCTGGAAATAGACCTGGCAATGTTATCCCTCTTTGAGGAATGATGCTCTGTATTTGAACAATCTCCCCCTGTGATAAATCACCACAAAATTATATTAACGTTGAGGATGTAATCTCAGACGAACTTGGGATCAACATGATGGAGGATAACTCCGAAGAGCCGTATCAGTCAGCACCCTCCATCCAAATAGGTAAAGGAACGGCCTCTCAGGTACGTAACTAGCTATCTTTGCCCCAAACTCTAGAAGCGGTGAGTGGCCTAAAATTTGGCACTCATTTCCCAAAAAAAAAATTACTTATAAAAAGTGAGATAAGCCCTTGGCAGGCAATATACACAGACTCGCGTTGCCAAGTGTCCATCTCCAAAGAAAATAAAAATCCCAAAAACATTGAGAAAATATAAAATCCAAAATCATTATCTTTTAAAGTTTCGAATAAAATTCCACAAAAAGATGCCTTAATCGAAACACCCGTCCAACATAAAATCGACCCCTTCCCTATAGAAATACAAGAAGAGGTAGGACTTACAAGTCTGGATGAGGATATCCCTTTGGAGGAGCTCCCCAATGAGCTCCTTGACCAATTTGTCAACTTTGAGCATGGCCCTACCCCCCATTGTTGAAGAAATCGAAGACGTCAATCTAGGGACTGAGGAGATTCCCTGGATTACCAAAATTGGAACATCACTGTCTCCTAAAGAAAGAAAAAGCATAATTGATTTCCTTCAGTCATACCAAGACATTTTTGCTTGGTAATATGAGGACATGCCTGGCCTAGACACTGATTTGGTCAAGCATGAGTTGCTACTCTACCCTGATATAAAGCCGGTCAAGCAGAAGCTGAGACATCTCTGACCTGAGTGGATGTTGAAAGTCAAGGACAAGGTCATTAAGCAGTATGATGCGGGATTTCTCATGGTATCCAAGTACTTGTAGTGGCTAGCCAATATTGTGCCTGTGTCAAAGAAGGATGGAAAGGTCTGCATGTGTATCGATTTCTGCAATTTGAACAAGCCAAGCCCGAAGGACGATTTCCCATTGCCGTACATCGACATCTTGGTCAATAATACTGCTAACCACAGGATGCTTTCTTTTATTAAAGGATTCTCCTTATATAACGAAATCAAGATGGCATAGGCGGATCGAGAGAAGACTGCATTTATCACTCCGTAGCGAACCTTTTGATGAGGCCATTGTGCCTGGGAGAATCCATGGGGATGATTTTAACCTGTAGGAGGATGGGTGGTTGGGGTTGATGAACGGCGTGAGATAGGTTCCCGTATTGGGTTGAGCATGATGAGTGAATGGGATTTTGAGGGAATTGTGGAGAGTGTGGGTATGAGGTTCTGTAACGACCCTAAAATTTTGAGAACTTCCTGACTGCTTTGGTATCCGTGTCTGGCATAGAAATTAAGACAAATTTAAAATTTTGAAAATAAGATTATTAATAGCAAGACTTTAAATCTGTGAGTGTGCGAAGTGATAGATCACTTGTGACACGAATAAGAGATCCGATTTAGACCTGTGTAGAATGTCATCTAGGTGTGTTGTGTGTGTGCGCTCAACACCGGAGTGAATGTTTAAGAAATGGAAATATCTTAGATATTTCCATTTGCAGCTTATAGGAGAAGGAAGGTTTGGAATACCTGATACCTTTCCCCTTGCTTTGAAATCTTACCTGTAAAGTCATCGCTAGAGAACTCCCTCTGCTGAGCCATGCTTGAGAAACCCCAGGTTACGGACCTTCTAATTTATGCGTGAAGGAATCGACTTGTGGACGTCAAATCTACTTGAGAAGGGCGGTACACGTATGTGCATTAGCGTGGATTCGTATCTCCGGTTCATTGAAGAACTCACCTTGACAAACTCTTGAGTTTGAATCCAAAAACCACCTCGAACTGAAAGCTCTCCGTGAACCAAGGGAACCGCCATCAAGGAGGTGAGTTATTATGGGTTTTCTATAGTTTAGATGTCATTAAATATGTGTGTTTAGTGTGCTTGAATGATTCATGGAGAATCATAAAGGTTAGAGATGAAATGTGTTTGAAATCAACAAACCCCATTAATGACAACTTAATTGTCAAATCCAATCGATCAATTGAGAATTGATCGATCAATCTGTAATCCAATCAATCAAACTTGGGAGTTGATCGATCGAATTTTATAAAGGCCCATTTAAAATAAAAGGGTTATTTTCTTGAGAAGTTGGAGCCCGATGTGCTTGATCGATCAAACTGGTGGTCTGACCGATCGAATTTGGAACTGATCAATCAAATTTAGAAGTGATCGATCAAGGGTTAACTGATAGATCAATGGAGTATTTATTGATCATGGAACCTCGCGCAGGTCAGAACTCATTAAAGCCTCGCGAGGTAACTCGCGAAGTCCAGTGAAGAGAAGTGCTCGCAAAGTTCTCACGCTATTCAAATCTGTCCTCGCGAAGATCAACCCAGCGATCGCGCAGCTACCTCGCGATTGCTTGAACTCCAACCTCGCGATGGTTGAAGTTTCAATATCAAATCATCCTAGCGAAGAGCAAAAGCTACCACGCGACAAGTCTAGGAAACAATGGCTACCTAGCGAAGCTCTGAACCTCAAAATTCCATCTCTTCAGCAGAGGACCTTCTGGGAATTTCTAGTGATTAGGGCACGCACTCCCATGCTCAAATCTCCGTGCACGCGCCCCAAGGCATAGAAGGATCACTATTCGACCATGTGGCGTCGTTAACATTAGAGTTTCCTAACCCTAATGCGCCGCCACACTACTGCTATAAAAACCCATACTTAGCTTAGGTTTAGGGGGGTCTTGGACCATCTTTTCTTTCTACATCCTGGAATAGCTGGGAACACATCTCACTTCTTGAAGACTTGATCTGAGATCGTTTTGTTTTTCTTTTTGTAGCTGTAAGTAGTTTTCTTTTTTCTTTTTTCCTTCTCTCCATAGTCCAGCACTTGCTGGTTATGTCTTTGTATGCTTTTTGAACTAGATCAATGGAAGTTTTGTAATAGGATTTGTACTCTGTAGGATTTGTGTTTGAATGTGAGATGCTCTGTGCAAGGCTGCTGCCTTGTGATCCGCCATTGCTTTGGTTGTGTTTCAAAGCAATGGAGGACTGATTCTAAGGGCCATTCAGATCCAAGTGACCTGTGTGTCTGGGCTATCATGGTCCTATACAGCCTTAGCCCCACCACAGGACCCACTAGATCTGAAATCCCCATGGGAGCTTGAGCTGGTAGCCTGGTGACCATGGTGGTGGCAGCCATATTCTTGTTTTATCTTGGGCTCTGTGAGGAGGATAGCCTCTGAGATAGCCTGCGACTATTTGAGTGGACAGGTTATAGCCTTAGGGTGATTCTAATCCACCGATCCAAGATGGATCTTTCTTCTTTACACCTGAGCTTGTAGAAGCCTGGTGGGAGATTGTACGGAGGCAGACTCCCCTATATTTGTATAGATCCACCATCAGATGTTGGATCTGATCTAGTTATAGAGATTGTAGGCTTGTGACTGGACCATTGTAGCCTCACTCAAGCAATGGACAGCTAGATCGAAGGTTGTACTCAATCTCTTGATCGAAGGTTGTACTCAATCTCTTGTTGGTTCTATGTGTCTGGGCTATCATGGTCCTATACAGCCTTAGCCCCACACATAGAGCTTTAGAGGTTGAGGTTCCCTATGGATTCTTGAGCTGGTAGCCTGGATGAAATAGTGCCTGCAATGATTAACTTGTTTTGTTTTGACCCATCCCTGGATTGTGGTTCCCCTGTGGGATAGTCTGTGACCATTTGAGTGGACAGGTTATAACCTTAAGGGATTGAATCATGACAGAGAGGTGGGTTGGATCCCTTCTCCTCAGTGGTGATAACGTAGCCATTGGACAGGATTTCTATAACATCAGATCTGAATCTAAGTTACAAAGCTCCTCTGATCTAGGCTCAATAACTTACTTCTCACCCTTTAATATTTATTTTCCACACTCCATCCATCCTCTCACCCCTTTCTATAGTGTAGACATTAGGTTACCTTAGAATACCTAGAATAAGTGACCTTAAACTCCCCTCCTTTTTAGGACTGCCAGATCTGTAGTCAGATCTGGAGGGACTACTAGTGACGGCTCCTTTGGAGCTGTAGATCACCTTTCCCTGTGGGACAAACTCTTACTTATCAAAACTTGCCACAATGAACCCTGTATCTTGCAGGTCTAGGATTTCTTAGTTGTGCTGATTCCATCCCCTGTTTTACTTTTTCATTGATTTTTAAATTACTTTTACCACCAACCAATAAAGCAAGCACAAACTTAGAAATCGCCAACAGTTGGTTCAGATTTGAGGGGGCTAATTGTTTCAGAAATGGGCTCGATTATTGACAGCTTTATAAATTACATTTTGTCTTAACCTATTGAAAGTGCACAATGGAAATCATAGCACTAGTGATAGGATCGTTCCCACGAGAAAAGTTTGAAAATTTCTGAAGGCTTTTATCTATCTTTGAAGGTTGAGAAAAATGAATAAAGAATAGTTATTAAACTAATTGCAGAATAATAACTCTAAATCCTCCTACTTCAAGATTCTGGTCATCTATCACAATCCTTCAGTTCTCGGATGTTTACAAAATTAAAAGACCGTTACACTATATCCAAGTTTCCAAGAATTTGGTCGTCAATCAAAAACTAGAATTCTTTAATATAGATTTATACTAATCAGCAATCTTCCAGGACTTTGGGCATCAATCAAACACTAGAAAATTGGAGATGAAAAATAAAAAAATGTTACACTAATCTGCAAATTCTCAATCTTAGACGTCAATGAAAATAAAAAACTTTTAGATGTTTACAAAGTAGGAAAATGCAATAAAAATAAATCTAAACTTAAAAGCAATTAAAAAGATCTTTCATCTCTCAGTCACAGGCTTCAATTACTTCTGAGAAACTACGGATACTCTACTCTAATCTTTCAGTCTCCGATCACAGTCGTCAATTGCTCTCGAAAAACCTTGGATATCTAAACTACTCTAAACTAAGGTGATCGTCAGGAAACCCAACCTCAGTCATCAATTGATGCTGAGAATTCCTTCCATAAGTTTTTCCCTGCGCTGAGCCCTCTTATTTATAGATCATAAGGGGTCGGTTTACATTATCTGAGTTCTAATAAAACTACTAAAAACAAAAGATTCATAAAATAACAAAACTTATATTCCTAATCTTCCTTGCCTTAGATGATAGATGCGCGTAGGACTTTTCTCCTTATTTTCACTAGCAAAGATCTTCTGGATTCTTTCGCCAATCTTCTCAGATCTGTGGAATAGAAGACTTCTAATTCAAGAGATCTTTCTATTTTTATGCATGGCTTTCACATGATCAGCAACAATAGGAGCTTCAATATTGTACAATCATAAATACGATTGCATCTCTTCATTTAGTACGATTTCTAGCTCTTTCGTTCAATTGCATTCTTGCTTGGCATCCTCCCATCTTTAGCGTCTGCTGAGAAATCGTAATTACAATTTCTTCTTTCTTTCTTCAGTTATTGCTCTCTCGAGATTATGATTTCATTTGCGACTAGCTTTTGAATGCGAGTAGGATCGTATCTTGGAACGATAGTCTTTCTTACTACTTTTTGAGTTTATTTTAGCAAAGAATAACACTTTGACTCTATTCTCCTATCTGTTGTTATAGTATGTTGATGGAGTGTCTCCAGAGTCATTTCTGGAATCGGTGTTGAACAATTAGTTAGTTTGAGTGTTGGTTCAAGGAGTGTGGCAATTGGTTTTTCGGTGGGTAAGTTATTGGGCCTAAGGATGGGTCAAGTTAGTTTGGAGATAAGTTGGTTGATATTGAGGGTTGAGTGGGTTATTTCAAAATCGTGTTTGATGATTTCGGTGATATGTTGAGGGATTTTGGGAATATGTTTGATGATTTTGTTGGTAGGTTGGGTTAGTTCGTGAGTGAATTCAACGATTTTGATAATGGGTCGAGTTGGAATTTTTTTGATGGTAGATTGAGTTGGGATAAGTTTGGTGGTTGGTTGAGATGGGGTAAGCTTAATGATAGGTCGGGTTCTAGTGTGAATGGTGGCTTTAGGTTCAATGGGGTGATGGATAGGGTTGGCCGATTGTGAATGAAAAGTATGGATGTGATCTGAGGGAGGTTCAATTCGACGGATCATGCTAGCCAGGTGGAATGAGGTAGGAATGGCTGAAGGTGCAGAGCTTGATGAGAGTTGGAAGCTTGATTGAGTATCGTAAAGTGAGGGGTTGTAAAAGACAGGGTTGGTTAGTATGGTGTTGTATGTGAGTTGGGGACCTGATTGGGTTTGGTCAAATAACAGGTTGTAAAAGTTTATGTTGGTTTGTATGGCGTTGGGGAGTCTGTTTTGATCCTGGTTAGGGTATGGATGTCAGTTATGACAAGAGTATAGAGATTGGTTATAGTCTAGGTATAGGTTTGTGTATTGATCTTGAGTTTTATTATATGAATGGAAGTTTACTTGGTTCTATTCTTGGTTCGGGTCGATTTGTTTGGAGCTTAGAGTTTCGTTTAGGGTGTTTGTTTTAGGGTTGTTGGAAGAGGGTCCATTGGATGTTAGTGTAGAGAGATTAAGGTCCCCATTATTCATGTGATGCTGGATACGCGAAGCATGTTGACAGAGGCTAGTGAAATCACGGTAGTCACTTAGTATGAGAGCACTCCGGAGAGGCTCTTGGGCATTGTTGATGACAATGTCTATAGCGTCTGTGTCATTCATGCAGTATTCTATTCGAGCGACAAGTCTTCTCCAACGACTAACAAAAGTCCTGAAGGCTTCCTCATTCTCTTATTTTGTGTTCATCAAGTCGCTAAGGGTGATATCCTCGTGCGTTATGTGTTTGTATTGGTTTAAAAATTTGTCAGCTAGGTCTTCGAAAGTTTCTATTTCAGCTAAAGGTAAGCAGTGAACCAGTTGAGGGCTTCTCCTTCCAAAGATCTCTGAAAGTAGTGGATCAGGAGCCCATGATTGGTGCAGATTGGTTGACAGTCATTACAAAACAGTGACAATTGATGGTTTGGATTTCTTATACTGTTATATTTGCTGAATTTTGGTGGTTTTAAACTAGTGGGTACGGTGAATTCAAAGTTTCGACAGAATTTGTCAAATCCGAAAGGTTGTTTTGAGCGTTCTCTTCTAACCATATATTTGTTGACGAATTGAGGGAGATTGTCTATGTTTATAATGGAATCTTTTTTAAATTTCTTAGGGTAGGATTGTCTTCGGTGGTTGTCATTGAATCAATCGCGAAAGGTATGTCTATTAGATGTTGGGAGAGTGGGGGCATGTTGAGGAGTAGGCATTCTCTCCCCTTGTCTGCTTTTCAGAGTGGCTTTTTTCAATCTATCAGTCCTTGGGCTACCGCGACTTTGTATAAATTGACAATGAATTTCCGTAAGGAATCGACTTCTTCTCCTCCTTTCATCAGCTTATGGGCAGAGAGGTCCATAATTTGGCTGGTGGTGTAGGTTTGCTCGATATCATCTCCATTGTTGTCGCTGTGATTAGTATTTTTTGGAGCGACGGGGTATTTTTCACCTTCACCGACCATGTTTATCAGAGCACGATGTCAAGCAAACTGTTGACATGGCCTAAGGCTATACTTGGGGTTCTTATTAAAGCCCCATGAGGGTGGGTCATTATCATTAGAGTTCAATTTGCAGATTGTTGACATTTTAGTTTTGAAAAAGAGTTGAGTATGCGGTGTGTGTGTGTGTGAAAAAGTAAAAAATAAAGTAGAAAAATAAACAAAAATCAAACTAATTAAATTAGGGCAACCATAACAAAGAGTTTCCCATCGCGATCGCTAGTCTGTTGGTATGCTCGTTTTCTAGGTCCCTTTAGGGTCCCAGAATTAGTGGTCCAATTTGGTCCCGAGTGGACTCTGTTTGCAATTGTTGGCGAAGGGCGATAGAATAATAAAAGGGGATAATTTTTGTGCATCTGTAAAATTATATTATTAATAGAAAGGATGAATTTTAAATGAGGAATATATAGATGGATGCAATCGCCAGTTTCAGATATTTATCGACGCTATAACACGTCACTGATCACGCTTCGCGGGGAGCAGGTTGAACTCCCTTACTGAATGTTAGCCGGCCAACTTCAGCAACTATGGGTTGCCTAAAATCTGACTAGTTTGGTTTCCTATTCCTACTGGGGATCTATTTAAAGGAGGGTGGTGGCCCACTATGCTAAGGAGGATCAGCCTCGTTCCCAGGTACCCTCCGTAAGCTCCCTAGGGCAAATCGGAGTGGCTAAGGCTAAAAAAACTCAGAGAAGGTTAGGGTCCTAATTGGCTCTAGGGGGAGAATTGGATTTCCTAGGGATTGGCTCTAAGACTGAAGGGGAGGGGGGACTTGCTCTAAGGTACTCCTTCGAGAGTCAAGGTTGGTGAGCCAGTCACCTAGCTTGACTACCCTGAGATTTCTAAAGGAGAGTCTGCACCCTGAGTGCAGCTCAACCCCTTTCTTTGAAAACCATAGAGAGAACCTTGAATGTTCAGAAAGAACAAGTTTGAGAGAGGAGATTCGTAGAAGAAAAAAATTGGTGAGTTTGGGTGTGGAGTAGAGGTCTTTTTATAGGTATATAGATAATTGTGCGCATGGGGGAATGTACGCAATTGGTCAATTGTGCGCATGGAGCCATGCGCTTAATTGAATTGCGCACATGGAATCATGCGCTTAATTCCCTGGAAATCAGTCACCAACTAGGGAATGATCGGCTGACTGGCTCAGTCGGGAATTTGAGTTCTAGTCCAACTGGGCTAATTACGCGCATGAAGTCATGTGCGTAATCGAATTGCACGCATGGAGTGATGTGCATAATTAGAAACTTTGCAGGATTCTAGGTGTCAAAATCTTGGTCCAACTTTGGGCTAATTCTGTGCAGCTCAGAACGCGCGCAATCAAATTGCACGTATGGAATGATGCACACAATTCAGGATCCTTCTGAACAAATTGCTCGCAGGTCAGCTGGTGTGCAATTGAATTGCGCTCATGGACTAAGGCGTGCAATTCAGGATCCTTCTAAACTAATTGCAGGTAGGTCAATAGGCACGCAATAAAATTGCACGCATGCTATGATGCACATAATTAAGGGGAGTCTGTGAAATTTCAGGTTAAGGATAGACCGACATTTTAGGTTAAGTATAGACAAGCAAGTAGGCAGGTCAGGACAGACAGGCATATATATTTATATGTAATGTCATTTAAGTAAATGTCACAACTCTTTTCTTTCCATTTACTTAAGATATTATATGTAAATAACGAAATACGCCCCATTTGAATTCAATAAAAATAGTCTCGGATCAAAAATCTCAAAGAATAAAATGTCAACTTTCCAGTTAAAGAACTGTGACAGCCCGGATTTTCCTTACCAAAAAATTTGTGAAGTAAGATCGAAGAGCACAATCTGATTTACAATGTCATCATGACATCATGGTACTTTGAAATCAGTACGACAACACGATCTTCACCAACTTAGGTATGCGAGAAGTTCGGCCCATCGACGTTCATTAATTCCAAGTGCAGAAGCAAAATGGAATAACAAACATGGCCTTAGAGTCTAAGGATCCTCTATCATTTGAGCCTAAAGAAAAACTATACAACCACCGGTGATGACCGACTGTCACCTAAACAGTGGTTAAAGTTATACAAAACATATATACAAGAATTTACTCCACAAAAAAAAACAATACAAAGTCTTCCAAAATGGTGTCCACACTATCTTAAGAAAAGAAAATCTTTAAGAGTAGAACTCTTTAGGAGGCAGATCCTCATCCTCCTCTAGGTTATAGTCAGGGTCCGCTGCTAATTCAGGATCAATCTTAAGGTCTACACTCAAGTCTACACTTGTACCTGTGACTTATAGTCAAAAGAGATGAGCTACAGTTCCAGCTCAATAGAGAAAATATCATTGCTAATGTACGTTTGATTCTAAGAAATATGGATCCAATAGTCAGAATCAACAACATTTCATATAAAAATATGGCTTCAAATAGGAATGACATTTTAAGCTGAAGTGCAATAACTCAAAGACATCAAAAATGAACTTTTAATGAGATTCAATACTATGCAGTTAAAATAAGAGATTTTAAGTAAACCTCTTCATCATAATGTATGACATTAAATTTAACTTAAATAATATCCTAGGCAGATAGCATTAGGAGCCCAAGTATTTTCCAGTGGGAATCCCCACCTAAACAATGTCGTTCAATGAACATTTTCGAGATGTTTGTGGTGGACCGAAAACAAATGGAACCATGCTGGTTCACAGGCAAATGCACGGGTATCCCGCCGTGCCGGTCACAGATATCCAGCCGTGTCAATCGCTGATAACCTGCCGTGTCGGTGGGGGATGCATTTGTTTGAACCATAAAACAACACACATGTTAATACTAAATCATTGTCAAAATACATAGCTTGTAACCGATTCCCGAAGGGTTCCAAATTCAGAGTCATATAGTCGTATTCAAGATTCACATTTTTAGCGAGCGTTTATATCCATAGCAAAATTGATGATCAAAGGTTTAAGTATTCATGATCAGCATGCACGCATATGCTTGAACTCATAAAACAATGCAAATTCAAAGCTTTTAATAGAGAATCACACATTTAGAAAAAATCATTCAAGTGCATTGAATTTCACCATGGAATTCATAATTCAATGTCAAGGTATGAGTGGTGATGAATTTTCCCTACCTATATGCTGGTAACACGCTTAACCGAGTGCAAGAAAATTCCATGGTACCTTGTTGACGATCTCCTGTGCTCAACTTAACTCCTAGTAAAGTCGTAGTCAAGCTCCATCTATGAAGTCACTAAGTACACTAGGATCCTCATACACTTCTTAGGTCAAGGGTTGAAGGGCACGGGTACAGGCAAACTCAACCTGACGAAGTTAAATGGTCACCCAGGATGCTCCTTCAGATTTCAAATGGCACACAATGTCGCCCGGGCTGCCCCTTCAAATTTCAAATGGCACACAAAGTCGCCCGGGCGACTTTTACTCGACCAGTTTGGCTTGTGGAAGTGGCCCGGGTGAGTTCTTAAAACCCCTTACATCTATCGCCTCGGCGAGTTTAGAAGGTCGCCCGGGCGACTTTTACCCGAAATATTAAGCCTAGAAAACTCGGACAGGCGAGTTCTCCAAGTGCTCATTCCTCCTGTTTTGAAGCCATCTCGCCATGGCGACCTCCAGTTAGCCACGACGAGCTTGATAACTTTAGAGTTCGATGCCCTTTCTTCTTCACATCGAAGACTTCCCTAATTTCTTTACATGCTACTACTAATCACATCAAAATCAAGTCTATGCCTATTCTATCTTATCAGAGCTGTAATCTCACTATCAATTTACATGCATGCAACCTTTTCGGCGATGGATTATCAAAATTATCGATCTTCGGGCTCCTCACACGTCTGATCGTCAAACTCTTTGCATGTGATCTAAATATCGATTATTTAAGTTTCTAATTCCTATACTCAATGCTCTCATAATCGGTTTGTGATATGTACCTTCTCACGTGCGGATTCTACGATCGGTGTAAAGGAGAATAAGCTCGAAAGCTTCTTCTCCATACGATGCTTTGATCACCGATCTCACGGTGTCGTAGTGGTCGAAACATCAAAGCTCTCTTACTATTGGAACAAGTTTTAGTGACTGGGGTTCAAGAGAGAGCTATGAAGGGTAACATGCTCTCTACTTTTTTTTTCCAACGAGCTCATGCATGATACTATGCGCGAGAAGTTGATTTTATACAATGGTGGTTATTTCTGTGTGTAGCCTGTCACACAAGAGTTGTCTATGGTTCCAAGGTTTGATTCCGTGTTGTGCTGGTATACCAAATTAGGGTTTGGTTCTCTAGTTATAAAATTAGATTCCTGTAAGATCCAAATCAAACCAGATCCACTACGTGATGGGCTTCTATACCTGGCTAGTTATAGCACAACAAGGCGAGTGTATGGGTCTAATTCAAGTTTCTAATTAAATTCATATGTACTCTGCCACTCAATGTACAATTGACTCCCTTTGAAACCGACTAATCGACCCCTTTGCAGCATACGACACACTGTGCGCGTCACACTCTATACCAAGTATCAACGTGGCGCTTAAAGGTTCCGACATCTCAAGGTATTACATCCTCCCCCCTTCAAGGATTTTCATCCTCGAAAATTTCACTACGTGTCTGTTAGCGTGTGCACATGTGTGTGCCATCGATACCCTCCTGGAGGTCATACTATATCGTAATTGTCAAAAGTGGGGGTTCCATGTAAATCATCACAATTTACCATTTAAGGTTTTTCTGATTCTAAGTTTGTTCCTCGATTACGTAAATCTGGGATGATTATTGTTTATAATGTGGTTGGGTAATACTCATAACCACACAAAATGATTATATATACATAGATGTTGTCTAGGATTTCAACTGGCCTAACTTTTCGTTATTGGAATCTAAGGGCTTTCCGAGAATTGGTAGAAATCGGCTTTAATCTCAAGGTATATAAATACACATTCATGGTTACAAAACTAAATTTATGCTAACCAATATTCATGCAATCACATTACAACCCAAATTTAAATATCATATAGAGGCAAAGTTGTTCAAAATCCAAAAAGAACAAACAATCAAAATTTCTAACTGTTAATAGCTAAGAATTTATACAAAACATCAGTGACTGTGACTTGTATAACTGGAAAAGAGGAATAGATACTTTACCTCTTTTTTTGGATCGTCACTGGTATGGCTGCTCACATGGAGGATCAGCAAGTCGCTCCTCACTGCATCTAGGTGCCAAGGTGGATGGTTCAGCTCCTGAACCGGCTGCCTTCCTCGTGTAGTCCGAGGTAAACCCTCGTGCCTCGGCCAGGTATGGAGGGTAGCTGGTTGAATAGGCTTTCTCCATCAGTCGCATGAGGACTTCATCTTGGAAATCAAGCCATTGGGTATCACAACATTGTCTTGACGCAGTGCTACCAGTTGGCTAAGAGTTTGTTAGTGTTGGATTTTCGCTAACCGGGCAAACTCTAATAGCGTGAGGAAGTCTCCGGGTTGTACAGGCGGCTGTTGAGGCTAGTCGAGTGCTTGTTGAGCTGGAGGTGGCTGATGTTGTTGTTCATGGACACCCTACACCACTTGTTGGTGGTGTCACACTATTAAGCTCTTCCTCAGGCTCCTGTAGCTTAAGCTCCAGTCATCCAAACTATACTTCTTTAGATTAACCGTCAATCATGCCTCATTAGATGGTATCTCAAACTCATTATCGATAGGGTCATACTGCTCTATCATTCGAGATATGAGGCGGGCGTAGGGCATAACTTTTTGCGATCGCTTCTTCATTGGTAGCATCTGTCTGTAGGCATTTTGCAATGCCATGTGCACTACTTCTGGTGCGCTAAACTAGTGGCTCCCAAAAGTGGCGTACAATGCTTGTTGAATTATTCCCCTTCGTTCACGCTCATGCCCCACGAGATAAAGGTTAGCCCGGAAGATCACGTCTAACATCCACATATCAGGAGGTAGGTCGGTCCTTCTTATCAATTAACCCATTCCATGTTCACCTTGGGTCAAATTTGCCACAATATCATGGAAGGGTACCTCACCGATGGGTGGTGCTAAACCTCCTCCCGCCTGAACGAACTCCCCGGAGGCACACATTGCCTTGGTAATGTGGTGTATGTCAAATTGAAATGGTTGGCCGTCTATCTCAGTACAAAGTGCGGATGTGTTCTCACTAAGGCGTGTTTTGGTAAAACAGTCTAACCAGCCTAGGGTAATAGTGACAATGAAAGGGCTCATGGAGGCTCTTTAGGTGAGCTTTCTCTATGTAGTTAGCTGCCCACACAGTTGTCGGTTGGTCATTGAAATGATTCCTCTCAAATGACCACTCAGGCTCAAAGGATTTGACAGCCCACCACTCCGAGGGTTGTTCTTTTGGTGGTGGTGGTGGAGGGTCGTCCATGGGTCATTTCGACGTCGTGGCCTTGACCTTGGAGGTCGGTAGCCTCTCCCGTGGAGGTCTCGAGGTGGATTGCTTCTTCAAAGCCATGCAAGATGTGGTATATATGAAGAAAAATAAAAAAACTTCAAGAGAAAGGTGGCGAAAGTTACCCCTGTCTCCTCTAGAGAACGAAGAAATGATTCTTGTGGAAGAACTTGCTCGGGCGACGATTTGGCGGCAACAATGGCACTCTTCACCCTCGGGGAGAAAATCTGACAGAGAACAGAAGAAGGAAGCCGAAAACCCCAAACCAATTCGTGCGGAATGAAGAAAAAGGGTTTTGAAACCCATATATACTCTCAAGCTCGCCCTGACGATGCCTAAAAGTCTCCCTGGCTAGATGGGTTTACTCACTGCCACTCTAAAAAGTCGCCCGGGCGAGTTTTGAGGCCAACTCGACGGGTTTTCTTTTAGTTCCCTCTACTTCCCAAGTTTCAACCTGTTGTCTTTTATTAACCTGTATTGAATCCAACCTCATAAATCTGAACAACACTATAAGGAATACCATTACAATTTGTAAACTCCCAAAGCCATACCATTTTAATAACAGTCTTTAATATTTACTCTTTGGAAATCTTATTGTCACGTACTGTGACAACTAGCGATTGTTTCTAAATTTATAGGCACATTTACTCAATTCTGCATGATGGTGGATGAAAATTTTTAGCGACTGTAACTCACTAAGATTACTAACATTTTAGAACTAGCCCCAACCGTCTGTTCTCACGTGCAAACGTTCATACATCAACAATCTCATTCGACGAGGTGTGGGTACTGATCGCGAATCTCGGCTTTGCATTCCCATATGGCTTCTGTAGTCGAGTGGTGTTGCCACCTAATCAGTACCAATGGAATCTTCTTCGTCTGCAATATTTGTTCTTTCCGATCTAAAATTTCGATCAGTTCTTCCGGTAAGGTGAGGTCCTCTTGGATTTCGACAGGCTGATAATCCAAGACGTGTGTCGGATCTCGCACATACTTTCGTAACATTGATACATGGAATATGTTGTGGATGCAAGACTGTTGTGGCGGTAAGGCGATTCAATAAGCTACTTTACCAACCTGGCCCAAAATTTCAAAAGGTCCAATGTAACATGGGTTGAGCTTTCCAGTTCGTCCGAATCGCAAGACGCCCTTAGTTGGTGAGATCTTAGTGAAGACATGTTCCCCACATTAAAAGGAAATGAGTGTTAGTATCATATGAAGGTGACTAACATAACATAAGCAATTTCAATCAAGTTCACCTGGAATTCAACATTGATTCTTTTCAGATTGGCATAACTTTTCAGCCTGCTCTGGGCGACTTTTAGTCTCTTGTGAAAGTCTTGAATGACATCATTGGTGCTCTTAATCAGTTTCTGGCCCAATAGTACACGTTCTCCAACTTCTTCCTAGTTGCTATGAGACTTACACTAACGACCGTAAAGTGCCTCGAAAGGGGCCATTTTGATGCTTGCCTAATAACTATTATTGTATGCAAATTCGATCAAGGGAAAGTGTGTATCCCATGATCCTCGAAAGTCCAACATACAGGCTCGTAGCATGTCTTCAATCACTTGGTTCACCCTTTCGGTTTACCCATCAATTTTCGGGTGGAATGCAGAGCTGAACTCTAGTTTCTATCCCATTCCCTCTTGAAAACATTGCCAAAATTGTGACGTATATAGCGGGTCCCTGTCTAACACAATGCTTGCAGGTATACCATGTAATCGCACTATCTCTTTAAGGTATAATTTTGCAAGTTTGTTTGCTGTATATCGTGTATTGTAAGGCAGGAAATGAGAGGACTTGGTTAATCGATTCACGATTACCCAAATGGTGTTGTAACCTTTTTGCATTCTCGGAAACCCGAGTATGAAGTCCATGGAGATGTTCTCCCATTTTCACTCAGGGATTGCCAATGTTTGCAATAGACCTGAAGGATGGCAATGGTCAACTTTCACTTGCTGGCACACTAAACATTTCGCTACGTATTCAACGACTTCTCTCTTTAACTGTTTCCACAAGTAATTTTCTTGAGATCTTGATACATTTTAGTGCTCTTTGGGTGGATAGCGTACTTTGACTTGTGCGCCTCGTCCAATATCTCATGTCGTAGATCGGTGTCGGCTGGTATGCATAGTCTGCCCTTGAACACTAATTATTCGTCCTCCTTGATGGAGAAATCGGGTCATTTTCTCTCAACTGTTTCCCGTCTGATGGCCATAAGTTCTACATTGGTAAATTACATTTCACGGACCTTGTCGAAAAGTGTTGATCAAATGGAAGTGTTGGCCATTAAGGCTCCAGATTCCATGACATCGAATGTTGTCTCAGTTAGTGCCAAGTCCTCCAGTAGCTGCCATCTTTGAATCCTTGTGACAAGGTGTGACAAGAGATAAAATGACTTTCGGCTAAGGACATCTGCCACCACGTTGGCCTTACCTAGATGGTACTAAATGGAGCAGTCATAATCTTTAAGAAACTCCATCCATCTCCTCTGTCTCAGATTCAGGCCCTTCAAAGTGAAGAGATATTTGAGGCTCTTGTGGTCGGTGAATATCTCAAAGGTTTCACCTTAAAGGTGGTCCCTCCATATCTTCAAGGCAAAAGTAATTGTTGCTAGCTCGAGATCGTGAGTGGGGTAATTCCTTTCATTGTCCTTCAACTGCCACGAATCATAGGCAATGACTTTATCATTCTGGTTCAATACACAGCCCAATCCACTATGGAATGCGTCACTGAATATCACAAATCCGTCAATGCCTGATGGTATGGCGAGCACTGATGCTGAGGTTAATCTTCTCTTGAGCTCTTGAAAGATCTGTTCTCACACCTCGGTCCACTCGAATTTGGCATTCTTCCTGGTGAATTGTGTGAGTGGTCCAACATTCTTGGGGAAACCTTGCACGAATCTCCGATAGTATCTAGCTAATCCTAGGAAGTTGTAGATTTCTTTCATAGTTTTTGGCTTCTCCCACTTCACGATGACCTCTATCTTGGTTGGGTCCACTTCCATGCCTGTGTGAAATGACATGCCCCAGAAAACTCACTTGCTTTATTCAGAACTCACACTTGCTTAGCTTCGCATAGAGCTGGTGATCTCAGAGTGTTTGGATAGCTAGGCATAAGTGACGCCCGTGTTCTTCTTTCATCTTTGAGTAGATAAGAATATCATCCACAAAGACCACCACACACTGATCCAGATAAGGTTAGAAAACCCTGTTCATCAAGTCCATGAAAGATGTTGGAGCATTTGTCATCCCAAATGCCATCATTAGGATTTCACAGTGGCCATACCTCCTACGGAAGGCTGTTTTAGGTATATCCTCAGCTTTCACCCTCAATTGGTGATAACCAGATCTCAAGTCTATTTTGGAGAAGAACTTCGCTCCCTGAGTTTGATAGAAGAGATCATCAATTCTAGGGAGTGGGTGGTGGTTTTTATAGTGAGCTTGTTCAACTGTCGATAGTCGATGTAGAGTCACATGGATCCATCCTTGTTTTTGACAAATAGTACTGGTCCTCCCCATGGCAAAACACTCGACCTGATGAACTCCTTATCGAGAAGTTATTCCAATTGCTCCGTGAGTTCCTTCAACTCCAATGGTGCCATACGATATGGTGCTTTTAACACTGGTTTTGCTCCCAGAGCTAAGTTCACTGCAACTCGACTTCTCTGTCTAGTGGTAGACCCGATAACTCTTCCGAAAACACCTCCGGAAAGTCACACACTATAGGGATCTCAATAGGGTTAGCTTTTTCCTCCTTCTCTTCTTGTAAAAATGTTGTGCGACCGTGGATCCTCTCGAACCCGTCGCGGCGATGCGCTCACCTTGGATAAAATATAGAGTCGCCACCCGGAGCTTTTGGTGACCCTGGAAACCTTCAAATCGATATTTTGAGTACCGAAGTGCTAAATATGACTCTGATTTACCGATCTTTGCCAAAGGCTCTAGGGTAGGGGCTTCAGTTATCGATCGGGAAGGGTTTAGGCACCCGACCAACCCGCACGTAGCGGTCTCTATCTATGGCCAAAATAAAAATAAAAAGGGCGGAGTTTCCCCTTGCCCGAAGGCAATACGGTCCTATCAAGCTTTGAGCCAAACCGAAATTTCGGCGGCGTAACGGCTTGAATCCTTGGACGGAGGAGACACCAAGAAGGTAGAGGAAGAGAGGGGTGAGCCGAAGCTCACGGGCCCTTGTTGCACCGTGGAAGATCTTCACTTTGGCGTGCTTCTAATGGCTTAAATGGTGTGAAAATGGGTTCTAATGCTAGGATTCAATAAAGTAGGGGGTGTAGAGTGAAGCTAGAGGCTAGGTTTTAGCTAAAGGGAGTGATCTAATGGTGGAAATAGATTGGAAAAGATGAACTAAGCTTGCTGGAATTCTGGAAAATGAGTGCACTTTCTCTCACTAGGGTTCTCTCTTGGGCTCCAAATCCTTAACCTCCAATTTCTTCTAACCCTTAAGGAAGAAGGACGCCTCTCTATTTATAGAGAAGGGATGGGTTAGGGGCTTACTTAAGAGCTAATTGGTTTAGCAATTAGGTAAACCCCCATCTAAGGTTTTTTGGGTTTTCAAGGTCCTAGGGTTTTGGGAAACTGATTTCAATGCCGGATGATGGGGTGAGACCATGGGTGACTTAAAGGTTGCCAATAAGCTCAAAGGGGGTGCAACCAATCTCAAGACACCCACCTCATCCAAGGGGATGGTCAAAGGGTCAAACTAGATGGAGGAAATCTGAGCTACTGATGACAGTTACTGTAGCTAAGCTGGGCGTATATATTATATATGCCCAGTTTAGGAACAGTAATTTTCACCAAAATTAGGGGAGTTTTGAGAAGATGAAACCCGTGGTGGGTCCCACCTATACTGGGCGTATATATTATATACGCCCGACCAAATTTTCCTTAATAGGCAGGATATAATATATACGCTGAACAACTGGGTAAAATGATCATGTATGTAATATCTACGCCTGTGTAAAATTCATGATTTTATGTGAAACTTAAAACGGCCATAACTTTTGAACCGTAGCTCCAAATTGGGTGATCTTTGGCTTGTTGGAAATCTGGAGAAGTCCTCTTTCCAATGGTATATGGGTCATTTATGGTACTAGTTTGTGTGAAATTCTGTAGCTCTCCTCCCATCAACCGCCAGAAGGGTTTAAGTTAGGTATGGGAAGGGATTCTAGGGTGTAGGGGTGACTTCTAAGGATTGGGGGAATGGCTCTAAAGGTCTTAGGGTGATTTCTACTGGTCTAGGTAGGTTCCTAAGGGTTCAAGGGGGTGCCATCCGAAGCACAGGGGTACATCTCTCCCAATGTATAGATTGATCGGGCCTTGGGCCGAATTTGGGTGTCTACAGATGCCCCTCTTTGGTATTCGATCACTAATGATCGGATGCCAAAGACGAGAGACATCCGAAGAGGTCCAAGGCATGTTTGATGGGTTCGCCTGGTTCAACTCAATTCTCAAACATCCATGGTGGTGGTGAGTGTACGTAAGCCCTCTCATTTCGGGATATCGTCCGTACCTCGAAGCTAACACTCCCCAATCGCATTGCGACATTACTGGGCATAACTGCGATGATCACAAAAAGTGTAAGCCCGCTAGCCGGGATATCATCCACTTCCTAAGGGAAATGATAGATTTGTGATGTTGAGTCTTAATCTAAACCAGACAGCTTCATGAAACGGGATGATCGATCTATGCTTCGAAATTGATGCGAAGCACACAAAGAGAAGGCCTTCAAACTGTGTCCAACCCTATGGGATAATGAAAGCTCCATTGGGTTGGCCACTGGTGCCCTTACCTAGGTAAGGCTCGGAGTTGCTGGGCGAACCCATCAACCTCGAGGTTGCTTTAGCATGATTTACCCGAGTGGAGCGAATATTGATGTCGCAACACCTCTTGGGAATGCATGCCCATTTTCTGAATAAATTTTTTTGTGTTATTTTCCGAATTTTCTTTTGTTTCAAGGCCTCTAAGCAGAGCTCAATGACCTCTGACAACTTTATTTTTGCACAACTCTTTAAGTGGATCAAATGTCAATTGATACGCTTTAAGAATGTGTGTGCTTTGCCAGGGATAGGTGCACCTAGGGGATGTGCTCGTTCCAGTGGTGAGGTGCCCCTGATTCACACGGACCGGAGTGCTTTAACTCGAGACAAAGCTAAAGATCGAGCTAGAACCAAACATCCCTCGAAAGAGATGGCTAATTTCTAGCCTCTGTCCCTAATGAAATCACATCTTACTAACTATGCACAAACAGACACCCATCAGGGGCGGTAAGCAGCAAATAGGCGCGAACAGAAGCCTCGACCCTAAGGTACAATTTACGAGGACAACGACCATCCTACGGATACCCAGACTCAAGTGCGTACATTCAACAGGGACACCGTGCCTATACATGTTTTAAGCCTATGTAAAAGGAAATAAAAAGGGAAAAGGGCCCTTTGGTCTGTAAGTTTGCACATAGTTTGGTTGGTTGTAATTTCACTTTTGGCGGGTCAGTTTCGACTGATAATAGACTCTTCGAATGGTCTGAAGTTGGGGGCACTCTTGGTCAATATCAATCCGAAGGCGGATGACCAGAGTGAATGCGTGGAAGGTGGGGTCAACCCACTCAGGGTTTTTACTAAGCAGCAACAAGTTGTTATTTCTTCTCCTTTCCTTTCTTCTTTTTTTTCTTCCTTTTTATTTTATTTTATTTTGATTGAGACTCCGGGCATGCTCAAACTGCCTTTATTTCTGCACGTATCCTTAGGCGAATAAACTTGCCATGTTGATATACCTTAGGGACGTGTGCATTCTGGTGATGGGTTCTTGGTTTGCCTGCCGGATCAGGCCTTGACTTCTGCTGGGGGAGATCTGGGGCTAAGTGTATGCTCCCGGTGATGAATGAAGTTCATTTGCCTGTCGGATCAGGTACAAAGTGTCCCTGCACGAGACGGGGCTCGAGAACTTTCGGGTGAACCCGAACGTTCCGAATTGATATAACACGGCTCTCGGGGTGGGACAAACAGACGTTGCGACATCCTTGTGAGAACCAGCATTGTATTTTTTCTTTTTTTCTTTCTCTTTTATTTTTTTCTCTTTTTTTAATTTTGTGGGCGCATTAGGTGGGCGCCTACGGATCTGGATCCGTTTGTTGTAACACGGTCCCTTTGGGCCAATCGAAGGAAACTCCAAGGGTCATTTGGGGATGCGTGCACCATGGCCGACGACACGTGGGCCTCGAAGGGGGTCCGTATCGAGGTCCATAGCATACAAGGGGGCCGTTGGGCCTTAAAATCGAAAAAGGGAGGTCGGGCAGTTTAAAAACTGCCATTTTTGGTCGGGCGTATATAATATATACGCCTGACCAAAATCTGACGAAAAATGGTCGGGCGTATATATTATATACGCCCGTCTAAAATCTGGCAGTTACGAACTGCCCAAGCTCGAGCACAAAAGGGGCCCCCCTTTTCAAATTCTCTCCTCCTCCCTCCTTTCTTCTTGAGTCCGGGACAACCCCTTAGGGTTTTTTTTTTTATTTGGCTTGAATTCCATTACCGACGGTCGCGGGTGTGGATCGAAAGGTGCTTATCCTCCGCCACTCTTCGTTTTTTCTCCCCCATTGAAGGTAACCATTACCTTCCCTTACTTTCTCTTTGTATTTTGATAATATTATTGTTTTTCGTTTGATGCTTTTCTTTTTCTCTCTCTTTTTTCTTTTTTTTTTTATGGTGAAATGCTTTTTTTTTTTTTTTTTTCCATTTAAACATATGTGATGCCTATGTTCCATTTCTCTCGGTTTTGTTGTTTTTTTTTGTTTTCCTTTAGGCCTATTTTTTTTCATCTATCATTTATTCATCTCATCCTATTTTCTCTTTCTTTTTTTTTGTTTTCGATGGATTAGCGCATCTTATTTTTTTTGTATTAGCACACTCGCACATGGTTTTGTTTTTTTATTTGTTTATTTTTTTTTTATACACACATATCTCTTTTTTTTGGATTAGTACCCACACACACATGATTTTTTTTTTATTTTTTTTTTAGTTTAGTACACACACACACACACACATCTCTCTTTTTTTTTTTGGTTTTGGATTAGTATTCATACACACATGTTTTTTTTTTTAAGTCTAGTACACACACACATCTCTCTTTTTTTGGTTTTGGATTAGTATTCATACACACATGTTTTTTTTTTTAAGTCTAGTACACACACACATCTCTCTTTTTTTGGTTTTGGATTAGTATTCATACACACATGTTTTTTTTTTTTTTAGTCTAGTACTCACACACACACATCTCTCTTTTTTTTGGTTTTGGATTAGTATTCATACACACATGTTTTTTTTTTTTAGTCTAGTACACACACACACACATCTCTCTTTTTTTTGGTTTTGGATTAGTATTCATACACACATGTTTTCTTTTTAGTCTAGTACACACACAAACACATCTCTCTTTTTTTTTTGGTTTTGGATTAGTATTTATACACACATGTTTTTTTTGTTTTAGTCTAGGACACACACACACACATCTCTCTTTTTTTTGGTTTTGGATTAGTATTCATACACACATGTTTTTTTTTTTTATTATTCTTTGGATTAGTGCATATACATATTTTTCTCTTTCTTCTTTTTTTGTTGGCAACCCCTCATATGCCGATGCGTCTCATGTTTTCAGGATGTCTGGTGACGAGGGGCATGATCAGCAAGAAGGGCCGGAAATGGCCTACGGCTCCCGTGGGGAACAGTTCATTGTGTCTCAGCGCTCCTCCCAGCCTTGGTATAAGATGCAAGGCGAGGCCGCCCACACTGGCCTCCTCTACTGCTAGCACACCCATATGTCCAACTTTAGGATCGTTGGTCAGGTAAACAGATGGACCCCCTCCTCCTTTCCGCTTTTGTTTTCCTTTGATGCCCTCATTATATCTCCCTGCCCCTATCTGACTGATGCCTTTTGCTTGCAGCCCCTGCCGCACATTATGTTCCGAGGCGGTTGGTTTGACCTCCAGCGTCTTGTGCTTTACCTTCCCCCAGTGGTGAAGGACCTACTCATTGCGGCCGGTTTTCGGGACTTCATTTCGTGCCCCGCTATAAGAGCTGATACGGCCTATTTAAAGGCACTGATAGAGCGTTTTCGCCCCGAGACGATGACATTCCACATGGCCATGGCAGAGATGGCCTTCACACGGGCGGATTGGTCTATGATCACCGGGTCCGACGGAGGTGCTGCGTGGTACCTACACTTTGCACCGGGTAGGGAGGAGGTGATTCAGCTGCTAGGGGCCTACCCGTCCTCAGGGAACGTTCGGGGCCTAATGAGTTGGTGGACCAGGGGCAGCCCGACATGGAAATTTACATCGAGCCTGCGCGCGCACTTATGCTGGCCCGCATCTCCTTACTGTTCCTCCTGGGCAAGACTCTCCTCTCCAACACCAGTGGAGGGCGAGTCTCTTTGTCCCTGCTCAGCTTGATGGTGAACTGGGAGACCATGCATCGATTCGATTGGGGCGGCGCTGGCTATGCCGTACTCATGTCCAGCCTAAAGCGGGCCGTTCTTGGGGAGTCTAGCTCCATTGTGGGTTTCTGGCCTGCCATCTAGGTATTTTATCTTTTGTTTTCAGTTCATTCAATTTTCTTTTATAGCATACATCCTCATCTCACGCTTTCTCGTGCAGGGTACCTTCACTTTCGGTGGTCGCCCTCGCTTGATCGACATTGCTACGTTCCCCCTTATGAGTAACTGGCATGTGGGTCACCGTCGGGACCTAGGTATGAAGCATTTGGAGTTAGGACTGCGCTCTCAGTTCGACTTGCTGATCCCAGAGTAGGTAAAACAATTCCCTTTTTGTAAATTTGGTAGCTCAGCTTCTGTATGCTAGGGGTTCTGATCAAATGTGCGCCTCCCCTTCCAATTTTTCTTCTTTTGCAGGTCATCCTCGACCCTTACATAGGATCCCCCTTCTGGAATTTGGCCTCAGTGGTCCCCTCTCATCTTTTGTTGGACCGTCGTATCATCTTTCTCTACGGGTCCTGGACTAGGGCCTACTATTTAGGGGAGAGAGCGGTTCATCAGTATCGCCCTCTCTTTGCCGTGCCCCAAGATCCTCCCGCCGACGTGTTGGCCCCAGAGGGCTCCATTGATGAGCTCACTGCTCACTTCCTTCATCATGGGGTGCCTATCGATGACCTTCTCCTGCCCGGGGGGTATCAGTCTTGGTACGACTCCTTGCCCTATCATTTCTTCTTTTGCGCGCTCTGCACAGTGCTAACTTTTTAGCTTTTGGCGGGCCGTGATCTCACGTAATGCCCCTTTTCTTCTTTCATTCAGCAGCTTTCATGTGGTTACTTTGATTGACCTGTCGCCCTTAATGATAAAATATTTCTTTCTACAGTTTGAGCAGGGCGGTGACTCAGATGAGGGGGAAGAGGAGGCCGCTCCCTATGATGCAACAGGTGCTGGACCTTCTGATCCTTCCGGGGTTGGTGCCCCTAGTGTGGCTTCAGGTGCTGGACTCTCTGACCCTTCTGGTGCCGGTGCTTCTGGTAGCTCGCCCGTCGAGGTCTAGGGGACCTTCAAGTACCTGGATGATGTCTTTTTGTCACGCGTGTGTGCCGACGTGGCTGAAAAGGCATGGATTTCTGCTGAAGCTATCCAGGTCCCACCTCCCGAGCTAATTCCTAGGGTAATCTCTATCTTGTTGCTCTGTTCTTTTTCCCCTTGAATTATGCTGATGGCCTGTGTGACTAACACCTCCTTTTTCTTACTGGCCAGGATTATGAGTCGGCAGTGAGTCAGGCCGAGTACTACCGTAACCTCGTTGGGCTTAGGGAGACCGAAGTGGTGAGTGAATGCTGGCCCAACCTAGTCATTTCCCTAGTTTACTTTCCGCCTATTTCTCTATCTGATGGCTTTTGGTGTCCCCCTGCAGCGTGCTCTTGAAAAGGAGTCGCGCTCCTTGCTTAGCAGTATCTCTCAGGCATGGACTCGGGTGGGGGAGACCCGTACCTTTGAAAGTGTGAGCCGGCACCGGAAGAAGTCGAAGGGGGCTGCCCAGCACATTTGACATAATGAAATAGTTTAGGCTTGGCTTTATTTGGGGATATGTAATAACAACAATTTTTTTTGTTTAGTTTTTTGTTTGGATGGTTTATAATTTTTTTGGTTTATATGAATGTTTTATTTGGGTATTCCTTTGCTTTGGTGGTTTCCTTTCTCTTTTCCTTGCTTGGAATGGATTGGCACCTCTCCAATGATGAGGTTGATCATGCAGGTGACTCTTCGTATGTGACCTATGGGCGGCGCACCACCCGGGTGTTTCTCATGGGTGTGGCATGGCCGCCCATGTGCGCTCTTGCGACGAAAAGGTGGGCCAAAATAAATTACGTCCCTCCTTGGGAAAAGAAATAGACCAGTGTGAAGGGGGCTTTTACTAAATTATGGCGTATATATTATATACGCCAGGCCAACATTCAGCAATCAATAGCCAGGCGTATATATTATATACGCCTGACCAATCCTCAACAAAAATGGCCGGGCGTATATATTATATACGCCCGGCAAAATTTGTTCGAAATTTGCCTTGGCATATATAATATATACGCCGGCTATACACTATACCCAGCGGGCTCCTTATAACCCGCGCCTGGTTCCATCCTTATCTCCTCTTTTACTTTGGTTTGGCTGTTTTTCCCCTCCTTTTATTTCCTTTCTCTCCCCTCTTTTTCTAGCGGGTCCATCGCCATATATTGACCGATAAAGAACCTCTTTGCACGCCGATGGACCTGCCTTCAAAAGGGGGCCCAAGCTTTTATACAGGGACCGGTATACTTCCTTGTTTGGACCCGGGGCCCAGCTTTTTGCAAAAATGGCATGATAGTTTGGCCGAGAGTGAGCTTGCTATTCTGAATGGCCTCGGGTTGTCCCGTCTTTCTTCTCTCCTCGCTGTTCCTCTGTTGCCCAACCTACTACAGGCAGCTTTGGCATCATGGGACCATAGGGCCCATGATTTTAAATTTGGGTCTAGGGAGCTGACCCCAACTTTGGAAGAGTTAGCCTCCCTCACAGGCTTGAAGATGCATCGAGGCCTTGCCAAAGTAGTTCCCAAACCGGGGTATGCAAAGGCGGTCCACGCGGTCCTTGGCTTGAAGAAGGGTGGATATGAGAAATGTTTCGCCGGAGGGCCCACCAGGTGTTCGGTGAAATTCCTGAGAGAACTTTTCGGTGATTCGAGCCTTCGAAAGTTGCCTATTCGAGATCCCTTCAATGTGAAGGCCTTCGCTCTTTATTTGCTGTCGGAGGTTCTCTTCTTCACTGGGGGTGAGAGCTTTTCCCTTGGGCTATGTGATGTTTTGACTGAACTGGAGGGAGGTCGCTCATTGGTACACCTGGTCTTGGCGGAGATGTAGCGAGGCTTGGATGCTGCGGCCTCGGGCCGGGTTGGGATTTTCAGCGGGAGCCCGCTTCTTGTTCAGATCTAGTTAGGAGAGCATTTGGCTATCATGGGGCCTGTGCCGAGATTCCGCTTGATTAGAGGGGATGTGGCTCTGGGTTTTCTGATCCGGAGTTCGAGACTGCCTGGTGGGAGCGTCGAGGAACTGAGCCTGTGGCTATCTGATGCAGAGATGACCGGGCAACTTCCCAGGACGGACGGCACTTTTCCGATTGTTCGCTCTCAGGATTTTGAGGGCATCACACTTTTGGGGCTGACCGATAGCACATACTACTTCCCATCTCGGGTGCTCCACCAATTCGGGTATACTCAGCATGTGCCGTGCACCGCGAGGCCACCCCTGTGCTCTCTGATATTCTCTCGCGGTTCTCTTAGTGATCTTGATCGCATAGCTGCCCTCTGGGAAACCCGCCAATCGGCGCACATGTGTAGCTTGGTTCAAGGGGGCGTGTCTCTCCGGGTTACGAGGGTTGGCTAGTATCTGAGGAATTACCTACTCCTAGCCCAGCTTCGGAAGATGTGGTAGAGACAGGGCCCTGACCATGTAAGGAAGCGATGCTTCGGACCTGGATCAAGTCCCTTTCCGTAGAGAGGCTGGCTTTGATCGAGACTTTGGAGAAAGAAAGGGTCAGAGCTGATATTGCGGAGGTGAGAGCCGCTACAGCCGAGAGCGAGGTTCTTCGGTTGACTGGTCTTTTGACTGAGTCCCGCAGCAGTGAAAGCTTCACGAGACGGGAAGAGTCTTCATGGTAGGTGGATGTCGATCGAAATGCCCGAGGACTCCCTTATTCAGATTAGCGCTTTGAAGCGTGCTCCTGGCCCTTGACCTATTCCTGCACATATCATAGATCATATATACGGGGGGGAAAGCCCCCTATCAGAGATCTCTTTTTGGGTTATCTTTTTCTGTTCTTTTCTTCTTCTTTTTTTTTCATATATACACAACTATATATATTTTGGGTTTTGCTTTTTGTTGTAAAGAAATCAGCAAAAATAGAAAGTGTGTCATGTCGTTATCTTTTTGGGACGTGACACTCAGCGGGCAACACTTGTAAAGAAAGGGAATGAAATCTATACATGCGCTCTTGTTTTTCTTTTGGTAATTCTGCAATGTAAGACTTTTTATGGGATTTTTTCTTTTTTTTCACCTAGTGGGGTTTCTCTTTTTTTTGTTTTTGGAATTTTCTCCTCCACAGTGTGTGGTTTTTTTATGGAAAAGAGTAATCTATTTTCTTTTTGGAATTTTCTTCCTCGCGGGGTGAGGCTTTTAATGGGAAAGGGAAATCTATTATCTTTTTTGGAATTTTCTTCCTCACAGGGTGAGGTTTTTTATGGGAAAGGGAAATCTATTATCTTTTTTGGAATTTTCTTCCTCACAGGGTGAGGTATTTTATGGGAAAGAGAAATCTATTATCTTTTTTGGAATTTTCTTCCTCACAGGGTGAGGTTTTTTATGGGAAAGGAAAATCTATTATCTTTTTTGGAATTTTCTTCCTCACAGGGTGAGGTTTTTTATGGGAAAGGAAAATCTATTATCTTTTTTGGAATTTTCTTCCTCACAGGGTGAGGTTTTTTATGGGAAAGGGAAATCTATTATCTTTTTTGGAATTTTCTTCCTCACAGGGTGAGGTTTTTTATGGGAAAGGGAAATCTATTATCTTTTTTGGAATTTTTCTCCCTCACAGGGTGAGGTTTTTTATGGAGCCAAACCAGTGGGTCCTATTTTGAGCATGGTCGAACCCTGTTGGTGAGGCACAGGTTTTTTCCTTTAAACATGGGAAGGTTAGCTGCCCTGCGATTGGTTCAGCCCTCTGTCTTTCCTTTTGGTCATGCGTCAGACGCTGCGGTAGAGATGACATACTTGATTGGGATCTGATCCAATTTCCAACAGGAGTGGCCCATCAAAGGGGAGAAGAGGCTTAAGGGATCCAAACTGAAATAGGAGGGCTAGGACAGATCTTCTTCTAATCTCTCTTTTCTTGACATTTTTTGCTCATAGCGCCCAAGACGGGTTTTCGCCATGCCTGTCATCCCTGTTTTTACCCGTAGCGCCCTTTCGGGTTTTCACCACGTCCATGGGTTCGCTCTCTTACCCTAGGTGCCCTTTCAGGTTTTCACCTGGTCCATGTGAGTTCGCTGTTTTTACCCGTGGCACCCTTTCGGGTTTTCACCACGTTCGTCTTGCTTTGAACTCCAATTATTTTTTTTCTTCTTTTTTTTTTCTTTTTTTTTTCTTCTTTTCTTTTCTCTCAAGAACCAGAAAGCCACGACATGGGCGTCGATTCCGTCATAGCCGGCTGAATGAAGTTCTGTGTGGTTTGTTAACTCGGCTTATTCGGATGCAGTAGATGTTATAACCGCTTGTGGACCTTAAAGAGGGCTTTCTTCCGGGTTGTAATGTGGTTGGGGTTCAAACAGGTTGGGTTTTTTTGGGGATTTGGATCTAAGTTTGGGGTGATTTCTAGATTCGGGGACTCCTTTTCTTTTAGGGGGCTTTTTATGCCCCAGTCATCATTCATTTTTTTTGGGGTTTTTTGTTTTTTTTTTTTTTTTTTTTTTGGGTACCCCTCTTTTTCTTTGTTGCCCCTTTTTTTTTGGGGGGGCGCCTTCTCCTTCTTTTTTTTTGTTTGGATTTTTCCTCCCTTCTCTTCTTCTTCTTTTTTGGAATTTTGGGTGGGGTATATGAAAGAAATGGTTGTTGGCCCGAAGTGTGTAGCGAAAAGGGGTGAAGGTTTTCAAGGAATATTTTTTTGTTGGCCACTTGACTTTGAAATGATGGCCTCTTTTATGGGGCCCTTAAGCGGTCACACATCTACTTTTATCAAAACTTACCTTGTCCCAAGACCTATGAGTAAAACTTACGGAGGTATCCAGCGTTGATGGGCTCGGGAAAGTGATCTCCGTCCATGGTGGCGAGGCGAACAGTGTATCCTGGCAGAACCTCTCGGATGACGTAGGGTCCTTCCCAATTTGGCCTAATCTTCCCTCTCGGATCGGTGTGGAGAGACGGAAAAATTTTCTTCAGTACAGTGTCTCCTATCTTCAGGTCTCGACCGTGGACGGGCTTATTGTAAGCACGTGCAATTCTCCTCTGATAGACCTGAGTGTGGCACAAGGCTAGGAGTCTGTTCTCATCAATTAGATCTAGCTGTTCAAAACGGGCTCTTTCCCTCTCAGCTTCAGGTAGATGGGATTCTAAAAGGATACGGAGTGACGGTACCTTGACCTCAACGGGTAGCACGGCCTCGGTCCCATACACAAGGGAGAATGGTGTTGCCCCTGCTGCGGTGCGGATAGACGTTCTATAGGCCCAAAGTGTGAAGGGTAACTGCTCACTCCAATCTCTGTAAGTAACTACCATCTTCTCCAGGAAGCGGATCAGAGTTTTGTTGGCTACCTCTACGGCTCCATTCGTCTGAGGCCTCTACGGGGATGAACGATTATGCTTGATCTTGAACCGCTCACACAAGGCCCGGATGCGCCTATTAGCGAAATTAGTGCCATTATCAGTGATGATATCTTTGGGTACGCCGAATCTGCAAATGATGTTGTTCTTGATGAACTTCTCAACATGGCTAGCTTTAATGCTCGTTTAGGAGGCCGCCTCTACCCATTTTGTAAAGTATTCCACAGCGACGAGGATGAATTGATGTCCATTGGAAGCCTTAGGATTGACCTTCCCGACGACGTCGAGACCCGTGTGGCGAATGGCAAGGGGTGCCATCTGCAAGTCAATGGCCGGAGCGTGTATTAGGCTGGAGTGCTCTTGGCATTTGTAGCACTTCTGTACGTGCTTGCAGCAATCAGTCTCCAAAGTAGTCCAAAAGTATCCTTGCCTTAGAATTTTCTTAGCAAGCATGTGACCGCTGACATGGGCTCCGCAGACCCCCTCATGAATCTCCTTCATGATCTCAACCGCTTCTTTCTGGGTTAGGTATCAGAGCAAAATATTGTCGTGAGACCGTCTATACAGGAGATCGCCGCAGATGACATAGTTTGTTGCCAATCGTTGGATGGTGCGTTTGTCTACCTTTGATGTTCCTTCCGGGACAGTTCGGGTCTTGAGGAAATTCTTGATGTCTGAGAACCAGGGTGGTTAATCCTCTATCTCCGTAAGTCCTTCGATTAGGTGACAGAAAGCCGGTTCGTTCCTCTGCTCTATTATGATTGACTTCATCACCACTCCATATGGAATCTCAACCATAGAGGCCAGGGTAGCCAGGGCGTCAGCAAATCGATTTCTTGCTCGTGGCACATAAGAGAAGGTGATTCCTCAAAGCAAGTTATCAGATCCTCCAGATGTTCATGGTATGGGATCAGTTTCTCATCCTTGGTCTTCCAATCCCCGTTGGTTTGGCATATAATTAACTGTGAATCTCTAAAGACCCTAAGGTGAGTTATATTTAGATCAAGAGCTGCCTGTAAACCAGCTGTACAGGCCTCATACTCGGCCATATTGTTGGTGCAGGGGAAGTTCAATTTGATTGAGATGGGTATATGAGATCCTTTTGGCGAGATAAGAATGGTGCCAACTCCTTGGCCTTCAACATGCAATGCCCCATCGAAGTGCATTACCTAGGGCTCCTCCATTTCCTCTGTATCTTCGTCGGTCATGAACAAAATGTCTTCATCGAGGAATTCGGTCCTTAGAGGCTCATAGTTCGGCAGAGGGTTCTCAGCAATATGATCGGCGAGTGCTTGCCCCTTAAACGACTTCTGGGTGACATAAGTAATGTCAAACTCGGATAGGAGTAGTTGCCAATGTGTGGTTCGGCCAGTGAGAGCAGTTTTCTCGAATAGGTACTTCAACGGATCCATCCGTGCTAGAAGTAGAACAGCCTGGGATAACAGGTAGTGTCGAAGTCTCTGAGTAGCCCAAACGAGCCCCAGGCATGCTTTCTCCAGATGAGAATAGCACGTCTCGTAATCAGTGAATTTCTTGCTTAGGTAATAGATGGCCTGCTCTCTTCTTCCCGTCTCATCATGCTGTCCTAACACAGCCCATGGAAAACTCAGTCATGGACAAGTACATTATCAGGGGTCTATCGGGTACAGGTGGTACCAATATCGGAGGTTTCAGGAGATAACCTTTAATCTTGTCGAATGCAACCTGGCAGTCATCATTCCACTCAACTGGTGAGTCCTTTCTCAGTAGCTTGAAGATTGGTGCTCATATCGGAGTTAACTGTGTGATGAATCGGCTGATGTACTAGATCCTTCCTAAGAAGCCTCTGACTTCCTTCTCTGTAGACGGTGGTGGCAACTCAATGATGGCCTTGATCTTGGTCGGATCAACCTCGATCCCTCTCCTACTGACAATAAAGCCCAGTAGCTTTCTGAACATAGCGCCAAACGCACATTTCTGGGGATTCAACCGCAATCTGTATTTTCTCAGCCTCTCGAATAGCTTCTGCAGGTTTATCAAGTGGTCCTCCCTTTCTGGTGATTTGGCAATTATGTCGTCGACGTATACTTCGATCTCTCGGTGCATCATGTCGTGGAATAGGGTCGTCATTGCTCTTTGATAGGTTGCCCCAGCATTCTTCAGCCCGAATGGCATTACTTTGTAGCAGAAGGTTCCCCAGGGGGTAATGAACGTTGTCTTCACGCGATCAACCTTTGCCATCTTTATCTGATTGTATCCTGAGAATCCATCCATAAACGAGAGCATCCAGTGCTTTGCAGTGTTATCGACCAAGATGTCGATGTGTGGTAGTGGGAAATCATCCTTAGGGCTCGCCTTGTTGAGATTTCGGAAGTCGATACACATTCGAACCTTTCTATCCTTCTTTGGTACGGGGACGATATTGGCTAGCCACTGTGGGTACTTGGATACCATGAGGAAACCTGCGTCATACTATTTAATGACCTCATCCTTCACCTTCAACATCCATTTCTCAGCTTCTATTTCACAGGCTTAACATCGGGGCAGAGTGGCAACTCATGCTCAACCAGATCGGTATCCAAACCAGGCATGTCTTCATACGACCATGCGAAGACGTCTTCGTATGACCGAAGGAAGTCTATCATACCTTCCCTCTCCAGACAAATGACGTTCTAATTTTTGGTATTTACGGGGTCTCTGTGGTGCCCAAATTGACGTCCTCTGTCTCTTCGACGATCGAGGTAGGGCCATGCTCAAAATCAACAAATTGTTTCAGGAGCTCATTAGGGAGCTCGTCGGTTGGGCCTTCCTCGTCCAGACTCGTGACTCCTACCTCTTCTTGTATTTCTGCAGGGAAGGGGTTGGCTTCACGTGGGACGGGTATCATGACATTGATTTTAACTTTATTGGGAATTTTAAAGGACAATATTTTTGAAATTGGTATTTTTTCTATTTTTATTATCTTTTGTATTTTTTCGGAGGTCAGCCCCTGGCGAGGTGGATCTCTATATATACAAGGTAGAGTGGTCTAGAGGCTAAACTCACTTTTTACAGGTTGTTTTTTTTTGGAGAGTCGGTGCCACTTTCATGGCATTTGGCTGCTCTCAAGAGTTGGGGCAAGGATGCCCAGTTACTCACCTGCGAGGCTTGGCCTTTACCTCTTTGATCAGGAGCGACATCGGTAGGCTCTTGCATTTCTTCCCTCAACATATTTACAGAGGGATCCTCCGGGACCTTATCCTCTACAGTTAGGAGGGGCCCAGAGTGGTTGGTGCTGGAGTGAGGAGTGGATCGGGGCACTTCTTCCTCAAACAAGGAAAGGGCGGCTAAGTCCATTTCGAAATCTGGGGGGATGATGTAGGGATTGGTGGGGTGGATTGCAGTAGGCTTATGTGGGGTTACCCTCATCTCTCCATTCTGATCAATTTTTACTACCCCGGCGCTCACAAAGGTTTCACGGATGTGGGGGTGAGCGTGAGGTTCCTCTTCCAAGATGATTCCTCTGGCCTTGGCGGCTGTTGCGGCTCTCATCTTCTCCTTGGCTTCTCTGACTTCCTCTTCTCTGGGCCTGTAGCCTAAGCCGAATTTAGTTTGTTGCCCCTTGGCCTTGACGGGGTCTCTTCTTCCTTGAAGGCGTGGGCCCAGTCCTTTCCCTTTTTGATGGCCCCATCTGTGGAGCATGAACACAGACGCATCCATTCCTCCTCCAGTTTTATCCAGGGTCTTTTCAGTTGGTTTGAGGGTAACATTCAAGAAGTTGTACTCAAATCAATGGAGATCGATGTCCTCAGCTGTGTGCGGTATGTTCAGCACTTTCAGATTCTAAATGTGCAGAGCGCTCTTCCCCATGTCTTCTCTGCTCTCACCTAAGATGGTGACAGTTTTTCCTTTTGAAATGAATCAGAGCTTTTGGTGCATGGTAGATGGTATTGCTCTGAGATTATGTATCCATGGCCGGCCCAACAGCAGATTGAAGGTAGACTTGATGTCCATCACTTGAAAGGGGGTGGTGAAGGTTTGCGGTCCGAGGATCAGGTCTAGTTCTACTTCTCCTATGATTTCCCTCCTAGTGTTGTCGAATCCCCGTGCACTTGATATGGATGGCCGGAAAGTGTCGGGGTTCGCCCCAATTTTGATTGCCATCCTTAAAGGGCATACATTCAGCGCCGACCCGTTGTCGATCAGGACCAACAGCACCACCAAGTTCCCTACCTCCACTGTTATATTCAGGGGTTTAGAATGGTCATTCCCCTCGATTGGTAGGTCCGCATTGGTGAAAGAGATGGTGTTTGGGGCCAACACTTGCCCTATTATTTCCCCTACTTCATCCGGAGTTACATGGGTGGAGACATGTGCGTCCTTGAGCGCTCCCATTAGGGCTTGAAAGTGGAGTGGAGGCGTGATCAATAAATCCCACACGGTAATATGTGCGGGCGTTCTCTTGAGCTGTGTCTCCGATTATATGCTCACAGCCATTTTTTCAAAGGGATTTCTGTGTGCATTCTTTCCTCTTTTCTTCTCCTCTGCCCCTTTGATGTCAATGTAATCGCCCGATCGGTGACAAACTCAATGACCTCTTCTTGGTTGCACCGACATTCATGTCCGTCAATTCATAGCTCAATAATTTTGATGATGAGAAATGGGGGTGCGTGAGGACTCCAGGAGGATTGGGCGGATATCTTGGTTCTCGGGTCCAACCAGTTAACTCCAATGGGGTGGAATGGTAGTGGGGGTTGAGAATTAGAGCGATGGGCACGGAGGGGCTTGTCTTTGGTGTTACACTGGGCATGGTAGGACCGATGGTGATTGGGTGATGGGGTGAGGGTTGCTTGTCCGGGTGGTGGTGGAGATGGATTAGGGCCAAAATAGCGAAGGGATGGCGGGAGTGTGACTGGGCTGGAGGGATGGGGAGACGTTTGAGGTGTGGTGGGCGCGGGATGATGGGGGTATGAAGGATTTGTATATGGGGAGGTATGATGGGATGGTGACAGGTTTGTGGATGAAGTGGGGTAAATTGAGGACGATGGAGATGGAGTGGTGCATTGAGCGGGATGGTTTGGATATGGCGGGGTAGTGGGTGGAATGGGGGGGTATAAAGGGTTTGTGGCATGGTGGGATGATGAGGGGTTAGTAGATGAAATGGGATAGATTGGGGATGATGGAGTTGTGCATGGAGTGGGGTAATTCGGGGGCGATGGAGGGGTGTATGGGGTAAATTGGGTGGTGGGATTCGAAGGTGCATATGGAATGGGGTAACTTGGGAATGGCGGAGCATTGTATTGGGTGGAGGGACTTGAGGGTGTGCATGGGGTAGGATAATATGGGGATGGTGGACTTGCGTAAGGAATAGGATGATTTATGTGTGACGGAGGGGTGTATGGGATAAATTGGGCATGGGGTGGATATGCGTATGATTGCGGCGGGGCTGTGCCCGTTTGGATTTGATAGGCGAGAGCGGGGGTGGAAAATACTGCCCTAAATCTAAGGGCTCCTCTTGGCAAGCTGGTGTGGGAAAATAATCGGCAAGATACAGTGGCTCGATCACCCCAACAAACAGTTCATCTTCGTTTGGCCTGGGGAGTGAAAATTCCTCCTGATTGCTAATATAATCTGAAGGGTCAAACTCTTCTTCTTCTTCCTCTATCCAATGTATGTTAGGCCTGGGGCCTCCTAGGTTCGGTGGTAGAGGGGCTTGATGGATATTCTGGTTCTGCCCTTAGGGAAGTGGCGGGGGTATGATCTTTCCCACCTCTATCAGATCTTGGACCGCGTGCTTTAACGGGAAGCACCGGTCCGTAGGGTGACTCGGTCCCTGGTGGAAATTGCAATGCAGATTCGGATCATAATTCCTTGGTATTGGGTGGGGTGGGGGGCGAGGTTGGAGCAAATTGACCAGGCCTTTCTGTAGTAACACCGGCAGTAAGACACTCAAGGATTGCCCCAACAGGTGAATACTCGTTCAAAGCGTGCTTTCATACATTCGAGTAAACGGGGCTCTTGGTCCGTTGCTTGGCCTTGGTACTTGCTCGAAATGGGTCGGGGGCGGTTGTGTAACCTGGAGTTGTATTGGGAGGGCGTTGGTATTGGCCTGGGGGTAAACAATGTTCTGTACCTCTGTCCCTGGTCTTCTTTCAATTCTTGGTTCGGCGGCTTTTCGAACTCCAGTGGCCCCGTTGGCCGCATTCCTTCCTAGCCTGCCCTCTCTAATGGCGTCTTCGCAACGATTGGCATTTCGGACCAGATCAACAAAACTTGACTGCTGCTAATATACTAAAAAATCTGGGATGACTGGGAGGGCTCCCTTAGTTATCAATTCAATCTGCTCATCATCGAGAATTCGATGAGTTACCTAAGCGGCTAAGGCCCTCCACCTCCCTAAGTAAGCACTAAATGTTTCATCATGTCTTTGCTTTAATCGGGCCAACTCCGACTTCCTTGGTTCTATGTCCATGTTATAGACATACTGCTCTTGAAATAAGCGTGTCAGATCTTTCCTATTTTTTATCATGGATGGTTCCAGGGATGTGAACCATCTCAGTGTCGGGCCCGTTAAACTCTTCTGGAACACTTTGATGAGGAGTCGTTCATCTTCGCCATACTGGCACATATCCCCGCAGTAAGATTTCAAGTGGGCGATGGGGTTGCCAGTGCCATTATACTTATCAAAGGATGGCATCTTGAATTTCGGTGGCAGGGGGACGTCCGAGAACAGACATAAATCTGAAAAGTCCGTCGAGTGTAGTTCCATTCCTCCCATCTTCATCAGCTGCTTATGTATTCTGTCTATCTGTTCTTTCAGCTGCTCTGGTTCCTTCGAGGCTGTGGCGGGGACCGCTTCCCCTTGATTTGGTTCGACCCTAGGTGTGATGATGGTGAGCCCTGGAGGGTTAAAACTGGCAGTTCCTCCACTATTGCGGATCTCATCCTCCTCGTACTGCTGGTCGTGGTATTGGTGAGGGGCGAGCTCTGCTATTTGGACTTGGGGGGTGATGGGTTGGATGACTTGGTGGGGCCACATAGTTTGTAGGGGATGCGAAGGGATAAATGGGTGAGCATTTTATGGGTAAGTGATTTGCTGAGTTGGTGGCACATTCTGGGGTTGATGGGGGTGTGATTGAGATGGCGGGATGTTGTGGTTTTGAGGAATGGAATGGATTGGATTTCCCATTGGAGGTGGGATGGAGGCGTAAGGGGTATAGGTGAATGAAGGGTATTGGTGGGGGGGTATGGGGTTAGTGAAGGGGCCTTGATGAGCGTGGGCGGATGGGCCTTGGGTTTGATGGTTTTGGAAGGCTCGAATCGACGGGCCCTGGGCCGGGGTGTGGGGATTAATATGGCTTTGGGCTAATGGGCCTTGTTGAGTTTGGGCTACTGGGGCATGAGGGGGCTGGGTTTGGGTCCATGGGCCCTGGGTTTGAGTTTGGTAGGTTTGGGCCCATGGGCCCTGGGGGGCTTGGACTTGGGTCTGGGTCTGGTGGGCTTGGGCCCATGGGTTTTGAGGGTCTTGGGTCAGGGCCTGGGTTTGGTGGGCTTGGGCTTGGGCCCATGGGTTTTGAGGGTCTTGGGTCTGGGTCTGGGCCTGGGTTTGGTGGGTTTGGGCTCGAGCCCATGGGTTTGGAGGGGTTTGGGCTGGGGCCTGGGCTTGGTGGGTTTGGGCTCGAGCCCATGGGTTTGGAGGTGTTTGGGCTGAGGCCTGGGCTTGATAAGCTTGGGCTTGGGCCCATGGGTCGTGAGGGTTTTGGGCCTGAGCCCATGTCTCTAGTGGTGTTTGGGCTGGGGCCCATGGATTTGTGTGGGTTTGGGTCTGGAATTGAGGCGGGGGATTCTGGGAGGTATGGACGATGGGTGGTTGGGCATGGTTGGGAGGGAATGGGGTATGGAGGTTTTGGAAATTTGGATGCGGAGTTTGAGAGGTAGGGTTGTGAGAAGCAGCCCACAGGGCATCTGTCGTTCTCATGGCCTCCCTCGAGGGCGTGGACTCAGGTGTGAGATTGGGGGGTGATGGATTAGTTAAGGATGGAGGTGGTTGGGAGATATTGGGCATGACTTGGGTGATTGGGGGGGTATGTAGGGATGTGGATGGTATGTGAGATGGGGTGGATGAGATGTAGGATGTTGGGGGCATGGGTGATGAGAGGGATGGAATGTGGGAAGTAGGCGGGTGATGGGACTCCACAGGGGGTCTTTGGAAGTATGGGGACGCTTGATAATGGTGTTTGGATGGGAGATGGGGATGTAAGGATCGGTTGGGAAATGAGGGGTTTGAGGGGATGAAAAGGGGTATTTTGGGGAATGTAAGGGAAGGGGATGAGGTGGAAGTGAACACGGGCGCTCCAAATGGGCACGTGATATCGAACCTGGCTTGGGTGAAGGTGTCGAGGACCGGTCTTATCCTATCTGGGAATGGGAAGGGATGACGGTGGGGGTGTATTGGCTCTTCAATTGATCCGCCGGTGAGTGTTGTATTTATGTCGCGGATAAGGGCCGAAAACCTTCCTGGGTCTTCTCCTACGGGCCGGGTTTGAGGTCGCCAGGTATATTTTTTATTGTTTTTCTTTGTGTGTTTTTTTGGGTTTTGGAAAACGATGATTTTTTTTTTATTTTGAAAAGTGAATTTTGTGATTTTTGATTTTTGATTTTGATTGATTTTTTCCTCTTTTTTTGAAGGTGGATTTTTTTGAAGATGAGGATTTTCTTTCTCTTTTTTTTTTTGCAATTAACTCCCCTCTGCTTAGATGACTGATGACCTGGTGCCCAGGGTCAACTCCCGTTTCGGGCGATATATGTACCTTTAGTAGGTCCCACGGCGGGATCCGACACACTTCGGAAGAAGCGAAAGGGAACCCTTTCGTTCTATTGAAGGCGAGGGAATCCACGCAAATGACCCGATCCCCCGGAGCAAATCAATAAGAAGTCGCCTTCTTTTGACTGGGCGGGGGCATATTGGGTGTTAGAAAATGTGGGAGGCTACCGCGGATACTAATACCGCTAATCGGGGAATTGGGGTGGTGGATTGGGCCTCAGGTCGGGTTGTTCGATATATCGGTGTATATATATATTATGCACGCCCGACCAAAAAAGTGCAGATTTGGCTGGGCGTATATATTATATACGCCTGGCTTAAATCTGGGGATTTTGGCTGGGCGTATATATTATATACGCCTGTGTAAATCTGGGGCTATTTTGCTGGGCGTATATATTATATACGTCGGGCAAAAGGTTCTGTATGACAGTGGACAGCAAGCCCGAATGTGGGTCTTTGAACTGGTTTCTTGGGAGAATGTTTGTTATCGGGTCCCTCCTTTCCGTTTCCTAGGATACAGCTGAATTTTGGGTTTTCTCGCTCTCACCAATGCGGGTTTTCTGACTTGATCGGAATTGGCAACCCAACCGATATACCTCCGAGCGCCTTCTCGTAATCGAAGGTGGTTCTTTTCAGATCATCACCACTAGGGCCTTACTTCGGGAACCGTAAATTGTATCTGTGCCTAAACCCCCAAAACTACCCAAAACACAAAATAAATTCAATTATGTCCCCATCTTGTTGGTTCACTTTTAATTACAAATTTTATAGGGGAGTGAAATTAAGTCCAAAATCGGTCGGGATGACAAACCGTGCCCGTTCAAAGGTGAAATATGATGACGAAATAAAGTGCGTAAAGTAGGCCCTTAGCTAAGGCTTGTAAATGACCGAAATTTAAATGACGTGAAAATAAATGCAAGCGGGCCCGCCAAACGGCTAAGGCGGCTTAAATGACTAGAATCGTAAAAACTGAAATTTAATGCGCAAGTAGGCCCGCCAAACGGCTAAGGCACTTAAAGGACTGAATCATAGGGGTGAGTACGTTAGTAAAAATAATAAAAAATAACAAAAAACAACAGCAAATTAGAACAAAAAACAGCCATGGTTAGTAAAATAACAAAATAAAAGGAAAGGCCAACAAGAGGGGTAGCGCTAGGGTGAAATCCCCAGCAGAGTCGCCATCTGTGTGACCGTGGATCCTCTCGAACCCGTCGTGGCGATGCGCTCACCTTGGATAAAATGTAGAGTCGCAACCCGGAGCTTTTGGTGACCCGGGAAACCTTCAAATCGATATTTTGAGCACCGAAGTACTAAATATGACTCTGATTTACGGTCTTTGCCAAAGGCTCTAGGGTAGGGGCTTCGGTTATCGATCGGGAAGGGTTTAGGCACCCGATCAACCCGCACGTAGCGGTCTCTATCTATGACCAAAATAAAAATAAAAAGGGCGGAGTTTCCCCTTGCCCGAAAGCAATACGGTCCTATCAAGCTTTGAGCCAAACCAAAATTTCGGCGGCGTAATAGCTTGAATCCTTGGACGGAGGAGACACCAAGAAGGTAGAGGAAGAGAGGGGTGAGCCGGAACTCACGGGCCCTTGTTGCACCGTGGAAGATCTTTGCTTTGGCGTGCTTCCGATGGCTTAAATGATGTGAAAATGGGTTCTAATGCTAGGATTCAATAAAGTAGGGGGTGTAGAGTGAAGCTAGAGGCTAGGTTTTAGCTAAAGGGAGTGATCTAATGGTGGAAATGGATTGGAAAAGATGAACTAAGCTTGCTGGAATTCTGAAAAATGAGTGCACTTTCTCTCACTAGGGTTCTCTCTTGGGCTCCAAATCCTTAACCCATAATTTCTTCTAACCCTTAAGGAAGAAGGACGCCTCTCTATTTATAGAGAAGGGATGAGTTAGGGGCTTACTTAAGAGCTAATTGGTTTAGCAATTAGGTAACCCCCCATCTAAGGTTTTTTGGGTTTTCAAGGTCCTAGGGTTTTGGGAAACTGGTTTCAATGGCGGATGATGGGGTGAGACCATAGGTGACTTAAGGGTTGCCAATAAGCTCAAAGGGGGTGCAACCAATCTCAAGACACCCACCTCAACCAAGGGGATGGTCAAAGGGTCAAACTAGATGGAGGAAATTTGAGCTACGATGGCGATTCGTAGCTAAGTTGGGCGATATATTATATACGCCATTTAAAACGATAATTTTCACCAAAATCAGGGGAGTTTTGAGAAGATGAAACCCGTGGTGGGTCCCACCTATACTGGGTGTATATATTATATACGCCCGACCAAATTTTCCCCAAAATAGGCAGGCATATATAATATATACGCCTGAACAATCTAGGGTAAAAATGACTGGGCGTATGTAATATCTACGCCTATGTAAAATTCATGATTTTATGTGAAACTTAAAACGGCCATAACGTTTGAACCGCAGCTCCAAATTGGGTGATCTTTGGCTTGTTGGAAAGCTGGAGAAGTCCTCTTTTCAATGGTATATGGCTCATCCATGGTACTAGTCTGTGTGAAATTCTGTAGCTCTCCTCCCATCAACCGCTAGAAGGGTTTAAGTTAGGTTTGGGAAGGGATTCGAGGGTGTAGGGGTGACTTCTAAGGATTGGGGGAATGGCTCTAAAGGTCTTAGGGTGATTCCTACTGGTCTAGGTAGGTTCCTACGGGTTCAGGGGGGGTGCCATCGGAAGCACAGGGGTACATCTCTCCCGAAGTACAGATTGATCGGGCCTTGGGCCGAATTTGGGTGTCTACAAATGCCAAATACCCACTACATCCCTTGTTTAGTAGCCGTTCGACTCGGATAGCAAATTTCAATGGTGTGACATGTGGTCGGTTGTTGTAGAATTTGACGGACCCGCCTTTCTTGGGGCGGAGTGTGACTATCTTCCTAAGGCAATCTACATTAGCTTGTTGGGCGGATAGCCAGTCGATGCCTAGGATTACGTCAAATCGCTGCATATCGAGTAAAATCAGATCCGCTCTTGTCTCATGCTCTTCAATGGCGACAATGACTGATAGACATATCATGTCTGTGCTCACTGAGCTCCCGGTTGGAATGGATACTAGTAGAATGATTTCTAAACTGTTTAGGAGTGATGCTCAGTTGTGTCGCGAATTGAGGTGTTATAAAAGAGTGGCTAGACCCTGGGCCTATTACACTCGTGCTTTATGAAAACAGATGTCGCTCTTTTGGTGCATGTTGATGGTTCCTAGGTTTCATGTATATATATTTAATTAGATATGCATGCACGAGTGTCATGGTATTCAAGAGAAACAATTTCAAGGATTATTTTATTTATGCACCTTCTTCATCTAAAATAAAAATTTTAACTAATAATCCACAAGAATCATACCTTGGATTACATCATTGCTAGTTTGGGCACCCTAAGCCGTAACAGCATATGCTTGGCCTTGTTCTATAGGCCGCAAAGTCCTTTGAGTAGGTGCCTTCACCGTTGTGTCCACCTTCATATCTAGGAATTCTTTAATCTGACGCCCCATTTTCCTGCATCTAAAGCATGCTCCCATGTTTCTTCGACACTCTTCGATTTTATGTGACTTTTTGCATGTCGAACACACCTCTTTCTATGTGGAAGAGGTGACGCGAGAGGTTTGTTGAACCCTTGGCACTCTCATGGTTGTACTGTTTTGGGTGTGGAATGTTCTTGTAGAAGTTGGAGTGGGTGGCTTCGAAGATGCCATTTGGATGGTGTGGGTGGGTGGTGGCATCAGAAATCTTGGCCTTTTATTAGCAACTCCGGGTGATGTGTTTGGGTTCTACTTCTTCTGCTTTGGTTCTGTTCTTCCCTCCTTTTATTCATATTTTCGACATCCCTCTCCGCAATGAGGTCCAATCTTACTACTCGTTCGTATGTCGTTGCCTCAAAAAAGGATATCCTCTCCTTAATGACCGGTTTTAGACCATGTTCAAACTTTTGTGTCTTCATTAGCTCTGTGGCCACTAGTCCTGGTGCGAATCTAGAAAGCATGGTGAACTTGACCTCATATTCGCGCACGGTCATTTGTTCTTGTTTCAAAGCTGAAAACTTTACTTTGTCTCCATTTGACGTCGTTCAGGTGCAGGAAAGTACTTTCTGTTGAACACCTCGGTAAATTCCTCCCATGTCCAAGGTGTCCTCGGTGCTCATGTTCTCTTAACAGATTTCCACCATGGATCCGCCTCCCCCTTGAGATGGAATGATGCCCAACTCACTTTTTCCTCCTTGGTGCACCAGATTCTTTGTAGGACTCTTTCAATCGATTTAGCCATTGTTCTGCCTCCATCGGATCAGTCTGCCCATAGAAGCTAGGAGGCCTCATCCTCCTGAACTCCAGGAAGCCCGACGGTTGATGTCTTTTCGTAAGCATCACCACAATATTTACCACGGCCTCCAACAACTGTTGGTTGTTCTCGCCTCCTGGAGCATTTCCAGTGTTATTTCCTGCCCTGGATGCATTGTTATTGTTGCTTATAGCGTTTGCGTTTGATCCCGTGGCGAATCCCTCACCATTTGTGGTATCTCAAGTATTTATGGTCCTTGGTCTTCCCTGTCGTGGAGGCATTATGACCTGTCATGACCATGCAAACATTCAATTGAAATGCTCCTAAGAATCTAGTCTACGAAGTGATGGACATAATTGTCGTGGTTTCACACTTAAGCCACAACTCTAGCTCCCTATGAGAACTACAACCTAGGCTCTGATACCAACTGTGACAGCCCGGATTTCCTTAAATAAAAATTCATGTTGTCAGATCGTAGAGCACAATCTGATATATAGTGTCATCATGATATCATGGTATTTTGAAATCAACGCGACTGCATGGGTAAAATGGAATAACACATGGCCTTAGATTCTAAGGATCCTTCTATCATTTGAGCCTAAACAAAAGCTATACAATCACCGGTGACGGCCGACCATCAACTTAACAGTGGTTAAATTTATACAAAACATATATACAGGAATTTACTCCACAAAAAGAAACTATACCAAGTCTAACAAAACGGTGTCCACACTATCTCAAGAAAAGAAAATATTCAAGAGTAGAACTCTTCAGGAGGTAGATCCTCATCCTCCTCTGGGTTATAGTTAGGGTCCATTGCTAATTCAGGATCAATCTCAGGGTCTAGACTCGAGTCTACGCCTCTACCTATGACATATAGTCAAAAGGGATGAGCTACAGTCCAAGCTCAATAGAGAAAATATCATTGTTAATGTACGTTTGATTCTAAGAAACATGGATCCAATACTCATATTCAACAGCATTGCATATAAAAGTATGGCTTCAAATATGAATGACATTTTAAGCTAAAGTGCAATAACTGAAAGACATCAAAAATGAACTTTTAATGAGATTCAATACTATGCAGTTAAAATCAAAGATTTTAAGTAAAACTCTTCATCTTAATGTATGACATTAAATTTAGCTTAAATAATCTCCTATGAAGATATAGCATTTGGAGCCAAAGTATTTACTAGTGGGAATTCCCACCTAACCATTGTCATTCAATGAACATTTTCAAGATGTCCGTGGTGGACTGGAAACAAATGGAACCATTTTGGTTCACAGGCAAATGCATGGGTATCCCGTCGTGCTGGTCACGGATATCCCGTTGTGTCGGTCGCAGATAACCTACCGCGTCTGTGGGGGATTCGTTCGTTTGAACCATAAAACATCACATATGTTAATACTAAATCATTGTCAAAATACATAGCTGGCAACCGATTCCCGAAGGGTTCCAAATTCATAGTCATTTAGTCGTATTCAAGATTCACACTTATAGCGAGGATTTATATCCATGACAAAATTCACGATCAAAGTTTTACTATTCATGATCAGCATGCACACATATGCTTGAACTAATAAAATGATGCAAATTCAAAGCTTTTAACAGAGAATCACACATTTAGAAAATATCATTGCAAGTGCGTTGAATTTCACCATGGAATTCGTAATTCAAGGTCAAGGTACGAGTGGCGATGAATTTTCCCTACCTCAATGTTGGTAACACGCTTAACCGAGTGCAAGGAAATCCCGTGGAACCTTATCGGCGATCTCCTATTCTCTACTTAACTCATAGTAAACTCGTAGTCATGCACCATCTGTGAAGTCACCAAGTACACTAAGATACTCATACACTTCTTAGGTTGAGGGTTGAAGGGCACGGGTGCAGGCAAACTCGCCCTGGCGAAGTTAAAAGGTCGCCCGGGCTGCCCCTTTAGATTTCAAATGGAACACATATTCACCAGGGCAACTTTTATCGAAACAATTTGGCATGTGGAGCTCACCCAGGCGAGTGCTTAAAAACCTTACATCTCTCACCCTGAAGCCAACTCGCCCCGGCGAGTTTAGAAGGTCGCCCGGGCTGACCCTTCAGAATTTACTTGGCACACCAGGTTACCTGGGAGACTTTTACCCAAAATATTAAGCCTGGAAAACTAGCCCGAGGGAGTTCTCTAAGTGCTCTTTCCTCACGTTCTAAAGCCATCTCGCCCTGACGAGTTCTAGTTAGCCCCGACGAGCCTGATAACTTCAGAGTTCGATCCCCTTTCTTCTGCACATCGAAGACTTCCATAATTTCTTTGCATGCTACTATTAATCACATGAAAATCAAGTCTATGCCTATTCTATCTTATCAGAGTTGTAATCTTGCCCTCAATTTACATGCATGCAACCTTTCGGCGATGGATTATCGTTGAACTCTTTGCATGCAATCTAAGTATCAATTATTTATGTTTCTAATTCCTATACTCAATTCTCTCATAATCGGTTTGCTATATGTACCTTCTCACGTGCGGATTCTACGATTGGTGTCAAGGAAAATAGGCTCGAAAGCTTCATCTCTCTACGATGCATTGATCACCGATCTCATGGTGTTGTAGTGGTCAAAATATCAAAGCTCTCTTACTGTTGGAACAATTTCTAGTGATTGGGGTTCAAGAGAGAGCTAAGACGGGTAACATGCTCTCTACTTTTTTTTTTCGAACAAGCTCATGTATGGTACTATGCGTGAGAAGCTAATTTTATACAAAGGTGGTTATTTCTATGTGTAGCCTATACACACAAGAGTTGTGCATGGCTCCAAGGTTTGATTATGTATTGTGTTGGTATACCGAATTAGATGTTGGTTCTCAAGTTATAAAATTAGATTCCTGTCAGATCCAAATCGAACCAGATCCACTATGTGATGGGCTTCTATACCTGGCTAGTTCTAGTGTATAGTCGGCACAACATGGCGAGTGTATGGGTCTAATTAAAGTTTCTAATTAAATTCATATGTACTCTGCCACTCAATGTACAATTGACTACCTTTGAAATCGACTAATCGAACCCTTCGCAACATACGGCACGTGGTGCATGTCACACTCTATACCGAGTATCAATGCGGCACACAAAGGTTCCGACATCTCGAGGTGTTATAAGAACAAAATCCAATTTTTGGCAATTTGGTCAAATTTTGAACTTTCAAATGGCAAGCCTTTTTGCTAAACTTTAAAGCCCATAAATTCTATCACATCTAGGCTTCCAAATGGGGAATATATTATCAGGGTTCTGACATGACCTTTGACTTTCGGTCAATAGGGCCTGTGGCTTAACTATACACTATTGTTGTGGCCCGAATTGTGGGGTTTTTAGGGTTTTAAGACTCTTAGAGAGGGTTGGTCCCATTCCAAAAGTCAAGGGCGAGGTCAAGGGTTGACCGAATAGGTTTGTATACTCCGAAAGAGCAAAACTGGGGTGTCTACATATACAAAGTCGATTTGGTTTAGAATCGATCGATCGATATTAAAGTCAATCGATCAATGGTAAATGTAACAAATTCAAAATGCTTAGTGTACCCAACCATTATATAGGAATACTATTATAATAGTCTGACAACAGCACTTGGTTACTAGAACTTGAGTACAGTTGTCTTATATAAGCATATAACAATTATATAAGATAGGATATATACTACTTTCACCCTTACCTTAAATATAATATACTATATTTACAAGTTACTATAAAGGTACAATACCATAATCAATCGATTGAATAAAAATTCAATCGATTGAAAAACTTCATCATTCAATTAAGAGAGACAAAAATCGAGTGGATTGATCGATCGGACATAGAAATCGATCAATTGATATTAAAGTGCTAGAAACAATTATTATTATATAACACTGTTTAGTTAATATTCAATCTGTCCAAAATCGATCAATCAAACATAGAACTCGATCGATCAACTGAATAAAGGAAATATAATGCTGCTGCTCAGCCTGAAATCGAACGATCAGAATAGGAGATCGATTGACCGTCTTATAACCGAGCCTTTACGATTTTAAAATAAAATTCCAAAATAAGAGAAATTAAATAATCACGATTAAATTCGATCATATCTAAGGCTAGCTATTTTAAAGAATACAAAAATAAAATTCATTTTATTTAACCCGTCGATACGTGATTGAATGCATCCTACGTGACGGGATCTGAGAAGGACAAGAGGGATTGATGGGTACCCACCTCTTGAAGTGTGATCGATAGATCTATGGTGATTAGGGTGACAAGATCGACGTCCCACATGATGGTCTGTCCAAGATTTTTCCTTCTTCCTCCTTGATCTTAACGGCAGAATTAGATCATGGTGGTTCTTCTGAAATAACAAACAAAAGGCTTTAGGGAAAAGATTAAGGAGGTTTTTTTATAGAAAGGGTGGGTAGAGAAGAAGAGGTAGTGACGGCTAGGGTTTCTTAAGAAGAAGAAAAGTGAAAAGAGGTTTGTGTAACTTAACTTAAATAGGGTAGGTTCTGGTATGGGGCACTAACATTGTGCACAGTGCAAATCATATCTAGTACCACTAAATAAAGTGTACTAAAAACCGGGTCGTTACATTCTCCTCCCCTTATATTATTTTCATCCTCGAAAATTACGTACCTGTGGTAATGAGCTCCAGGTACTTCTCTGAAGCCTCAACTTCTTGTTCCCAAGTGACTTCCTTCGGTGAATGATGTTGCCACTATACCTTGACAAAGCGTATTGAATTACCCTTGATGAGCTTCTCCTTCCGATCTACGATATGAACAGGCTTCTCTATATGGTAAGATCATCCCAGACTTCAGTCGGTGACACAAATGAAAACCAAATCTCCAATCTTGAATTCTATCAAGTGTCTTTTATATTGGTATAGGTTTTTTGACGGTCCTGAGCCTCCTTCAACTTCTAACAGATAACTCTAACCTTTTCGGTCGTGATTTGTACGAGTTTCGACCTAAGCATTTTTCTTTCGCCAACCTCGTTCCAACGAAGAGGTGCCTTGCAACTTCGGCCATAAAGAGCTTTAAAAGGTGACATCTCAATGCTTGCTTTGTAGCTATTGTTATAGGAAAACTCAATCAGAGGAAGGTGGTCATCCCAATTACCTTGAAAGTCTAGCATGCAAGCTTGAAGCATGTCTTCAACAATCTTATTAACTCTTTCGGTCTGCCCATTAGTTTCTGGATGGAAGGATGTACTGAAATCTAGTCTCGTACCCATTGCTTCCTGAAATTTCTTCTTATGCTCAGAGGCTGTACTGAAATCTAGTTTCGTACCCATTGCTTCCTGAAATTTCTTCTCGTGCTCAGAGGTAAACTTCATGTCTCTGTCCGACAAAATGCTCACAGGAATCCCATGGAGCTTGACGATTTCCTTCATGTATGTCTCAACAAGTTTGTCCCCACTATCAATATTCTTCAAAGGTAGAAATGTGCTGACTTGGTCAATTGATCTATAATAACCCAAATGGAGTTGTGCTTCTTGAAAGTTCTCGGGAGTCCAACTATGAAATCCATAGAGATGTTCTCCCACTTCCACTAAGGAATCGGTAAAGGCTGCAAAAGACCGACTTGGTTCTGGTGTTCAACTTTCACCTGCTAGCAGACCAGACACCTAGAGACGCACTCAACAATCTCTCTCTTCATATTCATCCACTAGTAATAGTTTCAAATAATCTAGTACATCTTTGTACTTCCTGGGTGCATCGAATATTAAGATTTGTGTGCCTCCCCAAGAATCTTGTTCAGTACGGTTGCAACATTAGGAACAGACAATTTATCTTCGAATAGGAGGATCCCATCAATGCACGTGGAGAGGTCTAGTTGAGGGCCCTCCACTAGTTGTTCCATAATCTTTGAAACTTCGAGATCTAGGGGCTGCTCATTTCTGATACGATTAGCAAAGGTAGGCTTGACCATCATACTTGCTAGGTATGTTCTTTCACCAATTTTGTCAAGTCTCACATCTAGCTGAGCAATCTCATCGAGTGGTTTCCAAGCTTTTTGATGCACTAGGAATCCAGAGGATTTCTAACTTAGAGCGTCAACAACCACATTTTCTTTACCCGTATGGTAATTAATGGAATAATCAAGTCCTTCATGTACTCCATTCATCGTTGCTACCTCAAGTTCAGATCCTTCTGAGAAAATAAATATATGAGGCATTTAGGGTCCGTATAGATCTTGAAGGTCTCACCATATAGATAGTGCAGTCAGATCTTAAGTGCAAAGATGACTTCTGCCAACTCAAGATTATGATATGGATAATTCTTCTCATAGGGCTTCAACTTTCTCGAGTCATTGGAAATGTCTCTCTTATGGTGCTCCAACAGACTTTCAAGTCCCTGACATGAGGCATCCGTGTAAACTTCATAATCACCAGGTCCAAAAGGTAAGGTGAGTATGGGAGGTGTTGTGAGCTTATGCTTCAATAAAAAATTTTGCCCACACTGATCAATCCACATGAACTTGTTGTTCTTACGGGTTAGTATAGTGAGCGGGAGTGCCAAATGAGAGAATCCTTTCACAAATTTATGATAATATCCAACTAGATTGAGAAAACTTCACACTTCGATGACATTCTTCAGTGTCGACCAATTTGTAATAGCTTCAACCTTTGATTGATCCACAGAAATCCCTGCGGCAGAAATCACGTGACCCAAGAAAGATATCTTCTCAAGCTAAAACTTACACTTGCATCTATACATGGACGCCTGCTAATCTCTGAAAAGTACCACTTTTCATCCCTTAACATGAGCTTTGATAGACCTATGAGTGGACTAATAAATGTTTGTTGAGTATGTCTTATAGATAGAAGTAAATGGCAGTCATAGTGCAGAAATCCATCTCTCAGTGCAGTTTAGACCCAATAATGGCTCACTTAGAGCATGCAGCAACATCAAAGCAGCTTTGAAGGAGTGAAAATAGGCTGAAAACAACCTGTCGAGAAGTTATTGGAACTTGTCGATAAGATCTAAAGGCAGGAAAAAGGAAGAAGTCGTGAGGATTGAAGAATTCGATAGGATCCGAAACCTATCGCGCAGTCGGAAAGAAAAAAGGAGCATCCTATCGGATGGATGCCTGAGCTTGAACCAAACCTATTGAAAAGTCTGAAAACCTGTCGATAGGAGCCAGAAGAGAACCTATCGAAACTTATTACGCAGAAATCAACCAATCGAAAGGATCCCCCAACCTGTCGAACACACCAGATGAAGGTTGTGGATGCTGGAGCTTTATTTTTAGCACCAACCTATCGGAACCTCTCTAAAGGATCTCGAATCCTAGTAAAGGGAATAGAAGGCCTATTTTGAACATATAAAAAATCTCAAGAACCTATCGAAATCGACTGAAGGACTTCTCAAAAAAGCTATTATGCACACACTGCAAATTGGTGACTTGCTGCATGTAATCCAAGGCACTCTGGTGACCGGCATAAAGTTTCTAGAAGTGCCTTGAGAAACCCTAACCGACCCATGTGCTCTCCCCCAACTCTAACTAACTGAGAGAGCCTTCTAGAAGGGAAATAAAAGAGGGAACAACATAATTATTCCAGCTGAGCTGTGATTGGATGGAAAAATATATCTGAGGCTGAAGGGGAGAGCTATATAAGGAGGGAAGCTGCCAGAAAAAGGGGGCATCAATTCTCGAGAATAGAGGTTGCATCAAAATTCTCTATTCTTCCTTTTTTCCCAACTATGGTTAGCTAATTTCTTTGGAGCAGCAAGGAGGGAGGTTGGATATGTAATTGGGGAGAGTTGAGAGTGTTATTGAAGGTCAGATGATGCACATACTACAAATCTGAGAGCATTTCATTGTATAGTGAGTTTGTTTCAATGCAATGCTGGTTTTATTAGTTTAATTAGATCCATAGTTCATCTAGTTTCATTTGGTGCTTGATCAAATTTGTGTAGATGGGAATAGCTAACCCACTTAACTGGTAGAACTCTTAAATACCATTTGATCTCCCTAGACCTGATGTTCCTGTAATTGCCTGTGTCTGTGGTCTGGCAGTTACAACATTTGTAGTGATTATAATATTCTGATGGAAGCATGAGAATGGAGTGAATCTATTGGATGATCTGTGACCATTGAAGTGGACAGATCATAACCTTAAGATCAAGCCAAATCTCTTGCCTAGATCAAATTCTTCTACCCTGCAGCTGTGCTTATAGCCAGATGAGGGATTGGTGCACTCTGAACTCTTTGTAACCCTGGCAACTCAATCCAATTGCCGCAAGACCAAACTCTAAGTTGCTTCTCTCTATTTTATGTTTCTTTAATTTCATCAAAAATTCCCCTCACTTGCAAAGATTTGAACTCTGGATTTAATCTCAATTCATTTTTGCATTTAATTGTATTTCTGTAGTTTAGTTTAAAGTGACAGCCCCTTAGAACCTCTCCTCTCTCTTTTGCTATTTTAGTATTAGGTAGGGTGCCAGATCTGCCTTAGATCTAGAGATTTACTTAATTTTAAGCTCACATTTTTCTGTGGACATACCCTTACTTATCCTTTAAAACTTGCTATAACAGGCCCTGAATACTTGCAAGTCTGTGTGTCTACTTGCCATGCTGTGTGCAATCAATAGATCCTTTAATTGTGTGATTTTAGACCTCTTTTTGAACATAAGGTAAGAAGCCAACAAGTGTTTGAATCCGCTGCCGGGGATCTGTGTGCCTAAAATTGGTAGATCTAAATTTGTTTTAGTATAGATTGTAGATCTGTAATAGCCTGTGTAATTTTTCACTAACTGCTTTCGAAATTTTTTGTTGTTTTGGAGTAGTTTTTATTATTTCATCAGATCAGAAGCTATTTCTAAGGAGGAGCATTGTGCTAGAGGTTGCTCTAAAGTTTGCATCCCTCTACACTTATTTTCCTGATCTATGGATTTGTAGATTTATTAGTTAATTGTGTTTGTTCCTGATTGTTGTGTTAAATTTGCTTTGCATCTTGTGTGCATTAAGATTGTGAGTGGTATATGTTTTGAAGGAGAACTCTTAATCCTCAGATTGTTCTATTAAATCTAAAGATTGAAAGAATTCTTAGGTCTAAACAAATCTCACCCACTTCTGCTGCATCTGAATCTGCTGAAATGGGTGAGCAACCTAGAACCTTAAAGGAATTCAATGCACCAGGGGTTTACAATTCCCCCTTCTGCATTCAATTCCCTGTTGTTCAAGGGAACTATGAGATCAAGTCTTTCATAATACAAATACTACCCTCATTCCATGGCCTGACCAAAGAAGACCCATATAAGCATATTGATGAATTTATAGGACTGTGCACTACATTCAATATAAGAGATTTGGGGGAGGAAGCAACTAGGATGAGACTCTTTATGCAGAGAGAGACATTGTCCAGGGATTTGGATATCCCTAGAATGGTGAAAGAAAATACCACAAGAGGAAAGTGTATGAGGTGAGTGGGCATAATGATTTGGAAAGGAAAGTGGACAGCTTGACCCAGAAGTTTGATAAGCTCATGGGAGCAATGCAATCACCCATGACTGCTAAAGTGGAAGAGGCATGTGTTATATACCAGTCCCTCACTCACTCCCTTGAGGAATGCCCCTCAGTTATTCAATTTCTAGACTTTGTGATGGAGCATGTGGCTGCCACTCAGTCTTTTGGACAACAGCCTACTATTGGTTACCAATGGAGAAACCATTCCAACTTTAGGTGGAGATAAGATACCTTTCCAAACCAGCAGTAGCAGCCAGAGAATTCCATGCCTTATAAAAATGCTCAGCCATACCACCAGAATTACTTTCTAAGGCCCCACTATCAACAACGCATGACTTAGCCCGTGGCTTAGCCTGTGCAGCAAGTTGCACCCCCTTCAGCTGCTAGACCACTTTCTTTTGAGGAACAAGTTCTGGCCTCATTGCAGAACTTAGGATCCTTGTCTCAAACTATACACTCTCATAGCCAAAGCGTTAAAAAGTTAGAAGACCATCACGGTCAGCTATCTAATGCTTTGACCAAGAGAGAGGAAGGGAGGCTGCCTAGACAACCCATAAACAACCCAAGGAGACAATATGTGGTAGGTGAGGTTTTTTCTTCCCATAAGGAAGCCAAATCTGTCACCACATTAAGAAGTGGAAGGTAGGTGGACAATCAAGTAGGCTGTGGGCCTTTGAAAAATTTTGAAAAAGAAAAAGAGAAGGTACATCAGGAGCAACCCATGTTGAATAAGAAGGATAATGATGGTCCTCAAGAAAAAAATAAAATCCAAAAAAAGAGATGATGAGTTGACTAAGGCTGCAAATGGGGGAGTAGTCCCACATTTGCCATTTCCTAAGGCAATGCAAGCACCTTCACTTTTTGATAAAGGGCATGCCAAAATAGAGAAAATAATGAAAACTTTTAAGCAAGTGAAGATCAACCTGCCTCTACTTGATGCAATCAAGCAGGTTCCAGCCTATGCCAAGTTTTTAAAAGACCTTTGCACCCACAAAAGACAATCAAGGATACATTTGTCCAAAAAAGTCTTTTGAGCAGAAACAGTGAAACAAATACTGACTATTGCAACCCCAATAGAACTCTAAGACTCTGGAGTCCCCACTATCCCCTGCATCATTGGGGATCATACCATTGAAAAAGCCTTATTAGATCTGGGAGCTAGTGTGAATTTGCTTCCATATTCAGTATATGAGAAGCTGGGCTTAGGAGAGTTGAAGCCCACACATATGGTCTTACAACTAGCTGATAGATCTGAAAGGAAGCCTGTTGGGATCATTGAAGATGTCTTGGTTGGGGTTGACAAATTCTTTTATCCTGCTAATTTCCTAGTGCTGGATATGGAGCCGAGCAAGTGTGCTACTTCTATCCCTGTGATCTTAGGCAGGCCCTTTTTGGCTACTACAAATGCTTATATACAATGTAGATCAGGGGTTATGGAAGTATCATTTGGCAATATGAAAGTCAACCTGAATGAGTACAATGCAGCCCATCAGCCCCACTTAGAAAATGAGGACTATTTTTCCATTTATGTGCTAGATGAGTTTTTGCAAGAAAATCGACCTCAGCTGCTGCATGGTAATGATTTGTTTAATGTTTTTGAAGAAGTATGGAATGAAACAGTGGAAGAGAAAGCTACCACATCTGATCTTGAGCAAGTGGAAAGTGTAAATTCTGAAGCAGGGCTAACAAAGCATCACCCATGGACTCCTACTTTATTACCTCTTCCACCACCTTCTAAGCCACCCATATTGCCTTCACTCATCAGTCCCCCAGATGTGGAGTTAAAGCAGCTCCCAAAATCTTTAAAATATGCCTTTTGAGGAGTCAATCACAAATTGCCAGTGATAATCTCTTCCTCCCTCACTCTTGAGAAGGAAGAAGAATTGCATTGTGTGCTAAAAAGGCATAAGAGAGCAATAGGGTGGACTATTACAAATTTGGGGGTGATAAATCCAACTGTATGCATGCACAAAATTTATCTTGAAGAGGGCTCTAAACCTTCTAGAGAGATGTAAAGGAAGCTCAACCCACACATGTAGGAAGTTGTAATGAAGGAAGTAGTAAAACTTCTTGATGCTGGGGTCATTTACCCTATCTTAGATTCTCAAAGGGTGGCACCTACCTAGGTGGTGTCCAAGAAATTTGGGATCACAGTAGTTGAAGCTGACTCAGGTGAGCTAATTCGAACTAGACAAACCACTGGTTGGAGGGTATGCATAAACTATCGCAAGCTCAATGAGAAAACTAGCAAAGATCACTTCCCATTGCCTTTTATAGATCAGATCTTAGATAAGTTGGCAGGTAAAACTTTTTACTGTTTTCTTGATGGTTATTTAGGATACAACTAGATTCCTATTTACCCACATGATCAAGAAAAAACCACATTCACTTGTCCATTTGGAACCTTTGAATACAGAAGGATGCCATTTGGGCTATATAATGTACCTGCCACTTTTCAAAGATGCATGTATGCTATCTTTTCTGACATGATTGATAAGTTTTTAGAGATTTTTATAGATGATTTCTCTATTTATGGGGATGATTTTAGCAAATGCCTGCACCATCTCAGCCTTGTGCTACAAAGGTGTGAGGAGACCAACCTAGTTTTGAGTTAGGAAAAGAGTCATTTCATTGTGACTGAAGGTATTGTCCTAGGACATGTTGTTTCCCAAAGAGGAATAGAGGTTGATCAAGCTAAAATTGATTTAATAGCACATTTGCCCCCTTCCAAAACTATCAAACAAGTCAGGTCATTCTTGGGCCATGTTGGTTTCTACAGGAGGTTCATCAAAGACTTTAGCAAAATTTTCAAGTCTCTCTGCCACTTGTTGTGCCAAGAGGTTCCATTTGTGTTCAATGATGAACGCCTAGCTGCTTTTGAACTTTTGAAGACCTGTTTGACTATTGCTCCTATATTGCAAGCTCCTAATTTTTCTCTACCATTTGAGCTGATGTGTGATGCATCAGACTTTGCCATTGGTGCAGTGCTGGGACAAAGGAAAGAGAAAGCACCATGTGTGGTGGCATATACTAGTAAATTAATGGTTGATGCTCAATTAAATTACACCACAACTAAAAAGAAGCTGCTAGCCATTGTATTTGCTTTGGAAAAGTTTAGATCATATGTGTTGGGATCCAAGATTACTGTGTTTACTGACCATTCAGCATTGAAATACCTCTTGTCTAAGAAGGAGGCTAAAGCTAGACTAATTAGATGGATTCTTCTTCTACTGGAATTCAACTTGGAAATCAAAGACAAGAAGGGGGTTGAAAATATGGTTGCAGACCACTTATCAAGGATTCCAAATGCTGAAATAGAGAGCTTGCCCATCAATGATTCTTTCCCAGATGAGCAGCTTTTTGTTGTGGAGATAAGTATGCCCTGGTTTGCCAACATAGTAAACTATCTTGCTGTGGGAAGGGTACCCCCACGTTACATGCGGGAGGATCCTCACCTCTTTAAGTATTGTGCAGACCAGGTGATAAGAAGATGTGTACCTGAAACTGAGTTTGATAATATTCTAACCATGTGTCATGAAAAGGCTTGTGGGGGCCATTTCAGTGGCAACAAGACTGCTATAAAGGTACTTCAAATTGGTTTCTATTAGCCCACTATTTTCAAGGATGCCATACAACATTACAAAGCTTGTTCTAGATGCCAACAAGCTTTGTAATGTTGTTGAATTATTTGACATATGGGAGATTGATTTTATGGGACCTTTTTTCCCCTCCTATGGATATAATTTCATCCTTGTAGATGTGGACTGTGTCCAAATGGGTAGAGGCCATAGCTACAAAAACAAATGATCATAAGGTTGTCATTAAGTTCTTAAAGGACAACATCTTCTCTAGGTTTGGCACCCTCAAAGCTATTATTAATGATGGAGGAAGCCACTTTTATAACAAACCTTTTGAAAAACCGTTGGAAAAATACTCTGTGACCCACAGGGTTGCTACTCTCTACCACCCACAAACCAATGGTCAAGTAGAGATTTTCAACAGGGAAATCAAACACATCCTAAAGAAGACTGTGCGAGCTGGTAGGAGAGATTGGTCCATAAAATTGCCAGATGCCTTGTGGGCTTATAGGACTGCATATAAGACACCATAGGGATGTCCCCGTTCAGGCTAGTGTATGGCAAGGCATGTCACTTACCTGTTGAGTTAGAACATAGAGCATATTGGGCCATTAAAACATTAAATTCTGACTTAACTTCTGCTAGTGTGAACAGGAAACTGCAATTATCTGAGCTTGATCAGTTAAGGTTGGTAGCATATTCAAATGCCCGGATTTATGAGGAAAAAACCAAAGCCTTTCATGACAGGCACTTACTGTGGAAAGATTTCAAAATAGGTGACAAGGTATGGTTGTTCAATTCAAGATTAAAATTCTTTCCAGGAAAATTGCAGTCCAGATGGGATGGGCCTTACACAGTTTTACATGTTTCCCAATTTGGGGCTATAGAAATCATGGACCCCAAAGATGGTAGAATCATGAAAGTCAATGGGCAAAGGCTAAAGGTTTATTTTGAAAAAATTTGTGAGCCTGAGGAGACCATTGATTTTCAGGACCCTCCAATTTATACATGATTTCAATGTGTATCATATGTACTATATTTTGATTTTATTCTGTTTTGGTGATTTGTTCATTTACAATAAAATTGCCATGCTAGAATTAGGTCAACATATTAATCTTGCCAGCAATCCAGGGATCATGGGAGTATGTCAATAATGAAAATAACGTGAATGGAAGCACAACAAAGGAATATGCTGGGTGTTGAGGCTGACCACAGCACAAAAATGCAGTTTCTATGAGCATATGGGACCTTTTGATAGGTCATTTGAGGATTTCGATAGGCACTGAGACTTGTCGATAGGAGAAAACAACTCTTCGATAGGTTTAAAAGGTCGGAAAGAAGTTTTTGATAGGTTCTTGATACTTATTAGGAGCCTACCGAAAGGATCAATCATGCGCTACATGAACCTATCGATAGGAAGGGTTTGACCTATCGAAACATCTCATCTGCACATTGTATTCTTTATAGTGTTCGATAGGATACCTAGACCTATCGAAATCACTCTGCTCATCCTATTGAAATCAATTTTCACTCTTTATACACCTGTCATTAGGTCATTTTTGCTCATTTAACACCTCCTGTGAAACCCTAGCTCTCTCTTCCTCATTGGTCACTGCTCTCATTTTCTGTCAAATAATTTAAGGACCTTTCGCCACTCATTTTGCCACTCCTCAAGTTCATTCAACCCGTACAAAGGAGGATTTTGCACCTGATTTTTGGGAAATTGGAGTTGTGCATCACGATTTCTACAAAACCCTAGGAGTTTTGGGTAAGGTGTTTCTCTGCTTTCCACTGTTGTTTTCCTAGTTGTTTACTTTAAAATTTTAATTCAAATTGGTGAGTTAGCTTTAAGAGATCAATTTCTGAGAGCATAATGATTGATTCTAAAGAAACCCTAGCTGACCTATTCCGGCAACTAGCTTCTTCCACCCCAAAGTCCTCCAAAAAATCAAAGCCTACCACCAACCCCTACTTCATACCCAGGGCATAGACCAATTTACCACTGCTGGGTTCACTGCCCTAATGACATCCATTGTGGAAGATATTTGGCATGAGTACACCCCACTCCCGGACTCCCCACACCCCAACCCCCCTCATTTCAACCGTGCACCCTCCTCCCCTTTCCACCCTATTCAAACACATGTCCCCTCTAATCCCACCAAGCCTGATACTTTCACCCAAATTCTCTCCCTACTACAATCCATCCAAACTCAATTGACCACAAACACCAACAACCAAGCCCTCATGAACTCCTGCCTTCAATCCATTCAATCCACCCTTACCCCATCCTCTTTAGCTCCCCAACCCCCTCAAACTTTCCCTCTTTCCCCAGTCCAATCACCTATCCATTTATCTCCTCCATCTTCACCCATAGTTTCACCTCCCACAGCTGCTACCCAGTCTAAGGAGGTAGCCACTCCATTTTTCCCCATACCTATCTCATCCCCATCTTTTATCCCTCCATCACCTCCAATAGTAGCCACTGAAGTTGCTGTGTCACCTACCACCCAACCACCCACTCTCACTCCCCCTGTCTTCATAGATGCCTCAACCCAAACTAATCCACTTGAGGAACTGGTTTTCTCCACCCCCTCCTCATCTTCCACTCCACTCCTTCCTTGCCCATTGTACTCAGATCCCCCATCTACATTCCCCCATACCTCACTCTGCTGTATGCAATGAAGGATAACCCCTACATCCGTCGAGATGTCCTAACTGGTATGGCTGCCCTCCTAGCTTCCCTGGTAGTCTCCTATGAGGAGAGGATTGCTATCATGGAATTGGAGCAAAGAATCCAGCTTCGGGATATCTCTCAGGGGTGGAAGGAAATCCTGACTCTTTATGAGTTTGCCAAACTACTTACTAATGCTTAGACTTGCATTGCCGAGTTTGAGAAGAAGAATGCTGACAATCTCCAGAAAAAATTAGCCAATGCCAGGGACATAATTAAGGCTACCCAAGCACTCTCTGAGACCAACCAGCTCCATGCTGCGAAAAAAATCAAACTTCTGGAAAGAAGGATTGCCTTGATGACTTCTCAACCATATCAACCAGCTCCTCTTGCTACAATTCCTCCTGACAATCCTACCTCCCCCCATCCATGTGCACCTTTTTCCACTCAACCTACTCTTACCCCACCTGTAGATGTCCCCCTCCCTCCAGCCCAAGATCTTCCTGCATCTAAACCTTCCCCACCAAAACCTAAGAGGACTTATACAAAGAGAAAAGTTACTGCAAAGAGATCTGTTTCCTCTGCTTCTGCTCGTAGTAAAGGGAAGGAACCTGCTACCCAGTCTGAAGAGGTAGCCCCCACTAAGCCCCCACCCCCACATAACACCTCCTCCACTCTACTCTCCAAGGAGGAAAGAAGGCAAGCTGCTGCTGCCCTTGGCCTCGATCTTACTGCCTCTTCCCTTTTGATTTCGATTCTGATTCTCTTGCTGCTCCTGCCAAGAATGATAAGAAATCTGCTACCTAGTCTGAGGAGGTCCCCAAGAAATCCACTAAGAAGTCCCAACCTAAAGGAAAAGCTCCTTTATCAAAGGATGATTTGAAAATTTTGCCAGATTTGTATGATTGGCATGATGATGCCTATCAATAAATATAGTTTATGTTTGTTTGTTTTCTCTTACTGCTTTGGATCATGTACATATTTTAGTTGTTAATAGTAATTTCTTTTCTGTGTTATGTCTTTCTTTGTGCTTATTCTTCCATCTGTTTCTTCATATACCCTGTTCATTGCTACCATGCTCTCTGCACAGTGAGGACACTGTTTAATTTAGGTTTGGGGGTATGGCAGGTATGCCAATGAAATGAGTTAATGCTAGTGCAATAATATTGAAAAAGTTTTTGAAAATAAAGTGATTTCCCACCTGATTTTTGAAACAAAAAAAAAAGGAAATTAATAACTTTTTAAAACTGAAATGAGTTGTAGTTTTAGCATTTTTCATGAAGCAAATGTCAAAAAGTGATGTTTAGTGAACCTGAAAGGAGAGAAAACTATGAGGATACACCCCAGAAATTTGATGGAAGGCCATACCCATTGGGATTTAGGCCTGAATTTTTTTTTTGAAGAGTGTCTTGGCAATTTTTCTGCTCTAAGGACTGATTGGATCTAGTTTTGATCACTAGAAGTTAGGCATATCCAAATTAAAATAGATTGACATCATTCATGGCATTGAAGACATGAAGTAAGGTCATTCCTTGGACAGTTTGAGCTTAAAATGTCCCACCTTTGAACTGCCCCTGATACACACTATTTGAGCATTAAAATTCTCAACTTTCTTTGATAAAAACTAAAAAAATGGACCCAAAACCTCAGTGACCTGATACAGCCTGACCCTCACTCTGAGAATTCAGAAGGTAGAGCTGGTTTGATGGTTGGTTGGGAAAGAAGAAAGAACATTTGGTGGTGTTGTGGCATTCCAACCCATAAAAAGAAAAATGGAGAAAAATGCAAAAAGAAAAACATACAAAAAGAAAAGGAAAAAAAAAACAGAAAAGTAAAACAAAAAGAATGAGAAAGAAAAGTCATTTTATTGAAAGAGTGAAAAGAGGATTAGAAACTAATCACTTTAAATCTAAAAATTCAAGAAGTAGATGGAATTGTGCTGAAATGAAGAAGGTGTTGTCTAGACCACCTCCTTACCTTCACTGATTTCTCAATTTGAATCCTTTTTATCCCTTTATTCTTTTACAAATTTCACCCATAAGCCACATTACAACCCAATAAAAAGACCCTACTGATTTGAAATGGATTGAGCTGTCATGTGGAGATGAGGATTTATTTAATCTATAGTGAAAAGAGTTAGAAAATTTCAGAAGTTAGAGCCATGCCTATGCTCATGCTTGCAGTCTTATTTGAGGGCGATAACTGTTCTTGAGCTATGTGAGAAATGATGCACCCTTCTACTTTTGTTATGAGTGAACAGCCCCGGTAAGATTTGGGCCTGAAATCAAAATTGATTGGGTCCTTATCAAAATAGAATTCTTAAATTAAAGGTGAACTCTGGATTAATTTTCAGGAACAATGCCTTGACATGAATTGATTGATGATGAAGGAATTATAGCAGAATTTCAGATTTTAAAATGATGATTTTTCTGCTGAAAATCCTCTAAAACTATAGGGACATGGTGTGGAATTTATTTTATTTTACTTGAACTCTATTTTAGCATGTTGCATGAGTATTAACTACTTTTATTGGAGAAGTTTGGGGGTACCTTCACTGAAAACCCTCAGGAGACTCCACTCCTCCACTAGGGATCACCTAGGGGTTCAAAGGTGTGACAGCCCAGATTTCGGCACCTCGAAACTCGTGCCATCAGAATGATCCTCCAAACCGTGCCCCAAAACTATGCATGGAACATTGGTATAACAAGCAATAATAAAAAGATAAAACAAATAACTGCATAAAGCGAAAAAGTCAATATGCCCATCTAGCACATACAAAAGATGGTTCTACTTTCATGCCACTTCATGAACAGAGAACCGATCCGAACCATCAGTGATAAACAGATCACCCCAGATGGTTCGCCCAAAAGAATCATATCTATCTAATTACATTGTTTATAAAAAATAAAGGCTTGACATACCAAGTCGTACAATTTGCTCTCAAAACTGACTCTCTACCAAAGTACACAGCAGAGTCTCCTAGAAGAAGTCCTCGGGAGGAGGCTCCAACTAGTCCCCAGGCACATAATCCGAATCACCCGGATCTACGTCTCCCGAAGCCTCGACTGCTACTAATAATGGACCTGTGACGTATAGTCTAAAGGGTGAGCTACATCCTAGCTTAATAGGGAACAACACAATGAACATATAAGTCAAAATCTCACATATATTCTATGATATTCTAAGCATGATGTGTCTATGAATTTGCTGGAAAAGAGTTTAAAACATAGTAATTTGCATTCAAATTTACTGGTAGTTTGCATGTTTCATTTTACTGTTAATTTATCATGAATGACACTGAATAGGCCTAAAGCAAAACTTAAATCTTCAACTTAAGTAATCCCCGAGAAATATAGCATCGAGCCCCGATGGGATACCCTCCATCGTCGTCTAAATAGATAGTTGTTATAATGTATTCCCTGGGAATATGACCCAAGCCCCTTTCTCAATAGGCGGCGGGGTTAAAACTCATCTCAACATCTCTGGGATGTGCTTACTGTGTACGGATAGACCTCCGCACTGGTGTACGGATTGGCCGCCGTGTCGGTCACGGATATCTTGCCAAGTCAGTCGTGGGTATCCCGCCACGTCGGTGGGGTATTGTTGTTGCTTCTTAGTGTGCTTGATTTATGTGTGTTTTGAAAACAGGTTTGCAACTGCTAAATTTTACTGAATCTAGAATATTAAAAAGAGTAAAGAAATATCAGCACAGGTAGAAGTGAATTAGCCTGCAAGATCAGGGCCAATTGTAGCAAGTTTTAAATGTAAGTGAGTGAAAGATCGTCCACAGAGAATTTGTCTAAAATGCAAGATAAACCTCCAGATCTGAGCTACCACATCTGGCCTCTTATCCTATCTAGAAAGCACATAAGATGGGAGGTTGAATTTGTCACATTAACTAAATGATAAAAGTAAAAGTTAAACTAAATGATCCAGATCCGAGTTGGGGGAACGTTTGAGGTAAACTTGTAAAAAAATAGAGAAGTAATATCTAACTTTGATTTGGTCCTTGAAACACAATGAGAATGACTGCCGATCAACAGAGAAATGATTCAATCTTCATCTGGCTACAAGCACAGATGTAAGAGAAATAAATCTAACTCCAGGATTAGACTTAGGCCTATGGCTATGGTCTGTCCACTTTAATGGCCACAGACCATCCAATACTCTTTAATCCAAAGCCTTAGTTTAGAACAAGAAGCATCACTACAAATGTCGTGAGAGATTAGGTTACCAACACTAATTCTCACAGGATTAATGAATCAAGGGAAATTGCATGAAAAATAGTAAATCTAAAGGAGTCTAATGCAATAAGGAGTTCAGAGGGAACACTTAACATGAGTCCAATTGAGAATGTACGATTTACAGCAACCTTTTCAAATCCACCATTACAATTACAGAGCACAGCTTAAACAGCTCTCAGATTTGTAGTCTTGAATACAACTCTCTTTTGAATTACAGAAATATCTCACAGCTCTCAATTGCAAGTAAAAGTGAAGCTATTACGGGGATTTCAGACAAATTATCTGGTTTGGAAATGGGGGAATAGGAATGAAACTCAAAATCTGGATGCCCAAATTGGGCAAATGGTTCGTCTATTTATAGTTTTCCCTAAGTCCAGCTCAGATGTGTATCAACCAATCAGAAGTGCTCAGATCTGTATTGACCAATGGTAGTCAAGCACGAGGATCCAGATCTGTTCTGGCCAATCAGAATTCCTTGATGCGAAAAAAAAGGCATCGATTCTGTTATGCATTTTGTTAAAGTTTCTAGAAGTTCCCGCCATGTTATTTCATCTCTGGGTGCTCACGTGGGGTCATGCTTAGAATCTTCTTGAATGTCCCTAGGTTTTTAGATGCATTGGGCGGCGTGAAATAGATTACTAGATTGCCCTTGCAAAAGTTGGGAACCTCCAGAATACCTTTTCGCAAAGCTTAGGGGGCTTTTCGCAAGGTGTTGTAACTCCTGAAGCTCTTTTCGCAAGGTTCTGGTTCTGTTCGAATTGAGTTTTCTTCTTTTCGAAAAGGTAAATCATCTCTTCGAAGAGTTCAGATGCTCTTCGAAAGCTAAGCCTGGAGTTTTTGTTCTTTTCGCAGAGTTTCAGGTTCTTTGCGAACAGTTCAGGTTCTTTGCGAAAAGTACTCTGTAGTGCATTTTTCTATTCGAATTGCTCCATACTTCTTTTCTGGGTTGAGACCAGGTCTTTGCCTCTTCAATTCAGACCTTTCAACAGCTAGTGAGGTTGTTTCTTCTCTTTCTTTCTTTGGATTGACATGGATTGTCATCTTTTTGGCACTTTTGAGCTACTTTCAAGGTTAAGCCTGCCTTTATTGTTAGCTGTAAAACAAACACTTAAAAAATTTATTTAGTTCTCTCAAGGGTCTATCAAGGCCCAGATTAAGGGGTGAAAAATGGTATTTTCCAGTTCTCAACACACCCCCAAACCTAAGCTTTGCTAGTCCCTGAGCAAAGACAAAATTTAAAAATAGAATGAAAAGCCATTTTTGTAGGGAGCACAGTTGCATTTAGCATATGCAACAAGCCTTTTAAACCCCTAGGTGATCCCTAGTGGAGGAGTGAAGTCTCCTGAGGGTTTTCGAAAGGAAGGTACCTAAACTTCTCCAATAAATCGATTAAGATCAATGCGATTGTTAAAGCAAACTTTCATCCAATCAGATTATTCACACCTGCATCAGTCAGGTTGTAAGAAGATTTTCAAGAAAACATCAGTTCAAAACTAAAATTCTGCTGTAATTCCTTTACCATTTACTCAGTTGGTGTGAAAAAGTTTTTACAAGAAAAATTAATGAAAAGCTTGCCTTCTATTTGAGAATTCAGTTTTGATGTTACCCCAAATAATTTGATTTCAAACTCAACTCTCACCAGGGTTTTAACTCACCATGCAAATATGAGGGTTGCACTATTTCACACAGCTCAAGAGCAATTACAGTCCTCAAATAGGATTGTAAGTAGGAGCATAGGCATTGCTTTTTCGTTTTGAATTTACTACTTTTTTTTTTTTTCACCATAGATTACACAAATCCATATCTCCATGTGACAGCTCAATCCATCATTGATCAGTAAGGACTTTAACTTGGGTTGTAATGTGGCTTATGGGTAAAATTTATCAAGAATAAAGGGGTGGAATGGAGTTCAAAATTGAGAAGTCAGTCAAGGTAAGGAGTTGATAGACACACCTTCTTCAATTCAGCACAATTTCATCTTCTTCTTTGAATTTTCAGAGCCAAAGTGGCCATCTTTTTCTCTTTCTTTTTCAAACTTCCAATGAAATGCCTTCTCCTTTTCTTTTCTTTTTTTCTTTTTTTTTTATTTATTTATTTATTTTTTTTCAAAGCAACATTGACTGGAATGCCACATTTCTTCTGCTGATACAGCATTGCCTTCAATTATTTTTTTTTTTTTTTTTTTTACCAAACTGTTACCCAAATCACCTTTCTTCAGCTTTCATTCCTTTACCTTCTGAATTCTCAGAGTGAGGGTTAGGCTAAATGAGGTTGATGAGGTTTCAAAGAAATCTTGGATTTATAAAGCTCAATTGGTGTGTATCAAGGGCAGTTTCAAAAGGTTCGGCTTTTTGAAGTTCAAACTGTCCAAAAGGAGGCCTTACATCATATCTTTAATATCATGATTGCTGTCAAGATATTTTAACTTGGATATGTGTAACTTCTAGTGATAACAAGCAGGTTCAAACAGTCCCTAGAGCAGAAAAAATTTCCAATTTATACCTCCAAAGAATACATTTCAGGTCCAAATCTCACTGGGTGTGGTTTTCTATCAAATTCCTGAGGTATATCATCACTGCTTTCTCTCTTTTTAGGTTTACTAAAACATCAATTTTCTTTTAGAAATTTTCTGACATTCACTTCATGAAAGTATTAGAATTACACTAGAAATTAATTTTAAAAAGTTTTAACTTCCTCATTTTAAAAAAAAAAACCAGGTGTGAGATTACTTCATTTTCAAAAATTCTGCTGATCATAAGCTGCACCAAGCATTAACTCACTTATTTTATTGGCATACCTGCCATACCCCCAAACCAAAGGGGAGCAGGGTCCACACTGGTCCAAAGCAGAGAAGAGATATAAGCAAGAAAAAAAAATCATGATGACAAGAGATGGACGTAAATGCGATTAATTTCACAAGAAGAACCAGAATTTATATTACAAACTTATACCAGATAAGTACAAAGTGCTTTAATAAGGGGTCAAAATCATGTCATAAGTTGGTTCAATTGGCTCGAATCGAGTCACCGAATCGGAACTAGAATCGATTGAGTCCGAACTTGATTGATCTTTTCTGGATTGTGTTTTGTAGCTCGATGTATTCCTCTGATTTGATCTTTTGGTGAGGCCAATGTACTTGCCAAGTCTAGTGGTCTTCGATTTTCTGGTCAAGTGCTTAACATAGTCACCTTGTCGCTCACTCGAACCATCGAAAGGTTTGACCAGAAGTCCTTCATTTTCTCCTCTCAAATTTCATAAATAACTCCAACTTCGAATCTGGTTTTCATAAGGGGTTGAATGTAGCTTGTAAATCAGCTAACCCTTTAGAACATCTCGACGATATAAGGATTTTCTTCCATGGCTCTCTTGAGGGTGGTAAATCTGGGAAGGGAATGGAATGGTAGGGGACCAAAGGTGTCCCAAATTGTGGGAGGGGGAGAAGTGTCCAAAGAGGACTTGGGTCGGTCCAGTGGCTTGCTTTCGAGAAAGTGGGGAGTGGTGAAGGGATACAACGAGGGACTTGAGTTCAGTTTGGGTTGCATGGGCAATAGTGGTGGGGTGGGCGGATCAACCAATACTACCTCTGGTTGATTTGGGTAGCATGGGAATCAACATGAAGAGGTAATGGTGGTTGTGTGGGATGTGGAGGCTAAGGTTTGGAAGCGGTCATTGGTCACAGGGTTGGTTTCTGTGTGGATTTGGAGTTGGGCTTGGATGGATTGGAGGTAGGCAAGTATTTGGTTAATAGATGCAGGTGGGGGAGAGGTGGCCATAGCAGGGACTGGTACAACTGAAGTGGAGGGTGGGTGTGCATTGGCTGTAAAGGGAGAAGTAGGTAAGTGAGTGAAATGATGAGGGTTAGATATAGGGATAGGTTCAAGCCCCATGGTTTCAAAAATAGATCCCATTAAGGAAGAATAAGCCTCTGTAGTGAAAGGCTCAGTTGGTGTATGGGATACTTGAGTGTGTAATGAATGAGCGGTGGTGAATTTGAGGGGCTTGAGAGAGGAGTCTGAGAGATGGGGCAATACGCATTAGTGGGAGAAATTGGTGGTGTGAGTATGGTTGGAGTGGTTGGTGTAGAGGGAATCTATAATTGGAATAATGGAGGGTATGGGAGATGGGACAATGGGATAGGTGAAGTGGCTGGAATAGGGAGGAGGTTGAAAGGCCAACTTCCTCAAGAATTGGTGCACCAAGAGTCACCATGGGAAGGATAGTTTCTTCAAAAATGGGTGTGCTAAAATTTGGTCACCACAGTGTCTGCAGAGCTGCTTCAAGAAGTGGTGACTCTGAGTGGTCACCACAGTTCTACAAAACCGGTTCTAAAGGCTGCAGGCGAGTTCAGGTCTGAGTTCATTACCGGTGCAGGTTTAGGTGCAGGTTCACCTTCCGCTCTCATTCTTCTCAGCATGGCTTGGCTTGTAGTCCAAGCCTTTTTCCCAAAATTGTGAGGAGCAATGACTTCAAATGGCTCCTCATTATCAATGTCAAACTTGGCTCTGAGGAGGGCTGTGATCAATCTACCCACTGGGAGGCCCGCTAATTTCTCTCCTTTTTCCACTTGGCACTAATATCCGCCATGGCTTCAAAAATTAACATAGGGGCATTGAACAACTGCCCCTTACAAAAATGAAAGAGAGCCTCAGGTGGTGCTCTCCTCTCTTGGCTGTGCCCGGTGACATAAAAACTTCCCCTCAAAATGGAGTCCATCAATAGAAATTGGGGGGCTAGGTCTCTCCTCATGATGGGCTGTCCAGTGCCCACAATTCCTTGGGTTAAATGTGCAGCCATTTCTCTAAAGGAGGTCAATTTACGGGCGACCAATGGACCAGAAGGATCAAATTGGAAGGGTATCCCCAAAGCATTCCCTATGTCTTCAAATGTGACAGTAAGATCGCAATCATCAATAAAGATAACCAGGGTAGAGACATCAGCATCTCTTTCAGTGACCTTGATTAGGTTTTGGTACCATAACTTCACCATTCGTGGGTAAATTTTCTCTGGCAAGGGGGTAAGGATATTGCTTAGTGAGGCATCTCTTATGTATTTTAAAGATAACAGGCAATCCGTTTTGTTGACGAAAAAAGTTTCGTCCACAATCAGCTCAGGAATTAGCTTTTGAGCTTCAATGAATGGATTTGGTTGTACCAAATGTATAGGCAGAGGAGGAAGCTCAGGCGCAGGACTAGCAGCAGCAGGGATGGGTTCCTCATGTCTCACTTTCTTCCCTTTCTCCACCCTATCCGCTTTATCCATAGATAGTTTTCTTTTGGCTGAAGTTTTGGGTTTTCCTTTTGGGGTAGGTTTGCTAACTTTCTTAGCAGAGGATTTTGGGAACATGGCAGCCAACGATTTCTCCGCTCTTCCCATTCTAAATTGATGTATGAAAATTCCCACAACAGATGCTGACACAAAATCAAATTTTCCAAATGATAAACAGAGAGAATGTGTAGAGAAATACCGAGATCTAGGGTTTTTGATTGAACGTGTTGTTTGCTTGCAGAAATCCCCCAGACTAGAAGCTAAAATCCTTCTCTGAAAACTCAAATGATCGAGCAAAGGTGAAGAAAAGTGTAGCAAGATTCTCAAATCGCGCAAGGAAAGAAAGAAATAGGGTTTACGTGGAGCAGTGCTCTTGACTTTGAATATGAAACCCCTACTTTGAAAGGGTTTAAATATACTCAGAGTTAATTTCGCAAAGTCCTTTTTAAGTTTTCGAAAAGTTCCAAAATAGATTTTTTGACAACTGCTAATGGCATCAGTACCATTCGAAAAGTTAATAGCTTCAGAAACATCTTTTCGAAAAGCAAATAGCTTTAGAAATATCTTTTCGAAAAGAAAATAGCTTCAGAACCAACTATTCGAAAAGCAAATCCTTGCTTTCGAGCAGTTCGTTACAAATCCAGAGTCTTTTCGAAAAGTAATTTGAACTTTGCGAAAAGATAATTATTACTTTGTGACTTACCTTGGAGCATATTTAAACTATGCGAAAAGAGACAAATCATGAATAAAAATAGAAACAAAGAAACTAAGCAAAAACTATGAAATAAAAACATAATGTACAGTTATCCACCATCAGATTTTTGGAGGTTCGTGATGACAAATGGGCAAGAGGCTCACAGGTATTTTCAATGCATGGTTTGAGCCTCGACCATTTACTTTTGGATTCTTCCATTACTTGGATCAAGGATGTCAATACTCAAGGGTCATGCGAATAACGATGTATGGCCCTTCCCATCTGGATCTTAGCTTTCCTGAGAAAAACTTGAGTTTTGAGTTAAATAACCATACCTTAGAGCCAGCTGTGAACTCTTTTCTCAATAAATTTTTATCATGGAAAGTTTTGACTTTCTCTTTGTAAAACCTTGAATTTGTGTATGCATCCATTCTCAGCTCCTCCAACTCAGCAAGTTGCAGTTTCCTGTGATTACCAGCAGTAGTTAGATCCATGTTCAATGTTTTAATGGCCCAAAAGGCTTTATATTCTAACTCTACTGGTAAATGGCATGCTTTGCCATAGACCAACCTGAATGGGGACATGCCAATTGGGGTTTTATAGGCTGTCTTGTATGCCCACAATGCATCATACAGCTTAAAGGACCAATCCTTTCTGTCCTTCTTCACAGTCTTTTCCAAAATATGTTTGATTTCTCTATTGGAAATCTCCACTTGTCCACTGGTTTGTGGATGATATGGAGTGGCTACTCTATGAGTCACAGAGTATTTTTTCAATAAAGTTTCAAAATATTTATTACAAAAATGGCTTCCCCCATCACTGATAATGGCTCTGGGAAAACTAAACCTGGAAAAAATGTGATCCTTAAGAAATTTAAGAACCACTTTGTGATCGTTTGTTGTAGTGACTGTGGCTTCAATCCATTTGGATACATAATCCACAGCTACTAAAATGAAATTATTCCCATTGGAAGGAGGAAAGGGACTCATGAAGTCTATCCCCTAAACATCAAACAACTCAACTACCAAAATAGGCTGTAAAGGCATTGAGTTTCTCTTAAAAATGATGCCCAATTTCTGACAGTTTTGGCAAGACTTACAATGCTGCAGAGCATCTTTGAAAAGTGTCGGCGAATAAAATCCGCACTGCAAAACCTTTGCAGCAGTTTTGTTTCCACTAAAATGACCTCCACAAGCCTGTTCATGACACATAGAAAGTATTCTATGAAATTCTTGGTCAGGGACACATTTTCTTATTATTTGGTCTGCACAACTCTTAAACAAATGAGGATCTTCCCAGATGAAATGTTTAACCTTTGCGAAGAAAAGATCTTTATCCATTTTATTTCAATGTTGAGGAATTCTTCCAGTAGCCAAAAAGTTGACTATGTTTGCAAACCAAGGAGTGTGTACACTAATGGCAAAAAGTTGCTCATCAGGGAAAGATTCATTGATAGGCAGCCTATCAATCTCTGATTAAAATTCTATTGATCACCACACGACATTCTCCACCCCCTTTTTATCTTTGATCTGTAAATCAAATTCCTGTAATAGGAGAATCCACCTGATTAATCTTGGTTTGGTGTCCTTCTTAGACAGAAGGTATTTCAAAGCAGAGTGGTCAGTGAACACCACTATTTGTGAACCCAAGACATATGACCTGAATCTCTCTAAAGCAAAAACAATTGTCAGCAGCTCTTTCTCAGTTGTTGTGTAATTGAGCTGTGCATCAATCATTGATCTACTGGCATAAGCTATGACATGAGGCTTTTTCCTTTCTCGTCCAAGGCGGCTCGCAAAGCATAATCTGATGCATCACACATCAGTTCAAAAGGTAGTGAATAATCTGGAGACCGCAATATTAGAGCTGAAATCAAACAGTTTTTTAAAAATTCAAAAGCCTTTATGCATTCATTATTGAAAACAAAAGGGACATCTTGGCACAGCAAATGACAAAGAGGTTTGGTTATTTTACTGAAGCCCTTAATGAACCTTCTATAAATCCAGCATGTCCCGTAAAACTTGATTTGTTTAACGGTTTTGGGAGGTGGTAAATGTGCAATTAAATCAATTTTTCTGTCCACCTCAATGCCCTTGTGGGAAACAACATGGCCAAGGACAATGCCTTGGGTGACCATGAAATGGCTCTTTTCCCAGCTCAAAACTAGATTGGTTTCTTCACATCTCTGTAATACCAATTTGAGATGATGTAAACACTGGGAAAAACTGTCTCCGTAGATTGAAAAATCATCCATAAAAATCTCCATAAATTGGTCAATCATATCAGAGAAAATGGAATACATGCATCTTTGAAAGGTAGCAGGAGCATTACAAAGACCAAAAGGCATTCTCCTATAGGCAAAAGTGCCAAAAGGGCAAGTGAATGTGGTCTTTTCCTGATCTTGTGGGTACACAGGAATCTGGTTGTAACCAGAGTAACCATCAAGAAAATAGTAATAAGCTTTTCCTGCTAGCTTATCTAAAATCTGATCAATGAATGGGAGGGGGAAATGGTCTTTTCTGGTCATTGCATTTAATTTTCTGTATTCAATACAGACTCTCCACCCAGTTGTTTGTCTGGTTGACATAAGCTCACCAGAGTCTGAGGTTACAATAGTGATCCCAGATTTCGTAGGTACCACCTGTGTAGGTGCCACCCAAGCTGAATCTGAAATGGGGTAAATGACCCCTGCATCCAACAACTTAACAACCTCTTTCATGACCACTTCTTGCATATGAGGGTTCAGCCTCCTTTGCATTTCCCTAGAAGGCTTTGTATCTTCTTTCAAATGGATTTTGTGCATGCAAACAGCCGGACTGATTCCTCCTAAATCAACAATAGTCTAGCCAATTGCCCTTCTATGTTCTTTCAAAACTATCAACAGCTCTTCTTCTTGCTCCTTTGTGAGGGAGGAAGAAATAATTGCAGGCAATGATTTATGATTTCCTAAAAACACATATTTCAAATTTTCTGACAACTGCTTTAGTTCTAAATCAGGTGGGCTGAGAAAAGAAGGTAACAAAGGTACCTTAGCTGTTTGTGGAAGGGGGAGAGTAGCAGGTTTCCAAGAAGAGAAACTTGCTGATTGATTATGAGTTCCTTGCACAACATTTATTTCCTCAGAATTTGAGATACAAACTGTTTCTTCCTCAGAATTTCCCCAAGCATTTTTGACATCTGTGGTGAAATCTTCACACTGCAGAAACTGTTGTAAAGTCCCTTCTACCAGTTCATCCAATAGATCAACATGAAAACATTCTTCAGAGCTGAATTGAGGCTGTGTGACTGCATTATAAACATTTAATTTTACCTTCATGTTTCCAAAAGAGACTTCCATAATACCAGACCTGCATTGAATGCAAGCATTTGCTGTAGCCAGGAATGGTCTTCCCAAAATGACAGGGATGGAAGTTTTGCTTTTGGTAGGTTCCATGTCCAAAACTAGAAAATCAGCAGGATAGAAAAATTTATCTACTCCCACCAATACATCTTCAATCATCCCAACTGGCTTCCTTTCAGATTTGTCTGCTAGTTGTAACACCACATGAGTGGGTTTTAATTCTCCCAAACCTAGTTTCTCATATACAGAATATGGAAGTAGGTTGACACTAGCACCCAAATCTAATAAAGCCTTTTCAATGGTATGTTCTCCAATAATGCAAGGGATTGTGGGGATTCCAGGATCTTGAAGTTTAGGAGGTGTGGCAATGGATAACACCTGATTAATTCTTTCCACAGCAAAGACCTTCTTGGATAACGATCCTAGATTTGTCTTTTGTGAGTGCAAACATCTTTCAGAAATTTTGCATATGCTGGAATTTGCTTGATTGCCTCAAGCAAAGGTAGATTTATCTTGACTTGCTTGAAAGTTTCCATCATTTCATCTATTTTTGTGTTCCCTTTATCAAAAGGGGATACAGATTTCATTGCATGAGGAAATGGTAAATGAGGAACTAGTCCTTCATCTACAACTTTGGAAGCATTTTCAGAAACTTTTTGGATTTTTTGTTTTTCATTTGTTTGATTTTTCTGAGGTTCATCAAGACTTACTTGCTATCATTATGCTTCTTTTGCATATCTTTATCATTTTTCTCATTTTTTTCTTCTTCAGTACCCACTTTGTTATTTATAATTCTTCCACTTCTCAAAGTGGTGACAGTTTTTACTTCTTCATGTTAATTAGAAGCTTCTCCAACCATGAACTATCCTTTGGGATTGTTCAAAGGTTGGCTGGATAACTTTCCTTCCTCTCTTTTGGCCAAAGTATTTGAAAGTTGTCCCAATGTTTCTTCAATCTTCTTTATGCTCCGTCATGAAAATTCACGATGCGAGTTAAAGATCCTAAATTCAGTGAATTTAGAACTTGATCTTCAAAGAAGGGGACCTAGAAGGGGTTTGAATCGCATTGCTGCACAGGTTGTTGTGGAATGGGCTGCTGAAAATTTTGTTTGGCATAAAAATTCTGCTGATAAGGCTGTGCAGTTTTGAAAGGCATTTGGTTCTTTGGTTGTTGCTGCTGTTGTGATTGATAATTCCCTTGGTTCCACCTCAAATTGGGGTGTCCTCTCCATGGATATTCATTTGACTGCATCTGTCCAAATGATTGAGCAGCATGAGCTTGTTCCACCATTAAATCTGGGAACTGTGGTGCAGCAGGACATTGGTCAATTGAATGAGTAGGGGACTGGCATATCAGACATGCCTCCTCTACTCTTGCAACATTTGAATTTTTAAGTGAGTCCATCAATCTATCAAACTTTGTGGTTAAATTGTCCATCTTTCTTTCCAACTCATTCACCTCATAAATCTTCCCTTTGGTGGGTTGCTGATTGCTCAACCTAGCAGGATTTTCAATATCTCTTGACAGAGATTCCTATTGAGTTGAGTTTTCACCAATTACTTCAAATAAGTCCCAAACCTCCTCAACTGTTTTTTACAAGTAAGTGCCTCCACAGGAGGCATCCACCATATTTTTGCCTTTTTGATCAATTCCTTGATAGAAGCTTTGAACCAGCTGCCATCTAGGAATTTGATGATGAGGACACTGCCTTAAAAGTTTCTTAAATCGTTCCCATGCTTCATGGAAAGTTTCAATTGAGTTTTGTGAGAAAGAAATGATACTTTGTCTCAATTGACTTGTTTTAGACATTGGGAAATATTTGGCTAAAAATTGACACTGCAAATCATTCCAAGAAGTGATACTATTTGGTGCTAACATAGATAATCATGCTCTAGCTTTATCCTTTAATGAAAAAGGAAAGAGCCTAAGCTTGGTTGCTTATGGACCAAGTCCAGTTATGTTGAATGTGGTGCAAAGAGCCAAGAATTCATCCACATGTTTGTATGGATCTTCCTTACTCAACCCATGGAAGGAAGGAAGTATTTGGATAGTCGATGATTTGATCTCATAATTTCCTTCAACAGTAGGAAATTGAATGCAAAAGGGAGAATTATAAGCACCAGGTGCAAAGTAATCCCTCAAAAGTCGAGGTTCTTCACCCCTAGTAGCAGAATTCTGTGTTGTTTGTTTGGTTCATAGTAGCCTTTCAACTTCTAAATTCAGTGGGACAATCTCAAGGTTGAGAGTCCTCCTACCAAACATACAACTCAGAACAAAAAAAATGATTATTCACAGCAAACCTTCAGAATTTCTTTTTAAGTAGTTTCCCTTCTTCAAAAATTGGACATGAATAACTGCACATGTATAAACAATAGAATAGTTTAGTAGTGATATAAAAAATAAAAGTAAAAACTTAGGTCTACCTATTTTAGAACAAATTCCCCGGCAGCGGCGCCAAAAACTTGTTGTTGCTTCTTAGTGTGCTTGATTTATGTGTGTTTTGAAAACAGGTTTGCAACTGCTAAATTATACTGAATCAAGAATATTAAAAAGAGTAAAGAAATATCAGCACAGGTAGAAGTGAATTAGCCTGCAAGATCAGGGCCAATTGTAGCAAGTTTTAAATGTAAGTGAGTGAAAGATCGTCCACAGAGAATTTGTCTAAAATGCAAGATAAACCTCCAGATCTGAGCTACCAGATCTGGCCTCTTATCCTATCTAGAAAGCACATAAGATGGGAGGTTGAATTTGTCATATTAACTAAATGATAAAAGTAAAAGTTAAACTAAATGATCCAGATCCGAGTTGGGGGAACGTTTGAGGTAAACTTGTAAAAAATGGAGAAGTAATATCTAACTTTGATTTTGTCCTTGAAACACAATGAGAATGACTGCCGATCAACAGAGAAATGATTCAATCTTCATCTGGCTACAAGCACAGATGTAAGAGAAATAAATCTAACTCCAGGATTAGACTTAGGCTTATGGCTATGGTCTGTCCACTTTAATGGCCACAGACCATCCAATACTCTTTAATCCAAAGCCTTAGTTTAGAACAAGAAGCATCACTATAAATGTCGTGAGAGATTAGGTTACCAACACTAATTCTCACAGGATTAATGAATCAAGGGAAATTGCATGAAAAATAGTAAATCTAAAGGAGTCTAATGCAATAAGGAGATCAGAGGGAACCCTTAACATGAGTCCAATTGAGAATGTATGGTTTACAGCAACCTTTTCAAATCCACCATTACAATTATAGAGCACCGCTTAAACAGCTCTCAGATTTGTAGTCTTGAATACAACTCTCTTTTGAATTACAGAAATATCTCACAGCTCTCAATTGCAAGTAAAAGTGAAGCTATTACGGGGATTTCAGACAAACTATCTGGTTTGGAAATGGGGGAATAGGAATGAAACTCAAAATCTGGATGCCCAAATTGGGCAAATGGTAAGTCTATTTATAGTTTTCCCTAAGTCCAGCTCAGATGTGTATCAACCAATCAGAAGTGCTTAGATCTGTATTGACCAATGGTAGTCAAGCACGAGGATCCAGATCTGTTCTGGCCAATCAGAATTCCTTGATCTGGTTCAGCCAATCAGGTGAAAAAGGCATCGATTCTGTTATGTATTTTGTTAGAGTTTCTAGAAGTTCTCGCCATGTTATTTCATCTCTGGGTGCTCACGTGGGGTGGAATATGCCTTCGCTTCATGCTTAGAATCTTCTGGAATGTCCCTAGGTTTTTAGATGCATTGGGCCGCGTGAAACAGATTACTGAATTGCCCTTGCAAAAGTTGGGAACCTCCAGAATACCTTTTCGCAAAGCTTAGGGGGCTTTTCGCAAGGTGTTGTAACTCCTGAAGCTCTTTTCACAAGGTTACAGTTACATCAAATTGAGTTTTCTTCTTTTGAAAAGGTAAATCATCTCTTGAAGAGTTCGGATGCTCTTGAGCTAAGCCTGGAGTTTTTGTTCTTTTCGCAGAGTTTCAGGTTCTTTGCGAACAGTTCAGGTTCTTTGCGAAAAGTACTCTGTAGTGGATTTTTCTGTTCGAATTGCTCCATACTTCTTTTATGGGTTGAGACCAGGTCTTTGCCTCTTCAATTCAGACCTTTCAACAGCTAGTGAGGTTGTTTCTTCTCTTTCTTCCTTTGGATTGACATGGATTGTCATCTTTTTGGCACTTTTGAGCTACTTTCAAGGTTAAGCCTGCCTTTATTGTTAGCTGTAAAACAAACACTTAAAACATTTATTTAGTTCTCTCAATGGTCTATCAAGGCCCAAATTAAGGGGTGAAAAATTGTATTTTCTAGTTCTCAACAGGTATCCTAATCAAACCTCAAATAATAAAAATAACATGTGCTTTACATATAGTTGCTCACCGTGTAAATGTGCTATCTTATATCAGCTAGGCCTTAACAGTAGTTATTCAATCTTATTTACATCCCTAAGATGTCTAATTTACTTGCATCACACTGATGCCTTTATCACTTTCTCATCCCCTGGGGATGTCTCATTCTCATTTGATTACTTGGTCTCAGTTACTCGCATCACACAGATGCCTTTATCACTTTCTTGGTGTCACACACGCACCCTTTTCATAAAGATTTACACAGTTAAAACATTTTCAGTTTGAGTTCTATATCATTACATACATGCTCTTATAATTAAAGTACATGTTCAAGGTGTTCCCTACCTCAGGTCTCTGAAGGTCTAAGCCTCAAGGTCCCACGCGGCTCCTTGTGCTTGCTTTCACACGTACCACCTATGGTACATCACAACACATGCAATACATCACTAAAGATGCAATAGAGATCCTAGAACTTCCATGAACCTCAAGGTCAAATTAGAAAGTCATGTGAAACTGCCCAAATCGATTAATCGAATTTCCCTGAATGGTTAAATCGATTCTCAAATCGAGTAGTCGAAATCTGAAATTGATTAGTCGATCCCAAATTGATTAATTGAAATCCAAAATCGATTAATCGATTTCTCAAATCGATTAGTCGATTTCCCCAAGTTTTATTTCTCCAGCCACTGGAGGTACCCAGTCGATTAGTCGATTTCTAAATCGATTAATCGACCTTCAACATCGATTAATCGATTTCCATATCGATTAATCGAAATCGGGCATCCCTGACTTTTCAACTTCTAGACCAAAATCGATTAATCGAATCTCAATTTCGATTAATCGATTTGGCCAGATTCAGCTCCCTTTCGGGCTGTTCTTCCAAATTTTTTCCTTATCCATTTTTCTTTCTTTTCAAGGTCTTTATCTATCATTCTAACTATGCTTGACTGAATTAAACTCATCACATCTTTATGTATTGAAATCTAATGAAACTTACCTCAATAATCCCTTTAAAGGATTTATTTGTTGGGTTTGATGGCTAGGATTCCAGCTTTTGCTTCAACGATCCCAAACGCGTTGAATCCGACAATCAATACTCAATCTTCCTTCCAATCCAACCACAATAACTCCTTAATAATTAATTACCTTCTCTCTCTCTCTTCAACAACCAAACAAAGAATCCTAGGGTTATTAAACCCTTATATCCTACTCTCCTGTTTCGGTGTTAAGCGCATACACCAGAGATAGGCGTATGTGACTCAAATTTAACACCATAAACTACACTTAGGTTACATTAATCCCACACTAGCACGTAACTTCATGAGTCCACTGTTTGACCATCACTTGGTCAAACCTACGACCAGTCGGGCATGAATCCCGAGGTCACTATTTAACGCTCAATTTTTTGAGATATTACAAAAAGGCTTGATGCATATGTTAAATGCATTTGTGCTCCCTACAAACGTGGCATTTTAGTTTTCTTTATTCTTCCTTTGCTCAGGGAGTAGCAAAGCTTAAGTTTGGGAGTGTGTTAATCTCTGAAAAGTACTACTTTTCACCCCTTAACATGAGCTTTGATAGACCTATGAGTGGACTAATAAATGCTTGTTGAGTATGTCTTGTAGAAAGCAATAAAAGGCAATCATAGTGCAGAGTTCTATCTCTCAAAGCAGTTCAAACCCAACAATGGCCCACTTAGAGCATGCAGCAACAGTAAAGAAGCTTTGAAGGAGTGAAAACAGGCTGAAAACAACCTGTCAATAGGATCTGAAGGTTGAAAAAAGGAAGAAGTCGTGAGAATGGGAGAATTCGATAAAATCAGAAACCTATTGCACAGTCAGAAACAAAAAGGGAGCATCCTATCGAATGGATGCCTTAGCTTGAACAGAACCTATCGAAAAGACTAAAAACCTGTCGATAGGAGCCAGAAGAGAACCTATCGAAACTTATTATGCATAAATTAACCTATCGAAAGGATCCCCCAACCTATCAAACACACCATATGAAGGTTGTGGATGCTGGAGGTTTATTTTTAGCACCACCCTATCGGAACCTATCGAAAGGATCCTGAATCCTAGCGAAAGGAACAAAAGGCCTATTTGGAACCTGTCGAAAGCCTCAAGAACCTATCGAAATCGACTGAAGGACTTCTCAAAAAAGCTGCTGTGCACACGCTGCAAGTTGGTGACCTGCTGCATGCAATCCAAGGCACTCTAATGACTGGCACGAAGTTTCTAGAAGTGCCTTGGGAAACCCTAACCGACCCACATGCTCTCCCCCAACTCTAACTAACTGAGTGAGCCTTCTAGAAAGGGAATAAAAGAGGGAATAACAGAATTATTCCAGCTGAGCTGTGATTAGCTGAAAAAATAGATCTGAGGCTGAAGGGGAGAGCTATATAAGGAGGATCAATTCTCGAGATCAGAGCTTGCATCAAAATTCTCTATTCTTCCTTTTTGTCCAACTATGGTTGGCTAATTTCTTTAGAGCAGCAAGGAGGGAGGTTGGATCTATAATTGGGGAGAGTTGAGAGTGTTATTGAGGGTCAGATGATGCACAGATTATAAATTTGAGAGCATTTCATTGTATAGTGAGTTTGTTTCAATGCAATGTTGGTTTTATTATTTTAATTAGATCCATAGTTCATCTGATTTCATTTGGTTCTCGATCGGATTTGTGTAGATGGGAATAGCTCACCCACTTAACTGGTAGGCCTTTTGGATACCATTTGATCTCCCTAGATATGATATTCCTGCAATTGCCTATGTCTGTGGCCTGACAGTTATAATATTTGTAGTGATTATAATGTTCTGATGTAAGCATGAGAATGGAGTGAATCTATTGGATGATCTGTGACCATTGAAGTGGATAGATCATAGCCTTAAGATCAAGCCAAATCTCTGGCCTAGATCAGATTCTTCTACCCTGCAGCTGTGCTTATAGCCAGATGAGGGATTGGTACACTCTGAACTCTTTGTAACCCTGACAGCTCAACCCAATTGCAGCAAGACCAAACTCCAAGCTGCTTCTCTCCATTTTCTATTCCTTTAATTTCACCAAAAATTCTCCTCACTTGCAAAGATCTGAACTCTGGATTTAATCTCAATTCATTTCTGCATTTAATTATGTTTTTGTAGTTTAGTTTAAAATGACAACCCCTTAAAACCTCTCCTCTCTTTTTCTATTTTAGTATTAGGTAGGGTGCCAGATCTGCCTTAGATCTGGAGATTTACTTAATTTTCAGCTCACATTTTCCTGTGGACATACCCTTACTTACCCTTTAAAACTTGCTACAACAGGCCCTGAATACTTACAGGTCTATGTATTTGCTTGCCTTGGTGTGTGCTACCAATAGATCCTTTAATTGTGTGATTTTAAACCTCTTTTTGAACACAAGGTAAGAAGCCAACAACGCCAACATTCTGACTTTCACGTGACCGTAAAAGAGACCTCACAACAACTAAGGCTCAAGGGTCCACATCATATCTTAACTCATATGTTATCCTATCATATTTAAAATTCGGGGGTGATAGGGTCTTCGTATATGTCACTGTATATAAGGTTACACTGTATTCGTACTCACTCTACTCGTCATGATGTCCCATGCCATCATGAGTTGTAAGACATGTGAATATGATGTATTTCTCATTTTGATATCATCTCAGCGAATCACAACGCCCAAGCGTAGGAATGATATCATACATTCGCGTACATATGACCTAACATGTCCATACCTCATACACCATGATCAGGATGAAAGCACATAAATATAATATGTGCAGAAAATATTTTCATCCAAATTTTTGTTATGTTTATACATATATATTTATATAATCCACCAATATAAATATAGAATAGGATAGTTATAAGTGTGATTTCAATAACATGAAGGTTAGAGTTCTATTTTCATGAGGTATTGAACTTTTAATACTTCGTGTTATCGAAGTGGTCACGTTGAAGCAATAAAAATGATATATATATATATATATATATATGTATATAGTTTATTATAATTAAATGCTCAAATTGAAAAGTATAGTAATTCTAAATTAGGTAAATTGCAACCATCGATTGAAACGCTCAAGTGATTAATGTGTTCTAAGTTTTGGTCGTGCAAAAATGGAATTATAATCTAAATAAGGTTGTCTGTTCGGACAAGAATCGATCGATCGATATTAAAATATATAAATAAGTAAATTTGGGTCAGAATCGATCGATCGGTAACTCCTTATCGATTGATCAAATTTAAAGCAACTTAAAGTACCAGTGATTCAATTCTATCCATAATCAATCGATCGAACATAAGGAATCGATCGATCGATTATTAATAAAGTATATACAGTCGGTTTGGTTCATAATCGAACGATCGGTATTAAAGTCTATCGTTCAATGGTAAAAGTAATGAATTCGGAAGGCTTAGTGTACCGAACCATTATAAAGGAATCTTATTATAATAGTCTAATAATGGCACTAAGTACTATTACTTCAGTACAATTGTCTTATATAAGCATGTAACAAGTATATAATATATAATATATAATTCTTTATTGCTTTTATATCATAAGTCCACATTCACCCTTACCTTAAATATAATATACTATATTTGCAAGTGACTATTATAGGTATAATACCATAATCGATCGATTGAGCAAAAATTCAATCAATTTAAAAACCTGTCATTCAATTAAAAGCGATAGAAATCGAGTGGATCGATCGATCAAACATAGAAATCGATCGATCGATATTAAAGTGTCAAAAACAATTATTATTATGTAACGCAATTCTATTAATAATCAATCTATCCATAATCGATCGATCGAACATAGAAATCGATCTATCGACTAAGTAGAGGAAATATAATCCTACTGCTCAGACTGAAATCGATCGATCGGAACAGGAGATCGATTGATCAATTTCAAGAGTTCCCGAGCCTCTATGGTTTCGAAATAAGATCCAAAAATAAGAAAAATTAAATAAAAACAATTAAATTCAATCATATCTAAGGCTAGCTATATTAAAACAATATCTTAAGGAATATAAAAATAAGATTCATTTTATTTAGCCCATCGATACGCGATTGAACGTATCCTACGAGACGGGATCTGAGAAAGACAAGATGGATTAATATTTACCCACCTCCTGAAGCGTGATCGGTAGATCTACGGTGATTAGAGTGACGAGATCGATGTCCCACGCAATGGCCCGCCCAAGATTTCTCCTTCTTCGTCGTCCTTGATCTTGATGGTAGAATTAGATCACGGTGGTTCTTGTGAAATAACACATAAAAGGTTTTAAGGAAGAGATAGAGTTTTTTTTTTTAGAAAGGGTGGGTAGAGAAGAAGTTGTGACGGCTAGGGTTTCTTACGAAGAAGAAATGTGAAATGCGGTTTGCGTAACTTAAACTTAATTAGAGTTTTCTCAAATAGAGTAGGTTCCAATGTGGAGCACTAAGACCGTGCATAGTGCAAAACACATCTAGTATCACTAAATAAAGTGCAATAAAAACCAAGTCGATCACTACAAAAATAAGGGGTTTTAGCAGCACTTGCTATTAAGGCATTTTTTGGTTGCGGCAAGGCTAATAGTGGCAGTTTTTGGTAGCGACAGTACTAATAACAGTAGTACTTTTTGTTAAAAAAACTGCCGCTAATAACCTTATTTTTTGTAGTGGTTATACGACTCACTAACTAATTTGAATATTCATCGAATCAACCAATTATACAGCGATTAATATGGCTAATAGGGTGTTGGGCGAATTTTACTGAATATTTGATAAAAGTTACCAAATTTTGTGACAGTTCTTTCACGAGAAGCAAATGATATCATTTGATATTTTTCGCTGATGTGTTGGAAACATTAAAAAGCTATAATAGAATCATAAAGTTTACAATCCCTTGTTTTAATTATATGAATTAAATCACTTGCATACGGTATATATTTTAAATGTTGAAATTTTAAAGCACTTTGCTAATGAATATTCCTACAGAGTGGAAAATCTTTTTTGGGGTTTAGCCTATAAAATAAGGTGTGGGCTCTAAGATTTGTAGGTTGCAGCCTTCACTTAAGGGACACTCAAATTTGCATCATCTTTTCTCACTAGTGTTATCACGCGTACAAGCGCACTCTCGCTCGTGTAGACTGACACAAGGGATAATAATATTAATTTTATATAAAAAATTATGTACATATTTCGGTGATGTGAATTTGAGTGTCGTATCCTATTGACATAGTTTCTTAACACAATCAGTTAATGTTTATTTCTTTATGTATTACAGAACTTTCAATTTACGACTATCAATTATTGTAGAGGCATATTTAACACTTATTCCTTATCTATTTAAGGAGCTTTGATTCTAACACATTTTATCCTATCTTTGTTTAATGCAACTTAAGAGTTCATATGGGAGCTTTCTTTGATATTTTGGTGTTGGGATAAACGTAAATTACTTCAGGGGTAAATAATAGTTTAAGACTGTGACATTTCTCATGTCTTGGATCGACTCATTATATTTTTACTCTTATTTCATATTTTTTGGGTTTTTTTTTTTTTGAAAAGACAATATTATAGCCTTTATACATACCCTAATTTTTAGAATCTCTTCAATCCAATGGATGACCAGACTTTTGAGTTCTCATTGAAAGGATATGATCATTGCCTTATACTTATTTATTCTCCGCCCCTTGGTTAGGTGATATTGGTGTAGATATCCCCTTAGGGTCAGCTGACCAGCCTTGACTGGTAGATGACATTAACAGAAAGCTCAAAAGATGTTGTTGCCCCTCTAATTTACAGAGGCAGCCATCGAATCAGATTTGGTAGCATACATTGCTACAATCGTAGGTGCTAACAGAATTAGAGACACCAAAGAGGCATTAGCCTAGTTGGTACACTCTCTCCATTGTGAGGGAGTAGGTCGTGGGTTCGATACTAGTCCTCCACGCTTTTTCCCATCCTTGTCCTTACAAGGTGTGGATTGGGTTATGTTAGTTAACCCTCATCACTATTTTTGGTGCTCCCTCACGCTACTCCGCAACTATCATATATGTATGTGTGCCTGCTCCTCGGTTCTCGAGGCTGATTGGGAATAGTTGTTTAACATTTTTATTAGTGATATTTACAAGCTCATGCCACAATAATATTTACAAAGATGCCATTGAATTAAAGCCTCCCTAGTTAGCAATAAAAATTGACGTCAACAATAGTAGCATTAAATGATCTTCTGCCATTGATGGGCTCAACACGCGAGTAATCAACATCGTCACGGTGGAAGATCATAACTTGCAAGGCAACCGGCTCATAAATCAAATTTTTTAGGAGGTTTTAACCATCCGATATATGCAGTCTAATACCAACCATTGTGTGTACACTACAAGAAACATGACGCCGACGACGTGCCCGGTAAATGGCGATACTCAAAGCCGTCGGTAAACCCAATCGCCGACGGTCAGAATCTCGCCGACGGCTTGAAGCCGTCGACGATATTCCCGTCGAAAAATCTAAATGCCGACGGTTTGTAGCTGTCGGCGTAATAAATTTTTTTTTTTTTTATTTTATATGAATAACCCTACGCCGACGGCTCCTGGCATCGGCATAGGTGCTTTTAAAAATAATTTTTTTAAAAAAAATTTAATAAATATCCTACTCGGCATAGGGTTTTTAAATTATTATTTTTTAGATTTTAAATAAATATCTTACGCCGACGGCTTCAGCCGTCGGCGTAGGCCCCTTTTTTTTTTCCCGGGGGGGTCAGATTTATTAGCGCCATTTTTTCTGGTTTTTTCTTTTTGGAGAGTCACAGATTTATTAGCGCCCTTTAAAATTATATATATATATATATAACCTAACCAGACCTCCAAAAATCCATAAAGTAAACACCAAACTCTCAAAGGAGGTGCATCCATGAGTGGCAATAATGGCCATCCATGAGTGACAATAATTCAAAATGTTTTCTCATGGGAAGACTTTCAGCTGTATATATGAAAGGCTTTAAACATTTTCTTTTTCCTAAGAAAAGTATCAAAGCACAAAAATTACCATCCCACTGTGCATGGCACGCAAAAAATATTTGTAACAACACTAATAAGAGAAAGTGGGCAACCAAGAAAGAAAGCAGATGACATTTACTTATCCTTGCTTTTTTATACAAAACCTGTAAACTTCAGCAGAAGAAATGTTTGCTTTATGAGATATGAGAAACAAAAAATATATAAGGATAGGTACAGCTTACATTTCCAATACAAAGTTCAGCCAAGATACAGCCCAGTGACCAGATATCAATCTTCTTATCATACGATAAGCCCAAAATCACCTCTAGAGCTCGATAAGACCGAGATTGTACATATGAGCAAAGGTGATCGGCTTGGAAGCAACTACTTCCGAGATCAATGACCTTCACTTCGCACCTACTGTAGCTCTTTACTAGAATATTCTCAGACTTCAAATCACAATGAATAAGACCAAGGCCATGCAAAAATTGAAGTGCTTCCAAACACTGAATAGTAATTGACTGCACATGGAAACTTCTACGACAGTGTTACAACAAGAAATCCAAGTAAAAAAGCAAATATATGCTACATACATTAAGTAGAATCTAGCAACATACAAACCTGCAACCTTGGCATTGTAAAATAAACCTCTCCTCCAGATTCCCTATTGAATTTATGAAATTCATACAAATTCGCCTTGAGAAGCTCACAAACAATCAACAAATGCTCCTGCATAAGTTAAAGGACTCAATTGTTTAGCAACTCGCTACCATGATTAATAAAAAAATCAAAGCTAACACATCATGAATTTGGGAATTTGTAATAAGAATTAAAAAATAATGCACCGCGCACAACAGGGAATCCACAATTTAAGTCACAAGGAATGTAACATTGCAGATTTATATGCAAAAGTCATTCCCCAATAAATCCATGTAGAGAAAATTTCTCCTGAGTGCCATTCAGGAAAAGGCTGCCAAACTTCTTATGAGAGCTCGTAAGCATATAGGAAAAGTACTCAAAATTCATCCTTAGTTCCTTACATATAGGAGCTCGTAAGCATGCCAGCTCCAAGGGATGGAATATCTGATCCTAGAAAGCATCCATACAGATAAATTCTGAAAATATTGTAGACAATCAAGTTCTTTCTTTGTGAAAGACTGTGCGCTTAAGACGATAACTGTAGGAGGGATTGGAGGCTTTTCAAAAAATCCATTGTTATTCATATAATTGTATCTATAAATTTTCTAAAGAAATTACTAGCTGGGCATGAAAATAAATGGATAGTGGGACTGAGGCGGCTACCAAACTTCTTATGAGAGACCTAAGAGAAGGACAAAATCTCACCATGAGAAGGACAAAAATTCAGCAGAATCATTTCTCAAAAAGGAAAAAATTCAGTGAGAAATCATTTCATACAATAGCAGATTTACCAGAAAATATAGAACACACAATCAAAGTCTGGCTGTTAAATAAGGAAATAAAGAATACATATGATCTATTCATATAATTGCTAAAAAATCAATGTTTTTTTTTATAATATATGATTTTTTGGTAATGAACACAGAAAACCAGATATTGCGATCTTCAATGGTAGCAAAATTTTAAGAGGCCTGGACCCCCAGGTTATCAAAAAGAAAAAAAATGGAAGCAAAATTTTCAAACAACCCAATTATTAGAGTGAGTGACGTTTTATGCACGTTGCATTAATACTAGTATGAAAAGTTTCAGAGACATTGCTGGAAGATGAAATTTTATTGAACTCTCTTTAAACAGTCCTATATTTAAAAGTTTAATTGATTTACCAACAACCAAGAGGACCTGGTATTATAGAGGCTCCACAGGTTTACTACCATCAGTGAGAGGGCCTATCACTTGATTGAAATTTGTCTATAAGCTCTTCCTTGATTGGCATCAGACCATTTCCCCCTCCTTTTATATGCTAAGTTTTAGAGTTGGGAACCTTATCATTCCCCTTGAAATTCAAGTCACTAGAACATGATGCCTTTCCTGAGCGTGTTAAGGCTTGGTTGAGCTTCTCTGTGGAAGAAGGATGGGCTACTTACCATTTTATGGTTATGCTAAAATTGCTTAAAGGAAAATTGGAAGTGTGGAACAAGGTAGCTTTAGGGACACAATAATGAAGATAGGATAAAAAGTAAAGGAACTACGGGATAATTAGTTTGGTGGGTGTGTCTATGAGACATTAGCCAAGGAGTTGGCAGGGAGAATATGATCATTGTTTCGTACAAATTATTTACCCTTCCTAAGGCTCTTTTATCCACAGTTGACATATTTTGACGAAAGCACAAGCGGTATAAAGATGGAAGTCCTGATAGTGGTTGCAAAGTCAATTTGGAAAAAATGTCACAATGTGGATTCAAATATTGTTGATCAGTTGTTTCATTGTATTGGTTATATTGTTGATCACTTGTTTCATTGTATTGGTTTTGTTAAAAGGTATCTTTGATTCTCAACTCTCATTTACAGTATCCCAAATGTTTCTTCAAGTGCTCTAGGGGCCTCACAAATGTGATCCACTATTACCATTTATAATACCCAAAATAGACAGAGATGCCAGGACGTGACACATTTTGGTGTTTCTAGAAATCTAGAGAACATATACATATATGAGAATTTAAGTTTAAATTCATAATTAGTGTAAATATATAATACATATGTTTGATTTTATCCTCCTTGCATTGTATTTTTTGACATGACCAGAAAGAAAATGAATACTGAATAGGACTTTGAAAAAATACATAAATAATTACAATTGAATACTGTTAAACTGCATCATAAAAGAATCATAGAATAATCTGGCACCATGGTTCCAACATAAATAATGAGCTGTGCAGTAGCTACGAAATAGGAGTTTGATGGAATATGGAATAAGAATTATACAAACAGGAACCAATCCCAATGAAAAAGTAGAGTTCAAATGGGTCCATAACCATGGGATAAAATAGAGAAGGACAAAATCAACAACAGTAGAATCATTTCTCAAATCCCCTCACCTCACCCCTCCCCGTTCCTCTCACATCTATTCTCTTCTACCTCACCAAAAACTACTACCAAACTATTTCTGCATTCAAAATTCTTAAACATTTGCGACAGAAAGGGGCATTGCATTAACTATCTTCGCTACTATAATGCAAGCAAGGACACCATAGCCATATATCAAAGAAGAATGCTATTAAACTACTATTGAAGAAAGAACATATAAAAAAAGTAAATCAATTATCTTCAATATCTATCTTTGTGAAGCGAGGAACATTCCCTTCAATTCTTCTATTTGCTCATCGTGCTTGCGTAGTGCTTCTTCCATCTTTCTATCTCTTTCTGCGTCTCTTTCTTGCATCTCTCTAATTCTTTCTTGCATTTCTCTATTTCTTTCTTTCCCTCTTTCTTCCAATTCTGCTATCTTGCTCCTCAAACAAGCCATCTCCCCTTGTTTTGACATTTGACGGTTGGATTTGCCCCCCCATTTTCGTGATGGAGTTGGTCCCACTCCAAGGATGCGACATCGACCAGGTCGATCCTCTCGAAAAACCTGAGAGAGGACATCTTCACGACTGGGGGGGTCTCTGGAACCCTCTAGTTGTTTCTCTTGTTGTCTATTTAATTTCTCCTGTAATAATTAATAATACATTTTATTTTGAAAAATAAAACATGACCTATAATTAAAAATTATTATAAAATTTACCAATGCATCTGCGACCACACTATTTGATGGTGTACCATCCTTGTACATATATGCAATTTTGAATATATTGGCGCGACTAGGTTCTACACCATCCTCCGAAGTCTGTAAAATTAAAAAATAAATACAGATATTAATATGATTTCATATAATAAGATGAAGAAGAAAGTATATAATAATTATAAAATATAAAAAGTACTGTGACGACCCGACTTTTCGAATCCCTAAGGTATAGGAAAGGCCGGTTCATCAACTTATTGATTTCTCAATAAGCCGTAACAAACACAAGCCGCCAACATAGTACAAAGATCTAAAGATAGAGGCAAAGCATATATTAATCAAAAAACAAAAGCTTTTAACAACAAAAAATGTCACTATGAGGAACCAAGAAGAACCACCGGTGATGGCCAATCCAACACCGAAAATAGTGGTTTACAATAATGATTCCTCGAGTGATATCAAAGAAGCAAATAACAAAATGGCCTAGGGCCATTTTGACGAAAGTACCAAAAAATATTCTAACAAAAGTACCAAAAATAAAGGATCTAAGATCAAGGGAAAAACTCCTCAGCTGATACGTCCAAATCCTCCTCGGGAATGTAATCAGAGTCCTCCAGATCCTCTGACCCAAGGTCAGTCTCAGGACCTGTGACGTATAGTCGAGGGTGAGCTAACAACCAAGCCCAATAGAGGAAACAAATCTACTTGCATTTCTTTATAAGTAAAGGTTTTCAAAAGACAGAAATCGGATCAAATATAGTTTTCAAATGATGCTTTCCAAAGTAAATCTCCAGTTCTAATCCTGAGTAAAAACTGATAACATAATCTAATGTGTTCGAAAATTTTCTGATTTAGTATGCTTCTTGTCTTAAATTTATAACTTAATTTTATCTCCCAAATTTCCTATAGCATGAGAGCGGACTACGTGACCAATGGGAAACCCTACTGACCATCGTCGTTCATGAACCCATTTCTGAAGTGCAACAAACCCCTACGCTATGAGAGAAACTTGCGCCAAAGTAATACCGTCAACACGGTTGGTAGAATCTAGGGCATCGTCCGTATGAACCCCAAATCGAATGCAAATGCTAACATATATCAAGGCTTATTATTCATAACATAATACTGATTTTTTGAAGTTCTGATTCAAAGTTCTGATTCAAAATTTTAACTGAGGTTCGAATTACAAAGTTCTTAATCATCACAAAGTTTCCAATTTCATATTTGTGTCATATATTCAGAGTTATATTCATGCTGTGTATAACAGAATTCCAAAATTTATGCTTCTTAAATGAACAGTCAAATCAGGTATACTTATAATTCAATGCAATTTAAATATAGGGTTCCCCTACCTCAACAAAGAAGATTTAAAATCATGCACAAGCAGTCCTCACCAAAGACTCCAAATAGTCAAAACCTACATATTTTAACACTCTCAGTGTTAATATAGAACCAAAAATCAAACCAAATGCTTGTTGAGAAAAATCCGACAAAATTTTCAAATGCCAGAAACAGGACAAAATTCGACCCTCGAATTCAAATTCATGGGTCGAATTCAAAATTCGATGGTCGAATTCAATTTCGACCTTTGAATTTCAAAAAATCTCATCAGTCACAAAAATCAGAAAATCGACCCTCGATTTTCAATTCGATGGTCGATTTCCAAATTCGACCCTCGAATTGGAAATCGACCCTCGATTTTCAAAAATTGCTTCAGACTTAAAAAATAGATTTCGACTATCGAATATCAAATCGATGGTCGAATTCCAAATTCGACCCTCGATTTGCTAATCGACCCTCAAATTTTTCTGGTTCTGTGGTTGTTAAATTTGTATGTCCAGACTCTTTCTCTCTTATTCAACCACAGCCATCTGTTCTTATTTAAACACAAAACATGCTACTCTAAACAAACATAATTTAAAGGACACAAGAAGGTTTTAAAAGCCTACCTCTTGTAGCTTAAATCGTTGCTTCCGTTGCACCGATTCAAGCACCAGAACCAATCTCCAAGCTCAATGGTTTAGATCTTCAAATCAGTCTATATTCATAAAGAGGTGGTCACTACCTCAGCCACAACAAAATCACATAGAACTTCTCACTCTCCACATCTCTCTTCTCTTTCAATAGTTTAAACCGATCAAATTTCTGATATAATTCTAATCAACGGTCGAGATGGGGAGAGGAACTCTCAAGCTCTCAAGATCTAAGATTTAGAAGATGCAAGGCTTAAAGGCTTAATTTCCAACAAGAGAGAAGTTAAACTTCTCTTTCAATCTCTCTCTTATAACCAAAAGCCAAACAAAAATAATATCTAGATTTTATAATTTTAAAACTTATCCACTTAAGTTGAAAAATTATCCGGTGCTAAACACAAATACTAACGCTATTGTGTGAGTCATCGATTACATGACTTGCACACCTCTCAAGACGAAATCCTTTTGCCACAAGTCTTAGCATAGCCTTAGCTTACCAAAAATTCAAAAATATTACTCAACAATTTTTGGACACGCTTATCGAGGTAAATGAAAATAAGTCAAAATATTTGGGATATTACATTCACCCCTCCTTAGGAATTTTCATCCTCGAAAATTGAATGCATCACACACCACACAAGAAAGAGAATGAAAACATGGGCCACCGTGTTCCGATCCCGCAGGGCACGCAAGTCAAGGGATGGGATCCGTAGTAACGTGGATGTACTACATGTGGCACCAGAAGGGCCATAGTGGATTGCATCCGTACATGGATGCCCACTTCCCAAGCATCACGTGTCGGGAGACCAATGCACAGTGACTCATGAAAGCAATAATGAGAACAAAAACCCACCATAGCAACAGAAAGAACAAAATCCACATAACAAAATCCAAATAGGTAGAGTACATGGCCACAGAACAAAAGCCAAAACTCTTATAGGTAGTGCAACATAAGACGAAATAAACATAGTATCCAAAGCAAATCCGAAAACAGAAATATTAAAGAGAACAAAAAGGAGGACCACCAGGTCCTAAATAATCCATGGAGTAAATAAATACAGACCCCATCACATCCAAAATAAATCACAGCCCCCCCCCCCCATGTAACGCTAAAAATCCTCAAAGAAATTGACCAAAGATCGGGATCATCGTCGCCACCATCAAAGATCCGTGACTGAACCATCACCCGCCTCGGAGGGCATACTGCATCGCGCCCGACATCGAAGGATGATACACGGAGGCACAGATATTAGCCAGATGCGTAGTATAATCGTCGGGGAACGCATGCTGCATCAGGTAAGAAAGAACCCCGCTATGCATGTCCAACTCCTGACGCATAGAGCTGGTATGTTGCGTGAGCTCCTGGATCTGGTGGCTCATCGCAGTCATCTGGCGTATAAACTTCGTGAGCGTAAGGATGTCGCTTTGTGGGGGCTGAGTAGGGGTAGTTGTCTCAGCGGCAACACGTGTAGGGTCTTCATCATCATCGCTAGCGGCGACATCAGGTACCACTGGGTCCTTGGGAGGCTTGACTAGTCGACCGTAGGTTTGACCCCAATTGACAAGTTTATACATTTTTCGACCGTTAGTTGATTTTGGTTTGGTAGGGGGGATGTCATACGCTGGGCCCGCTTGGTAATTCTCGATCATTACCGAAATCAAACGGGCATAGGGAATGCCCTTTGTCGGCTTCTTTACTTTGTTTACCCATTTTCTCGCGGGCTTTTATAATCCCCTTTAAAAGGACCTCAGGAGCACTAAACCATCGCTCCTTGTAAGCGGCAAATAAAATTTGTTGTAGGGGGCCGGTACGCTCGGATTTATGACCAAAGGGGTAAAGGGTGGTCTTGAAAATTTTATCCAACAGCCACATAGAATCAGGCAGGTGTGTGTGGACAATAGATTTACTAGACCCATGGCGTCCCTGCGTCATTTGGGTAATGACATCATGGAAGAGGACTGGTTTAGGGAAAGGAGGACCCAATCCCATGGTTTTAGAGTATTTTAAAGGACAACGGAGTGCCACAGCCATGTCATCGAGATCAAATGTATAATCTCTCCCATCAATTGAAGTGTAAATTTTCTGCCCGTCCTCGCGGCGCATATGCTGGTAAAAGAGGCGCACGAGACGGGGATAAAAATGGTCACTAAACGCCGTGCAAAGTGAAGTCATCCTGGCCTTTTCTAAGTATTCTCCTGCCACTGAGTGGTTGTTTGTTGGTCAAACAACTCAAGGTGGAAAATGTACTCAATGGTGAAGTCCTTGATGCTCTAAAATTCATTGGGCTGCTCAGGCATGGGAGGGGACACAGGTGGTGGTATGGGCTCTGGGGGTGGTGGAGCCAACTGTGTTGGCTGTTTGGCTGGTGGGGCTGATTGGTGAGCTCGGCTAGAGGAAACCGCTTTCAAAGCCGGCCTCTTTGAGGTAGGGTTTCGGATAGGGGTTTGCTTTTTAGGCCCCATGAAAAAAACAATAAAAATCCCACAGATTGCAAGAAAAACAGAGCTGCACAAGAGAAATGTAGCAAGGGTCACCTTGTGAAGAGCCCCAAATCCGGTTTCAAAGATGAAATCCAAGGTCCTTTGTGCAATCCAAGTGAAACCCCCTTCGATTTCGGCCAAAATAGCACAAGAAACTCCAAAATCACCAAAAAATCCCAAAAACCCTAAAGCTCAACCCCCCTGAGAATGCAAACACGAAATGCCAAATAAAATAGAACCCACACTTAAATCGATAAATTCGACCCTTGATTTCAAATTCGTGGGTCGAATTTGAAATCGACCCTCGATTTTGAAATCGACCCTCGATTTCTTCAGAAAATTCTCATGCCTGAATTTTTATTGAAATGCCTGGGTACTGTGCATGCAAATTCGACCCTCGATTTGCATTTTCGACCCTCGAATTTTAAAACACCTGTGGCCTTAGAATTTTATCAAAATTTTGAAATTTATACCATGTCTTTGGGTCTAAATGGACCTTCGTTGAGCCCATTTCTTTCCAAACATGGAATCTGACTATGACATCAGTATCAAAGCCGAAATTAATCATTGAAAAATTACTAAAGTAGCATAAAAGTTGGCCCGAATGTATTCCACATGACCATAAGTGAGTAATATCCCCGGGTTTGGTCTAAGTCCCAAAATTATCCTGATTCCCTAAAGTAAAGATCTTTAAATAGGCACAAATTTGATGTATATTGGACCGCCAAAATTACTCGCCAAAATTCATATATAAATATAAAACCAATAAATACATAAAAATTTGAAGTATCATACTGCCCACACAAAGTCTCAAAATTTAAGCAAAAAGGCTCGGAAATTGGTCTCGGAGCTCAGCTTCTAGCTCCCAAGTGGCTTCCTTCGGTGTATGATTCTGCCATTGCGCGAGAACCAAAGGAATCCTCTTAGTGCATAGGATCTGCTCCTTGCGATCCAAAATATGAACCGGGTCCTCGATCACCTTCAAACCACCCTGAAGCTCGATGGGTTGGTAATCAAGCACGTGAGTCGGGTCACGGATGTATCGACGAAGCATCAACACATGGAAGACGTTGTGAATGCTAGATAATTGCGGTGGTAGCGCCACACGGTATGCAACCTCTCCGACTCGTCCTAATATCTCAAAAGGCCCAACGTACCGAGGACTCAGTTTCCCCCATTTCTCGAATCGCATAACACCCTTCGTAGGCGAAATCCGAACAAAGACATTCTCGTCGACCTGAAAAATCAATTATTAGTGCCAATTTTTACATGGAATATATACCAAGTGAAAAAATTACACATTAGTGCAGTTAAACTACCTCAAAATCCATGTGTCGCCTCTTGAGATCGGCGTAGCTCTTTCCGACTACGAAGCTACTCAGTAGTCGCTCATGAATCAATCAACTCTCGGTCGTGCGCTCAACTATCTCAGGGCCAATAATTAGCTTCTCACCCACTTCTCCCCAGTTCAACGGTGATCTGCACCGTCGTCCATATAAAGCCTCGAACGGAGCCATACCGATGCTAGCCTGAAAGCTATTGTTGTAGGCGAACTCGATCAGAGGCAAGTGTTGGTCCCATGACCCGTGAAAATTCAACATGCAAGCTCTCAGCATGTCCTCAATGATCTGATTCACTCGCTCAGTCTGGCCGTCCGTCTGTGGGTGAAATGCCGAACTAAAGTCAAGACGAGAACCCATTCCCTCCTGAAATCGCTGCCAAAAGTGTGAAGTAAACAACGGGTCTCTGTCTGACACAATACAAGCCGGTATCCCATGCAATCGAACAATCTCCTTCAGGTATAATTCTGCAAGTCTACTGGCTGTATACATGGTATTGCATGGCAGGAAATGAGCAGACTTGGTTAGCCGATCGATAATGACCCAAATGGCATTGTTCTTCCTCAGTGTTTTCGGCAACCCGAGTAAGAAATCCATGGAAATAGCTTCCCATTTCTACTCAGGCACAGGTAAAGGCTACAATAGGCCTGCAGGATTCTGATGATCAACCTTAACCTGTTGACAAACCAAGCACCGCGATACATACTCAGCGACGTCGCGTTTCAAACCTCGCCACCAGAAACTCTTCATCAAGTCCTGATACATCTTGGTGCTACCAGGATGTATGGCATACATGGATTTGTGAGCCTCTTCTAGAATGGTGTCCCGAAGCTCTGTACTCAATGGTACACATACACGGTTGTGAAACAACAAGGTCCCATCTGCTCGTATGGAGAAATCCTTCTTGCTGCCATTCTCGACATCTCGTCTGATTGCCATCAGCTCATCATCGGTCATCTGAAGCTTCCTGATATTCTCGAAGAGCGTAGGGTGTAATACTAGTGTAGCCATCAATGCTCCCGAGCCTTTGACATCGAACCGTGAGCTGCCCAAAGCCATATCTTCCAAAAGCTTCCATCTCTGAATCCGGCTAACATGATGTGACAACTGTGCTGAAGACCTCCTACTAAGAGCATCAGCAACGACATTCGCCTTTCCCAGATGGTACTGAATAGAGCAATCGTAGTCCTTCAAGAACTCCATCCATCGTCGCTACCTCATATTCAAGTCCTTTTAAGTGAATAGGTACTTGAGACTCTTGTGATCGGTGAATATATCGAAGATCTCACAGTAGAGGTAATGTCTCTAGATCTTCAAGGCGAATATAATGGCTGCTAACTCTAAGTCATGCGTCAGATAGTTTCTTTCATGGTCCTTCAGCTGCCTAGAACCATACGCAATGACCCGCTCGTGTTGATTAAGCACACAGCCTAATCCGCCATCAGAAGCATCACTATACACTGCGAAACCTCCACTGCCAGATGGTATAGCAAGTACTGGTGCGGTAGTCAATCAACGCTTCAGCTCTTGAAAGTTCTACTCACACTGCTCTGTCCAATCGAACTTCACATTCTTTCTCGTGAGCTGCGTAAGTGGACCTGATATCTTCGAGAAACCCTCGACAAATCGCCGATAGTACCCTGCCAAACCAAGGAAACTTAGGACCTCTGTACCTTTCGTAGGTTGTTCCCATGTCACCACAGAATCTATCTTCGTAGGATCCACTGAGATACCCGCTTCAGAGATTACATGGCCCAAGAAACTAACCTGCTCAAGCCAAAAGTCACACTTACTGAGTTTGGCATACAACTGATGGTCCCTGAGTGTTTGAAGAGCCATCTTCAGATGTTGCACATGCTCCTCTCTGGTTTTCGAATAGATGAGGATGTCATCTATGAAAACTACCACAGATTTATCAAGATGTGGTTTGAACACTCTGTTCATCAAGTCCATGAAAGATGCAGGCGCATTCGTCAATTCAAACGGCATCACTAAAAACTCATAGTGGCCATATTGCGTCCGAAATGTAGTTTTGGATATATCTTTCGCCTTGATCTTGAGCTGGTGATAGCCTGACCTCAGATCAATCTTCGAAAAGAACCTGGCACCCTGTAATTGATCGAACAAGTCATCTATTCATGGAAGAGGATAACGATTCTTAATCGTCATCTTGTTGAGCTGCCTATAATCGATACACAGACACATCGATCCATCCTTCTTTTTCACAAAAAGAACCGGTGCACCCTAAGGAGAAACACTCGGTCGAATAAAGCCTTTGTCTAACAGCTCCTGAAGTTGTTCCTTGAGTTCTTTCAACTCAGCAGGCACCATCCGATATGGAGCTTTAGATAATGGTTCTGTACCCGGCGCTAGCTCAATCGCGAACTCAATCTCTCGATCAGGTGGTAATCCAGGTAAGTCCTCTGGAAAGACATCAGGATAATCGTAGACCACCTTGATAAGAGCCAAGTCATTCTTCTTCTCTGCAGAATCTTGCAAATAGGCCAGATACCCACTGCAACAATTCTTCATCATGCGCTCGACCTTAATGGCTGAAACCAACGGCACAACCTTGGATTCAACTCCACAGAATCAGAAGGATTTTCGCTTTGGCGGTCGGAAGGTCACTATCTTCCGAAGACAGTCCACGCTCGCGTGATAAGCTGCCAACCAATCCATTCTGAGAATGACGTCGAACCCTTCCATGCTCAACGTAATCATGTCGATCACTGTCTCGTGCTCATCAATCATCACGATGACTGACTGACATGCCATATCGGTGCATACTGAACTTCCCGTAGGAATCTTTACGTCTAAAATGAAAGCAAGGGGTTCGGGAGTAATACCCAACTTCTCTGAGAAGGGAGGAGTAATAAACAAGTGTGTAGACCCAGGGTTACTCGTGCTTCAATTTTACTCAAGTCGCCTCGACGACTCATCATAAGGGTACCTTTATTAAGAAGCTTGTTAATTATATGCAACAATTTCAATGTGGTTTAACATAATACTTGAATAAATTCAAACATTTAAATAATAAAATCAATGCATAAATGGCATCTCAATTTTAATGATACCTTGGATTACGTCATTTGACGTTTGGGCATCCTGGGCAGTCATCGCATAAGCTCGTCCTTGAACTGTAGGTCGCGTTGACTTCTGCGTAGAGAATGACGTAGTCCGTCCTTTCTCAACGGCAAGATAATCTTTGATCATGTGATCAATCTGTCCACACCTGAAGCATCCTCCAGTGTTCCATCGGCAATCCTCTGTCTTATGTGGTTTCCCACATCTTGCACACACTAGGGTAGAAACAAGAGTAACAGCTGATCCTCGTGCTGAACCCTGAGCCACAGAAGCTCCACTCGCAGTAGTGCTCCCGGCTCTGAAAGGTCATCCTGGTGACAAACTCTGTGGTCTCTGATAGGAAGATGCCACTGGTCCTGAAGCAACAGCTGGTCTAGAATATGATGGCTGACTAGGGTAGGGAGGAGGTTTAGAGAACCTCGGCTTTTTGTTCACCTGCTCTGAAGCACTCTGCTGTCCCTGGCCAAACCGATTTTTATTTCCCTGCTCTCGCCTCAAGTACTATTTTTGAATGTCTTCCTCTGCAAGGAGGGCCTTGGACATGACGCCCGCATACATCTCCATTTCCCACATCGGCACCCTCTCCTGAATGTTCGGCCTCAACCCTCTCTAAAATTTCTGAGCCCTCATCACCTCAGTGGCCATGTGTAAGGGTGCAAATCGGGAAAGTCTATCAAACTCTGCGCCATACTCGCGCACAGACATCTCATTCTGCTTCAACACAATAAATTGGATTTCCCACTAGTTACGTACGATCTTCGGAAAGTATTGATCGTTGAACGTCTCCACGAACTCTGCCCAAGTCCACGTAGTATTGGGGTAGTCCTGCTCTCTCATCCGGGAAACAGACTTCCACCACAGGCTGGTCTCGCCCAAAAGTTTGAAGGATGCCCAGCGTACTTTCTCAACATCTGTACACTGCAACACCTCAAAATCTTCTCTATCTCATCATGCCATACCTCGGCCTCCATAGGATCTGTCTGCCCTGAGAATGTAGGAGGTCTCATCTTCCTAAACTCTGCGAATCCTCCTGGGTGATGTCTGGCTGCCAGCATCTCTGTCTGTCGGTCGATGGCTGCAGTCTGCTGAGCCATGTTGTTGGCCAAGGCTGCCAACACCTCATCAACATTTCCTCCGTTAGGTCTAGCAGCTCCCAAAGGATCTGCATTAGGGCCAGATGTAGCTTGCCCTCTGCCATATGAGGTGCCTACGCCCTCATCTATCTCTTCGATGCGAGCCGTACGAGGTCCCTCTATACCTCGGCCTCTGCCTCTAAACCGTGGAGGCATGCTGATCTGTCGTCGTTGAAAAATAATAACAATGATCAATATTGATTGTTAAAATAATCCAATCCCTTAGTCCTAAGACTCTGAACCTAGAGCCTTGCTCTGATACCAACTATGACGACCCGACTTTTCCAATCCCTAAGGTATAGGAAAGGCCGGTTCATCAACTTATTGATTTCTCAATAAGCCGTAACAAACAGAAGCCGACAACATAGTACAAAGATCTAAAGACAGAGGTAAAGCATATATTAATCCAAAAACAAAAGCTTTTAACAACAAAAAATGTCACTTTGAGGAACCAAGAAGAACCATCGGTGATGGCCAATCCAACACCTAAAATAGTGGTTCACAATAATGGTTCCTCGAGTGATATCAAAGAACCAAATAACAAAATGGCCTAGGGCCCAATATTCAAAAATATTCTGACAAAAGTACCAAAAATAAAGGATCTAAGATCAAGGGAAAAACTCCTCACCTAGTATGTCCAAATCCTCCTCGAGAATGTAATCGGAGTCCTCCAGATCCTCTGACCCAAGGTCAGTCTCAGCACCTGTGACGTATAGTCGAGGGTGAGCTAACAACTAAGCCCAATAGAGGAAACAGATCTATTTGTATTTCTTTATAAGTAAAGGTTTTCAAAAGACAGAAATTGGATCAAATATGGTTTTCAAATGATGCTTTCCAAAGTAAATCTCCAGTTCTAATCCTGAGTCAAAACTGATAACATAATCTAATGTGTTCGAAAATCTTCTGATTTAGTATGCTTCTTGTCTTAAATTTATAACTTAATTTTATCTCCCAAATTTCCTATAGCATGAGAGTGGACTACGTGACCGATGGGAAACCCTACTGACCATCGTTGTTCATGAAACCATTTCTGAAGTGCAACAAGCCTCTACGCTATGAGGGAAACTTGCGCCAAAGTAATACCGTCAACACGGTTAGTAGAATCTAGGGCATCGTCCGTATGAACCCCAAATCGAATGCAAATGCTAACATATATCAAGGCTTATTATTCATAACATAATACTGATTTTTCGAAGTTCTGATTCAAAATTTTAACTGAGGTTCTGAGGTTCGAATTTCAATGTTCTTAATCATAACAAAGTTTCCAATTTCAGATTTGTGTCATATATTCAGAGTTATATTCATGCAGTGTATAACAGAATTCCAAAATTTATGCTTCTTAAATGAACAGTCAAATCAGGTATACTTATAATTCATTGCAATTTAAACATAGGGTTCCCCTACCTCAACAAAGAAGATTTAAAATCATGCACAAGCAGTCCTCACCAACGACTCAAAATAGTCAAAACCTACATATATTAACACTCTCAGTGTTAATATAGAACCAAAAATCAAACCAAATGCTTGCTGAGAAAAATTCGACAAAATTTCAAATGCCAGAAACAGGACGGAATTCGACCCTCGAATTCAAATTCGTGGGTCGAATTCAAAATTCGATGGTCGAATTCAATTTCGACCTTCGAATTTCAAAAAATCTCATCAGTCACAAAAATCAGAAAATCGACCCTCGATTTTCAATTCGATGGTCGATTTCCAAATTCGACCCTCGAATTGGAAATCGACCCTCGATTTTCAAAAATTGCTTCAGACATAAAAAACAGATTTCGACTGTCGAATTTCAAATCGATGGTCGAATTCTAAATTCGACCCTCGATTTGAAAATCGACCCTCAAATTTTTCTGGTTCGGTGGCTGTCAAATTTCTATGTCTGGACTCTTTCTCTCTTATTCAACCACAGCCATCTGATCTTATTGAAACACAAAACATGCTACTCTAAACAAACATAACTTAAAGGACACAAGAAGGTTTTAAAAGCCTACCTTTTGTAGCTTAAATCGTTGCTTCCGTTGCACCGATTCACGCACCGGAACCAATCTCCAAGCTCAATGGTTTAGATCTTCAAATCAGCCTATATTCATAAAGAGGTGGTCACTGCCTCAGCCACAACAAAATCACATAGAACTTCTCACTCTCCACATCTCTCTTCTCTTTCAATAGTTCAAACCGATCAAATTTCTGATATAATTCTAATCAACGATCGAGATGGGGAGAGGAACTCTCAAGCTCTCAAGATCTAAGATTTAGAAGATGCAAGGCTTAAAGGCTTAATTTCCAACGAGAGAGAGAAGTTAAACTTCTCTTTCAATCTCTCTCTTATAACCAAAAGCCAAGCAAATATAATATCTAGATTTTATAATTTTATAACTTATCCACTTAAGTTAAAAAATTATCCGGTGCTAAACACAAACACCAACGCTATTGTGTGAGTCATCGATTACATGACTTGCACACCTCTCAAGATGAAATCCTTTTGCCACAAGTCTTATCATAGCCTTAGCTTACCAAAAATTCAAAAGTATTACTCAACAATTTCTGGACACGCTTACCGAGGTAAACAAAAATAAGCCAAAATATCCGGGATATTGCACGTAACATTAATCAGAAAATAATATAAATTCACTTACTTCTGATGCAATAATTGAAGGGAAACTTTTCGCCCTGTTGTATGATGCATCATCTTTTTTTCTCGATTGACTTTATTTATTTCAACCATTTTCTGGAAAAAAAATTAATTCCTATTATATACATTTATAATAAGTTTGAACGTATAAAAATTTAATATGTTGAGAACCGTCATCCTACCTTTGTTTTAGAGTTTTGCCAATGCCCATCCCTACCGACTAAATTCAACCATTGTCTCCCGTCAACCCCTGGCGGGTTCAGAGAGGATGGATCTACTCCTTTAGGGAGGGGATTAGTAAAATATCTTCTTTTTAGTTCGCATTGGTGTTCCTTCCACTTTCTTCCTACTGATTGCATAAACCAAGTTCTTACTTTGTCGTCTTCGGGAATTTCAAAGCGAACCTGCATACGAAAGAAATTATCAATGATAAATAATTTGAAATGCATATATTCTCAATAAGAAATAATTAATTATATTTACCTTAGCAGCGTCCCAAACCTTTTCTTTATCTATAGGGTCCACAGCGTCCCATGCAGGGCAATCGATGGGTAAAAAAGACCCATCTCTTGATAAGACCCCAAGGTAGCTAATAAATTTCACATCCTCGCCTCCTACTGGTTGACCTCGGTCATTGAAAATAAGTTGGAGATGGTGCTTTGGTATATTTCTATGCAAATCAGCACATAAAGTTTTCCCTCATACTTTTTTTTGTGGTGGTTGATTTGGATCCATATCTGAAAGCAACATAAAAAGTAAATTAGCTTAAAATAGCATAAGGACCAGGACAGAGCAATCTTAAACATAGCTATAATAATTATGAGATCGATAGAAATGGAAGCAGTGAATTTAGATTGGCAAACAAGATACCAAATTGCAATCAGGACCGCTCGAGGATTATTTAAAGCAGCTGCAACAAGTTTAAGATACTCCATACTCTTACAACATGAAGACCTTTTTCATATTAATATTATGTCTACTAATCATAAAATCATAAAGGTCCAAATGAGAAACTTGACCATTCATCGTACTGAGATAAATATCAAATGCAAGCAAGAAAGAATAGATCAGCAAGAAGAGAATTTCAATCAAATGCAAGCAAAAAAGAAAAAGAAGAAAGCCTGAGAATAGATATCAATTGATAGGCTTCTTCATCACTATAAATTTGGAAACTCGATTTTCTGATCTTTGTTTCCTGTAATCTTGGTTTTAGTTTTTTCTCTTCAGATTTTCAGATTAATTGCTTGAGATTATGTTGGGTATTATATATTGAAAAGGACAATGGAGATGAGAAGGCTTTTTAAGATTATACTTGAAAAGGAGAATGGAGGGAAACCAGTGGCTTCGAAGGTCATGGATGGAGCTGGTACATTGTCACCCTACGCAATTTGTTTCCACAAAATGATATCACAGGCCCCCCAAGTTAAGTTGAAAATAAAGACATGGTCAACACCATGAGATAGAATGTTTCACCAAAATATGAAGATAAACCACAAAGAGAAGCTACAATTACAGTTAGATAGAGATGAAGAATATCAAGAAGCTACAATCAAAGTTCAACTTAGCTGTCAGCAAATACCATATATTTAAATTAAAACATTTATCTACTTATCACAGTCTCACTGCAAATTAAATATTTTCTTGAGCAACTGGAATACACAAACTAGCATGTAGGAATTCAACAACAAAGTAAAAACTAAACTGAAGTTTACACAAGCACTCCCTAGATGGATATTATCAAGTTAGTTGCCCGTGACCACACTTAAAGAAGCGAAGTTTTGAGTTCGAGTCCCACCGCTTGGTGGCCACTCACAGAATTATCCCTGGGACCGGTATGTGTGATGTACAGTATTGCACGCACTCAAGGACTTTGTCGATCCTCTAAGAGGTCGACATTATCAAAATTCAAAAATAAAGGATATTCACGCACACTAATAAGAAAGATAGCTAAATAACTGAAGTAAAACTATTTAGTTTTACTATCTATTTAGTGATAGATCCACAGAGAAAACTATTTATGGAGGTTTTCTCTAAAGAGAAACTTACTATAGCAGATGCCCTATGACATAACACATGAAATCGTATAGAATATAAATAGAACCAACCTCGAAGAAAAATCAGAACCACCCGATTATAACGGGAAAATAGATATTCAAGGAAGTAGCTACTTCTGAAAATTCATGAATTCTAAATTAGAGACTCCAGTTCAAGATTATCTTGAGAAGCCCTATTCTTGTAGCGTAAGCCTTCCAAAAATTCTTTTGACATTTATAAAAAATATATATTTTACTCTAGAAGTTGCCAAGTCTATTGCAAACTTTTAGTTACTAGGAGTGTCCCTTATACCTCAATTTCTGGATTACCTACCTAATATAAGAATGAAAAACTGATGTCATAGAAAAATCCGAGTTCCAGATCCTATAACAGATGTATTTAACCAGTCAGATCCAAGTGAATTAAAAAACTCTTTGATTTTTTCCAAAAGAAAATCTTCAAAAAAATCCTGAAGGTTGTAGATGATTATTTATAATTTACCCTCAGATGTTGGGTCATCGCTCCAGATTATGATGACGATGAACATCTCATAGATTTTAATTTCTCAGAATGTTCAAAGAAAACTTCAACATAGAAGTACTAAGCTCTACAAAAGCTACTCCGACTGAGCTTGACAAAGGTCATTTGGTAAAACAAAAAAGCTAAGCCAAATTTTTTGATGTAGCATACAAACTATAAGATATGACAGGCTGCTGGCCGTTGTACAGTACAGTTTATGAAAAAACTACTGTAGAACTATAAAGTGGAAAAATCGACAAGTTTGACCAAAAAGCTACCCCTTCACAAATCATTCAATCAGCAGCAAGATTCGATACTATTTTCTTTAGCCTCTAAGACACCGAGATTCCTAAAGAGAACCAATAATTGAACTCAGACATCGATAATTGCAAATGTGAAAAAAGCAGAAAAAGCACATGAAATGCCATCAGAAAAAAGTAGAAGACCAGAGAGTGATGAATACTAGCCGGTGTGGGTCATCATCCTAGGTGAAATGTCCTTGAGTTCTCTGCCTGCTCTCCCTCAGAGCTGATAAAATTTACTTAGGGAGAGAGCAGGCAGAGAGCAGTTTTATCACTCAAAACGGCTCTCCGTCAGAGCAAATTGGGCGAGGAGTTGTGTTACCAAGCGTGAAAGCAGTTCTCTACCAGAGCCAAAGAGCGAAAGAGCTGCTCTTTGCCCCAAAAGAGCTAACCCAGCAGCCTTTAAGATATTGTAGAGCTGCATGTTTTCACTCAACTGCATTTTGAATAGTTTTTCTAAAACAAGAAGTAACTCTTGACTTGGAGAACTAACCTTGGCTTTGAACGGTAATGTGAAACTTAAACAACTCTATATAACTTATAAGACTAAATATTCTGAAAGGTGGCACCTCATAACCCTGAAAAATATGCAAATCACAAATGTAAATATTTACAAAGAATTTGATGGTTCGTTCATCATCTGGGGAGCCCAGGTTTCTTACAGAAAACAATGAGAATACAATGTGTGCAATCTAAAACATATTATTTGAGAGTATACTTTTAAATGCTTCCTCCATTTTTTGAAATTTAAATTAGGTTCAGAATGAAAATGCCCCCTTTTACCATTTAAGAACAAAACTTACATCCTTTGCAAAAGTGGGAGTGAAAATATAATCAGCCTTTAATTAAAAAGACTTTTAAAAGGGGAGTAAAAATATTGCCCAGTTGTGCCGAATGAGTTTTGGACTAATAACAATATGGAAATAGGTATTATGAATTATTTATTCTTCTAATGTGAGTAATGTCAATTGGTAGCTACATTGCGTAAAGAAAGGATAACTGAGTTAGAAGAAAGGATAACTGAGTTGCCCCACGACAACGGTGTTGCAGCCCTTTTGAGGGGTTGCCACTATTGTTCATCGTCATTATGAAGTCTTGTCACTACAACAATCTCTCCCTTTGCATCTGCTCTAACCCACTTAGTGTCATCGTCACAATCATCATTTACATCTCCTCTATCATTTAAATTTTGGTCACTCATTAACAGTTCACGATCTTCTATTCTCAACTCATAGGCTCCTTTAGGCTTGACTTTAAAAACAACCTTCCAATTTGGGTCAATAGGATCATCTACGTAGAAAACTTGTTTGACTTGGGAAGCCAACACATATGGTTCGTCAGAAAATGCCAATCGTGTGAAATTCACAAGTGTGTTCCCCAAATGATCTTGCTTTATTCCCCTCCCTTCTATGCGAACACCTACCCATTCGCATTTGAACATTATAACCTTCAATTTATCAGAATATGTTAGCTGAATTATGTTGATCAACCGGCCAAAATATTCCACATTGCCAATAATCGGATTGATATCCCTTGCACTTGAAAATCTAGTAGTCGCTGCCGATAGATAGACTCCACTATTTTGCGTTTTAGTCTTTGATTCTCTTGCAACTGTTCTGAAATTGTATCCATTAATAGGATAGCATTTCAGCCTTTCAGCAATAAGATGAGGTCCCTCGACTAACAGTTGAAGCTCTTTTGGCAACGTAAATCCAATTTTCATTTCATCTCGTATCTATTAAGAATAGGGGAGAAAGTATTAATCATGAGAAAAAACGAGTTATATTGATGATAAATTTAGAAATATATAGTTACATACACGATCCTTAATCCAATAGATGAAATGCCTTTCGTGTTCTTTCTCTATATCATGCGGGCGTGGGCGTTTTCGATGTAATTTGTGTCGAATTACTCTTTTATGATCCCTACATAAAAGGATTCATATATTAAAACAATTGAATAAATTGACTCTCTAAATATAATAGGAATTTTTGTTAACACATTATACTCTATATATCTTATGACGTTAACATTATTGTAGAGGATATAACGATGAGCCTGTGTCCATTCCAAATCGGTAAGATTGAACACTTTGGCGCTTCTCATTAGTGTTTCCTCATCACTTCTTTTGGGTCGGTTTAGCCTTGACTCAACATTGTGTAAGTATCGAGAGCAAAATGTGAGACATTCATCTACCAAATAGGCTTCTGCAATGGACCCCTCAGGTTGAGCCCTATTGCGCACATACGACTTTAAAGTGAACAAGTACCTGATTCCGACAACTCAAATTTTGTGTTACTGAAACACATCAATATTCTCTCATGTTTAATTAAAAAGTGATAAGGCATCAATACAAACCTCTCAACGGGATACATCCACCGATAGTGCACAGGTCCACCAAGTAATGCATCAGATGGCAAGTGTATCGACAGGTGCACCATGATGTTAAAAAAAGCAGGCGGGATGATCCGCTCCAAATGGCAAAGTGTCAGTGCTATATTCTTCTCAAGGCAGATCAAATCATCAGTTCGACAAACACTCGAACACAATTGGCGAAAGAATGTGCTCAAGTCTATTAGAGTCCTCGCCACATACTTTGGTAAGATATGTCGAATACACACAAGCAAAAATTGTTGTAATATGGTGTGTGAGTCATGGCTTTTTAATCCAGAAATCTTTCGTTCTTTTACATTGACACGGCTTGAGATATTAGACGAGAAACTATCTGAAATCTTCATATTCTTAAGGACTCTACAAAACTGTTCTTTTCCATGTCTATCCAAATTGTAAATTGACGCTGGTAATTTGTATTTGTTTGAATCTATTTGTTGTGGATGTAACTCTTTCCTCAATCCCATCTCAGCCAGGTCTTTTCTCGCATTTATCCCATCCTTACTTTTTCCATCAATGTCCAAAAGAGTGAAGCACACATTATCACAAATATTTTTTTCAATATGCATCACATCGAGATTGTGTCTTAGGAGATTGTGCTCCCAATAAGGTAACTCAAAGAATATGCTCTTCTTTCTCCAATTATGCTCTTCTCCAAGAATAAGTTTATGCTCATATTTATTTACCTCATTCAAGATTTCTGTTCCGGACATCGGTTTTGGAGCAACTTCATTCTCGGGTTTCCCGTTGAATGTCTTTGTTTGACTTCGAAATTTGTGATCCATCGGTAGAAATCGACGATGACCCATATAACATTCTTTCTATCCATATCTCAACCTTTGACTACACGTGTTTTTATGGTATGAAGGACAAGCTTTCTTTCCTTTAGTACTCCAACCAAACAACATGGCATAGCCAGGAAAATCGCTGATTGTCTAAAGCAACGCAGCACGGAGAACGAAAATCTCTTTCTTCAAAGCATCATATGTCTCCACCCCATCTAACCATAAATTCTTCAACTCATCAATCAATGGCTTCAAATAGACATCAATATTATTTCCAGGACTTTTTGGACCGGGTATTATAGTCGATAGGATAATGCTTGGTTGCTTCATGCACAACCATGGTGGTAAGTTGTATGAAAAAAGTACCACAGACCATGTGATGTGGATGATACTCATTGTTCTAAAAGAATTAAATCCATCACTTGCTAACCCTAGTCTAACATTCCGAGGGTCTTCTTTAGGATAAAGTTGGTCCAAATGCTTCCAGGCTTGAGAATCTGTCGGATGCCTTAAAACACCATCTTTAATGCTCTCTACGTCATGCCAGATCATATCAGTAGCAATTCTAGATGACATGTACAATCTCTGAAGACGTGGTTTCAATGGGAAATAGCGCAAAATTTTTGCTGGAGTCTTCTTTTTAGTATCATCGGGAGTATAGTTCTCATGCATCTTCCAACGTGACGTTCCACAAATGTCGCATTTCTGTTTGTCAATCGATTCTTTATAGTACAACATGCAATTATGCGGACAAGCATCGATTTTATTGTAACTGAGTCCCAAGTCCGTAACTATCTTTTTGCTTTGTGTAAAATTATCTGAAATTTTCGATCCTTTAGGGATCACCTCTCTTAACAAGTCAAGTAACATTGAAAATGATTTGTTGCTCCATCCACAAAGGCACTTGATATGTCATAGTCTTACGATAAAAGATAATTTTGTATGTTTACACCCCGTGTAGAGGGCCAACTCTGCATCATCGAGAAATTTAAAGAATCTTGCTGCATTGTCATCCAACGTACTCTCTGTGCCTTGTCTCGGACTATCATGAATATCTTCTTCACTCGGAACCCCACACAAATCATGTAACATGCTCCTCATATCATGAGTTGTATCATCATTTTCTTCAACTACATTAGCCAACGTTTCATCTTGTGTAAAACTCGATGACGTGCTATTTTCCCCATGGAAAAACCATGTAGTGTAGCTCTTCCCAATTCCGTGCCATATTATCTGATCATATGTTGTCTTCACGTCTTGATAGTTGACGTTGCAACATTTGATGCAGGGGCATTTTAACCTTCCATCATAAACTGCTCCACGAGAGTCAGCAAATATAATGAATTCTCTTGCCCCATCGTAGTATGCTTCAGTGTTTCTATTATAACAACATATTCCAAAAAGTCACTACTTTCACCACTTCATCAAAATACTAACTATTTAGGAATATTACTTAGTCGTAATAAAAAATGCTTACCGAGGCTTCTGCATCCAGCTTTTATCCATAATGTCTTTACAAGAAGCTTTGAAAATAGATATTGCTTATTTGAGTTGATCTCATGAGACTAGTAAGAGAAAGTGAAAAAGACTAATGATACTAATATGATCAAACACTATGATTCAACTTTATCAATCACAAGGAGGATCAACAAAATAAGTAATGGACATACCTATGATATGGGTATGAGAAGCAGCTGTTGGAAAAATTTAATATAAGTACAAAAGAAGAGAAGAAATGTAATGAATCTTATGTTAACAAACATATAAGTGCACAATAGCAAATAAAAATATCTATGATATAACTCCTGCAATACCAGATATTAGAAGTAAATTAGCAAATTGATCTTTGTTGAAGGGAAAACGTGCTTTAAAATAATACTGCATTAAGAAGCAAAACCCATAGAGAACATTTTTTAGTTTGGCTGATACTTTCCTAGTTGCTATGTAAGTAAGTTTGGCTGATACTTTCCTATTTTGAAAAAGTCAAAAATTTGATTCTAATAAAAAACTCAGTAGGGTAATCTTTCTTTTGTAATTAAGTGATTTTTTTAAAAATTTACTGATGGCTTTAAATGAGAAGCATCAGATTTGGGTTTTTTTCTCCCCTATATTTGCTAAAGCATATTCAATTGAGCGAATTATTCAAGCAAAATTAAGTTTTTTCTTTTAAAGTTTCCAATTCTCTCTATCGAACTGAACCAAAGCAAACTAAATCGCAAACTAGGTCCACACTAGAATGGAAAGGCTAAGGGAATAGAATGAGGAATAAAATCTTACATTTTCTTGGAGCTTCAAACCAGCTTGCTTCACAAGAACCTACAAATTCCAAGTTTGAAACTAGTCAGTCATAAATCAAATGTATGAAAAACAAATAGAAAGCATATAGACAGAATCTCTATCTGTACCATCATACAATCAATCCAAATCCACGATTATGCAACAATCCCCAGCCCGTTTGCTAGATAGATAAATAAGAAATATGGGACCAAGTGCAATAACTTAGAATATTCCTTATGACAGATGTGCTTCTTCTGATTTGCTTTATTATATGTAATGGCGAGTCTTGGGATCAATGCCCTTAACTATATAGATGTATAGTTATAAAATGTGCAATTTCGGGTTGCCAGTGTAGAAAAATAGCAAACATGAAAGTTCTAGTATGAATTCTTGATCAAAAATGAACTGTTAATAAATAATAAAACAATCTTATAAAAATGGGCTAATTAAAATATGGACTATATTAGTTTCACAATCTGAAATGGACTCAGCTTTTATGTGATCTTTTAGTCAAATATTTAGTTTAATTAAAAAGTAAAATAATCAGTTTAGATTAAAGTTTGAGGTGGGTTCTAATTTGGAGGCTATGTAGTTTATAATAGGTGTATGTGAAGTTATTTTTTGTAGTGATGGGGTCAATTTCTCCTCAAAGGCTAGATCACCTTATGATGCCAGTGAAGAGGGGCCTCATGATAGGTACCCGACCCATGGTGCGTGGGTTACTCTCTGTCCATCAAACTAGTAAACCTTTGAGTGACGCACCAATGTTTACAAACATGCAAATCAGTGGAAGGATGTTTTTGACCATTCACTAATTTGGTGCTTAAAAATATTTGTGCAACTCTGAAGGTTGGGGGAGAGCCATTAACCTGTGGACTGTCCTTGCACTGGTCAGGCTCCCATTACCAACTCCATAATGAAAACATGAATGATTATGCAGGATGAAAAGTTGTGGTTCGAAGTTTTGAGAGGCAAAAATCCTAAAAGTAGGCTTTCGATCATATAGACGGAGTTAGATTGACCCGAATAGTTCAGGACCTGTGCACTGAAGTGCCAACTCTTAAAGCACTCACCTGCATTGGGTGCCAATCCATAAAAGAACCGTCATGGCTGAAGAGTACACTAATTCAGCCTTAAAATCTGTTAAAATCTGTAAAATCTGTGAACAAAACCATAAAAGAATGTAAGTGGTGCACATCGTGCCAATCCCACTTCTTACCAATGAATCATCCCTATCTATTGGTGTAGATCTATTTTCATGTTGCAAATTTTCCTTTGATGTACCCATTTCTCGGAGAAAGTCTCCCATTCAAACTAATATACCTAACTAATAAGGATCTAAAATACCAATGATCAGCTCATTTCCATGGAGTAGGCTCATTTTAGAAGCTTGCATAGTTGCATTACTCAAATCTCCAACAGGTCTAACAGAGTCAAACCAACCAAAAATATTTGAAGACCCTCAAACAAATTTCTTGCTTCTCCAATAATTATTAGAAACCTTGATTCCAATAGGGCCCAAGTACAGAAACATGATCTAACGCGGCCCAGAAATTTCATTGTTTGAGTTCTTTTAGTATTATAAATTATAATATTACCTTTTTGCATATGATTTCTTATTTATGAAGCCTGAGATTTCTCATAAATCAGAATAGTATGTTCAAGACTTAGTATACTTAGTCCTAAGGAATAAGGAATACTTAGTCCTAAGGGATAAAATCAGAATCATTTATTGGCCTTGAAAGACTAATGTGTACTTTTTGAGTCCATCTAGAGACAGGGAGCTGCATAATCCCACCAAACTATCCCTAAAATCAGTAATTTATCTAATTTGTATTATGCATAAATTAGTACGTTGATTCCTTCTAGAGATTGGGAGCGGCACAATCCCAACTAACTCTTCCGAAACTCAAAATTGTATCGCGTATTTGTATCATGTATAAATTAGCATCACATAACATCCTTATATCCTGATAATTTGTAAAAATTTTTTAAAAAAACCGTTGATAAATTACAAGTTGAAGCAAAACATACATATAACTTCACAGGGGATAAATTAAGTACTTCAAAATTACCCATCCACAATTCCCATGTGTTCTGAACAGAAACACTTACCTTTCCATGAGCAATCGCTATTGGAACATTTGGAAATGAATTCTGCAGATATTCCAGCACTTCTTCACGCCCTGTAAAATAGTTGCAGAAAATGAGAAAATTAAATTTGATAGCAAGGAAAACATCGAGTTGAACAAATCAAAGTGGATAAGCAGCAGATCGCCAGATGTTGTTGATCTCAAGTGTGCTTCGCTTATTGGTTGGTGTTGAAAGTTATTTAAAAATCAAAAACAGAATAAAACAGGGGATGAATCAGCACAACTCGAAAATCCTAAACCTACAAGATACAGGGTCCTTTGTAGCAAGTTTTGATAAGTAAGAGTTTGTCCCACAAGGAAAGGTGATCTAAGGCTCCAAGGGAGCCGTCTATAGTAGTCCCTCCAGATCTGGCAGTCCTAAAAGGAGGGGAGTTTAAGGTCACTTATTCTAAGTATTCTAATAACTAAATTACAGAAAGGATTGAGAGGATGGATGGAGTGTGGAAAATAATTATAAAAAGGTGAGAAATATGTTATTGAGCCAAGGTCAGAGGAATTTTTGTAACTCAGATTTAGATCTGATGTTATAGAAATTCTGTCCAGAGGCTACATTATCACCTCTGAGGAGAAAGGATCCAACCTATCTCTACTGCCATGACTCCACCCTTAGGGCTATAACCTGTCCACTTGAATGGTCACAAACTATCCCATAGGGGAGCCACTATCCAGGGATGGGTCAGAACATAACAAATAAATCATTGCAGGCACTATTTCATCCAGGCTACCAGCTCAGGAATCCATAGGGAACCTCAACCTCTAAAGTTCCATATGTGGGGCTAAGGCTGGAAAACCATGATAGCCCAGACACATAGAACTAGCAAGCGATTGAGTACAACCTTCGATCCAGCTGTCCATTGCTTGAGAGAGGCTACAATGGTCCAGTCACCAGCCTACAATCTCTATAACTAGATCAGATCCGACATCTGATGGCAGATCTATACAAATATGGGGGAGTCTACCTCTGTACAATCCCTCACCAGGCTTCTACAAGCTCATGTGAAAAGAAGAAGGATCCATCTTGGATCGGTGGATCAGAATCACCCTAAGGTTATAATCTGTTCACTTAAATGGTCACAGACTATCCCAGAGGTTATCCTCCTCACGGAGCCCAAAACAAAACAAGATTATCGCTGCTACCACCATGTTCACCAGGCTACCAGCTCAAGCTCCCATGGGGATTTCAAATCTAGTAGGTCCTGTAGGGCTAAGGGGCGAAGACCATGATAGCCTGCATACACAAAGTTACTTGGATCCGAGTGGCCCTTAAATCACCCTCCATTGCTTTGAAACACAACCAAGGCAATGGGGGATCACAAGGCAGCAGCCTTGCACAGAGCATCTCACATATAAACAACAATCCCACAAAGTATAAATCCTATTGAAAAACTTCCATTAATCAAACTCAAATACATATACAAAGTCATAGCTAGCAATTGCTGGACTATGGAGAGAAGAAAAGAAAAAGAAACAGAAAAACTACTTAGTGCTAAAAAGAAAGAGAAAAGAAAAGCGATCTGAGATAGGTTCCCAGATACCTATACCTAAACCTAAGCTAGGCCTGGGTATATATAGCAGTGGGGTGGTGGCGCATTAGGGTTAGGAAACCTTAATTTTAACAATGCCACGTGACCTTCTACTGATCCTTGGATGCCTCGGGGCGTGTGCACGGAGATTTGAGTGTGGGAGTGCGTGCCCTAATCACTTGAAATTTTCAGAATGCCCTCTATTGAAGAGATGGAAGTTTAGGTTCAGAGCCTCGCTAGGTAGCTGTAGTTTCCCAGACTTCTCGCATGGTAGCTCATTGCTCTTCGCTAGGATGATTTGACGTTGAAGCTTCAGCCGTCTCTAACAGTCGCGTGGTAGAGAGTTGAGCTCTCGCTAGGTTGGAGTTCGCGAGGTTGAATATTAAATACAGTCTCAAGCGTCGCGAGGTTGCAACTCAAGCAGTCGCGCGGTTGATTAGTCTTCGCTGGGCAGTAGCGCGAGAATTGCTCAAGCTCTTCTCTTTACTTGGACTTCGCGAGTTGCCTCGCGAGATTCTTTTGAGTTCTGAACTGCGTGAGGTTCTTTGTCTCACTCAATCTTCGCAAGCTTGGCTTTGCCTTCGCCAGGATGTTTTCTTTCTTGAATGGCGCGCGAATTATGCGAGGCATTCTTCTGAGAATTGTACCCCGCGGTGACTACACGACAGCTGCACGAGACATCTTCTGAAGCTCTCTCTCCTCAGCTATCTTAAGCGACCTTCGCGAGATTAAGAGAGGTCTGCTTTGAACTGTGTGACACTGAGCGCTGTGTTCAACTCTTGAGCTTCGCGAGAGCTGTCCAGAGTTGAGTTTCTGAAGCTCCTCAGTCATTCATCTGTGAGAGAGGTTGCTTGTAAAGCCTTGGGAAGCTCAGCTGATCTGCGCGAGGCTTCAAGGTTCATTCTTGCTGAGGAGCATCTGGTGCCAAAGCAGGCTCCATAACAGGATTTTTGGCCTTATTTCACTGCTGATTATTTCCTGAACAAAACACTTAAGACGAGTTTATTAGGTGGCTAAGGGTCTAATCAAAGGTTAAGTTAAGGGGTGAAAAGTGGTACTTTTCAGGTCTTAACACTAGATCTTTTGAGATTTGGGGAAACTGACCTTGTGACTGAAAAAGCAGGGTACACTGATTCGCTCCGATTGAAGATCTGAATGGAGGATATTTCGAGGCTGAAATCAAATCAAAGGAGTTAGGGTTTTGTGATTGGAATTTAGGGAAAAAAAATTCAAAGATCTACCTTTTTAATGCGCGATTAACTCCAAAAATTTCTAAGATCTTCGATGGCGAAGGAAGTAGATGAAATGAAAGATCGGCGTCGATTGAATTGAATCGATTCTTCAAGCGAAAGGATCGCTTCAAATGGCTAGGGTTTCATACTCTCATTGGCAGAGAAGTGAAAAAGAGAGAGGGATTTAGGGTTTGAGCAAGAGAGATTTGAGCAAGAGGGGTTTGAGCGAGAGAGATTTAGGGTTTGAGCGAGAAGGAATGAGGGGATTGAGAAGGGAGAAGGGAGAAGGGAGAAGGGAGATGGGAGATGAAAAAATAGAGTTATATAGTGGCCCAATTGAATGGATCGTGGGCTAAAGTGGAGTGGCCCGGTTAGCTGTCGGGGGTTGGCCCAAATCCCCCCCTACGCCGATGGCATATTAATTTCAGCCGTCGGCATATCTGATATATTTTGTAGTGGTAGTTTTAATTGCTGATATTCAAACTTGCAAATCGGATGGTTCACATCGCTGATATTAAACGATCGGTCAGGAGCCACTATCCCTCATATTAAAGGATTAAAGGCAACAAACTAGCAAAATAAAATGAAAATTAAAACTCCCTTGTCATGGTCTTAAAAAGATGAAGATCCCATCAGATAGTCCACAATTATCCTAAAATACCCCCAAAAAAAGTCCATATGTGGTGCATCTGCAATCACCTATTTTACTTCACCTTCACCAAGTCTTGCTGCTACCTCAAATTTCTTGGAAAGTTCTCCAATCTTGACTGTGACCAACTTAAACTCCCTTTGATCCGAATTAGTGTCCTTGCTTGACGTAGCCCTTGTGTTGACAATTGTATCTATTTTGACATCTCCTATCCTACAATCAACCCATCTAAAATAGCGACATGTGTAGCACTTGTAATATCTTCTTCCCTGAGTTCTTAGCAGTTTGAGAGGTCAAAATTCTAGATGGCTTACCACAACGACAAGGCGGACCAAATTCAATCATCTTTCTTTTGGGATAGTCCTTTACCCAGTGACCTCGGCTCATGACGTCCGAAGCAAAGGTCCATAATCCTATAAGGCAATGAGAACATTGTCTAAATTGAGCAGTTAAGTTTGTGTTCACAGAAGTCAATTGTAATTAACTTATAAATCATCAATCACAAAACAAGCAGCAGCCATCAAAGAATGATAGCAAGCACAAAAAAACTTGAAAGTAGATAGTTTATCTGGTACCCATCATTACCCATCATCAAACAGTGAGAGCAAACACAAAATTACTTGAAAATAACTTGAAAGCAAGCACAAATAACTCAAAATAGTAGTAACCCATAGTTTATCTAGTACCCATCATTACAAAAATTTGCATACTAACCTATAAAGCAAAGGTAACTGTGACAGCCCGACTTCTTCCCTTCTCGTAAATGGGAAAGGTCGCGCCGTCGGATCACCTAATATGATCCTATCATACAAGGGCATCGTGTACAAAGTGTTACATATGTGGAAGCAAATTGAATTAACTGTGATACATAGAAATATGGCAACAACTGATATTCATTCATTTATCTAAAGTAGCAAACTGAATAGGAATATAAACAAAAACCTATACATGAAGTAGTAAACTATCTTAAATCACACTGTTGTTTACACATGTTTAATGTTTAAAAATAATTCTCTCTCTCTCTCAAACCTCTCAAGGAAAGAAGTCTTCAGCAGAACCTTCCTCCTTGTCCTCCTCCTCAGACTGGTAGGTAAGATCAGCTTCGTGCTCAGGGTCACGAGTAATATCTGCAGCTAAGGCATGAAGTCGTAGGATGAGCTATCATCAAAGCTCAGCAGGAAAATTTAAAGTGCTAAGTTATATGTTAGATTTTTAATTCACTTCTAAATGCATAAATTATAAAACTAAACACATTATATCTCACCTTGTATCTATTCTAGCAACATTTAGCATTTATTCTAGCAGTATATAGTATAACAAATAATAAATCATACAAATATTGTATCATGCTGACAGATTCATGCTGAATAAATACGAGGAATCATACTGACAAGGAATCATGCTGGACAATTATAGAAATCATACTGAAACAAGACATATTCAAGAAACAAGAAAATCATACTGCCGAGTTAGCGAGATCACTTGTCAAGCTCCCGAGTTAGCGAGATCACTTAGACCGAGAAAATCAAGCACCCGACTTAGAGAGATCACTTGGATCGAGAAAATCAAGCTCCCAAGTTAGCGAGATCACTTGGACGAGATATCAAGCTCCTCCCGAGTTAGTGGGATCACTTATTTCAAGACGAGAATAAAGACGTGTACATGACATCAAGGATAGCAGTATATGAACAATGCATGCTAACATGTATGCAAGAATATCATGAACATATATCATATAGCAAAACTTATTTGAATAACTGAACTCACATGATCATATATGACTGCAACTATCATAATCATTGGTATTCATGTATCCAAGCTGAACGAGCATCATAATCATGCAAAGCATACATCAAGTCTGTAGCTTCCTAAGCTAATCTAACACTAGCAGTCATAGTAATACATTGAAAACTACCATGTGCATACATTATACTTCCTCTAAACTCATCTAATATCATCATACATACAAATTCATCTACTGATCTATATCAAGTCATCTAAATTGGTTCGGCAATAGTTCTAACATAATAACATATGTCAAGCTGATCTTATCGAACTGATATGCTCATAATCATTTATCAAAACTTTTATTAGCATAATCTAAAACTTGCATAATAATAAACTAGAATACTAACCTAGCATAACTATTCATATTCATGCATTGAAGCTGATTGTATCCTCATTTCCATCTAACTGAATTAGCATTTCTGATCTTGCATGTTTATACATCATGAAACTAGCATACTTGACTGACTGAGTTAACTATTGATTAACGCTGAACTTATCCAAGCTAAACATATCAAAGATGCACTATCATGTTCCTACTAATTCAAAACTGAGCTTCTTATTCTTAACTAATAGTTTATGAAAACTGAATTTAACAAAGTTGAATACTGTAAGGCTGAATTCATCAAGACAAGATTAGCATGATACTACTAATCATCTTTATATACCACACTTGTCATCCTTATTTCTTAACCTTAATTCGAGCATATCTTATCCATACCAAATTAAATATCACATTGCAGCTGGTAACTATTAATAAGTTACTGATATCCATCATGCAAAACATTCCTTTGTTTACTAATATTTATCATCCTTAGAAAACAAAATTTAATCAGATATCATATTTCCTATACACATGATTCTACTAAGAGTTTACTTAAGTAGATGAGAATATAAAACTCAATATCATTTAGTTCAGAAAAGTCCCTACAACAGCATACATCGAATCTATCTCATTATAAGCAACTATTTTATACTTATAGCTTTATTGAACAAAACAATTTTATATGCTATCTAGATGTGAATGAGCAATTAAAACACAAGTTAGTAAAGTACATTCCCTACCTTATACCGGGCTTATGTGTAACTCGTTACCCGTGCACGCATGTCTTCAAGCAAATTTGTCATGTGCACCAAATACCTAGAATTTATGATCATAGTTTTAGTATTTTTAATGGTTTATTGGGTCAACATAGACCCCAAATATGGACCATTTATGGTCCCAAGTCTCATGGTCAAACTCAACAAATTATCCCAGCACAAAAACCTGACAGAGGTGTCACCAAGTGCGTCAGATGCAAGGTTACCGCGGCAAGCAACATAGGTTGCCGCGGAAAGCTTCGTAGCTGAGCATATTGCTATTGCTGTGACTTATCACCAATTGTTGACCCTTGAAACGTTAGATTAAGAAATTGTTTCCTTCATAAATATTGTAGGGCTTGTTATACGCTTTCCAACGCATCAAGAATCGTGCCATTTAGAGTTCGAGGTCAAAAGTTATGACAAAAATACCAACCCGTCGACTGAGCATATTGTTGCCGCGGCAAGCCTGAGTACCTTGTCGCGGCAAGCCTGTAAAGTTGCCGTGGCAAGCCTATCAGGCTTGGCTTGCCGGGGTGTTTTCTGCTCCACTTTAGCTTCTTTTACATAGGCAATTAGCTGGGTCTTTTATATACACATAAAACTAATATATTGTATATATATAGTGCACCAAAATATTGTTTGCGGCATACCTTTCGGAGGACTCGTGGTGACGATGCGATGACATCGAGCGTGTGTCGGCGTCGGAGCTCGTAAGAACTCGGTCAGAAGGAGGGAATTGGAAGGAGGAAGAAGGCTTCTTGGCTGCTTTGTAGTGGTTTCTCCCAGCTTGCATGCATGGAGTCGAACTGTGACTCATGCATGCGTGGAGGGAAACTGGCGGATTTAGATAATAAGGCATCAAGGGTTTGGATTCCATAGGGTGCCCACATGGGCTTTTACTTGTATTAACCTATAAGAAAACCTGGGTTTTGCATCAGGTGTTTTGCAGCTATACATATAAGGAGGTTATATATATGTTGCTTGGATTCCCTGCATAGGCATACACTATTACACTGTGGAACAGCAGCTAAGCCAAAATAGGCTTTGGCTTTGGTGTAAACCAATTACACCAATATTAATTATATTAAACGATAAATGTCCTAATATTGTTTGAAGCATATTTGTGGAAAATATTAAGTGTATTAGTATAATTAAATTAGTTGCCTCAAGGTGTCGAGGCAACCCTTTTTACTTGCCTCAAGTGGCAGAGGCAAGGTGCTTGCCTCACGTTACCGAGGTCACTAACTTCACTTGCCTCAGTTGCCGAGGCAAGGCCATCAGGCCTTAGTTGGCATTTCTTTATCTACACTAATGGGTCTTTGGTCAAAAGGTTGAAACCCCTCAGTGCCTAGCAATCCTATGCATCATTTACAATTGTGTTATGCAACTTTTCATCGTGAGGAAGGCTCTGAATATTTTAATTCCTACCAAATTTATGATAAACTATTGTTTCACTTCATAATTAAGACTGGGCCACTTAGGCTCCACAATTTAACAGTAATCCTAAATATTCCAACTCGGGTTCTTTGTATCACATTTTTGGCACAAGCCTGACCCTACTCAAGTCCGTACTCGATGTTGTTAGGATCAAAATGTGGCAGCTGTTACACTCTCCCATACTTAAGGGATTTTCGTCCTCGAAAATAAAAGAAGGCGGGGAAGTGAGATCAGATTCAGTTTCAGATAAATTCCTTGAGCAGGTTACTGAGAGTCGGGTGTCGTCTTTTTCATTTTTTCCATAGGGGATGTCCTAGTCTACCACATATGAAATACTCACCTGTGGCCCACCTACATTTCCTTGTCTTGTGTTGTATCCCTCACTGTGAGCATGACCCAACAAGTGCGGGCAAAGAAATGCATGCAGTGGATTGTACTATTATTGTACGTAACTCATTCTGCTGGGCCATGGTTCTGACCATTGTCTCCAGTACTTGCCAAGTTTGTTCATGATCATCCCTCCCAGCATGCGCGGTCCTAGCTCTTTTGCGAGGTGCCATAGTGAGCTGTCAAAATGAAACAAATGTTCCAATTAATAGAAATCGTGATCCTCATGATCCCATGACTTGAAAAAATTTACATCCTAACTTGGATCCTAACGGCATACTTTGATTTCTATTGACCGAGTACTTCAATCAAACGTGGTCATAAAGATCCACAATCTATGCTCTAACCCGAACCTATGGCCTAGCCTTGAGTCCCTAGAAGACCTAAAGCCTAGGCTCTAACACTGAATGAACATCATAAGTCTTGCCATATATCCATGCCAGAGTTAAGTCTCCAAAGACTTAACGCCGAGCTCTGATACCATCTGTGACAGCTCGACCTTTTCCCTTCTCGTAAATAGGAAAGGTCGCGCCGTCGGATTACCTAATATGATCCTGTCATACAAGGGCATCATGTACAAATTGTTATATATGAGGAAGCGAATTGAATTAACTCTAATACATAGAAATATGGCAACAATTAATATTCATTCATTTATCTAAAGCAGCAAATTGAACAGGAATATAAACAGAAACCTATACATGAAGTAATAAACTATCTTAAGTCACACTGTTGTTTATACATGTTTAATGTTTAAAAATAAATCTCTCTCTCTCAAACCTCCCAAGGAAAGAAGTCCTCAGCAGAACCTTCCTCCTTGTCCTCCTCCTCTGACTGGTAGGTAGGATCAGCTTCGTGCTAAGGGTCACGAGCAATAGCTGCAACTAGGACAAGAAGTCGTAGGATGAGCTATCATCAAAGCTTAGCAGAGAAATTTAAAGTGCTAAGTTATATGTTAGATTTTTAATTCACTTCTAAATGCGTAAATTATGAAACTAAACACATTATATCTCACCTTGTATCTATTCTAGCAACATTTAACATTTGTTCTAGTAGCATATAGTATAACAAACAATAAATCATGCAAATATTGTATCATGCTGACAGATTCATGTTGAGCAAATACGAGAAATCATACTGACAAGGAATCATGCTGGACAATTACAGAAATCATATTGAAACAAGACATATTCAAGAAACAAGAAAATCATGCTGCCGAGTTAGCGGATCACTTGTCAAGCTCCCGAGTTAGTGGGATTACTTGGACGAGATATCAAGCTCCCAAGTTAGTGGGATCACTTGTTTCAAGACGAGAATAAAGACGTCTACATGACATCAAAAATAACAGTGCATGAATAATGTAACTAACATGTATGCAAGAATATCATGAACATATATCATATAGCAAAACTGATTTGAATAACTGAACTCACATGATCATATATGGGTGCAACTATCACAATCATTGGTATTCATGAATCCAAGCAGAACGAGCATCATAATCATGCAAAGCATACATCAAGTCTGTAGCTTCCAAAGCTGATCTAACACCAGCAGTCATAGTAATACATTGAAAACTAGCATGTGCATACATTATACTTCGTCTAAACTCATCTAGTATCATCATACATACAAATTCATCTACTGATCTATATAAAGTCATTTAAATTGATTTGACAATAGTTCTAATATAATAACATATGTCAAGCTGATCTTATCAAACTGATATGCTCATAATCATTTATCAAAACTTTTATTAGTATAATCTGAAACTTGCATAATACTAAACTAGCATACTAACCTAGCATAACTATTCATATTCATGCATTGAAACTAATCGTATCCTCATTTCCATCTAACTGAATTAGCATTACTGATCTTGCATGTTTATACATCATGAAACTAGCATACTTGACTGACTGAGTTAACTATTGATTAACGCTGAACTTATCTAAGCTGAACGCATCAAAGATGCACTATCATGTTCATACTAATTCAAAACTAAGCTTCATATTCTTAATTAATAGTTTATCCAAACTGAATTTAACAAAGTTGAATACTTTAAGGCTGAATTCATCAAGACAATATTAGCATGGTACTACTAATCATCTTTATATACCACGCTTGCCATCCTTATTTCTTAACCTTAATTCGAGTATATCCTATCCATACCAAATTAAATATCACATTGCAGCTGGTAACTATTAATAGCTTACTGATATCCATCATTCAAAATATTCCTTCGTTTACTAATATCTATCATCCTCAGAGAACAAAATTTAATTAGATATCACATTTCCTATACACATGATTCTACTAAGAGTTTACTTAACTAAATGAGAATATAAAACTAAATATCATTTAGTTCAAAAAAGTCCCTACAACAGCATACATCGAATCTATCTCATTATAAGCAACTATTTTACATTGATAGCTTTATTGAACAAAACAATTTTATATGCTATCTAAATGTGAATGAGCAATTAAAATACAAGTTAGCAAAGTACATTTCCTACCTTATACCAAGCTTATGTGTAACTAGTTACCCGTGCACGCATGTCTTCAAGCAAACTTGTCATGTGCACAAAATACCTAGAATTTATGGTCATAGTTTTAGTATTTTTAATGGTTTATTGGGTCAACATAGACCCCAAATATGAACCATTTATGGTCCCAATTCTCATGATCAAACTCAGCAAATCATCCCAGCACAAAACCCTAACAGAAGTGTCACTAAGTGCGTCAGATGCAGGGTTGCCGCAGCAAGCAATATAGGTAGCCGCGGAAAGCTTTACAGCTGAGCATGTTTTCGTGACTTGTTACCAATTTTTGACCCCTTAAACATTAGATTCAGAAATTTGTTCCTTTAGGAAAGTTGTAGGGCTCGTTGTCCCCTTTCCAACGTGTCACAAATTGTGCCATTTGGAGTTTGAGGTCAAACGTTATGACCAACATACCAACCAATGGTCTGAGCATACTATTGCCGCGGCAAGCCTTTAAAGTTGCCGCGGTAAGCCTATCAGGCTTGGCTTGTCGGCGAATTTTCTCCTCCACTTTAACTTCTTTTATTCAAGCAATTAGCTGAATCTTTTATATACATATAAAGCTAATATATTGTATATATATAGTGCACCAAAATATTGTTTACGGCATACCTTTCGGAGGACTCGTGGTGACGATGCGATGACGTCGAGCATGTGTCGGCGTCAAAGCTCGTAAGAACTCGGTCAGAAGGGAATTTGTTTCTGTTATGGTATCATTTTGCATTGTATTTTTATTTATTGCAGATGCAGGGATGTTTGCATTGGAATTGGAAGGAGGAAGAAGAAGGCTTCCTGGCTGCTTTGTAGAGGTTTCTCCCAGCTTGCGTGCATGGTCAAACTGTAACTCATGCATGCGTGGAGGGAAACTGGTGGATTTAGATAATAAGGCATCAAGGGTTTGGATTCCATAGGGTGCCCACATGGGCTTTTACCTGTATTAACCAATAAGACAACCTGGGTTTTGCATCGAGTGTTATGTAGCTATACATATAAGGAGGTTATATATATGTTTCTTGGATTACCTGCATAGGCATACACCATTACATTGTGGAACAGCAACTAAGCCAAAATAGGCTTTGGCTTTGGTGTAAACCAATTACACCAATATTAATTATATTAAATGATAAATGTCCTAATATTGTTTGAAGTATATTTGTGAAAAATATTAAGTGTATTAGTATAATTAAATTAGTTGCCTCAAGGTGTCGAGGCAACCCTTTTTACCAGCCTCAAGTGGCCGAGGCAAGGTGCTTGCCTCACGTTGCCGAGGCAACTGACTTCACTTGCCTCAGTTGTCGAGGCAAGGCCATCAGGCCTTAGTTGGCATTTCTTTATCTGCACTAATTGGTCTTGGGTCAAAGGGTCGACACCCCTCAGTGCCTAGCAATCCTATGCATCATTTACAATTGTGTTACGTAAATTTTTATCGTTAGGAAGGCTCCGAATATTTTAATTCCTATCAAATCTATGATCAACCATTGTTTCACTTCATAATTAAGACTGGGCCACTTAGGCTCCACTATTTAACAGTCATCCTTAAAATTCTAACTCAATTCTTTGTATCACATTTTTGACACAAGCCTGACCCTATTCAAGTTCGTACGTGATGTTGTTAGGATCAAAATGTGGTAGCTGTTACAGTAACAAAATAACTTGGAAACAAAAAGTGACTGTCATATCACTACGTCAAAAGGAGCATTAAACGACACTACTTATAATAAAAAAGCCGACTACCTAAACAGTGATTTTAAGGAAAGTCTGTCTAAATAGTGATTTTAAGGGTTAAAGCAACCGTTTAATAGATTAAACTTTCATAAGATGCGTGAATCTGTCTGCCAACCACTTCTCTCTCTCGTCGTCTCCCTACGAAACCCACCCAATTAGTTGTCTTTGTTTTTCTAGCTCGCCTTTTTTCCTCCCATGCCAATAAACCCTAATCTTCACCGAGCTCTGATCACGGACCGCAGATCGCCGACCACCGATTGTTGAACTGGTGTCGAATCATAGATCGGTCAAATGTCAATGATTTTTATGTTCATTTTGTACAAATATCGGTGAGTTTGGATTTAGATTTTGGAGGTGGTGAATCAGTTCTGATATCGGACCGCAGATCGTAGATCGCAGATCGCCGACCACCGATTGTTGAACAAGTTTCGAATCACAGATCAGTCAAATCTCTAAATTTTTTTGATCATTTCATACAAATATCGATGAGTTTTGGTTTAGATTGCAGTTTGGGTTTAGATTTTGGAGGTGATTAACCAGGTCTGATATCGGACCGCAGATCACCGACCACCGATTGTTGAACAAGTTCCGAATCACAGATCAGTCAAATCTCTAAATTTTTTTGATCATTTCGTACAAATATCGATGAGTTTTGGTTTAGATTGCAGTTTGGGTTTAGATTTTGGAGGTGATTGACCAGGGCTGATATCGGACCGCAGATCACAGATCGCCGACCACCAATTGTTGAACAAGTTCCGAATCATAGATCAGTCAAATCTCTAAATTTTTTTTATCATTTTGTACAAATATCGGTGAGTTTTGGTTTAGATTGCAGTTTGGGTTTAGATTTTGGAGGTGGTTAATCAGGTCTGATATCGGACCGCAGATCGCAGATCGCCGACCACCGATTGTTGAACAAGTTCCGAATCACAGATCAGTCAAATTTCTAAATTTTTTTGTTTATTTCATACAAATATCGGTGATTTTGGGTTTAGATTGCAGTTTGGGTTTAGATTTTGGAGGTGGTGAATCAGCTCTGATCACGAACTGCAGATCGTCGACCACCGATTGTTGAATTTGTTCTGATTCAATGATCCATCAAATCTCTAAATGTTTTTGTTCATTTCATACAAATATTCGTGAGTTTGGGTTTAGATTTTAGAGGTGGTGAATCAGCTCTGATTACGGACCGCTGATCGCTGACCACCGATTGTTTAACTAGTTTAGATCGGTTAAATCTCCAGATTGTTCTGTTCATTTCATACAAATATCAGTGAGTTTGGGTATTAAGCACAAAGCCTATCGCATGTCCATTAAGCACAATTAAAAGGCTCAACGGCTTGTAGCTGAGAGGGAAACTACATATTCGCCTTTTGTTTACCAGGAAGCTATTACATCAAGGTAAGTCATATTTAGCCAGCATAATGCTTTCTACCTGGTTTCTGTGTGGCATGGGACTTCCATTTCGTTCACTTTAAATTTGCTCAGTTTCAAGGAACATCAGTCATATTTTTCATATTTCCAATTTTTCCTTGGAAGTACTCTAGTTTTCCTTAATTCTTGAATATTTTTTTAGGTTGCTCTGATTTGAAAATGGGTTCTATCATCATAGGATAATTTAATTGTGCTCTTTAGTAGTGTCTTGTGTAGTAAAGTTGTGTAATAGAAAGTAGTTGTAGTTTGCCTATTACTTGTTTGAGGAAATGCCAAATAGAACCTAGTTCATAAGTTACATTGATGTGATGATAAATCTGATATCTAATATTGCAACTATAATTTAAATGTCAGAAAATGCCTTTTGTATAGTGAAGAAGCTACTAACTCCAACCCGCATGCTACCTATTTGTAAGATTGTGTAAGAGAAGTTCGTCGAAAAGATAGAATTAGGGACCAGTTTTAAAAACTATTATATGATAATGTATATGATTTCAGATTGTCTATTTATGTTCACTACAGAGAGTCCATTCTCATAAGTTTATCTATTGATTCATGTGTCGACTTATTTAACTGTAGTGTGCACCTCAAGATGTGTACTCAATTGACTTATTTAAAAATGACAAGGCATAAGGCATAGAATAAATAAGGATATTCGAAGTTTGGATTATATCTAACTTTTCCTCTAATAGTCTGGGAAGGCTTTATATCATACATAGTTAAGCTTGATACATCGTACTTTTGAAGTCATCTTGGCATTTTTTAAGTCGAGAGGATTCTTATAATATATGTTATATGTATGCATTGCATGCCTCATGTATAATTTGTATGTTTGAATATTTTTGTTTTTTTATGTTATATGTTATATCATACACAGTTATATGTGATACTTAATTTTTTTGAATGGGTAATATTGTCACTTTTTACGTTTATAGTTATTGTGTTTGAATACATTATGTTTTCATATCTTTTATTTATAGTTAATGTGTTTGAATATCACCATCAATTGTTTTGTCTGTGCACATATAGGCACAAGGTTATAACAAAATAATTTCACTGTTAGGGAATTATGGAGGTTTGGGGAGACTGAAGCAAGGTCTATGGGTCCAATTGGTGTGTCTCAAGTATGGCTATCTAAGAAAAATGAAAAGTTCAATTACGAAAAATTGTAGTTGGATCAAATTTGTGGAGAGAGCTGTGTAAAGGCATCATTTGATATGATGATTAGATACAACCTCGGAAGAGAAAATAGGATAAACTTTTGGGAGAAATTATGGTGGGGGTTTGCGCCACTATGAGATTGCAATATGTAAGCAAATGGTTGTGGCGGATATATGGAGAGGGAAGGGGATCACTGATTTTGGGACTCCAGCTTTGTTGCAATTTAAAACAGAAGTGCATGCTATTGTTGAGCTTGATTGGCTGAGGATGTGGAGGGTTCGTACGCTGATGGGAGCCTCTAATGGCCACTGTTTTCAGTCTAACATCAGTTCACATGATGTTTTGCTCCATGGGTGACTTTGGATTGCTCAAAGATGTGTGCCACATGGCATAAAAAGCACACTTTTGAGCGGTGTATCTATTGATGTAGGTATGGCTCCATTAATCACTTTAAAGTGGAATATAACTTAAACTTTTAAGCAACAATTTAATTGTCTAATTTATTAAACAACGATTTAATTGTCTTTGGACAATGATTTATTATGAACATAATAGATGCTTTATTTACTTACAAGCATGGTTTTGAATATTGACCATATCTCATATTTATCGGGTTGGTCCCCATCTGATACCACACACCTCCGATTCGAGTTGGGGTCAAATATTGGCACATATCAACTCATATCAAATAATTGCTTTCTTGTATAAAAAGAGTTTTGACTTTGGTCTGTAACCATATAAAGTTAATTCAGGATGGTGACACCAATGCTAATCTCAAGAAGGAATGGGACAGGATGGTTGGTGATTTTTACTGTATTTCAGAAAAGAATGATAGACATAGAAATGGTGCATTTTGGCATATTTCTCAGGGTTCATGCTTCCCCTAATCTGTGCAAGGCAGTCTACTTCTTTGTTTCTTTTTAGTACTTGTATAGACATATGGTGTTTGCTTGCATGCAGCCTCTTGAGATCAATTACGGGGATCTCTTATTGGAAAATCTGTAGTGCTGTCAACTGCGGGGTTCTCTTTATTGGAAAATATGTTGTGCTCATTTTCAATACATGGATTATGAGTATTTTCTTAAGCCAGAGATGCAATGTTCATGGACTCGTATGTAGTTTGATTTGATCTATCGGGCAATGGGACGAAGCATGTCTATTGAGGAAGATGGTATTTTGACTTGCTCTGAAAATTGACATATTTTGAATGGACAATGAAACCTTTAATCATCAATTATCCATAAATCCTTGAAAATAGTAGCAATGATGCTAGCTATTGCATGCTTGTTGTCGAAAATTATGACATGGCTTAGAAGGTTGCTTCCCTTTTCCTTCCATTTCAAAGAGACCTTGTTAGGTTGTCGAACTATTTTATTTCTGCTTCTTTATCTTGATGCTGGTCGAAAAAATTCTGGAAGTTTCTGTGCTTTTATGATATGGCTTGGAAGGTTGCTTCCCTTTTCCTGTGATATGGCTAGCAAGATTGCTTCCCTTTCCTTCCATTTCATAATTCATAGAGACCTTGTCAGGTTGTCAAAATTTTGGAAGTTTTTCTGTATTTTTTATGTAGAATAGGGTAGCAAGTCTTATTAATTATTATGAGTTTTTTATGTGGAACAGGGTACCAAATCTGCTTGAATAATGGAAGCATATCTATCTAAATGCTTGTATCGTACATGGATGGAAGATAAGTTATTTATGTTGATTTCACTAGTCTTCAACCTAACCCACTTTTTCATTTTACACATTGAATATTTTTTTAGCAATCAAGTTTCCTTAATATTTTTCTTGTTTTTCATTTTTAGCATAGTTTCTAATTGGGTATCTGTATTCTTTACGGAGCACCAAATCAGTGAAAGGTCAAAAGTGTACTTTCACTGATTTGTGTGCTTATAAATAGCTGATCACTTCCAGAGGCTTGGCCATTTGATAAGGTGATTGACTCGAATGCCATGGCTAGAAAACCGGGTCAGGTACCTAATACCAACTCTCTTTATATTAGGCCACATGGAAAGTTGTAATGCACAGAGCAATTGGATACACACATACCATTAGCCATGCTAAATTATGCATATATTTATTTGTTCATAGATAATATGAAAATTATGTTCTCAGAACCTCTTGCATGGAAAGTGAAGATGTAGAGATCTTGCAGTGGGACCTATTTCCATTGCTTCTCTTATAATGGGATCAATGCCTAGACAAGAAGTATCTCCAACCATAGATCCTCTCATTTTTGTTCAGCTGACTTTCACTTCAACCTTCTTTGTTGGTGGCTTTCAAGCTTCTTTAGAAATTCTGAGGTGATCAGATCACCAAATTCATCAAAAATAGCTTTTTCACATTAATTGACAAAATGGGTAGCTGATAAAAACTACCATTAATTTATGTTCATCAATATAGCTTTTTCCACAGATTTCCAAAGTGGGTAGCTGATAAAAACCATCATTCCTCTTCATCTTCTTCAACATGTTTCATCTAGTTTTGCAGGCTAGGATTTATCATAGATATTCTCTCAAAGGCCACTCTAGTTCGATTCATGGCTTGGGCTGCTAACATAGTCTCCCTCCAACAAATCAAAAGCCTTCTTGGGATCGTTGATTTCACTAAAAAAATGGGCTTAAGGCTCGGTTGTTCATGAAATAAATGAGGTGATCTACACACCCCAAAAAAACAAAAAAATAGAATAAAAAAAATTCTTGATTTTCTTCTCATCTCTTTTGATCTTTCATTTGATTTAATTAATCTTGTGGTTTGGAATTTTGGTTGCAATGGTCATGGCAGACCATACTGATGGGTCTCAGCTTTCCCTTGTTCCTTCTCTTCACCAGACGAGTACGGTATGTAAATTTTGCCCTGCATCTCTGACTTTTCCTTGAATACTAGTGATCCCTTAGCCCATATATTTATGTTTTGTTTCTCACTCGTTTCCATTCTAAAGATTTGGTACTAGGCATTAGGCCTAGTACCAGATATGTAGCAAAGTGAGGCTGAGAACATTCTTTGGAACTTATCCTTTGATGATGTCAAAAATAGACTACTATTTCTACAAATCTGTGTGCATGGCTACAAAACTGATGGCCAGACAGCTTGTGATAAAGCATAATCCCATTGTTTAGTGTGCTCTCTGAGGCTTACGTTACAAACGTAAGGAGAGCAGTTGCCTTTTTTAATTATTTGTCATAAGTCATTGACTTGTTGACATGGGTGTTTCCTCTTGTTTATTAAATGGTTGTTCGCGTTGTTTCTATAACTGAAATTGAGAAAAGTAGCGCATGTTTGTAACCTTGGAAAGTTACGTGTAAAATTCAGAGGTTTACGGAGAGTCTACAAATGAAAATGAATTGTTGAATTGCAAAACAGATGCCCCACTTAGAATGGTAGTAATAGAACAAAAACCATCATGGTGATGGGTGCCACATGATGCCCAGCTGGATCGAATACAGCGTCAGGGCAACACTCGGACGTAGTCTTGAGCCTCTCTCTCTCTCACTCTCTCTCTCTCTCTCTCTCTCTCTCTCTATATATATATATATATATATGATGCAGTGCAAGCTGACACGAAGGTTGCTGCAATTACAGAGCTTAAATAGGGGGAAAGAGTCCAGATTTCACAATATTTTGGGGCCCAAAAAATAGGGCTTAATGGGGCTGGATCTGAGGTTAAAACTGGGCTAAAATATGGCAGATTAAATGGACTTTAATGGGGCTTAAATAGGTCTAGTACAAGGTTGTTTTAATAAGACAGATGGATTTAAAATAAAGACCTAGTGGGCCTTTATTGAACCCAATTACTGGGCCTATTTTTCAGTCACATGATCGACTGAAGGATCCACGTGATAGCTGGGTTTGCAGAGGTTTTCTTGGATGCGAAATCTTATTAGAATCAACCTTGAAGGGTCCTATAAGACTGGAGGTCTCGGTGATTATTTTGCAGTTCAGAAATCTAACAATAATGGTGAGGTGTCAACTCTAAATTGTAGGAGATTCAAGGGTGGTTAAAGTTGTCAGAATTTTTTGTCTCTTTTCATAATTTTTGAGAGTCAAGTTCAAATGTTTTAAACTTGGTGTTTATATTGCTAATAAAAGTTTTGCTCTATGGGGGATATCCCTTTACAACAAAGAGCATCTGATGTGTCCTTGTTGGGCAAGCTTATGGTGCAAGCAATGCATGGGCCTCTATTGTGAGCACAAATTTCAACTATGGCATCAGACCTCTAGTGCACAGATAAAGGACCGTCTCATTGATTGGGATATCCTTGAGCAGGCATATGGCCAATAGGAAATGAGAGATGAGAGATGAGCCACAGGTATGTTCTGAAATTTACCATATTTTTTGCATTACTATAGGCATTCATACGCTTAGACCAAATCAAATCTGCACATTCATGCAAGTTTAATGATTATTATTTTTTATTTGAGAGATCTTTAATGATTATTACTGTAGGCACTTCAATCTATGATCTATCAGTTCATATCACCCACATCTTAAACCATTGATGGTGTTAGATCATTAAACACCATTTTGGTGTTTAAATGGCAGTTAGGAGAGTCAGGTCCTTGTGATAATCACACATAGATTAGGGTATCAGTGATGATCATTCCTAATCAGTGATACTTTTTGTGATGGTCAATGATTTTTTGTGATATTGTTTGTGATTTAAAATCTGTTAAACAAAAGAATTACTGAGCTCAAGCTCAATAGAGTCGAGCAAGAGCTTGGAATCCTCAGGCTTGAAAAGCCTAGAGCTGAACTAGAGCTCCGGTTCTATATGGTAGAGCTGAGCTATAGCTGGCCCTGGCTTCGCTCAATCTTTGCTTGTTGACTTCCCTAACTGCAACGAAGGTTTTCTTGGTTAAAAATTAGGATTTTTCAGTTAGAACACATTCGATCACGCTGCAAGAACACTGAGGACATATCTCATTTATTAATAATACAAATAAAAAAATGTTGAATACATCACTTGAATTGAACATGAACTTTAGTGCTTATATGGCCATATGACTGACAGAGTTCCTGATCACACTGCCAACAACTTGCTTGGAGTTTTATATGTGCAAAAGTTACTTAACCTTACATTATGCATGCCCTCAGTTGACATTGTTGGTCAGCTTCAGACTAATCCTTCATGAAATATTTAAAATGTTTGATATTTTTCATGCATTTAAGTGAAGTAAATGTCAATTGGGAGGACATGTGATCGTTCTTTCTAACACCTTTGGGCACACCCTTGAGCAAGTTGCTTACTCATAACGAGAATGACTGCAGTTCTGGAAATTATATCTGGCTATTGGATCTTTTCTAGTCCTTCCTTTATCTTTATGAAGAGCCAGAAGCATGAGATAGTTTCTAAATTTAGCAGAAAGGCTAAGTGTCAAGTGATGTCATAATTATTCATTAAGATCATTTTCTTATGCTGTCCTTCAGGACAATGTTACCTGGTTTGCTGGTTCGCTTGAATAGGAGTTCGTAATTCTCAATTCGCAATTCGCTTGATCCAAGCGAACCTGATTCACTGGTAGTAGGATGAGTTTTTAATTAAAGAATAAAAATTAAAAAATATATTTTAATAAGTTTATATAAACTATAATTTTTTACTTATAATGTTTACTAAGTTTTTACTTATTCTCCACTTCAAGGCTTTTTTACTGTGACTACCTCTGTGCAAATCAGAAGGTGTCCAACTATACCCTCCATGAGTATACAAAGCACATCCAAATTAACTATCATTTTGTTTTGGAGAAACTTTTTTCAAAATTAACTATCATCTTGTTTGGGTGTCTACTGGTCTATTCTCTAATGTCATAATTTTAGGTTCAGTCAGCTTATTGTAGTCTCTCTGTATTTCTTGGCCTCGAGTAAAGTTTGAGTGGGATGATGCTAGATTATGTAGTATATTCTGGTTGTAGTGGCAATTTTCCCCTTTTGTATTTTGTATTCTTTTATTTGAATAGATTCTTCTTTTTCTTGTTCGGCTTTTGGCCCCTCTACATCCTTTGAATTTGTACCAGGGGTCTATTGTTCTTTGGCCTCTCAGATGTATGGAGAAAGGAACTAAAATTAAGGAGTTCAAAAATTATCAAAACAAAAAGGCATAAATGGAGTGCAAGTTTGGAAAACACGAGAGCTTAGTAGATGATTTAGTCAAAACAGAAAACTTTTTAGCGCTACAGTGTCATAGATTTTGTTCGGCTTTTGGCCCCTCTACATCCTTTCCACTCATTCACTAAAAAATACCACCAAGCCCAACACCCCAGTCTCTTCAATATCAGTCTCCCATTCAGCAGTTATAAAGATACTACCGACTATGAAGATGTAACTGTAGCCTCCGGCATAATGATCAAATTTTGAACTATTTAATTGCGTTATATTAACTCAGTAAATGCCCACTTGATAATTTCATGCTCAAGCCAAATACACAAACAAAGTAAAGCAGCTTCTTATAATGAGTTCCAGCCTGAATTGATTGGCACCGGACACACCATTACCCTCAAGGAAAATAAATCTTTGCTATATTCTGGCCAAACTGACTTGTGCAAATCCTTCAAGTAAAAACTTGTTGATAATTGAGTAGCTAAGGATTCCATAGTTGACTTTCCAAAATTTTAAAAAAGAAAAAAACTATGACTTAGTATTATAAATTCAAGCTGGAAAGGACTGCAATCATAAAGCATGGAAGCCCACAATCTCCAATCTGTCAAAGCAAATTTTTCTTAGAAGCCTACCCTGTTACCCTTTGCACCCACTTTTGATACCAGTAATTGAATAAATTCCTTCAAACCTAGATAATAGTGTATAAAAGGGATTGGATGCAAGTTCTTATGGAATTCCCAGCCCTTTCCATCCCCCCAAAACCAACAATAGTATATGTTCAAAACAAGCCACACTCTGTTTGTGAATTGTGTTTCATCCCTGCTCATATGCAAGATTCCTTCAAATAACCAGGTTCCGAGGGATCTAATTCAAATCTATTTGCTGAGTCTTGATTTAGAATTAAACTAATGTTCTTGCAAAGTAAGTCAGATGTAAAATCATGGATTGGAGTGATATAATATGTTGGGAAAATGATTGGCGACTGTTCATTGAAAGGTGGGCAGCGCTGATTTTTAATCATTGACTAATGGTTCACTAAAATGGGGACTACATTTAGTGTTTCTATTACAATTCAATAATTTTTCTTCATAGATTTTTTATGCATTTGCAAGTCCTTTGACATGGTTTTGTGGGCAGTTTGCTTGGTAAAGTTGCAACAGATCACAGTCGTAAATGGGTGTTCAAGGAACCCAATGATCATGAAATCAGTTTCTTGTCTACATGGCATAATTCAGCAGATTCAGTAAGCAAACTCTAGCAATTTCTTCAATATATGAATTTTTTTGGGTTTGATTTTCATTTGGGTCTAAAAATCTATGCTTGTTAATTGAAATTTCAGCATCCAAGGACATGGGAGGCTCAGCTCCAGTCTGGAATAAAGGTTGGTTGTTGGTACCCACAAAACAATTCCAAAGTGAACTGGATTCAATAAATTTCAAAACTGATCTGTTTTGGTTATAAATATACTGCAGACCATTGCTTTGATTGCTGTTAGAGAAGGTGCAGTGATCCAATTAGGAGCTATTAACAAGGTCATCGCTCTGTCTCATATCTATTGCAGATTTCTTTTCTTTGCTTAATTTTGGCAGATATTACCTCAGTCATATTTTTTTTCCCATTTGAGCATCTGTTTGATACTTTTTTGGTTGATATATGCAAGGATACTTGTATGGGAAGATGGGTTTTGTAATTTCGCCGCTTCGGCAGTCGAGCATGGTGAGATCGACTTGGCCGAGGACTATATTTAGTGTTTTTTGCGATTTTCACGTAGTGTAATGATGATGATGGAATGTGCAGGAAAGGAAATACTAATGTCGTCTTCCCATGTGGGTTCACGACAGGCAACTAAATTAATGGTGATGATGGAATGCTGCTGTAAATTTTGAGGTGTGATTATATTTATAGAATTTCTTTGTCATTGAATTCTCTATAAACTAAACCTGTTATTTTCCTTTTTTGGTGCTATAATTTTGATGTTTTCCTATCACTTGTAGCATCATAAGGATAGTGTCTTGCAGTGGATGACATCTTCCTTTTGTATTGTGTTGCTTGGCTTTACCTTGGATTCTTGTGGTAAGGAATTTATTCTTATATCTTATTTTCCTATTTATTATAATATCTCATTAGCCACTAATTTCTTTCCATTAAATTTGCAATCTGAAACCCTCTAAAAAGTATTATTTTAGTAATATTTGAACTCTGAAGAGTCTTTTTTCCATTCTGAATAATCAGTTTATGGGTACATAGTGAACATAACGGAGAAGAGCGACATTTACAGCTATGGCGTGGTCCTTGAGATCCTCAGCGGTCGTACTGCAGTTGAGCCACAGACCGGCGATGGGTTACACATAGTTGAGTGGGTGAAGAAGATGGGGAGTTTCGAGCCTGCCATCAGCGTGTTGGACTCTAAACTCTGAGGCATACCAGATTAGATGGTGTGCAGGAGATGCTTCAGACACATGGGATAGCAATGTTCTGCATAAATTCAGCCCCTTTAGAGTAGCCGACTGTGAAGGAAGTGATGGCATTGTTAATGAAGGTGAAAAGCCCACCTGAGGAATGGGGGAAGACTTCACAGCCTCTTATAAAGCCATCAAACCAGAGTTGAGGAGCTTTTTTTGTCTTTTTTCTCCATCTTATTATTTAAAATGGTCTTAATGATTTTATAATGGGCATTTTTGTAATGATTTGATATGGTTTTTTGGAATGATTTTCTAATGGACATTTTTGGAATGAAGTGCCCAATGAAAACTAACATATACATGGTGTGCTACAGGTTTAAAATTACAAAGCTTCAGGCTAAAAAAAAGCTATAGGTTAAAAATGCTACAAGTTTAAAATTAAATGCTATAGGCTATAGGTTTAAAATTACATTAAAAAAAGCATTAGAAGCATTAAAAAAAGCATTAAAAAAAAGTATTAAAAAAAAGCATTAAAAAAATTGCATTAAAAAATTGCATAAAAAATCGTCGACGTAATTTAAAAAAAAAAAATAGTATTTTTTTTTTTTAAATTTGCATAAAAAAATCACTGCCAAAAACACTGGTTTTTTTATGACTGTTAAGAGAAATCGTTGTTGAAGTTCATAAACCACTGTCTTGTATAGTAGTAAAAAAAAATCACTACTGTTTTAACAACTGCTTAGGGTAGTGGTTTTTTGAAAAAATCACTGTTTAAGGCAGTGGTTTTTTGAAAAAGAACCACTGTCAAATACATTGATTTTATGAAAAAATCACTGTTTAAGGCAGTGGTGTCTACTGTTTACAAAAAGAATCTATACCATTTTTTGGTGGTATACCAATGAAACCTATGCATAATCTGTATCAGGCCATTCTTAACTCACTACGTGAAAAAGCCAAAAAAATCACTTTCTTAAACAGTGGTTTTTTCAAAAAATCACTGTCTTTGACAGTGGGTGTTTTTAAAAAAATCACTGCCCTAAACAGTTGTGAAAAAAGGAGTGATTTTTTTTTACCATTATACAAGACAGTGGTTTATGAACTTCAACAACCACTGCTCTTAACAGTCTTTTTTAAATAATATTTTTTTAATGCAAATTTTTTATGCTTTTTTTAATGCTTCTAATGGTTTTTTTAATGCAATTTTAAACCTGTAGCATATTTAGCCTATAGCATTTAATTTTAAACTTGTAGCATTTTTAACTTGTAGCTTTTTTTTAACCTGAAGCGTTGTAATTTTAAACCTGTAGCACACCATGTATATGTTAGTTTTCATTGGGCACTTCATTACAAAAATGTTCATTGGGCACTTCATTCCAAAAATGCCCATTATAAAATCATTCCAAAAAATCATATCAAGTCATCACAAAAATGCCTGTTATAAAATCATTCAAGACCATTCTTAAATAATAAGATGATGAAAAAAGACAAAAAAAGCTGCTCAACTCTTGTTTGATGGCTTTATGTGAGGCTATGAAATCTTCCCCCATTCCTCAGGTGGGCTTTTCACAACAATGCCACCACTTCCTTCATAGTCGGCTGCTCCGGAGGGGCTGAATTTACTCAGAACATTGCTATCCCAAGTGTCTGAAGCATCTCCTGCACCATCTGATCTGGTAAGCCACGGAGTTTAGAGTCCAACACATTGATGGCAAGCTCGAAACTCCTTCTGTAACAGCAATTTTTTGGTGTCAAAACAATGTTTGGGTGGCAAGAGACAGGAGCGGGTTTTGCGAACAGTAGTCAAAATCTCGGCCTCAGCATTCTTAAGCATCCTGACAACCTCGGTGAAGGGAGGGCTGACTTCAGGGCTGGTATCCCAACAGCGGGTCATGATCTTGCCAAGCACTGGGAGACAATCAGTGAAGACCACTGGACAAAACCCTTTGTTGACAACCGCAAAGGCAGCTTGTACAGCCGTCATGTTCTGGAAGGGAAGCAAACCTGTTATGAGCTCCCACAACACTATGCCAAAACTATACACTCCCACTTTCTGGTTGTATGTGTTGATCATCTCTCTGCCAAGTAACAATAATAACGAGAACCATGTGCTCATGTAGCCCAATCCCACAAAAAAACAAAAATTACTAGCACTTAACCAAGGAAATATTATATTACATTTGAAAATGGGGGGGGGGGAGGGGGGGGGGGGAAGAGAGTAGAAAACAGCCTATTGTTCAGAACTCAAAGCAATAGCAAACAACCTATTGCGATTTCAGAACTCAAAGCGATAGCAATTACTTCAACTAGAAAAGTTGAGACAGAATTGATAAATCAGGGCCTAATGATATGAGGATTTACATTTTCTTCACTAAAACTAATGCAACGGTCGATGCACTTTTTTCAAAAAGGTCAACGCCACTCGAGAACTTACTATATGCCATTTTCTTATTAATCACTAATGAAATGGCACCTTCAAGATTTGATCAACATGGTATCATGTTTCTAAAAGAATAGGAAACACGAAAATGTGAAACCACTTAATAAGATTCTCTCATGCAAGCATCAGCGCATACAAGCAAGGTGTCGTATCCTTAGTGAGTGCAAATCTCACTATTTTCCTGAATTTGAAACTGTCTATACCATATTAGCATCTTCAAATTCAAGTTGAATATAGTATAGTTGTCCTCCCTAGTCACCAAAACATTCCTTCAATATAGCATTAGAGGTAAAACTTTGTCGCGCTCTCTTCCCTTTGACATTTTTTACAGTTTAGGAAAAAAATGGAAATCGGAGGATAGAAGGCATCAATAGAGAACTTTGTACGGACCAAAAGGCTCATGGTCAAGTAGATGATTGTGACGATGGAATTTTGCAGCAATAGCGATCAAAATTTCAACAGGAATTGGAACTTGGAAGTAAATACTCTACTGAAACATAGGTCGAAACTGTGATGAGATGGAAGGCTCCTCCAAAAACCATTTGAAGATTGAACTCTATTAAAAGCATGGATTAAAATCTTGGTATTGGACATAGAAACGGTTAATGCCGAAACCCAGATGTATCATCTCGGGTATTGCCGATACAAAGTTTGTACCAGCAATACAATAAAAAAATGCTACAAAGTATATATATTGGCAGATAGCTGAGATGATACATCTATCTTGGGTAATTCTGATACTGAGACATCTTGTATCGCCTGAGATTTTGATCTATGATTGGAAGTTATATGGACATTCCACAGGCTTTTGGAATCGGAGAGGTTTTAGAAAGTACATTAATAATGTGACAGTAGCTTTTTCTGGTTCGATGAGAACAGAGCATTAGGTAATCAGCTTAAAGCATTTGATACCTCTTTTCTTCATTTTTTTTCCCTTTTCTGACAACTGGATACTTCACTTTTTATTAATATCACGCCACAAGGGAGAGTTTCCCATAATGCAATTAAGTGGGCCTCATTGGACGAGGATGAAATGTAGTGTTTCTTTTTTATCCTAACGAAGTGGCTTTGATCGAGGAAACGACCCAAGTAATCATTATTAACCACACTCTGATACTCATCATGAGGCCAATGAATTAGCATATAGATTTGCTAGAGAGAAAGTGGGAAGAGTTACCTTGTATGTAGGAGTGATGTAAATTGAATCTCTGGACAATAGAGGACGACAATGTCGAAGAACTAAGTCCATGAAAAGAAGAAAGGTGAATCCAAATGTGCTCATGTGGCCACTTTGTTAAATTAAATAAACATTATTTTTACCAAAAGGTAATGTACCCATACTTTAATCACAAAAAAAGTAGGGTTACTCTAAGCATATTGTTGGTGTTCTGAGTGTGCATGATTTATTTGTGTTTTGAAAACAGGTTTGCAAATGCTAAGTTATACTGAATCTGGGAAAAAAAATAAAGAAATATCAGCACAGAGAGAAGTGAATTATCCTGCAAGATCAGGGCCAATTGTAGCAAGTTTTAAATGTAAGTGAGTAAAAGATCGTCCACAGAGAATTTGTTTAAAATGCAAGATAAACCTCCAGATCTGAGCTACCAGATCTGGCCTCTTATCCTATCTACAGAGCACATAAGATGGGAGGTTGAATTTGTCACATTAACTAAATGATCCAGATCTGAGTTGGGGGAATTTTGATGTAAATTTATAAAAATGGAGAAATAATATCTCACTTTGATTTGGTCCTTGAAACACAATGAGAATGACTGCAGGTCAAATGAGAGGTGATCCAATCTTCATCTGGCTACAAGCACAGATGCAAGAGAAATAAATCTAACTCAAGGATTAAATTTAGGCTTATGGTTATGGTCTGTCCACTTCAATGGCCACAGACCATCCAATAGTCTTTAATCTAAACCCTTAATTCAGAACAAGAAATATCACTACAAATGTTGTGAGAGATTAGGTTACAAACACTAATTCCCACAAGGTTAATGAATCAAGGGAAATTGCATGAAAAACAGTAAATCTAAAGGAGTCTAGTGCAATAAGGAGATCAGAGGGAACCCTTAACACGAATCCAATTCAGAACGTACGGTTTACAGCAACCTTTTCAAATTCACATTTACAATTACAAAGCACAGCTTAAACAGCTCTCAGATTTGTAGTCTTGAATACAATCCTCTTTTGAATTACAGAGACATCTCACAGCTCTCAATTGCAAGTAAAAGTTATGCTATTACAAGATTTCAGACAGGCTAGCTGATCTGGAAATGGGGGAATAGGAATGAAACTCAAAATCTGGATGCCCCAATTGGGAAGATGGTTCATCTATTTATAGTTTTCCCCAGGTCTAGCTCAGATGCGTATCGACCAATCAGAAGTGCTCAGATCTGTATCAACCAATGGTAGTCGAGCACAAGGATCCAGATCTGTTCTGGCCAATCAGAATTGCTCGATCTGGTTCAGCCAATCAGGCGACTTAAGCATCAATTCTGTTATGCAATTTGACAATCTGTTAGAGCTTCTAGAAGTTCCCGCCAAGTGATTTCATCTTCGGGTGCTCACATGGGGTGGAATATGCCTTCGCTTCGTGCTTAGAATCTTCTGGAATGTCCCTAGGTTTGTAAATGCATTGGGATGCGTGCAAAAGATTATTGAATTACCCTTGCAGAAGCTAGGAATCTCCAGAATACCATTTCGCATAGTTTAGGGAACTTTTCGCACGGTACTGTGACTCCTGAAGCTCTTTTCGCAAAGTTCAGGTTCTGTTCGCAAGGAGTTCTCTTCTTTTCGAATGGGTCAATCATCCTTTCGAAGAGTTCAGGTGCTCTTCGAAAACTAAGCCTGGAGCTTTTAGTTCTTTTCGCAGAGTTCAGGTTCTTTTTGAAAAGCACTCTGCAGTGCATTCTTCTGTTCGAATTGCTCCACATTTCTTTTCTGGGTTGAGACCAGGTCTTTGCCTCTTCAGTTCAGGCCTTTTGACAGCTAGTGAGGTTGTCCCTTTTCTTTCTTCCTTTGGATCAATATGGATTATCATCTTTTTGGCACTTTTAGGCTGCTTTCATGGTTAAGCCTGTCTTTATTGTTAGCTGTAACACAAACACTTAAAACACTTATTTAGTTCTCTCAAGGGTCTATCAAGGCCCAGGTTAAAGGGTGGAAAAATGGTATTTACTAGTTCTCAACACATATGAATGCCTACAGTAATGCAAAAAATATGGTAAATTTCATAACATACCTGTGGCTCATCTCTCATCTCTCATTTCCTATTGGCCATATGCCTAATCAGGGATATCCCAATCAATGAGACGGTCCTTCATCTGTGCACTAGAGGTCTGATGCCATAGTTGAAATTTGTGCTCACAATAGAGGCCCATGCATTGGTTGCAGCATAAGCTTGCTCAACAAGGACACATCAGCTGCTCTTTGTTGTAAAGGGCTATCCCCTGTAGAGCATAACTTTTATTTGTGGTGCTTTCATCTCAATTTTTGGAACATTTTATAAAACAAAATAAGGCCAAATATGGAGATAACAGAAATTAAACATTAAGGCCTAACAGATTTGCCAATCGACCTTGAGATAAGCATAGAGAGTGAATCATTGATCGGGCAGCCACATGATACCATCTCTATGATGGATCATTAACATCAATGAGATTATCAATATCTCTTTTCATTAATAATTATTAATATAAAAATGCTCATACAATCTAGCTCCACAGAACAAATTATGGAAAGGAACCAAAAAAATAAGACCACAAAAGGGATGAGAGCCTGCAAGGCTAGAACACTTCATTGATTTGGAAGAGTTTATGATCCAAACATTTTAGAACCCCAGTAATTCGCTATTACTTCTTCACCAGAATAACAAGTAATTCTCCTAATATAGGGTGTGAATTTTAAAATAATGAGTTGTTTAGAAAAACACCAAAAACATATATGGTGTGCCACAAAGAAGAAGAATTGAGAGAAGAGAAACACCAAAAACCTCTTGTTTAGAAAAAACCATATACAGAAGAGATGATCTTATCTTAACACATAGCAGGTTGAAGACCCCGCAAACTGCTGTTGGTGCATGTGACGGGTTACATTGAGCATTAGGAGATTGACCCATTCACATTCATTACGCCTTTAAAAATCACCTTGTATGTCACATCGGTGAACTGCATGATCGATCATACATTAAGAACTTTAATGCTTATTAATGAAATATGTTTAACCTTTATGTTTATGATGTTGCATTTTGATTTGTTGCAAAGGGAGGCCCCCATAGATTTACAACAAAAATTTCTGTGTATTTTGATATATATGCATATATTGGATTTGCCATAGAAAATTTTGTGAAAAAGAACACTTTCATGGACCTCCACTCTCCAAGTTGAAAAAAGTAGTGAACTCTTAAGTCAAATTTTCATGTATGTTTTATCTGTAAAAACGTGGGGACTCTTTTCTGAGTAGGAGTGGCAATGGGCCGGGCTTGGGCTTTACCAATTGAATGACTCCCATATGTTTTAGTGGTTTATGTTGTGGAGCTTTTAGCCTCTTAATCATATGAAAGAGATAAATGTTTATATAATTTTATGGCTGAATCAGAACTAAACCATGAAGCCCATGGCACCAAAAAAGATCTTGCCGCAAGGTTATTTTAACCATGGTAAACTAAAGCACTGTTGCTCTCTATTTGATAAAGGGAGGGAAAATAACTGGGTAACCTATGGCCACGACCATCATAGGGCCCTTATTTCATTATATAATGTACATGTCAGATGGCTACCAAAGCACTGTTGCTCTCTATTTGATAAAGGGAGGGAAAATAAACAACAGTATAGCCTGCACAAATAGTTGATAGTGGGATAAAATTAATTAATGGATAATAGAGTAGCTAGTACATGTACCTAAAAACATTAGAGCAAAACCAATTAGAATACATAAAAGTTGAAAAATATATACAACGAAGTTGCTGAAGAGACAATATTAATAAGTGGAAGCCGAGGGAATTTCCGAATGCAGGCCTGGATTGTTTGTACAGAAAGATTTTTGAGTACTAAGATCCAAAGCCGAGGGGATACAGCCCAGATTGTATGCTAAGGTCTTGAGCTATTATTTGGATTGATTTGCATGATGAATGTACCGAGAAACATGTATCGGCTATTCTAATAACTTAAGGAAGCGAAGTGTTGTTTCATATTTTCCACTCATGAATGCATCTTCTTTTGACCACATGGCAATCCTTACCCCAAGTTTTTAAAAACCTATGGGATATTTTCATCACCTTCTCTCTATGTGTGATTCTTTGGCTGAGACACATGTTAATAATAGGCTGCTAGTGGACTACTTGGAGTGATCAGAGAAGTCTTCCTTGTGACGTTAAAGTCGGCTATCATGGCCATATCTGTGTATAGGCAGTGATAGGAGTCAGTCCATACTCATAATAGTTTTATATGTACAAACCTGCTAGAAATTTTTTTTCTTTATGAAAGTTACTATGATTGCATTTCTGCATTACTTATAACTTTTTTTCAATGAGGTTCATAGATAAGGCTTCAGTTCTGACTCTTTGAGGCAATTGGAAACATTCCCTTACCCTCCTTTATGGGAATATATTTGGAATTCCATCTCAAATAGAAAATGAAAAGGATATTCTAGAATAGGAAAGAACCGAAAAATGCCCAAAGATCTTCAAGTAGTGTTCGATGAAGAAGTAATATAAGGTACTAAGAAAAATGTAGATTTTGATGAAGAAGTAAATTTGGCGCCTTTCCATGGATCATTTGGTACTTGTTATTTTAAAATTCACACCCTATATTAGGAGAATTATTGGCTTCTTAAATGTTATTTGCCTATATTAGGAGAATTACCGGGGCTCTAAAACGCCCAAAGATCATTTGGTACTTGTTATTTGGCTAGAACACTTCAGCTTAGGAGAACTATGGGACAACTATAAGATTTAATCAGATCGACACAAAGGACACGTGCAAGTTATTCGGCCACGAGCCACACCCTATATTACATCAAAGTTGGGGTTAATAGATAGCTGATGTTAGTGACACCACCCTAAGCAAGTTTTTCAGCAATATCATCTAATGAACGATGAACTTTGGAAAACTCCATCTCCATTACAGGTCATCAATTACCTTGCAAAAACTTCCCTTAGCACAATTGTTTACCGGATTGGGAAGGAAAGTAACTACAGGCACTTTGACGACTCACAGACGCGGGGCCCTAACACTTGCAGGGTAGGCTCCCACAGATTAAGCGCACCTTATACATGTATCATAAATCTTTACTGAACTTAAAATATCAGAGTACAAAAAAGTAATTCCACAAATCCACATCAGGCTTCAGAAAATTGCCCTAGTTTCATAAATCCCTATCCTTTCTAAAATTCCAACTCAGTTTTGTCAAAATCACAGGAATCTCATTCTTCCACTAAAAAGCAACTATTTGCATAACCTTATCAACTCAAACAGAATGTCACCAAGTTCAGAAATCCCTCATTCATTTACAATACCAAGTATTTACATGAAAATCTAGGTACTTTCATGAAATCTAGGTATTTTAATGAAAACCTGAAAAGGCTTGAACTTAAAATAGAATCACAATTCAAAGACCTATTATAAGAAAAATACTAGCAAATAAACAGAGGAACGCTCCTGAAACCTGTCAGAAGAACCAAAAAAAACAAAAACAAAAAAAACAAATAAGGTCCGGATACTTCGATTCAGGGTTTTGGATCGGGAAAAAAAAAGAACCTAGCCCTAAATCCGACTCCGATTTAGGGTTTTGGATCCGAAAAAAAAATAAAAGATAAATAAGATTGTAATAAATAAATAAATAAAACAAAAATCCTTAGATCAACAAACACATATAAAGAGGGAAAAAACTAAAATCAAAATCCTCACTACTTACCTCAGCTTCGGGACACATTGCGATTTCGTCGTGAGCATAATCAACGATGGCAAGAGCTCCTTTTCTCGATGTGCGACCATCCAAATAACCCAAAAAATAAAAAAAAAATTTTTAAAAATTCCTCAGATCAACAAACATATAAAGAGGGAAAAAACAAAAATCAAAATCCTCATTTCCTACCTCAGCTTCGGGAGACATTGTGATTTCGTCGTGAGCATAATCGACGATGGTAAGAGCTCCTTTTCTCGATGTGCGAGCATCCAAATAACCTAAAATAGGCGGCGGTGGTAGTGACAGCGATGGAGAAGGTAATGACAGTTGTGGTTGTGGTGTTAATTGCACCGAACTTTTTAGGGTTTTGATTTCGTTGTCAAGGACAGGGTTTGCAATTGAAAGAGATGAGTGTTTGAAGGGGCAGATAAGGAAGGAACCGCATCAAAATGTACGGGAAGTTAGGGATTTTATTAGAGAGAAGAGAGGAAGATGGAGGCTAGGGTTTCGTAGAGGGAGATGGAGGCTAGGGTTTCGAAGAGGGAGATGGAGGCTAGGGTTTCCATGAGAGCGAGAGAGGGGACGAGGCGGTCTCAGCATTCTTCTGAAGAGAGTTCAACGAAAAGATTTTTTATTTTTTTTTGGTTTTACGATATATAATGGCGTTGGATCGAGGTTAACGAATTAAACCACTGTCTTAAGCCAATAAACAATTGGTTTTGGCAGTGGATTATTATACTACTGTTTGGACAATGGTTTTGCAATAGTGGTTTTGCAATAGTGTTTGCAAATGAAAACAGGTGATAAAAAGCTAGACTACATGTAACTGAGATGTGCATATGCTAATGTGAATGCAAAGGATAGCAAAAAAAAAAGACGCTATAAGTTACCTGACCCAAGCACCAACGGTGGCACTAAGGCCAATCTAAAACCATAAATCTGCTGATCTGTTTTAGCACCGAATCAGTTAATGGTCAAAAGTGAACTTTTACTGATTTGCATGCCCATTCTGTGAGACTCTGAAGGCTTGACCATTTTGACAAAGGAGATTGACCTGAATGCTGTCACGGGTGATTAAAATAGCTCGTATACGAACAATTGCTATGATACAAGCATTCAGAAGTAAAATAGAAAGGGGAGACTAATGAGCATTATTGATTATGTAGAGGGAAGTAATGTGTGAGTTTAGCCCTAAATGAAACTGAAAGGAGATCATAAGAGTGAAAAAATTGACCCCAAATGGATTGAGCAAGTTGATGATGATGATGATGGCGGCAATAGGTTCTACCTATTGCGCAAGGTGATGATGATGATGGCGGCAATAGGTTCTACCTATTGCACAAGGTGATGATGATGATGGCGGCAATAGGTTCTACCTAAAATCATCTCATTTGTGATTGGAGGCGAACAACGGTATCTGATGACCAACTAGCATAGTTTTTGTGATTAGCCAAACAAGCTGGGTTCCCGAATTCACAAATGAAATGATTTAAGCATTTGATCTACCACCCCAACTAATGAATGTGATTATTGAAGTAATTCCCCGATTTCTAACTTTCTATGCTTCGATAACAAAACAAACAAAAAATGGCTAAAAATACTGACCCAACAATTAATCAGTGCTTTATAATGATAATTAAGTTTGTAATGGAGACTTTGTTTCAAGAAGTTCTTATAGTTCTCAGATATAATAAATGAAGAAATAAATATAAAAAATGGAAAATAAAACAAAATTCTCAGTCAGTGATATAACTCATGAAAAAGATAACCAATTGACCTTTTCTTTTTTCTATTACTTTTTGAGTTTTCTATCTGGATATCTAACTAATTCATTAATCAGCCAATTCAAAGTAGTAACATGAGTAGTATCGACAAAGTCTAACATCTCACTTTGCCTTTCTATGTTCTACTGTAATTTATGTTCATAATGGAAGTTTTGTCGTTAAAGAATATATTTATTAAATAAATAAATAAAATAATTGTTGTACTCTGTTGATAGATCAAAGTAGATTACACTTTTTTTGCACAATATTACCTAGATTTGGTGATTCATGATCGCTGATTATCAACTCAATATCTCATTGTTGCTTGGAGTGAAGTTGCATAAGAATACTTCACCAATGTTTCATTTGTGAAAGCATGCAAAGTCCTAGCGTAAGAGACTGCCTACATGATGAGAATAAATTTTCTTCATCATAACCAATTATTATGAGACTGGATAATAATGCTATCATTTTAGTTCTAATTAGCTCAGACAGATTTTAAAACAATCACTCAACGCCCAATGAATGAAAATTCATGGAACAGAGAAGCATTTGCAAGGAATGATCATAAAGCAAGGCAATGTGTTATAATGAGATTACAAGATGTTCATTTTTAATTAATCAATTACAGTTATAAGGAATGGCTACAACTAGCAATCACATTAATGTAACGAGGCAAAAATTTGTCATAAAATTGGGGGATTTGACAAGGGTCACACAAACAGAACTGGCAATGGAAAGTTAGACATGTAATTTCTTACTAATTTAATTTCCAAAAAGTATTTATCAAAGAATAGGAAGGTCTAGAAGATCCAAAAAATATAAAGGTGACACGTTATAAAAGAATACTCTGTTACCTATTCAGCAATGCTTGCTACTTTAGCATAAGCATCCTAAATATTTTCAGCAAGCCTATGTAAGAATATGTTCGAGATTCCTCCCACAGCCACAATGAATGGGCTAGTGCCTAATGTTAGAAGTGCAATCTGCCAGCAGTTTATAAAGCCAATGACAAGGCCACCAAAAAATGTGGCCATGTTATGAATATAATTTCCAACCTGTTACACCGGAGCCCCTTTATCAACAAGTAAAATCTAATAGATAATAAATGTGCATGAAACAATTATAAAACAAATGTTAAAATAGTAAAGTGAAACAAAGGATCCTCCAATGCATGGAGCATTATTCAAATCTGAGACATATTTTCTCACTAAGAGCAGATTGAATGAGTAGGACATCACTTAATACTTGATCCCATTTTCAGTTGTGCATTGGTTTTGGTTACCTTTGATCCCATTTTTAATGGTGAATATACATCGGATCATGCCCAAATATTTTGGAGTGTACTTGATCGATTTGTCTAAGTTTCCATTGCACCTGATCCTCGTGATGGGTGCTACATGGTGCACAGCTGATCTGGAAGGGCTGCATCTGGACGCATAGTCCCGGATCCCTCTCTCTCTCACTATATATATATATATATATACATATATATATAAATTAAACCGGCATTAACTTACAAAACTTCATCTCTCCAAAATATATATATATATATAAAGTGAGAGAGAGAGAGGGATACACAATCGATTAAAAACAATGTCATTGTCACCAAAATTTGCACTTCATGTTATATACACAATCGATTAAGTGATCAATTAAGAAAAATCCCAAAATTTTCAATCCATATCCTATACACAATAGATTAATTAATCAATTAAGAAAAATCAGACCTTGATTAAATTTAAAAAACTCGATCAAAATATCTCATTATTGAAATTTTAAACATTAACCATACTGATTAAAAGTGAGTTAAAATTACTTATACGAATCGATGATTAATTTCAAATCAAACAAAACCAAATTGACGAACCTTGTTAATGGCAGTACAAATGAACTTGTATTCGAGAACAATGTGGCTGAGCAAGATGCGAAAATCTCCTCGAGATTCGGGGTTCTTCGATTGCTCGTTGAGTACATGACGAGTGATCGTCATTAGATCCGCTTGGAAAGCATCACCTCGTGATCCATGTCTCGGCTCAATCTTCTTCCTCCCCAGCCGTCTTCTCTTTCAACAAGCCAAATTGTTTTTGATTTTTTCGATCAACTAGAAATAATTAGAGCCCAAACGATACCGATTTCATAGATCCGACTAGGGGATTTCTAGGTCTTGGAAATGAGATTTCGTAGATCTAAGGAGGATTGAGAGAATCTCTATGTTGGCATTGATAGGGGAAGCTAGGGATTTCATTAGAGAGAAGAGAGGGAGATGGAGGCTAGGGATTTCATCCTTGCTGGCAGACCAATTGAGGTCGATTGGGAACCCTACATCTAAATCAAACCATAACAAATGAAGAACAAATTGCCAGAACAAGGAGATGAGAAGTTGTAGAAGTTGTAGAAGAAGTAGAAGAAGAGGAAGAAATCAACGAACAAGTCCACCCGTTGGTTTTGAAACCTTCGAAATCACAGCAAATACCTCCAAATGAGTGAATAATACTGCGAACAAAACCTAATTCCCAAACCGAATGCTTCCTCACCCAATCCGTCCTCCGAATTCCTAAAGAATCCGTCAAAACCCTAAAATCATGCAATGATGCATCGATTCAATTGCTGCGATCGGATCAAAGATCCCAAGGCCGATGCTATGGAAAGGGATCGACACCAAAAACAATCCAACTGCAAGATCTCCTTCTTCATTCTTGTTCAACAATCTGACTGTTCTTAGCTTATCAATCTACTGTCGTCTGATTTTCGCCATGAAATCTCGAGATAGAAGCTCGGTGATCATCGAATTCAGCTTATTTTTTACGCCAAGAATTCGAGGTCGATTTGGAACCCTAGGCCACAATCAGACGATTTGTTGAGAGAGAGGAAGAGGAGAGAGGCTAGGGTTTGAGAGAGAAAGAAAGAGATGAATAAGGGAGACGGTGGTTTTGTTTGCATAATAAAGGAGAAAGTATGGAAATAAGGTCCTCTCGATAGATTTGGCACGTGATGAGGGTTAAAGTTGCACGTGATCAGAGTTAAGTAATTAAACCACTGTTTTATTATAATAAACCACCGATTTTGGTAGTGGATTATTATACTACTGCTTGGGCAGTGGTTCTTTATATATTTGAAGGTGTGGTTTATGTGCCATTTTCACGTAGTGACCTATACCATTGTTTGAGTGTAGTATCATGTATATTAGGCAAAAAGAGACTATATTGGCCACTGCAAAAAGAGCACAGAGAGTGGGCTATATCAGGCCCATACGAAACCACAAAAAAGTGTTTTGTCATCGTATTTTAACTGACATATTTCCCCCGAAACATAGTTTTAACCCCGCTAGTATCAGTACTTAAGGTCGCTACCCCTTGATGGTCTGTAACGCACGGAAATGCGCCGACCTCCTGTTGCAGTAGTCCCTCGTCCTCGACCTCTCGCTGTAGAGGAAGCAGTAGAACCAGTACCAACTCCATTTGCTTCCGGTCCAGTAGCTCTACTCGCAACTCCCTACCTTTTGGAAGTGCCCTCTTCAGCTGCTCTACTGCGTCTAGGCTCCTTACAGCTTCGCTGGTTATCACCACCCATATTATAATTATTACATCACTTCAAGGATTGCGCCCTTGCTCGATTAGTCGACGACCCCACATCGTCTCCCCCGAACCCTATTTTTCTTTTGTCTCCTGAGAGGTCGACAACTGTGAGGTGGATTGCACACAATTTCTATACCTGGTCAGAAACTCTTGTCTGACATGGAGTGACAAACCTCTCTGTACACGCTCTTTTATGCAACTACCGTATAATAGTTTGAACAATACTCCTTCGGATTTAAACGTTCGTGACAAACACATGCCATCGCATGAAGAAATGACAGTCCCTAAATCAGCCAAACATAGCCGCTGCATGTCCACCTGTTTAGATGTACCGTATGTCATGCATTGAGGTGCTTCACTTCATACTCAAAGTCATCAGCATTGTGGATCCAACATTCCTTCATCAGGTCACGTAACTTCTCAAGTTTGGAGACAACCGATGGTACAACAACTTTGGTCCGCTTAGATGCCTTGACCAATTTTTGTTGCATACATGTCATGATCAAAGCTCAAATGAAGTCAATGATGTCAGTGATCAGAATGAACCTTGATTCCCATATGGCATTGTTGAAGGACTCTAATAGGTTGTTTGTCAAGACATCACATTTTGCCCCTTCTTCAAACTGTGATCTTCTCCACACACCTTTGATTTCATCTACATATTTTCGAGCTTCTACTGCTTTCCCTTTAATTTCATCTAAAAAGTTTATAAACTGGTGCCCTATATAGGTATGAGCTGCACCCCAGAAGTACTTTTCGTATGCTTTTTCTCTAAACAAACCCATGAAATTCTTGTGAAGATGACAGACACAATATTTTCCAATCAAAGAATATCGGTTGTTAGCCCATTAAGCCCTACAACGATTGCTATTTTGTGCACACTACTTAATATATAGCAGTTGCATCATAGAATAGTCTTTGATATCATTCACTGATATAACTTGTGCACAACTCTAATGCTACATTGGGTGTCTTAGCACTAAAAGCAATAATGTGCACAATGTTATAGTACTTGTGTACTGATATCAACAATATTGGCTGAGAATATTATGCAATTTTAACCTCAAGATATCAGCAATATTGGGTAGCAATGATATAAATCTATATTGGGCACACTCGCTCACTAATAACACTGTTATAACTGTTATTTTGTAACTGATATCAGCAATATTGCTAATATTGGGTTAGTATATTGGGCTCACTGCTATTAACACTAATAGAGCTGCTATTATGAATGCAATATTGTGCTCCCTCCTATCATTCTTTGGAACTTTCATAGTGATATCAGCAATAGTGAATTGTGCTCACTAATAATTAACCTATATAGTAAACTAGCAACTAGTAATTACCTATGGGGCAACAACATATTATTTGTGCATGGTGTTGACTAAGCCGTTTTGTCTATTGGACATGAAGACTAAGTTGTTTGGACATCCAATGACCAGCAGTAACTGCTCGAAAAACCATGTCCAGCACTTCCCGTTCTCTTGCTCCACCACTACATACGCCATCAAAAATAAGTCGCGGTTCCCATCTAGTGATGTGGTTGCTAGTAAGTTGCATTTATACTTTCCTTTGAGATGGCACCCTTCAAGCCCTATGAAAGGACAACACCCGGATGAGAATCCTAGACGACATGCAACTAGAAAGATGAATACTCTGTGTAATGCCCCATCCTCTTTAAGGTGGTGTTTTGCTATGGATCTGAGGTTGATCCATAGCACCACCAAGCAAAGTGATGGAACAAGCATATAATAGTCCTCAAAAGAACCGAATACACGACCTAATGCAATCTCTTTGCCACGCCATATACAATGGCAAGGAATTCTCATGCTATAGTCCTTGAATAATAACTTCACCAAGTTCTTGATAGAAATTTTATGATCAATTTTAAGTTATTCTTCGATTCTTTGAGAGATCTATCGGGTTGTTACCATGGGCTGTGACCCTGACCCTCTCATTCTTAACATATACGAGCTCAAATCCATGTAGCACAGCAAAATGAACTAGTGCATTACTGAAAGCATATAACACTATCCTGTACATCATTTGTAACGACCCGCATTTTGAACCTGAGTTAGACTAACCCTGTGTGCATATTCGGCTCAGCAACCGACGTCGCCATGTGTTTTAGGTTATTATTTAGATGTATTTGTCCAGACGGATTTTGATTTAGAGTTTGTTTGGACCCTCACGTGAAAGTCATGCACCAACCTTAGTGTGATCACTCAACACCAGACCTAAGTTGAAGTTATGGAATTAGAAGTTTCACACACAATAGATGTGTGAGAGTGCTTAACACATTATGCAACCCATTATAAGAGAGAAGTTACCTCCCGTATTACACTAGGTTTTGATTTCTTAAGAAAGAGGAGACGAGAGCCACCCGGTGGAAACCTTTGTCGAGTTATGCTGTACAATCCCGCGTAAACTCCATTCGCTTGGCCACCAATCATCGTAGGGGATCGGCTTAGAAACCTTCTTTCTCTAGAACCCTCTTTTGTTGAAACCCTTGAACCGAACGCTAACTTGAATCGGCCATGGATTCATTTTGGACGTTTGGAGGAAGTTGAAATTATTGGAAACAAGTAAAAGTCATCCTTGTAAACTCACGGGAACGATCACGACATGAATCGTTGAGGAGATCCGACAATTTTGTTCCAAAACCGCGGTCGCGTGACTCATTTAAAATCGAGGAATCTTTAGATTAAAAGGTATGATTTTGATTGAGATTAATGGTTAGAATGAATAGATTAGATATAGGTTTGATGTTTGGGAATGTGTGGAAATTGATTTGGGTGAAAAAGGGTGAAAAATTGCATCCTTATTTGAGTCTCTGAAACTTAGATCGCGTAGGCGCTGTAGCATGCTCGCGTGAGGATTATCATCGCTTGCATGAGGAGTATCATCGCTCGTGCGAGGAGTATCATCACTCATGCTAGGACAAAACATGGTTTGTCTTTATTTTTCTTTTTCTTCTCAAATATTTTGCTACTAGACTCATAACATGAAGTCAGTATGGTTGCTAGGTTATAGTGTGGATCTTGATACCGTCCGTTAAGCATAGTTTGGACTCCGATTTGTGTGAGACATTCTGAGGTAGGAGAATCTCATCGCTATCGCATTTTATTTTAATCCGTATGGATAATTTGAATTAGAATCTTTTAATTTGTATATGCTATTGAAATCACGTATGTAAACTAAAAATCTAATATAAACTCTGAAATCTGGAAATCAGAACTATGTATAAGAAACTTACATTTGAACTATATTAGTACCTACATCTATTTTATGATTCACCTGAACGACCCCTCAAAATTCCTGAACAACTTTCTGGCACAAGTTACCCTCCTGAGTGCAGGGGCTTGTTACATTCTGAAAAAGGGTCCATGAACGACGATGGTAGGTAGGGGTTCCCATCGGTTATATTCCTGCTCTCGAGATATAGTAACTCGGGAGGTATTTCAAGTTGAGGATTAAGTCATGAATTACTGAACTTTGCATATAGAAGTTAGAGACACTGAATTATTAAAATCATGCATCTGTTTTAGAATCTGTTTTAAGAACTTGGAAACTAATTTTGCCTATGAAATTCTGTAATTAAATTTTAGCTCTTATTTGCATATCTGATTTCGATGTTCTATGTTCTGATATATACATGTTTTGAAAACCATGTTAGTTAAGGTAAAATGTTTTTGATGTCTTTCTTCTACTGAGCTTTGTTGGTTAGCTCAGTCCGACTATACGTCACAGGTCTCGGTACTGACGTGGTATTCCAGGGCTACGAGACTAATCCTAATTACATACCCGAGGAAGAGCCTAAGGGTCCTCCTGAGGAGTTTCTCCCAGCTTAGGACTTATTTTATTCTTCCTGCTTTTGGTGAGAGTTAGACTTGGATTTGTGGGCCCACCTTTGGTTGGACATTTTAGTCTTGTACTTATTGATTTATTACTATAGTGAACCATGTTTCGGTGATGGTCGGCCATTATCGGTGGTTCTGCACTTTATTTTTTTTCTACATTTTTTCTTAGCTTTGGTTATTTATTATGCTTTACTTTGATATATACTCTGTTTGTCCGGTTGTCGTTTAACCGATAAGTTCGCAAACCAGCCTTTCCTATACCTGAGGGATTGGAAAAGTCGGATCATCACAGTTGCTATCAGGGCCATGGCTTTTGATTCTCTAAGAACCCATGAGAACCCAACCATGACCCCGGTACAGTTCACATCAGAGTTATGTCGTTAGGTCCAAAACCACTAGTATCGTGTGTGTGATTGTCCTTACAATCATTTCTTACTGATGTTATTGTTTTCACAATGACATATTAGCATGGCCCCAAGATTCAAAGGTAGACGCAGAGGTAGGATGGTTCCGTTAGAGGACATCCTGGAAGGTATCAGTACCTCTAAGGGAGTTGCTTTTACAACTGGTTCCACCGCAGTCCCGATTGGAGTTGGAAGAGGTCAGGATGGAAGAATGGAGCAAGTGTTGGAAAATCTGGCCACCAACATAGCTCAGCAGACCGCGTCTATGGCTCAGCAGACTGCTACCATCACCCAGCAAGCAGAGTTGATTTCTGCTAGATAGCAACCACAATCTTCTGAATTTGCCGAATTCAGGAGGATGAGACCTCCAAATTTTTCTGGATAGACCGATCCGATGGAGGTCGAAGGTTGGTTGGATGAGATGGAAAAGATATTTGAAGTACTTCAATGCACCAATGCCGAGAAGGTTCGTTGGAAAACTTTCAAACTGGACGGACAGGCTGGACCATGGTGGAAGTCAGTGGCTAGACACAGGGAACAAGAGTTTCCCAATACTCCTTAGACATGGGCTGAGTTTATGAAGGTGTTCATTGATCAGTACTTTCCTAAGATCATGAGGCATCAGATGGAAGTCCAGTTCATCAAGCTGGAGCAGGGGACAATATCAGTGCGTGAGTATGGAGATGAGTTCATGTGACTTTCGAGGTTTGCACCTCAACATGTGGCCATCGACATGATGAAGGCCAAAAAATTTCTGCTAGGTCTAAGGTCAAATATACAAGAGAGAGTAGCTATGTGGGACATGGAGACATATGGGGGAGTGATGTCAAAGGCCCTCATTACTGAAGAGGAAATTCAGAAGCTGTTTCGGAGGAGTCAACATAATAAGGACAGGGGTATGCAAGGACAGTCTGGTTCGTATGAGAATAAGAGGGCCAAGTTTTCGAAGCCACCGGTGAATCCTGTTCAACCTACATTTTCTAGACCAACAATTTCTTTTGGACCGACCTCCTATCAGAGGCCAGCAGTGTCTTCACCTATACAATCCATACGACCAGCGGGTTCTACGTCTAGTGGAGCGTCAGTGGTATAAGGATCCTCATGTACTGCATCTTCTGCCCTAGTCACTTCATGTCTAATGTGTGAAAAATCACACAAGATCGAGGATTGTAGGAGGAATACTGGAGCATGCTTTCAGTGTGGTACAATCGGGCACATGGTTAAGGACTGTCCTCAAGAGGACAAGGGAAGAACTAATTCGGCATCTACTTAGAGATCAACCCGACCTACTATTCAAGGTCAAGCTTATGCTGTGGCGGCTCAGGAAGCCGAAACGTCGAACGACGTGATCCAAGGTATTATTAAAAGTTGAGATGTCTTTTTATCTTTATTCTGTTATATATTGCTTTGTATTTAATAAACTCTTTTAATAAGTAATGCATGAATACCACATGCTTAGAAAATTTTAATTAAAATGCTTGTATAATTCTAAGGTACCCTTTTTATGTGTCGTGAGGGTGACGTAAGCAAAACTGAAGCATGAGTGTTGATAGACCCCAGGTCTATTCATTCTTTTGTCACTCCGTTGTTCACTGAGAAGTTGGGCATCATTTTAAAGGCCCTTGAATTCAACTTGGCAATGTTAGTTCCTACAGGTACTCAGTGAGCACCGATATTGTGTGTCAATCTGTGATCATGATGATCGAAGACCACGAGACTGTAGCTGATTTGATTATTTTAGGCATGGAAGGGTTTGACATGATACTAGGGATGGATTGTTTATCTGCTTACCACGCAAGCGTGGATTGTCTTTAGAAAATTATAACCTTTCACCCTCTGAAGAGAAAATCCTTCTGATTTTGCTAAGTCAAATCCTGCGTGACACAGTTTATCTCCGCTCTTTGAGCAGACCGTATGATGAAGAACGGGTGTTATTATTGTCTAGCGTACTTACAAGATCATAAGGAGAAGAGGAATATTACAGACATTATGATTGCTTGTTAGTATCCGAACATTTTTCCTGAAGATCTACCTGGATTACCACCTGATAGGGAGATTGAATTTGTGATTGAGTTAGCACCGAGTACCAAACCTGTATCGAAAGCTCCATATCGAATGGCACCTACAGAATTGAAAGAGTTGAAGGAACAGCTTCAAGAACTGCTAGATAAGATTTTTATCCGGCCGAGTGTGTCAACCTGGGGAGCACCAATTTTGTTTATGAAGAAGAAAGATGGTTCAATGCGGCTTTGCATTGATTACCGCTAGCTAAAGAAGTTGTTAATTAAGAACCATTATCCGCTTCCGAGAATTGATGATCTGTTCGATAAGTTACAAGGAGCAAGGTTCTTCTCGAAGATTGACTTGAGGTCAGGAACTATCAGTTAAAAGTCAAATCTAAAGACATTCAGAAGACAATGTTCAAAACCTGATATGGACACTATGAGTTCTTGGTCATACCATTTGCGTTAACAAATGCACCCACGTCATTTATGGACTTGATGAACCAGATATTCAAGTCACATTTAGACAAGTCTATAGTAGTTTTTGTAGATGACATCCTCATCTATTAAAAGACGCGAGAAGAATATGAGCAACACCTGCGAGTGGCTCTATAAACCCTCAGAGACCATCAGTTATATGCAAAACTTAACAAGTGTGAGTTTTGGCTTGAGCAGGTCAGTTTCCTAGGCCATGTTGTCTCTGAGACCGGTATTATGATTGACCCAGCAAAGATTGAGTCAGTGATGAATTGGGAACAGCCAAAGACAGTTACAGAGGTTCGTAGTTTTCTTGGTCTGGCAGGTTACTATAGAAGGTTTGTAGAGGGTTTCTCTAAGATATCAGGCCCGCTTACACAACTTATGAAGAAGAATACTAAGTTTGATTGGATAGAGCAGTGTGAGCAGAGTTTTCAGGAACTCAAGAAACGATTGACTACTATGCCAGTACTTGCTATACCATCAAGGAGGGGAGGCTTTACAGTATACAGTGATGCATCGTATGGGAGTTTAGGATGTGTGCTCAACTAGAATAGAAGTCATTGCTTATGGGTCTAGACAACTAAAAGACCACGAGAAGAATTATCCGGCACACGACCTTGAATTAGCAATAGTGATCTTTTCTTTGAAGATCTGGAGGCATTACCTTTATGGGGAGACATTCGATATATTCACTGATCATAAGAGCCTCAAGTATTTCTTCTCATAGAAGGAGTTGAATATAAGATAATGTCAATGGATGGAGTTCTTGAAAGATTATGATTGTGCCATCCATTACCACCTCGGAAAAGTAAATGTAGTAGCAGATGCATTAAGTCAGAAGTTCTTTGCTCAGTTATCACATCTCACCACAAGGGTGCGACGGTGGCATCTATTGGAAGATATGGTTCTAAGTAGCATGAGATTTGACGTAAAAGGTTTAGGTGCATTAATGGCTATGCTGGTGATACGTTCTACTCTCCATGAAAACGTTCGCAGACTTTCGATGATGGATGATAAATTTATGGCTATCAGACATGATGTGATTGGGGCAAGTAAGATAAATTTTTCTATCAAAGATGACTGCACTTTATTATTTAGAGACCGAATATGCGTACCAATTAGTACGGAGCTTTGGGACACCATTTTCGAAGAGGCTCATAAGTTTAAGTACGCTATTCACCCTAGCAGTACCAAGATGTACCAAGAGTTAAAGAAAAGCTTATGGAGGAGGGGTTTGAAGAAAGATATCGCTGAGTATGTCTCGATATATCTTGTGTGCCAACAAGTAAAGGTGGATGACCAAAATCTGGCAGGACTGTTGTGACCACTACCGATACCCGAGTAGAAATGGGAGGCCATTTCTATGGACTTTATTTTAGGGTTGCCAAGGACATTGAGGAAGCATACTGCCATCTGGGTCATTGTGGATCGATTGACTAAGTCGGCACACTTTCTGCCTTACAATATATCTTATACCGCCAACAAGCTCGCAGAGTTATACATCAAGGCGATAGTTAGGCTAAATGGTATATCGATCAGTTTCATTTCCGACAGAGACCCGATGCACACATCTCAGTTTTGGCAACGATTTCAAGAAGGGATGGGTTTCAGGCTCGATTATAGTATGACATTCCATCCTCAGACTGATGGACAGACTGAGAGGGTGAATCAGATTATAGAAGATATGTTACATGCTTGCATGCTGGATTTTCAGGGGTCATGGGACCAACATTTACCGCTGATTGAGTTCGTCTACAATAATAGTTACCAGGCTAGCATTGGTATGGCAGCCTATGAAGCTTTGTATGAATGACGGTGTAGGTCTCCGCTAAATTGGGAAGAAGTGGGTGAGAAACTCATTTTAGGCCCCGAGATTGTAGAGAGTACGACCGAGACAGTTTGGTTAATTCACGAGCGACTACGCATTGCTCAGAGTCGTTGTTGGTTATTATTTCGCAACTCTTGCTATTATTTTATTAAGAACAGTAGAGAGAATAAATCAAGAGTGGGGAATTGGAGATGGAGTACAAGAAGTCTGAAATAAATACAGTCCTGCAAGATATAGGGTCCATTGTAGTAAGTTTTAATAAGTAAGAGTTTGTCCCACAGAGAAATTGATCTAGAACCTAAAATGGGCTATAATAGTAGGCCTCTGGATCTGGCTATATATCTGACAATCCTAAAGAAAGGGAGTTGGGTGTCACGACTACACTAAATTAATCCTAAAAACAGAGAAATAAAATATAGCCCTCTCCTAAAGAAAGGGTTAAGAAGAAGAGGGTGGTAGTGTGTGCCAAAATAAAATACAAAAATTATGACAAGTAAGCAGGTTGAGCTAGAGTTAATGATGCAGTAATGTAACTCAGATTTAGTCTGTCTCTGCAATGCTCCTTGCTGAGATGCTATTAAAAGCCTCAACAAGGTATAAGCTCCCAGTTTAACCCATGCCATTTGGGGCACTCTTAAGGCTATACTCTGTCCACTCCAATGGTCACAAGGTATCCGATAGAGTTTGTCAAATCCCATTAGTTAAACCAAAACTTCGCTAGTCTAATCCAGAACAGTGGATCAATCATCTCCACAGCCAGTAGACCAACTCTAGCCATGAATACTATTGTAGCACTATGTAATTCCAGTGCTATAAGCTCCCCAGATCTGCGCACAGACCTGGCTGACATCCATAGGTATTTTAACCCATAAGATCCTAAGTGCTTTGCAAAGGCTAACTGCTCACTAGTGCCCACAAAATGGACCATACAATAGGTTGAATAAGACCTTTAGCTCAGCTGGTCATTGCTACAAATAGCCTTCAATGACTCAGCCTCAAACTATAATTACTACAAGAGATCAGATCTAACATCTGATATCGATTAGGTAGAATAAAGGAGAGCCAGTTACTGTACAAACCTCCTCACAAGGCTCTAGAAGCTCATCTGCAGAGGAGACGAATCCTTCTCAAACATGTGAATGGACATAACCTTAGGGCTATACTCTGTCTACTTGAATGGTCATAGGGTATCCTATTGGTCTGTCCATCCCACAGAGGCCTGAGAAAGAACATGAAAACTACTACAACCACCATGGTCCACAGGCCTCCAAGCTCCCTGGATCTCTCTACAGATCCAGCATTACTTTCCATGTGTCTATCAAACCAAGGGAAATCAGATGGTAAATAATAGATCTACTAGAAACTGAATGGGCTAGTCCCAAATACATGGTTCCTTTGGACATCTAAAGAAATCATAAGATCTATAAATTTGATTAAGTATTAAAACAGTAGTTAAGTAAAAAAAAACAAAACTTACAATGAACTGTCTCCTAGCTGCAACCTATACACAACTGCTCATCCACAATCCTAATGTATACAAAATCTATTACAAGACTGAAACAAAACTAAACTTAGTTGCTTATAGGGGGATTAGCTAGGAAGTGCTGAGCTAAGAGAGAAGAGAAATAGGAAAAAGAGGTGATTAAACTCTAACCCTAGCCTGTTAGAGCTCTTAGCCGACAAAGGATGATGGAAAGATGAAAATAATAAACTCTAAATACAGCTTATATACTCAGTCAATATGGCCTTGGCTCTAAAGAGATTAACCCTAATTTTTCCAGCAGACATGGCACTGTTACAACCCTTGAATGCCTTGAGATGTGGGCTTCAAAATTCCTGCCTCGAGAAGTGTACCCTAGCCTTAGGAAATTCCCAAAAGGTCCCTGAGTTAAAATTGAGAAGTGGAGAGCCCATGGTTCGCGGGGCTGGCAGCTGTTTTAGTTTACTCACACAGTTGCTTCGCGTCGCAGTGCTATCGCAGAGTTGCCTTTGGTTGATGGGAAGGGCTCATTCAAGCAGTAAACCTTTAGTGAATCGCGTAGTTGCTTCGAGTTGTAGTGTGTAGACACCCAAATTCGGCCCAAGGCCCGATCAATCTGTGCTTCGAGAGAGATGTACCCATGTGCTTCCAATGGCAGCCCCCCTGAACCCTTAGGAACCTACCTAGACTAGTAGGAATCACCCTAAGACCTTTAAAGCCATTCCCCCAATCCTTAGAAGCCACCCCTACACCCTAGAATCCCTACCCAGACCTAACTTAAACCCTTCAGGTGGTTGATGGGAGGAGAGCTACAGAATTTCACATAGACTAGTAGCATGGATGAGCCATATACCATTGGAAAGAGGACTTCTTCAGCTTTCCAATGAGCCAAAGATCACCCAATTTGGAGCTACGATTCAAACGTTATGGCCGATTGAAGTTTCACATAAAATCATAAAAATTTTACTCAGGCGTAGATATTACATACGCCCAGCCATTTTTAGCCCAGATTACTCAGGCGTATATATTATATACGCTTGCCTATTTTGGGGAAAATTTGGCCGGGCATATATAATATATATGCCCAGTATAGGTGGGACCCACCACGGGCTTCATCTTCTCAAAACTCCCCTGATTTTGGTGAAAATTACTGTTCCTAAACTGGGCGTATATAATATATACGCCCAGCTTAGCTACGGTAACTGTCATCAGTAGCTCAAATTTCCTCCATCTAGTTTGACCCTTTGACCATCCCCTGGGCTGAGGTGGGTGTCTTGAGATTGGTTGCACCCCCTTTGAGCTTAGTGACAACCCTTAAGTCACCCATGGTCTCACCCCATCATCCGCCATTGAAACCAGTTTCCCAAAACCCTAGGACCTTGAAAACCTATAAAACTTTAGATGGGGGATTACCTAATTGCTAAACCAATTAGCTCTTAAGTAAGCCCCTAACCCATCCCTTCTCTATAAATAGAGAGGCCTCCCTCTTCCATAAGGGTTGGAAAAATTGGAGGCTAAAGCTTTGGAGCTTAAGAGAGAACCCTAGTGAGAGAAAATGCACACATTTTTCCAGAATTCCAGCATGCTTAGTTCATCTCTTTCAACCCATTTCCACCATTAGATCACTCCCTTTTACCAAAGTCTAGCCTCTAGTTTCACTCTACACCCCCTACTTTATTGAATCCTAGCATTAGAACCCATTTTCACACCATTTAAGCCATCGGAAGCACGCCAAAGCGAAGATCTTCCACGGTGCAACAAGGACCCGTGAGCTCCGACTCACCCCTCTCTTCCTCTACCTTCTTGGTGTCTCCTCCGTCCAAGGATTCAAGCCGTTGCGCCGCCGAAATTTCGGTTTGGCTCAAATCTTGATAGGACCATATTGCCCTCGGGCAAGGGGAAACTCCACCCCTTTTTATTTTTATTTTTGGCCATAGATAGAGACCGCTACGTGCGGGTTGATCGGGTGCCTAAACCGTTCCCGATCGATAACCGAAGCCCCTACCCTAGAGCCTTTGGCACAGACCGGTAAATCAGAGTCATATTTAGCACTCCGGTGCTCAAAATATCGATTTGAAGGTTTCCCGGGTCACCAAAAGCTCCGGGTGGCGACTCTACAATTTTCATTTTTAAGGCGAGCGCATCGCCGCGACAGGTTCGAGAGGATCCACGGTCGCACAGATGGCGACTCTGCTGGGGATTTCACCCTAGCGCTTCCCCTCTTGTTGGCCTTTCCTTTTATTTTGTTATTTTACTAACCATGGCTGTTTTTTGTTCTAATTTGCTGCTATTTTTCATTATTTTTTGTTGTTTTTACTAACGTACTCACCCCTACGATTCAGTCCTTTAAGTGCCTGAGCCGTTTGGCGGGCCTACTTGCGCCTTAAATTTCAGCTTTTACGATTCTAGTCATTTAAGCCGCCTTAGCCGTTTGGCGGGCCCGCTCGCATTTATTTTCACGTCATTTAAATTTCGGTCATTTACAAGCCTTAGCCGTTTGGCGGGCCTACTTGCGCACTTTATTTCCATCATCATATTTCACCTTTGAACGCCGGCCCGTTGAGGCGGCACGGGTTTATCATCCCCGACCCGATTTTGGACTTAATTTCATTCCCTTATAAAAATTTGTAATTAAAAGTGAACCAACAGTATGGGGACATAATTGAATTTATTTTTGCGTTTTTGGGTAGTTTCCGGGGGGTTTAGGCCCAGATACAATTTACCCGGTTCCCAGTAAGGCGGCAGCCCTAGTGGTGATGATCCTGAAAAGAACCACCCCTTCCAGTACCTGAGAAGGCGCTTGCGCCGGAGGTATATTGGTTGGGTTGCCAATTCCGATCAAGTCGTAAAACCCGCATTGGTGAGAGCGTAGAAAACCCAAAATTCCGCCGTGTATCCCTAGGAAACGGAAAGGAGGGACCCGATAATAATCACAGCAGTCCCCGGGAGCATTTCTCCCAAGAAACCAGTTCAAAGACCCACATTCTTCTTGTCCCATCAGCAGAACCTTTTGCGGTGTATATAATATATCGCTTGACAAAAATAGCCCCAGATTTACAGTATATAAAATATATCATGACCAAAATCCCCATATTTAAGCGGTATATATAATATACGCTGTACCAAATCTGTACTTTTTGGTGGCGTGCATAATATATCGCCAAAGATATATCTTGAGTTGCGGCGACGACACGAGGCCCAATCCACCACCCCAATTCCCCGATTAGCGGTATTAATGTCCGCGGTAGCCTCCCACATTCTCTAACACCCAATACGCCCCCGCCCAGTCAAAAGAAGGTGACTTCTTATTGATTTGCTCTGGGGGATCGAGTCATTTGTATGGATTCCCTCGCCTTCAATAGAACGAAAGGGTTCCCTTTCGCTTCTTCCGAAGTGTGTCGGATCCCGCCGTGGGACCTACTAAAGGCACATATATCGCCCGAAACAGGAGTTGACCTTGGGCACCAGGTCATCAGTCATCTAAGTAGAGGGGAGTTAATGGCAATTTGAAAAAAAAAAACAGAAAGAAAATCCTCATCTTCAAAAAAAAAAATCCACCTTCAAAAAAAAAAAGGGAAAAATCAATTAAAATCAAAAATCAAAAATTACAAAATTCACTTTTCAAAACCAAAAAAAAATAATAAAGTCATCATCATTTTCCAAAACCCAAAAAAAAAAAAAAAAAAAAACACAAAGAAAAACAATCAAAAATATACCTTGGTGTGACCAGCACTACGGCGACCTCAAACCCGGCCCGTAGGAGAAGAACCAGGAAGGTATTCGGCCCTTATCCGCGACATCAATACAACACTCGTTAGCGGATCATGTCAAGAGCCGATACATCCCCACCGTCATCCCCTTCCCATTCCCATATAGGAGAAGACCCGATCTCCGACACCTTCACCCAAGCCAGGTTCGATATCACGGGCCCATTTGGGGAGCCCGTGTTCACCTCCACCTCATCCCCTTCCCTTACATTCCCCCAAAATACCCCCTTTTCATCCCCTACTGAAACCCCTCATTTCCCAACCGATCCTTACATCCCCATCTCTCATCCAAACACCATTAACGCATCCCCATACTTCCAAAGACCCCCTAGGGAGTCCCATCCCCCGCCTACTTCCCACATTCCATCCCTCTCATCACCCATGCCCCCAACATCCTACATCCCATCCACCCCATCTCACATACCACCACATGACCCATCCACATCCCAACATACCCCCCAATTTACCCAAGTCATGCCCAATTTCTCCCAACCACCTCCATCCTTAAGTGATCCATCACCCCCCAATCTCACACCTGAGTCCATGCCCTCGATGGAGGACATGAGGACGACAGACTGTGGGCTGCTTCTCGCAACCCTACCCCTCAAACCCCGCATCCAAATTTCCAAAACCTCCATACCCCATTCCCCCCTAACCGCGCCCAACCACCCATTGTCCATACCTCCCAAAATCCCCCTCCTCAATTCCAGACCCAAACCCACACAAATCCATGGGCCCCAGCCCAAACACCTCTAGAGACATGGGCCCAGGCCCAAAACCCGCAAAACCCATGGGCCCAGGCCCAAGCCCACCAAACCCAGGCCCAGACCCAAGACCCTCAAAACACATGGGCCCAAGCTCTAGCCCATCAGACCCAGGGCCTTTGGACCCAAACCTATCAAACCCAAGCCCAGGGCCCATGGACACAAACTCAACCCCCTCATGGCTCAGTAACCCAAACTCAACAAGGCCCATTGGCCCAAAGTCATATTAAGCCCCACACCCAGGCCCACCATCATCACACCTAGGGTCGAACCAAATCAAGGGGAAGTGGTCCCCGCCACAGCCTCGAAGGAACCAGAGCAGCTGAAAGAATAGATAGACAGAATACAGAAGCAGCTGATGAAGATGGGAGGAATGGAACTACACTCAACGGACTTTTCAGACTTATGTCTGTTCTCTGACGTCCCCCTGCCACAGAAATTCAAGATGCCATCATTTGATAAGTATAATGGCATTGGCAACCCCATCGCTCACTTGAAATCTTACTGCGGGGATATGTGCCAGTATGGTAGAGATGAACGACTCCTCATCAAAGTGTTCTAGAAGAGTTTAACGGGCCCAGCGCTGAGATGGTTCACATCCCTAGAACCATCCATGATAAAAAATTGGAAAGATCTGACACGCTTATTTCAAGAACAATATGTCTATAACATGGACATAGAACCAAGGAAGTCGGACTTGGCCCGATTAAAGCAAAGACATGATGAACCATTCAGTGCTTACTTAGGGAGGTGTAGGGCCTTAGCCGCTCACGTAACTCATCGAATTCCCGATGATGAGCAGATTGAATTGATAACCAAGGGAGCCCTCCCAGTCATCTCAGATTTTTTAGTATATTAGCAGCAGTCAAGTTTTGTTGATCTGGTCCGAAATGCCAACCGTTGCGAAGACGCCATTAGAGAGGGCAGGTTAGGAAGGAATGCGGCCAACGGAGCCACTTGGGTTCGAAAAGCCGCCGAACTAAGAATTGAAAGAAGTCCAGGGACAGAGGTACAGAACATTGTTTACCCCCAGGCCAATACCAACACCCCCCCAATACAACTCCAGGTTACACAACCACCCCAGACCCGTTTCGAGCAAGTACCAAGGCCAAGCAACGGACCAAGAGCCCCATTTACCCCAGAACAGATGAAAGCACGTTTCGAACGAGTATTCACCCCATTGGGGCAATCCTTGAGTGTCTTACTGTCGGTGTTACTACAGAAAGGCCTGATCAATTTACTCCAACCTCGCCCGCCACCCCACCCAATACCAAGGAATTATGATTCGAATCTGCATTGCAATTTTCATCAGGGACCGGGTCACCCTACGGACCGGTGCTTCCCGTTAAAGCACGCGGTCCAAGATCTGATAGAGGCGAGAAAGATCATACCCCCGCCACTTCCCCAAGGGCAGAACCAGAATATCCATCAAGCCCCTCTACCACCGCACCCAGGAGGCCCCAGGCCTAACATACATTGGATAGAGGAAGAAGAAGAAGAGTTTGACCCTTCAGATTATATTAGAAATCAGGAGGAATTTTCACTCCCCAGGCCGAATGAAGATGAACTATTTATTGGGGTGATCGAGCCACTGTATCTTGCCGATTATTTTCTCACACCAGCTTGCCAAGAGGAGCCCTTAGATTTAGGGCAGTATTTTTCCACCCCCGCTCCCGCCTATCAAATCCAAACAGGCACAACCCCGCCGCAATCATACGCATATCCACCCCACGCCCAATTTACCCCATACACCCCTCCGTCACACATAAATCATCTTATTCCTTACGCAATTCCGCCATCCCCATATTATCCTACCCCATACACACCCTCAAGTCCCTCCACCTAATACAATGCGCCGCCATCCTCAAGTTACCCCATGCCATACACGCCTTCAAGTCCCGCCACCCAATTTACCCCATACACCCCTCCATCACCCCCGAATTACCTCGCTCCATGCACAACTCCATCATCCTCAATCTATCCCATTTCATCTACCAACCCATCATCATCCCACCATGCCACAAACCCTTTATATCCCCCCATTCCACCCACTACCCCGCCATGTCCCGGTCATCCCGCTCCATGCATGACTCCATCGCCCCCAATTTACCCCACTTCATCCACAAACCCGTCACCATCCCATCATACCTCCCCATATACAAATCCTTCATATCCTTATCATCTTGCCACCGACCACACCTCAAACGTCTCCCCATCCCTCCAGCCCAGTCACACTCCCGCCATCCCTCCGCTATTTTGGACCTAACCCAACTCCATCGCCACCCGGACAGGCAACCCCTCACCCAATCCCCTCATCACCCAATCACCACTGGTCCTACCATGCCCAGGTAACACCAGTACAAGCTCCCTCCGTGCCCATAACTCCAATTCTGTCAAGTCCCCCCACTACCATTCCACCCCCCATTGGAGTTAACCTGGTCGGACCCGAGAAACCAGTATATCCGGACCAATCCTCCCTGGAATCCTCACGCACTCCATTTCTCATCCCAAAACCTGCTTATGACCCGCATCAGGTACCATTGAGCTATGAACAGACGAACATGAATGCTGAGTGCAACCAAGAAGAGGTTGTTGAATTCGTTACCCGATCGGGCCGGATTTCTACCCAACCAGAAGCATTAGGGGCAGTCAGAGGAGAGGAAAAGAAGAAAGAATAGGCCACAGGAAATCCCTTTGAAAAAATGGCCAGGGAACATATACTGGAGACACAGCTTAAGAGAACACCCGCACATATTACTGTGTGGGATTTGTTAATCACGTCTCCACTCCACTTTCAAGCCCTAATGGGAGTGCTCAAGGACGCGCATGTTTCCACCCATGTAACTCCGGATGAAGTAGGGGAAATAATAGGGCAAGTGTTGGCCCCAAACGCCATCTCTTTCACCGATGCAGACCTACTGATCGAGGGGAATGACCATTCTAAACCCCTGAATATAACAGTGAAAGTAAGGAACTTGGTGGTGCCGTTGGTCCTGATCGACAATGGGTCGGCGCTGAATGTATGCCCCCTAAGGAGGTAATCAAAATTGGGGCGAATCCCGACACCTTCCGGCCATCCATATCAAGCGCACGGGGATTCGACAACACTAGAAGGGAAATCATGGGAGAAGTAGACCTTGACCTGATCCTCGGACCGCAAACCTTCACCACCCCCTTTCAAGTGATGGACATCAAGTCTACCTTCAATCTGTTGTTGGGCCAGCCGTGGATACATAAGCTCGGAGTAATACCATCTACCCTGCACCAAAAGCTCTGATTCATTTCAGAAGGAAAAATTATCACCATCATAGGTGAGAGCAGAGAAGACATGGGGAAGAGCGCTCTGCACATTGAGAATCCGAAAGTGCTGAACATACCGCACACAGTTGAGGACGCCGATCTCCATCGATTTGAGTATGACTTCTCGAATGTTACCCTCGAACCAACTGAAAAGACCTCGGATAAAACTGGAGGAGGAATGGATGCAGCTGTGTTCATGCTCCACAGATGGGGCCATCAAAAAGGGAAAGGACTGGGCCCACGCCTTCAAGGAAGAAGAGACCCTGTCAAGGCCAAGGGGCAACAAACTAAGCTACAGGCCCAGAGAAGAGGAAGTCAGAGAAGCCAAGGAGAAGATGAGAGCCGCAGCAGCCGCCAAGGCCAGAGGAATCATCTTGGAAGAGGAACCTCACGCTCGCCCCCACATCCGTGAAACCTTTGAGAGCGTCGGGGTAGTAAAAATTGATCTGAATGGGGAGACGAGGGTAACCCCACATAAGCCTACTTCAATCCACCCCACCAATCCCTACATCATCCCCCCAGACTTCGAAATGGACTTAGCCGCCCTTTCCTTGTTTGAGGAAGAAGTGCCCCGATCCACCCCTCACTCCAGCACCAACCACTCAGGGCCCCTCCTAACCATAGAGCACAAGGTCCCGAATGATCCCTCTATAAATATGTTGAGGGAAGAAATGCAAGAGCCTACCGATGTCGCTCCTGATCGAAGAGGTAAAGGCCAGGCCTCGCAGGTGAGTAACTGGGCATCCTTGCCCCAACTCTTGAGAGCCACCAAATTCCATGAAAATGGCACCGACTCTCTAAAAAAAATAACCTGTAAAAAGTAAGGTTAGCCTCTGAACCACTCTACCTTGTATATATAGAGATCCACCTCGCCAAGGGCTGACCTCCGAAAAAATACAAAAGATCATAAAAATAGAAAAAATACCAATTCCAAAAATATTGTCCTTTAAAATTCCCAATAAAATTAAAATCAATGTCGTGATACCCGTCCCATGTGAAGCCAACCCCTTCCTTGTAGAAATATAAGAAGAGGTAGGAGTCACGAGTTTGGACGAGGAAGGCCAAACCGACGAGCTCCCCAATGAGCTCCTCAAACAATTTGCCGATTTTTAGCATGGCCCTACCCCGATCGTCGAAGAGACAGAGGACATCAATTTGGGCACCACAGAGGCCCCCAGAATCACCAAAATCGGAACGTCGCTGTCCCCTGAGGAGAATAAAGGTATGATCGACTTCCTTCGATCATACCAAGACGTCTATGCATGGTCGTATGAAGACATGCCTGGTTTGGATATCGATCTGGTTGAGCATGAGTTGCCACTCTATCCCGATGTTAAGTCGGTGAAACAGAAGCTGAGACGACTCCAACCCAAATGGATGTTGAAGGTGAAGGATGAGGTCATTAAACAGTATGACGTAGGTTTCCTCATGGTATCTAAGTACCCGCAGTGGCTAGCCAATATCGTCCCCGTACCAAAGAAGGATGGAAAGGTTCGAATGTGTATCGACTTCCGAAATCTCAACAAGGCGAGCCCTAAGGACGATTTTCCACTACCCCACATCGACATCTTGGTCGATAACACTGCAAAGCACGGGATGCTCTCGTTTATGGATGAATTCTCAGGATATAATCAGATAAAGATGGCAGAGGTTGATCGCGAGAAGACAGTGTTCATTACCCCCTGGGGAACCTTCTGCTATAAAGTAATGCCATTTGGGCTGAAGAATGCTGGGGTGACCTATCAAAGAGCAATGACGGCCCTGTTCCACGACATGATGCACCGAGAGATCGAAGTATACGTCGACGACATGACTGCCAAATCGCCAAAAAGGGAGGACCACTTGATAAACCTGTAGAAACTATTTGAGAGGCTGAGAAAATACAGATTGCGGTTGAATCCCCAAAAATGCGCGTTTGGCGCTATGTCTGGAAAGCTACTGGGCTTTATTATCAGTAGGAGAGGGATCGAGGTCGATCCGACCAAGATCAAGGCCATCACTAAAATGCCGCCACCATCTACAGAGAAGGAAGTCAGAGGCTTCTTTGGCAGAATCCAGTACATCAGCCGATTCATCTCACAGTTAACTCTGATATGCGCACCAATCTTCAAGCTGCTGAGAAAGGACTCACCAATTGAGTGGAATGATGACTGCCAGGCTGCATTCGACAAGATTAAAGGTTATCTCCTTAAACCTCCGATATTAGTACCACCTGTACCTGATAGACCCCTGATAATGTACTTGTCCACGACTGAGTTTTCCATGGGCTGTGTGTTAGGACAACATGATGAGACGGGAAGACGAGAGCAGGCCATCTATTACCTAAGCAAGAAATTCACTGATTACGAGACGCGCTATTCTCATCTGGAGAAAGCATGCCTGGCGGTCGTTTGGGCTACTCAGAGACTTCAACACTACCTGTTATCCCAGGCCGTTCTACTTCTAGCACGGATGGATCCGTTGAAGTACCTATTCGAGAAACCTGCTCTCACTGGTCGAACTGCACGTTGGCAACTACTCCTATCCGAGTTTGACATTACTTATGTCACCCAGAAGTCGATTAAGGGGCAAGCACTCGTCAATCATCTTGCCTAGAACCCTCTGCCGAACTATGAGCCTCTAAGGATCGAATTCCCCGATGAAGACATTTTGTTCATGACCAACGAGGATACAGAGGAAACAGAGGAGCCCTGGGTAATGCACTTCGATGGGGCATCGCATGTTGAGGGCCAAGGAGTTGGCGCCATTCTTATCTCACCAAAAGGATCCCATATACCCATCTCAATCAAATTAAACTTCCCATGCACCAACAATATGGCCGAGTATGAGGCCTGTACAGCTAGTTTGCAGGCGGCTCTTGATCTAAATATAACTCACCTTAGGGTCTTTGGAGATTCACAGTTAATTATATGCGAAACCAACGGGGATTGGAAGACCAAGGATGAGAAACTGATCCCATACCATGAACATCTGGAGGATCTGATAACTTGCTTTGAGAAAGTCACCTTCTCTTATGTGCCACGAGAAACAAATCAGTTTGCTGACTCCCTGGCCACCCTGGCCTCTATGGTTGAGATTCCATATGGAGTGGTGATGAAGCCGATCATGATAGAGCAGAGGAACGAACCGGCTTTCTGTCACCTGATCGAAGGACCGACGGAGATAGAGGATGAACCACCCTGGTTCTCAGACATCAAGAATTTCCTCAAGACCCGAACTATCCCGGAAGGAACATCAAAGGTAGACAAACGCACCATCCAGCGATTGGCAGTAAACTATGTCATCTGCGGCGATCTCCTGTATAGACGATCTCACGACAATATTCTGCTCCGATGCCTAACCCAGAAAGAAGCGGTTGAGATCATGAAGGAGATTCATGAAGGGGTCTGCGGAGCCCACGTCAGTGGTCACATGCTTGCTAAGAAAATTCTAAGGCAAGGATACTTTTGGACTACTTTGGAGGTTGATTGCTGCAAGCACGTACAGAAGTGCAACAAATGCCAAGAGCACTCCAGCCTAATACACGCTCCGGCCATTGACTTACACAGCATGGCCACCCCTTGGCCGTTTGCCACCTGGGGTCTCGACGTCATCGGCAAGATCAATCCTAAGGCTTCCAATGGACATCAATTCATCCTCGTCGCTGTGGAATACTTTACAAAATGGGTAGAGGTGGCCTCCTATACGAGCATTAAAGCTAGCCATGTTGAGAAGTTCATCAAGAACAACATCATTTGCAGATTCGGCGTACCCAAAGATATCATCACTGATAATGGCACTAATTTTGCTAATAGGCGCATCCGGGCCTTGTGTGAGCGGTTCAAGATCAAGCATCATCGTTCATCCCCGTACAGGCCTCAGACGAATGGAGCAGTAGAGGCAGCCAACAAAACTCTGATCCGCATCCTGGAGATGATGGTAGTTGCTTATAGAGATTGGAGTGAGCAGTTACCCTTCGCACTTTGGGCCTATAGAACGTCTATCCGCACCGCAACAGGGGCAACACCATTCTCCCTTGTGTATGGGACCGAGGCCGTGCTACCCGTTGAGGTCGAGGTACCGTCACTCCGTATCCTTTTAGAATCCCATCTACCTGAAGCTGAGAGGGAAAGAGCCCGTTTTGAACAGCTAGACTTGATTGACGAGAAAAGACTCCTAGCCTTGTGCCACACTCAGGTCTATCAGAGGAGAATTGCACGTGCTTACAATAAGCGCGTCCGCGGTCGAGATCTGAAGATAGGAGACACTGTACGGAAGAAAAATTTTCCGTCTCTCCACGCCGATCTGAGAGGGAAGTTTAGGCCAAATTGGGAAGGACCCTACGTCGTCCGAGAAGTTCTGCCAGGATACGCCGTTCGCCTCGCCACCATGGACGGAGACCACTTTCCTGAGCCCATCAACGCTGGATACCTCCGTAAGTTCTACTCGTAGGTCTTGGGACAAGGTAAGTTTTGATAAAAGTAGATGTGTGACCGCTTAAGGGCTCCATAAAAGAGGCCATCATTTCAAAGTCAAGTGGCCAGACAGAATATTCCCTGAAAACCTTCACCCCTTTTTTTGCTACACACTTCGGGCCAACAACCATTTCTTTCATATACCCCACCCAAAATTCCAAAAAAGAAAAAGAAGAGAAGGGAGGAAAAATCCAAACCAAAAGAAGAAGAAGAGGGCGCCCACCCAAAAAAAAAAAAAAACAACAACAAAGAAAAAGAGGGGTACCAGAAAAAAAAAAAAAAAACAAAATGATGACTGGGGCATAAAAGGCCTTTGGAAAGAAAGAGGAGTCACCCAATCTAGAAATCACTCCAAACTTAGATCCAAATCCCCATAAAAACCCAACCTGTTTGAACCCCAACCACATTACAACCCGGAAGAAAGCCCCCTTTAAGGTCCACAAGCGGTTATAACATCTACTGCATCAGAACAAGCCGAGTTAACAAACCGCACAGAACTTCATTCAGCCGGCTATGACGGAATCGACACCCATGTCGTGGCTTTCTGGTTCTTGAGAAAAAAAAGAAAAAAAGAGAAAAAGAAAAAAGAAGAAAGAAAGAAAAAAGAGGAGAAAATTAATTTGAGTTCAAACCAAGACGGACGTGGCGAAAACTCGAAAGGGCGCCACGGGTAAAAACGGCGAACTCACGCGAACCAGGTGAAAACCTGAAAGGGCACCTGGGGTGAGAGAGCGAACCCATGGACGTGGTGAAAACCCGAAAGGGCGCTACGGGTAAAAACAGGGATGACAGGCATGGCAAAAACCCGTCTTGGGCGCTATGAGCAAAAATGTCAAGAAAAGAGAGATTAGGAGAAGATCTGTCCTAGCCTGCCTATTTCAGTTTGGATCCCTTAAGCCTCTCCTCCCCTTTGATGGGCCACTTCTGTTGGAAATTGGATCGGATCCCAATCAAGTATGTCGTCTCTACCGCAGCGTCTGACGCATGACCAAAGGGAAAGACAGAGGACTGAACCACCCAGGGCAGCTAACCTTCCCATGTTTAAAGGAAAAAACCTGTGCCTCACCAACAGGGTTCGACCATGCTCAAAATAGGACCCACTGGTTTGGCTCCATAAAAAAAACCTCACCCTGTGAGGAAGAAAATTCTAAAAAAGATAATAGATTTTCTTTTCCCATAAAAAAACCTCACCCTGTGAGGAAGAAAATTCCAAAAAAGATAATAGATTTCCCTTTCCCATAAAAAACCTCACCCTGTGAGGAAGAAAATTCCAAAAAAGATAATAGATTTCCCTTTCCCATAAAAAACCTCACCCTGTGAGGAAGAAAAATTCCAAAAAAGATAATAGATTTCCCTTTCCCATAAAAAACCTCACCCTGTGAGGAAGAAAATTTCAAAAAAGATAATAGATTTCCCTTTCCCATAAAAAACCTCACCCTGTGAGGAAGAAAATTCCAAAAAAGATAATAGATTTCCCTTTCCCATAAAAAACCTCACCCTGTGAGGAAGAAAATTCCAAAAAAGATAATAGATTTCCCTTTCCCATAAAAAGCCTCACCCTGTGAGGAAGAAAATTCTAAAAAAGAAAATAGATTTCTCTTTTCCATAAAAAGCCTCACACTGTGAGGAAGAAAATTCCAAAAAAGAAAATAGATTTCCCTTTTTCATAAAAAGCCTCACACTGTGGAGGAGAAAATTCCAAAAACAAAAAAAAAAGAAGAAGAAAATAGATTCCCCTTGTCCATAAAAAAAAAAAAAGAAGGAGAAACCCCACTAGGTGAAAAAAAAGAAAAAAAATCCCCATAAAAAGTCTTACATTGCAGAATTACAATAAGAAAAATAAGAGCGCATGTATAGATTTCATTCCCTTTCTTTACAAGTGTTGCCCGCTGAGTGTCACGTTCCAAAAAGATAACGACATGACACACTTTCTATTTTGCTGCTTTCTTTACAACAAAAAAAAAAACTAAACCCAAAATGTATATAGCTGTGTATATATGAATAAAAAAAGAAGAAGAAAAGAACATGAAAAGATAACCCAAAAAGAGATCTCTGTTAGGGGGCTACCCCCCCCCCCCCCCGTGTATATGATCTATGATATGTGCAGGAACAGGTCAAGGGCCGGGAGCACGCTTCAAAGCGCTAATCTCTGCAAGTAGGGAGTCCTCGCGGGCATTTCGATCAGACATCCACCTACCGTGAAGACTCTTCTGCCGTCTCTGGGAGGCTTCAGCTGCGCTGCGAGACTCAGTCAAAAGACCAGTCAACCGAAGAACCTCGCTCTCGGCTGTAGAAGTCCTCACCTCCGCAATATCAGCTCTGACCCTTTCTTTCTCCAAAGCCTCGATCAAAGCCAGCCTCTCTATGGAAAGGGATTCGATCCGGGTTCGAAGCATCGCTTCCTTACATGGCCAGGGCCCTGTCTCTACCACATCTATCGAAGTTGGGCTAGGAGTAGGTAATTCCTCAGATACTAGCCAACCCTCAGTAACTGAGAGAGCGCCCCACGAACCAAGCTACACATGTCGCCCGATTGGCGGGTTTCCCAGAGCAGCTATGCGATCAAGATCACTAAGAGAATCGCGAGAGAATATCGGAGAGCAGGTGGCCTCAGTACACACACACATCTTTGAGTATACCCGAATTAGCGAGCACCCGAGATGGGAAGTAGTATGCACCCGTCAAAGTGTGATGCCCTCACAATCCCGAGAGCGGACAATCGGAAAGGTGCCGTCCATCCAGGGAAGTTGCCAGGTCAGCTCTGCATCAGATAGCCACAGGCTCAGTTCCTCGACACTCCCACCAGGCACTCTCGAACTCCGAATCAGAAAACCCCGAGCCCCATCCCCTCTAATCAAGCAGAACCTCGGCACAGGCCCCATGATAGCCAAATGCTCTCCTAACCAGATCTGAACAAGAAGCGGGCTCCCGCTGAGAATCCCAACCCGGCCCGAGGCCGCAGCATCCAAGCGTCGATACATCTCCGCCAGGACCAGGTGTACCAATGAGCAACCTCCCTCCAGTTCGGTTAGAACATCGCATAGCCCGAGGGAAAAGCTCTCACCCCCAGTGAAGAAGAGAACCTCCGACAGCAAATAAAGGGCAAAGGCCTTCACATTGAAGGGACTTGAATAGGCAACTTTCAAAGGCTCGAGTCACCAAAAAGTTTTCTCAAGAATTTCACCGAACACCTGGTGGGCCCTTCGGCGAAACATTTCTCATATCCACCCTTCTTCAAGCCAAGGACCACGTGGACCGCCTTTGCATACCCCGGTTTGGGCACTACATTGGCAAGGCCTCGATGCATCTTCAAGCCAGTGAGGGAGGCTAACTCTTCCAAAGTTGGGGTCAGCTCCCTAGACCCAAATTTAAAAGCATGGGCCCTATGGTCCCATGATGCCAAAGCCGCTTGTAGTAGGTTGGGCAACAGAGGAACAGCGAGGAGAGAAGAAAGACGGGACAACCCGAGGCCATTCAGAATAGCAAGCTCGCTCTCAGCCAAACTATCATGCCATTTTTGCAAAAAGCTGGGCCCCGGGTCCAAACAGGGAAGTATGCCGGCCCCCGTATAAAAGCTTGGGCCCCCTTTTGAAGGCAGGTCCATCGGCGTACAAAGAGGTTCTTTGTGAAATCGGTCAATATATGGCGATGGGCCCGCTAGAAAAAGAGGGGAGAGAAAGAAAATAAAAGGAGGGGCAAAACAGCCAAACCAAAGTAAAAGAGGAGACAAGGAGGGAACCAGGCACGGGTTATAAGGAGCCCGCTGAGCACAATCTATAGCAGGCGTATATATTATATATGCCAAGGCAAATTTTGAACAATTTTTGCCTAGCGTATATAATATATACGCCCGGCCATTTTTGCTGAGGATTGGTCAGGCGTATATAATATATACGCCCGGCTATTGATTGCTGAATGTTGGCCTGGCGTATATATATATCGCCCATTTAAATCGGTGGTAAGCCCCCCCCCCCCCTCACACTGGTCTATTTCTTTTCCCAAGGATGGACGTAGTTTATTTTGGCCCACCTTTTCGTCGCAAGAGCGCACATGGGCGGACATGCCACACCCATGAGAAACACCCGGGTGGTGCGCCGCCCGTAGGTCACATATGAAGAGTCACCTGCATGATCAACCTCATCATTGGAGAGGTGCCAGTCCATTCCAAGCAAGAAAAGAGAAAGGAAACCACCAAAGCAAAGGAATACCCAAATAAAACATTCATATAAACCATAAAAATTATAAACCATCCAAACAAAAAACTAAACAAAAAAATTGTTGTTATTACATATCCCCAAATAAAGCCAAGTCTAAACTGTTTCATTATGTCAAATTTACAGGAAATGAACTAGTCCTGGGCAGCCCCCTTCGACTTCTTCCGGCGCCGGCTCGCACTTTGAAAGGTACGGGTCTCCCCCACCCGAGTCCATGCCTGAGAGATACGGCTAAGCAAGGAGCGTGACTCCCTTTCACGAGCACGCTGCAGAGGCACACCAAAAGCCATCAGATAGAGAAATAGGCAGAAAGTAAACTAGGAAAATGACTAGGTTGGGCCAGCATTCACTCACTACTTCGGTCTCCCTAAGCCCAACGAGGTTACGGTAGTATTCAGCCTGACTCATTGCCGACTCATAATCCTGGCCAGTAAGAAAAAGGAGGTGTTAGTCACACAGGCCATTAACATAATTCAAAGGGAAAGAGAACAGAGCAACAAGAGAGAGATTACCCCAGGAATCAGCTCGGGAGGTGGGACCTGGATAGCTTCAGCAGAAATCCATGCCTTTTCGGCCATGTCGGCACACACGCGTGACAAAAAGGCATCATCCAGGCGCTTGAAGGTCCCCTGAACCTCGACGAGCGAGCTACCAGAAGCACCGGCACCAGAAGGGTCAGAAGGTCCACAGAGAAGCCAGAGAGACACCAGCCTCGGAAGGATCGGAAGGTCCAGCACCTGTTGCATCATAGGGAACGGCCTCCTCTTCCCCCTCATCTGAGTCGCCGCCCTGCTCAAACTGTAGAGAGAAATATTTTATCATTAAGGGCGACAGGTCAATCAAAGTAACCACATGAAAGCTGCTGAATGAAAGAAGAAAAGGGGCATTACCTGAGATCGCGGCCCGCCAAAAGCTAAAAAGTTAGCACCAGGCACGAAGCGAGGCAGCAAGAAATGATAGGGCAGGGAGTCGTACCAAGACTGATACCCCCCGGGCAGGAGAAGGTCATCGATAGGAACCCCATGATGAAGAAAGTGAGCAGTGAGCTCATCAATGGAGCCCTCTGGGGCCAACACATCGGCGGGAAGAGCTTAGGGCACGGCAAAGAGAGGGCGACACTGATGAACCGCTCTCTCCCCTAAATAGTAGGCCCTAGTCCAGGACTCGTAGAGAAAGATGATACGACGGTCCAGCAAAAGATGAGAGGGGCCCACTGAAGCCAAATTCCAAAAGGGGGACCCTATGTAAGGGTCGAGGATGACCTGCAAAAGAAGAGAAAATCGAAAGGGGATGCACACATTTGATCAAAACCCCTAGCACCCAGAAGCTGAGCTGCCAAATTCACAAATAGGGAATCGCTTTACCTGCTATGGGATCAACAGGTTGATCTGAGAGCGCAGTCCTAACTCCAAATGCTTCATACCTACGTCCCGACGACGACCCACATGCCAGTTACTCATGAGGGGGAATGCAATGTCGAGAGCGGCGACCGAAAGTGAAGGTACCCCAGGACACGAAAGCGAGCGGATGAGGATAGGTATGCTATAAAATAAAATTGAGTAAACTAAAAATAAAAGATAAAATACCTTGATGGCAGGCCAGAAACCCACAATGGAGCTAGACTCCCCAAGAACGGCAGCTTTAAATTTGGACATGAGCACCCATGGCCAGTGCCGCTAATCGAATCGATGCACGGTCTCCCAATTCACCATCAGGCTGAGCAGGGACAAAGAGACTCGCCCTCCACTGGTGTTGGAGAGGAGAGTCTTGCCCAGGAGGAACAGTAAAGAGATGCGGGCCAGCTTAAGGGCGCGCGCAGGCTCGATGTAAATGTCCATGTCAGGCTGCCCCTGGTCCACCAACTCATTAGGCCCAAACTGATCAACCAACCAGGATAGCTTGACCTCCGAGCCCCGAACGTTCCCTGAGGACTGGTAGGCCCCTAGCAGCTGAATCACCTCCTCCCTACCTGGTGTGCGGGTAGGTACCACGGGCACTCCTCCGATACGGACCCCAGTGATCATAGACCCGTCCGCCAGTGTGAAGGCCATCTCGGCCACGGGCATGTGGAATGTCATCGTCTCGAGGCAAAAACGCTCTATCAGTGCGTTTAAATAGGCCGTATCAGCCCTTACAGCGGGGCACGAAATGAAGTCCCCAAAACCGGCAGCAGTGAGTAGGTCCTTCACCACTGGGGGAAGTATAGCACAAGATGCTGGAGGTCACACCAACCGCCTCGGAACATAATGTGTGGCAGGGGCTGCAAGCAGAAGGCATCAATCAGAAAGGGGCAGGGAGATATAATGAGGGCATCAAAGGAAAACAAAAGTGGAAAGGAGGAGGGGCCCCATCTGTTTACCTGACAAACGATCTCGAAGTTGGACATATGTGTGTGCTGGCAGTAGAGGAGGCCGATGTGGGCGGCCTCGCCTTGCATCTCATACCAAGGCTGGGAGGAGCGCTGATACACAATGAACTGTTCCCCACGAGGGCCGTAGGCCATCTCCGGCCCTTCTTGCTGATCATGCCCCTCGTCACCAGACATCCTGAAAATATGAGACGCATCGGCATATGAGAGGATTGCCAACACAAAATGTATATATATATATATATATATATATATATATATATATGCACTAATCCAAAAAAAAAGAACCATGTGTAGGCACTAAAAAAAAAAAGAAAAAAAAAGAAGAATATGTGTGTGTACTAAAAAACAAAAAAAATCATGTGTGTGTGGGTACTGACCCAACAAAAAAAAAAAAAAAGATGTGTGTGTATACAAAAAAAAAACGAAAGAAAAAACCATGTGCGAGTATACTAATCCAAAAAAAAATAATAATGTGTGTATGTGTACTAAAAAAAAAAAAGATGCGTGTACCAATCCAAAAGAAAAACTAAAAATGTGTGTGTGCTAACCCATTAACAAAAAATGTGTGTGTGCGTATTAACCCCAAAAAAAAAAAGTGCGCGTATAGATATAGGCATCTCTTTTCTTTTGCATATTAATCCAAACCAAAAAAAAAAAAAAAGTCTGCGTATAAATATAGGCATCTCTTTTCTTTTGCATATAAATCCAAACCAAAAAATCTGTGTATAAATATAGGCATCTCTTTTCTTTTGCATATTAAATCCAAACCAAAAAAATGTGTGTATAAATATAGGCATCTCTTTTCTTTTGCATATTAATCCAAACCAAAAAATGTGTGTATAAATATAGGCGTCTCTTTTCCTTTGGGTTAGTAAAAAAAAAAGAAGAAGAAGCAAAAAAAAAAAAAAAAAAAAAAACAACAACTAAAACAACTAAAACAAAAAAGAAAAAAAAGAAGAAAGAAAAGAAAAAGAAAAGGAAAAAAAGGAAATATAGGCATCACAAAGTATTTCATCAAAAAGAAAAGAAAGAGGCAATAGCATCAAAAATTCGAAAGAAAAATAAGGGGAAGGTAATGGTTACCTTCAATGGGAGAGAAAAACAAATAGCGGCAGAGGATAAGCGCCTTTCGATCCACACCCGCGGCCGCCGGTAATAGAACTCAAGCCAAATCAAATAAAAAAACCCTAAGGGGTTGTCCCGGACTCAAGAAGAAAGGAGGGAGGAAGAGAGAATTTGAAAAGAGGGGCCCCTTTTGTGCTCGCGGTTTAAATCTGCCATTTTAGGCAGTATATATAATATATACGCCCGACCATTTTTCACCAAATTTTGGTCAGGCGTATATATTATATACGCCCGACCAAAAATGGCAGTTTTTACACTGCCCGACCTCCCTTTTTCAATTTTAAGGCCCAACGACCCCCTTGTATGCTATGGACCTCGATCCGAACCCCCTTCGAGGCCCACGTGTCATCGGCCATGGTGCACGCGTCCCCAAATGACCCTTCGAGTTTCCTTCAATTGGCCCAAAGGGACCATGCTACAATAAGCGGATCTAGATCCGTAGGTGCCCACCTAATGCGCCCACAAAATTTAAAAAAAAAAAAAGAGAACAAAAAATAATGAAAAGAACAAAATATAATATACACAACGTTGGTTCTCAAAAGAGCGTCGCAACGCTTGTTTGCCCCACTCCGAGAGCCGTGTTAAATCAATTCGAAATGATCGGGTTCACCCGAAAGCTCTCGAACCTCGTTTCAGGCAGGGACATTTTGTACCTGACCCGTGACGAAATTTGCCCATTTGCCCATCTCCTGCCATCTCTGAGTCCCCAGTAAGAGTCAAGGCCTAATCCGACAGGCAAACCAAGAACCCATCACCGGAATGCACACGTCCCTAAGGTATATCAACATGGCAAGTTGATTCGCCTAAGGATACGTGCAAAAATAAAGGCAGTTTGAGCATGCCCAGGGTCTCCATCTGACATGAGAGAAAAGAGAAAAAGAAAAGAAAAAAAGAAGAAGAAAGAAAAGGAGAAGAAATAACAACTTGTTGCTGCTTAGTGAAAACCCTGAGTAGGTTGACCCCACCTTCTGGCATTCACTCTGGTCATCCACCTTTGGATCTCTGTTGACCAGGAGTGCCCCCGACTTCAGACCATTCGAAAAGTCTATTGTCAGTCGAAACTGACCCGTCAAAATGAAATTACAACCAACCAAACTATGTGCGAACATACAGACCAAAGGGCTCTTTTCCCTTTTTATTTCCTTTTACACAGGCTTAAAACACATAGGCAGTGTCCATTGAATGTACACACTTGTGTCTGGGTATCCGCAGGATGGTCGTTGTCTTCGTAAATTGTACCTTAGGGTCGAGGCTTCTGTTCGCGCCTATTTGCTGCTTATCGCCCCTGATGGGTGTCTGTATGTGCATAGTTAGTAAGATGTGATTTCATTAGGGATGGAGGCTAGAATTGGTCATCTCTTTTGAGGGATGATTGGTCTTAGCCCAATCTTTTCAGCTTTGTCTCGAGTTAAAGCACTCCGGTCCGTGTGAATCAGGAGCACCTCACCACTGAAACGTACACATCCCCAAGGTGCACCTATCCCCAGCATGGTGCACGCACTCTTAAAAGTGTATCAATTGACATTTGATCCACTTAAAGAGTTGTGCAAAAATAAAGTTGTCAGAGGTCACCGAGCTTTGCTTAGAGGCCTCGAAACAAAAGAAAATTCAGAAAATGACACAAAAAAAATTACTCGAAAAATGAGCATGCATTCCCAAGAGGTGTTGCGACATCAATATTCGCTCCACTCGGGTCAATTATGCTAAAGCAACCTCGAGGTTGATGGGTTCACCCAGAAACTTTGAGCCTTACCTAGGTAAGGGCACCCATCAATGGAGCTGTCGATATTCCATAGGATTGGACACAGTTTGAAAACCTTCGCTGTATGTGTGCATCAATTGGCATAGATCGATCATCCCGTTTCATGGAGTACATGCGGTTCAGATTAATACTCAAACATCACAAATCTATAATTTCCCTCAGGAAGTGGACGATATCCTGGCTAGCGGGCTTACACTTTTTGTGATCATCGCAGTTATGCCCAGTAATGTCGCAATGCGCTTGGGGACTGTTAGCTTTGAGGTACGGACGATATCCCGAAATGAGAGGGCTTACGTACACTCACCATCACCATGAATGTTTGAGAATTGAGTTAAACTAGGCAGACCCATCAAACGTGCCTTGGACCTCTTCGGATGTCTCTTGTCTTTGATATCTGATCATTAGTGATCGAATACCAAAGAGGGGCATCTGTAGACACCCAAATTCGGCCCAAGGCTCGATCAATCTGTGCTTTGAGAGAGATGTACCCCTGTGCTTCTGATGGCACACCCCCTGAACCCTTAGGAACCTACCTAGAGTAGTAGGAATCACCCTAAGACCTTTAGAGTGATTCCCCCAATCCTTAGAAGCCACCCCTACACCCTAGAATCCCTACCCAGACCTAACTTAAACCCTTCGGGAGGTTGATGGGAGGAGAGCTACAGAATTTCACATAGACTAGTACCATAGATGTGCCATATACCATTGGAAAGAGGACTTCTTTAGCTTTCCAACGAGCCAAAGATCACCCAATTTGGAGCTACGATTCAAATGTTATGGCCGATTGAAGTTTCACATAAAATTATAAAAAGTTTACTCAGGTGTAGATATTACATACGCCCAGCCATTTTTACCCCAGATTACTCAGGCGTATATATTATATACGCCTGCCTATTTTGGGGAAAATTTGGCATATATATACTCTCAGATATAGGTGGGACCCACCACGGGCTTCATCTTCTCAAAACTCCCCTGATTTTGGTGAAAATTACTGTTCTTAAACTGGGCGTATATAATATACCCTTACTATCGATAACTTTCATCGAAGAGCTCAAATTTCCTCCATCTAGTTTGACCCTTTGACCATCCCCTGGGTTGAGGTGGGTGTCTGAGATTGGTTGCACCCCCTTTGAGCTTAGTGGCAACCCTTAAGTCACCCATGGTCTCACCCCATCATCCGCCATTGAAACCAGTTTCCCAAAACCCTAGGACCTTGAAAACCCAAAAAACCTTAGATGGGGGATTACCTAATTGCTAAACCAATTAGCTCTTAAGTAAGCCCCTAACCCATCCCTTATCTATAAATAGAGAGGCCTCCCTCTTCCTTAAGGGTTGGAAAAATTGGAGGTTAAGGCTTTGGAGCTTAAGAGAGAACCCTAGTGAGAGAAAATGCACACATTTTTCCAGAATTCCAGCATGCTTAGTTCATCCCTTTCAACCCATTTCCACCATTATATCACTCCCTTTTGCCAAAGTCTAGCCTCTAGCTTCACTCTACACCCCCTACTTTATTGAATCCTAGCATTAGAACCCATTTTCACACCATTTAAGCCATCGGAAGCACGCCAAAGCGAAGATCTTCCACGGTGCAACAAGGGCCCGTGAGCTCCGGCTCACCCCTCTCTTCCTCTACCTTCTTGGTGTCTCCTCCGTCCAAGGATTCAAGCCGTTACGCCACCGAAATTTTGGTTTGGCTCAAAGCTTGATAGGACCGTATTGCCCTCGGGCAAGGGGAAACTCCGCCGCGTTTTATTTTTATTTTTGGCCATAGATAGAGACCGCTACGTGCGGGTTGATCGGGTGCCTAAACCCTTCCCGATCGATAACCGAAGCCCCTACCCTAGAGCCTTTGGCACAAACCGGTAAATCAGAGTCATATTTAGCACTCCGGTGCTCAAAATATCAATTTAAAGGTTTCCCGGGTCACCAAAAGCTCCCGGTGGCGACTCTACAATTTTCATTTTTAAGGCGAGCGCATCGCCACGACAGGTTCGAGAGGATCCACAGTCGCACACAGTGCTATCGCGTAGATGATCTGGAGAGCCAAGGTGTTTCACCTAGTAGAGCTTCAGGAGCTTTCTCTCTCTAAGTACTCGTGTAGGTGGGCACCTGCACTCGCGTAGTAACTTGTAAGGCTCCAGAGTGCGCGAGGGGAATTCTTGGCGTCTCTCTCTTCCAGGGCCACGTGAGAACTCTGAGAGGTGACTTTTTGTTATCTATGCATATGGGCTAGCTGTGTTCCTTGCACGGTTGCTTTAAGGCTTAATCTCCGCGAGAGCTTCGCGACCACAAATTCTGATGATTTTACACCGCAAGATCTTTGTGATATCTTTATTAGTCTGCTTCAAGGTCTAGCAAAGGCTAAGTTAAGAGGTGAAAAGTGGTACTTTTTAGTGAATAACAGTCATCAGAAGAGCTACGCTGATCCTAAAAGAAAGCATATTGAGTTTCAAGTGGGAGGCAATGTGTTTGTCAAGATCTCGCCTACAAAAGGCATAATGCATTTGGGAAGCGTGGAAAGCTGAGTCCGCATTATGTTGGACCTTTTAGGGTTTTGGGCCGAGTAAGCGAGGTCGCTTACCGTGTAGTCTTGCCACCGCAACTATCAAGCATGCATAATGTGTTTCACGTGTCCATGTTGCGGAGGTACGTGAAGGACCCGACTCATGTAATGGACTACCGACCCATTGAGCTCCGGGAAGACTTATCAATGATTGAGGAGCCGATACAAATCTTAGATCGTAAAGAGTAGATTTTACGAACCAAAAGTATTCCCTTAGTAGTTGTGAAGTGGTAGAACCATTCTTCAGAGGAGGCTACTTGGGAACGCGAAGCGGAGATTCGCGAGCAATTTCCACAACTTTTCGAGTGAAGGTAAATCGTAAACTATATAGATGTAAGAAAAATCTAAGTACCTTTGACTTTTAAAATTATTTCTTTTTCAAATAAAACATTTCTCTTAAACTATAAAATTTACTTGGGTAATGATTGCGAGATTACATATATCTACTACTATCACACAATAAAATATTAGTTATCATTATTATTTTTTGTTATCAGTTAGAACCTGTGTTATCAGTTAGAACATGTGTATACCGTGTACGTAGTTACGCTTCTGAGCAAGTATTCGATTCTGGCATCTGAAATTTCAGCTCAAGTAATAACTGATTTAGTGTATGTGGTTTAGTGAGAAAAGGATGAGGTATGTGTGCGCTAGGTTTGATTCACAGTGGGGTATGTTTCTAGGCACGTGACACTCGGGAAGGTATGCATCCATGTATGGATGCAATCCTTTATGGCAGTATGGGATGCCACACGCATTACATCTAGGTTACTACGGATCTCAACCCTTGAAAAGCGTGCTTAGTGAAATCTATCGCATCGCGACTCAATTTCTTTTAGACTTTAGATTGTTTCGACTATGCCTTGATAAGAACTAGTCTTAAGATAAGGGTGTATAGTAGACCTACTTTAGCTACCCGTTGCATTTTTTAGGACGAAAATTCCTAAGGAGGGTAGAATGTACAGACCCGTATTCTTAACCCGAGTTAGACTAACCCTGTGTGCGTATTTGTCTCGGCAACCGACGCCACCATGTGTTTTGGGTTATTATTTAAATGTATTTGTTCGGACGGATTGTGATTTATAGTCTGTTTCGACTCTTGTGTGAAAGTCGTGCACCAACCTGGGTGTGACTGCTCAACACCAGACCTAAGTTGAAGTTATGGAATTAGAAGTTTGACACCCAATAGATGTGTGTGTGTGCTTAACACATTATGCAACCCATTATAAGAGAGAAGTTACCTCCCGTATTACACTAGGTTTTCATTTCTTAAGAAAGAGGAGACGAGAGCCACTAGGTGGAAACCTTTTCTGAGTTGTGTTGTGCGACCCCGCGTAAACTCCGTTCGCTTGGCCACCAATCATCATAGGGGATCGGCTTAGAAACCTTCTTTCTTTAGAACCTCTTTTGTTGAAACCCTTGAACCTAACGCGAACTCGAATCGGCCTTGGATTCATTTTTGACGTTTGGAGGAAGTTGAAATTATATGAAATAAGTAAAAGTCATCTTTGTAAACTCGTGGGAATGATCACGGCGTGAATCGTTGAGGAGATCTGACGATTTCGTTCCAAAACCCCAGTCGCGTGACTCGTTTCAAATCAGGGAATCTTTAGATTAAAAGGTATGATTTTGATTAAGATTAATGGTTAGAATCAATAGATTAGATATAGGTTTTATGTTTGGAAATGTGTGGAAATCGATTCGGGTGAAGAAGGGTGAAAATTTGCATCCTTATTTGAGTCTCTAAAACTTAGATCGCATAGGTGTTGTAGCTTGCTCGCGCGAGGATTATCATTGCTCACGCGAGGAGTATCATCACTCATGCGAGGACAGAACATGGTTTGTCTTTATTTTTCTTTTTCTTCTCAAATATTTTGCTACTAGACTCATAACATGAAGTCAGTATGGTTGCTAGGTTATAGTGTGGATCTTGATACCCGTCCGTTAAGCATAGTTTGGACTCCGGTTTGTGGGAGACGTTCTGAGGTAGGAGAAACTCATTACTACCGTATTTTATTTTAATCTGTATGGATATTTTGAATTAGAATCTTTGAACTTGCATATGCCATTGAAATCACGTCTATAAATTGAAAATCTGATATAAACTCTGTAATCTGAAAATCTGAACTATGTATAAGAAACTTACATTTGAACTGTATTAATACCTACATCTGTTTTATGATTCACCTAAATGACCCCACAAAATTCCTGAACAACTTCCTAGCATAAGTTACCCTCCAGAGTGCAGGGGTTTGTTGCATTCTAAAAAAGGGTTCATGAACAACGATGGTAGGTAGGGGTCCCATCGGCTATAATCCTGCTCTCGAGATATAGTAACTCGGGAGGTATTTTAAGTTGAGGATTAAGTCATGAACTGCTGAACTTTGCATATAGAAGTTAGAGACACTGAAATACTAAAATCATGCATCTATTTTAGAATCTATTTTAAGAACTTGGAAACTCATTTTGCCTATGAAATTTTGTAATTAAATTTCAACTCTTATTTGCATATCTGATTTCGATGTTCTATGTTCTGATATATACATGCTTTGAAAACCATGTTGGTTAAGGTAAAATGCTATTGATGTCTTTCTTCTACTGAGCTTTGTTGGTTAGCTCACCTCCGACTATACGTCACAGGTCTGGGTATTAACGTGGTAGTTCAGGGCTGCGAGACTGATCCTGATTACGTACCCGAGGAAGAGCCTGAGGTTCCTCCTGAGGAGTTTTTCCCAGCTTAGGACTTATTTTATTCTTCCTGCTTTTGGTGAGAGTTAGACTTGGATTTGTGAGCCCACCTTTGGTTGGACATTTTGGTTTAGTACTTATTGATTTATTACTGTAGTGAACCATGTTTCGGTAATGGTTGGCCATCATCGGTGGTTCTGCACTTTATTTTACTTTCGTAATTATTCTTAGATTTGGTTATTTATCGCGCTTTACTTTGATATGTGCTCTGTTTGTTCGGCTTATCGTTTAACCGATAGGTTGGTGTTAAGACCTGAAAAGTACCACTTTTCACCCCTTAACTTAACCTTTGATTAGACCTTTAGCCACCTAATAAACTCGTCTTAAGTTTTTTGTTCAGGAAATAATCAACAGTGAAATAAGGCCAAAAATCCTATTATGGAGCCTGCTTTGGCACCAGATGCCCCTCAGGAAGAATGAACCTTAAAGCCTCGCACAGATCAGCTGAGCTACCCAAGGCTTTACAGGCAACCTCTCACGCAGATGAATGACTGGGGAGCTTCAGAAACTCAACTCCACGCAGCTCTCGTGAAGCTCAAGAGTAGAACACAACGCTCAATGTCGCGTAGTTCAAAGCAGACCTCTCTCAATCTCGCAAAGGTCGCTTAAGACAGCTGAGGAGAGAGAGCTTCAGAAGATGTCTCGTGCAGCTATCGCACAGTCACCGCGGGGTATAATTCTCAGAAGAAGAACACCTCACGCAATTCACACGCCATTCAAGAAAGAAAGCATCCTGGCGAAGGCAAAGCCAAGCTTGCGAAGATTGAGTGAGGCAAAGAACCTCGCGCAGTTCAGAACTCAAAAGAATCTCGCGAGGCAACTCGTGAAGTCCAAGTAAAGAGAAGAGCTTGCGCAGTTCTCGCGCTGCTGCCCAGCAAAGACTAATCTACCACGCGACTGCTTGAATTACAACCTCGCAACGCTTGAGACTGTGTTTTCTATTCAACCTCGCGAACTCCAACCCTGCGAGAGCTCAACTCTCTACCACGCGACTGCCTGAAGAGCAAACTAAGGCAACCTCGCGATGGCTGAAGCTTCAATGTCAAATCATCCTAGCGAAGAGCAATGACCTACCATGCGAGAAGTCTGGGAAACTACAACTACCTAGCGAGGCTCTGAACCTAAACTTCCATCTCTTCAGGAGAGGGTATTTTGGAAATTTCCCGTGATTAGGGCACACACTCCCACGCTCAAATCTTCGTGCACACGCCCCGAGGCATCCAAGGATCAGTAGAAGGCCACGTGGCATCGTTAAAATTAGGGTTTCCTAACCCTAATGCGCTGCCACCCCACTGCTATATATACCCAGGCCTAGCTTAGGTTTAGGCATCTGGGAACCTATCTCAGATCGCTTTTCTTTTCTCTTTCTTTTTTTTTTAGTAAGTAGTTTTTCTTTTTCTTTTCTTTTCTTCTCTCCATAGTCCAGCAATTGCTGGCTATGACTTTGTATATGTATTTGAGTTAGATTAATGGAAGTTTTGCAATAGGATTTATACTTTGTGGGATTATTGTTTATATGTGAGATGCTTTGTGCAAGGCTGCTGCCTTGTGATCCCCCATTACCTTGGCTGTGTTTCAATGCAATGGAGGACTGATTTTAAGGGCCACTCAGATCTAAGTAACCTGTGTGTCTGGGCTATCATGGTCTTCCATCCTTAGCCCCACCACAGGATCTACTAGATCTGAAATCCCCATGAGAGCTTCAGCCGGTAGCCTGGTGAACATGGTGGTAGCAGCGATAATTGTTTTGGGCTCCGTGAGGAGGATAACCTCTGGGATAGTCTGTGACCATTTAAGTGGACAGATTATAGCCTTAGGGTGATTCTGATCCACCGATCCCTGATGGATCCTTCTTCTTTTCACCTGAGCTTGTAGAAGCCTGGTGAGGGATTGTACAGAGGCAGACTCCCCCATATTTGTATAGATCTGCCATCAGATGTCGGATCTGATCTGGTTATAGAGATTGTAGGCTGGTGACTGGACCATTGTAGCCTCTCTCAAGCAATGGACAGCTGGATCGAAGGTTGTACTCAATAAACTACGGTTCTATGTATGCAGGCTATCATGGTTTTCCAGCCTTAGCCCCACATATGGAACTTTAGAGGTTGAGGTTCCCTATGGATTCCTAAGCTGGTAGCCTGGATGAAATAGTGCCTACAATGATTTATTTGTTATGTTCTGACCCATCCCTGGATAGTGGCTCCCCTATGGGATAGTCTGTGACCATTCAAGTGGACAGGTTATAGCCCTAAGGGTGGAGTCATGGCAGTAGAGATGGGTTGGATCCTTTCTCCTCAGAGGTGATAATGTACCCTCTGGACAGGATTTCTATAACATCAGATCTAAATCTGAGTTACAAAAGCTCCTCTGACCTTGGCTCAATAACATATTTCTTACCTTTTTATAATTATTTTCCACACTCCATCCATCCTCTCAATCCTTTCTATAATTTAGTTATTAGAATACTTAGAATAAGTGACCTTATACTCCCCTCCTTTTAGGACTGCCAGATCTATAGACAGATCTGGAGGGACTACTAGAGACGGCTCCCTTGGAGCGTTAGATCACCTTTCCCTATGGGACAAACTCTTACTTATCAAAACTTGCTACAAAGGACCCTGTATCTTGTAGGTCTAGGATTTCCGAGTTGTGCTGATTCATCCCCTGCTTTATTCTGTTTTTGATTTTTAAATAACTTTCAACACCAACCAATAAGCGAAGCACACTTGAGATCAGCAACAGTTGGCAAACCGACCTTTCCTATACCTGAGGGATTGGAAAAGTTGGGTCGTCACATCATTCCTACTATAAACACTAGTTTATCATTTTCTTCTACAGTCTCGTGCTCGAAGCCTACATCAATGTCTTCATCCCCAAGCTCATGGCCACTATCTGATCATTTAATAGCCAAAACCTTACAAGTGCACAAGTCAAAAGTAGTAGGGTGAATACAGCACAAGGACTTGTTGTTTACTCCCAAGTAATGTCTTAATCAAAGAAAGTTTTTTAATGAAGATTTCTAATTAAATTAACTAAAAAGCAATTAAAAATAGAGATGAAGAAGCGGGGAGAAAACAAACTAGGATCCCTCTTGAATCACAGACTCGCAAGTAACAAAAATCCTATTCCTATCCTATTCTGAATTTCGAGTAACAACCCTGCTCTCCGCTACAAGTTGAAGCGAGGCAAATGAATTAAGTCCTATTCATAGTCACGGACCAGTCAGGATGATATGATCCATCTAATCTCTAGCAAGGTAAACAGTAAGCATCATTGCATGTAACCAACGAAAATAGGCTACAAGCACTAACCCGAGGGTGCCTATCCTATTAGATGTAATCCTAATCCCTACAAGGCCATTAGAATTAAAGGAAATAGAAATAAATCAATCTAAGCATGTTTACGATGACAAACATAAACCTTGAACATGCAATCACTCCCACACAAAATTTTGAACCGAAAAAGAAATAAAACTACATTAAATACTTATTTGTGATGTTATAAGGGATCCCAGCCTTGGAGAATTTAGCCACTCATCGTCGGATTGATCTTCATCATTGTTGAATCGATCATCAGACAATGATTACAAATCTCTCAAACTAGAAACTAAAACCTAGAAACTAAAAACATGAAAGAAACAAAACCTAAGATCCCCTAATTCTAACCCTAGGGTCCTTATTTATAGAATCATAAGGCCCTAGTACATTGTCTAATCACGACAAGTACTCCTAGAATTGCCCTAAGAATCAGCTGGAGCAGATGGATAGACATGGACTCTCGAAAGCCAGCTGAACCACTTGTCTTCCTAAGATTTCACAGAAATTGCCTATTTCTATTGGTCGAAATTGGGACTAGACCGGTCGAGCTTGGAATTGTTATCAGGTTTCGCAAACTCTTCTTTGTTGTTGAATTTCGACCGATCAAAAGTATAATTTGATCATTTCAACTATTAAATCCTTTAAACTGCATCGCCAAATTCGACTAGTCGAAATTGGTTTCAAGTAATCGAATTTATATTTTTAAGCAGTTCAATTTCTCTGTTTGGTTTTGACTAGTCGAGTTCTCTCTCGACTGGTCCACTTTGTGTAATGACCCAGAAAATTTGAACCTGAACTTGACTAACCTCGTGTGAGTGACCAATACAAAAATTGATGTCACTTTAAGCCTTTAATTAAATAATTAAATAATATATGGATAAATGATGTGGGAAGAATTATGGTTTAAAAGTTTATTTGGGCCTTTAGTGGATGAGCCGTGCACCAACTTGCGCTGTACCGCTTAACACCGTAACCAAAACCTAAGTTAAGGGATAGAATTTAAAGTGCAAATATCCTTCATATTTTTGTTGGGTTATAAAGAGAAGAGAATGGGTTGCTTAATGGTTAAGTCTTAACCATTTGAAATTTAGAGAGAGAGAGAGAGAACCGACCCAACCTTTGGATCCATCGCCTTCAAGCCTTGAGAATTTTTGGTTGTGTGATTGCCCGCAAACTCCGTACACTTCGCAAGGTACGTGACGCCGATCATCATTTAATCTCCGCCTTGTGAATCCCGACTGTTTGAAACCCTTAGATCTTGAAACGAGTGTGAGCCGATCATCTTAGACACGCCTTTAGCGCTTTAAAGGTGTCAAGATCGAAGAGTGAGAGTAGACGACATCAACTTCAAATCAGCGTGATCAATCTCTGTGGATTCGCCATAGAAATCTGAAAGTTTTGTTTTGAAAACCCTCGTTCAGCAACCCTTCTAATACACCACGGATTCAATCGGTAAGAGGTACGATCGAATTGATTTTTAAATGATTCTAAATGTCCTAACATGTATGTGTATGTGGGTGTGTGATTTGTTGAAAATCATTAAAGATCTGGGTGAAATTTGGGACGAAATAGACTGACAAAGATGCCCGAAGGGTTCTGAACCCATCAAAATTTGAACCATCAAATTGGAATTTGATCGATCAAATTTGAGAGTCGATTATTCAAATTGGAATTTGATCGATCAAATTGGTATTCGATCAATCAAATTTGGTGTTTGATTGATCAAATCTGGTATTCGACCGATCAAATTGGTATTCAATCGATCAAATTGTATAATATATCTATAGAACAGAAGGGCCCGACAAAATTCGATCGATAAAATTTGACTGAATATGCCGACATAGATTCAATAATTTGGCCATAACATTTTACTTCGAACTCCAATTGACACTATTCTTATGGTGTTGGAAAGAGGAAAACGACCTCTATAACTTTTATGTATTAATCAACTCATGACTAAAATGTTTTGAGGGTCAAAATTAAGTTGAGAGTTGGGTCAAATTCTGAGTCAGCACGAACTTGCCCATTTCTGCCTCGGTTTTGAGAAATCATATAAATACGTTAAATTTGTTAGTAATTAGAATTAATCCTTAATACATCATCATATGTATGATGTAGATTGAGAGTTGGAGGCCGTAGATGAGGATTTTTAGATTGCTTTGAACAGCTCCGAACATAAGGTAGGAGAAACTCAAAGAAAATTACATTTTATAAATTTATTCATAATTTCTTTGATATTTGACCTGATTCTTTGTTTCCATTCTAACATGTTATGTTCTTGTCCTGTTTCACATATGATTTGATTGATCTATTTCTCAACTTTTGATTTGATTTGTTCCATTCAGTTATGTTTGATCTGATTCGTTCTGATGATATGTTCATTCTGTTAAATATGATTCATCTTGTTTTTGTTTATAATTTGTTTTGTCTAAATTGCATACAAACCTTGGGTTTGAATGAATAAGGAATAGTGTATGATAAGATAGCGTAATGTGATAAGACCTGACTTCTGAGCCTGAGTCATAGTGAGGTCTCTTTCCCAGGCACGTCCTAGGCACGTGAAACTTAGAACGTAAGCGTCTATGTATGGATGCCACTCCTCCATGGCATTATGGGATGCCACACGAAGTACATCTAGGTTATAATTATGTTAAGACAATATGAAATATGATTATATAAAGAGCTTGTGTTTAGAATGAGGGAAGACCGTATAGCTGAACTGTAATTGCTAAACTTAGAGCGAATTATTGGATTTTGAGCCTTAGACACAAGATAGACTTAGTATTGATTAATTAAGTATGAATCTTGAACCCTGTATCTGAGTGTGAATGTGAATAGTGAGAGCATATCCAAACTTTGACTGTGAGTGGACATTGATAAGTGGACCGATACCACGATTATCCGTACATAGTGTACAGTGCATAGCATACATAGTGGGCCGGTTGTTAATCACTGAAAAGTACCACTTTTCACCTCTTAACCTAGCCTTTGCTAGACTTTGAAGCTGACTAATAACTCTTCTTTTAGTTTGTTTTGTAGTTAGGAATAAATTGTGCAGCTTGTTGAGGAAATGGAGTGTACTGATTACGAAAATCAAATTAAAACAAAGGAGGGATTCAGTACCACTACAATCTCCTAGACCTACAAGGCTATTGGAACAAGTTTTATAGGTAAGTAAGGGTATGTCCATAGGAAAAATGTGAATAAACTATCATAGATCTCCAGATCTATAATAGATCTGGCACTCTACCCTTATTTAAGCTACTTTAAAACAAGGGAGAGGAGAGGTTTTTGGGTTTTGATCACTATAAAATACAGATTTTTAAATGCAATTGATCAAGAGCTTAAGAGAACACATAGGTAAGAGAAAATGGATTAAAAATGAAAAGGATGAAGATCAGCAGCTAGAGATTTGGTATCCCACTGAAAATGAATCGAATCAAAGGCAATGCTTAGATCGGATTTGTAACAATCCTTCATCTGGCTACAAGCTCCCCAGGTTTTACCCTAACAGATGCATGGTAAAAGAATCCAATCTCCACCAAAGAATAGAAGCAATCCTAAGGCTATTATCTGTCCACTTTAATGGTCACAGACCATCCCAGAGATTATCCCAATAAATCAAAGCAATTCTAAGGCTATGATCTGTTCAATTTAATGGTCACAAACCATCCTAGAGATTGTCTTGAGCCAATGGTTTTAATTAGAACAGGTTAACCATTGTAGATGCATGGTAAAAGAATCCAATCTCAACCAGAGAATGGAAGCAATCCTAAGACTATGATCTGTCCACTTTAATGGTCACATACCATCCCAAAGATTGTCTCAATAAATCAAAGCAATCCTAAGGCTATGATCTGTCCACTTTAATTGTCACATACCATCCCAAAGATTGTCTCAATAAATCAAAGCAATCCTAAGGCTATGATCTGTCCACTTTAATGGTCACTGACCATCCTAGAGATTGTGTTGAGCTAATGGTTTTAATTAGAACAGGTTAACCATTGTAGATACTGTGAATGCCCGGTTACAAGCTCCCCATTTCTAGCTGGCTCCTAGGAGTATCCAAACGAAGGAAATCAAATAAGAATAAATGAAATCTAGCTCAGAATTAACTCTAAAACCCACAATTCCATTATAATGCTACTACTTACAATGATGTGCTCAGATCTACAATCTGTGCAATATCCAATCCCACACAAAGCCTCTGAAACTCTCAATTACAGATCATACCCTCACCCTAGCTACTGAAGAGATTTTTATCCAGCCATCATTGGCTAATAGCAAGGAAGAAGAAGGAAAAGAGAGGGAGAAATTAGAGTAAAAAATGAATTCAATCTCGGCTCTGCTCTCTCAATTTCTGGATGCCTTTTCAATGTCGTTTCTCCTCTATTTATACCTTTTTTTCAGATCTGTTTCAGCCAATCAGAATTCAGAAGAATAATGCAATTATGCTGATGTGGCTGATCCTTTTTCTAGATGTTTTTCTCCTATTGGTCCACAACTGACAAGTACATGTGAGGTATTTATAGTTCCCACTCATGCTCAGTTGAATACCAAAAATACCCCCCAGGGATCGCTGTCATGCCTTAGAGCGTGTGCGCAAAATCTGGAAGTTGTGACTGCTGAAGAAGGGTCATTGAAATTTCCCATAACGAATGTAAGAGAGGTTTTAGAGAGCTGTTTGATGGGTTCTTGGTCTGTATGGCTAGTCTTTCAATAGGTTTATGAGGTTGAAGTGTACTAGTCGCTAGGATTATCCTCTCTCGATAGGTTTGAAGTAGCTCTCGATACCCTCTGTTTAGTTCTTCCTTCATTCTATTGACAGGTTACAACCATCCTGTCACCTTGGTGAGGTGATCGATATGTTGGGGATCATCTCGACAGGTTCTAAAAGATCTTGTCGAAGGCTTCTCTTGTTCTGCTTGATAGGTTTATCTGAACGTCGCGACTTCCACTGCACCTTCAGGTAAGGTGTCGACAGGATTCTTTCTTTCTGCAATCACAACCTATCGACAAGCAGCTGGAACCTTGTGATAGCTTACTGGATCCTCTCGGCAGCTTGACAATTGAGCTTCAAAACTTCTCGATAACTTCTTCCTTGACTTTCCTCAGCTGGCACCTATTCCTGGTGCACTATGTTCCATCTGTTAGCATTCAGCAACCTCTTGGTGGGTTCAATCTATCTTCTCTGCAATTGTGCTTGGTCTCAAGCATGACTTATTGAGCCCATGACCTTCTCATGAATTTATACAACTCTGATTGCTTGACTGACAGGCTTTTGGGCTATTGTGAAATCGTGATGTGGAACAGATTGCTTCTTTGGCCTTTTTAGGTGGATATCTGCACTAAGGCTGGATTTTATTGCTTATCTACAAAACATCCTTAACACACCTTATTAGTCAATTCAATGGCCTAGCGAAGGTCAGGTTAGGAGGTGAAAAATTGTATTTTTCACTGCTCAACACACCCCCAAACCTAAGCTTTGCTAGTCCCTGTGCAAAGAAGAAATTCAAAATAATTATTGAAAATGACAAAAAATGCCACTTTTATAGGGAACACGGATGCATTTAGCATATGCATCATGCCTTTTAAACCCCTAGGTGATCCCTAGGGGAGGAGTGAAGTCCCCTAAGGGTTTTCAGGGAAGTTACCCACAAACTTCTCCAATGGTTCAGTTAATGTTAATGCAACATGTTAGGAATAAAAATCAAGTCAAAATGAAATTCATTCCACACCTTGTTCCTTTAAGTTCGGAAGGTTTTTATCAAAAACACAATCTTTTAAAAACTGAAATTCTGCTGCATTACCTTCACAATCTATCAGCTCATGTCAAGGCATTTTATCCAAAATTTAATACATAGCTAGCTATCAAATTGAGAATGTCTGTTATGATACAACTCTCAACAAACTTAATTTCAGACCCAAAGCTCACCAGGGCTTGTCATTCAGAAGGAGACTAGAAGGGTGCATCAGTTCACTCAGCTCAATAGCAATTACAGCCCTCAAATAGGACTGCAAGCATGAGCATACGCATTGCTCTAATTTTTGAAATTTCCTAACTCTTTTCACCATAGATCAGACATATCCTTGTCTCCACATGACAGTTTAATCAATTTCAGATCTGTAAGGTCTTTTTATTGGGTTGTATTGTGGCTTATGGGTGAAATTTATATAGAAAAAAAAAGGTAAAAGGGATTCAAGATTGAGAAATCAGTGAAGCAAGGAGGTGATGCATAACTTCACCTTCTTCATTTCAGCATAAATCTTCATCTTCTTTCTTGAATTTTCATATTTGAAGTGATCAGTTTCTAATCTTCTTTTTTCAAAATATCAAATGAAATGACTTCTCTTTCACTCTTTTTTTTTTTTTTTTCTTTTTCTTTTTTTTTTTATGGGCTGGCATGCCATAATTGCACATCACTCTTGCCTTCACATGTGTTTTCTTCTTCTTATACCAAATTGTCAAAACTTACTCCTCTAACCTCTTCAATTCCTTCACCTTTCCTTCTGAAATCTCAAAGTGAGGGTCAGGCTGCATCAGGTCATTGAGGTTGTAGGTTCAAATTTTCTGATTTTTATCAAAGAAAAGTTTGGATTTCAAGGCTCAAATGGTGTTTATCAAGGGCAGTTCAAAGGGTAAGGATGTTTTAAGCTCAAACTGTCCAAGAAATGACCTTACTTCATGTCCTCAATGTTGTAAGGGTCTTCCTTACTCAATCCATGGAATGAAGGCAACATTTGGATGGTGGAGGACTTAATTTCATAATTTCCCTCCACTGTGGGAAATTGAATGCAAAATGGGGAATTATAAGCACCAGGGGCAAAGTAGTCTCTTAACAATCTCTGGTCTTCGCCCATTTCAGCAGATGTCTGTGATGTATGTCGGTTTCTTAGGAGTCTTTCAACTTCTAAATTTAACGGGAGAATCTCAGGATTGAGGGTTCTCCTGCCAAACATACAACTCAGAGAGGAATTTGGTACAGCAAACCTGTTGAATTACGTGCTTTCCTTTCCTTCATACAGCTGTAAGCTGCACAGAAATAACAACAGAATTAATAAATGACTGATAAATAAATGAAAATAAACATAGGTCTATCTATTTTAGAACAAATTCCCCGGCAGCGGCGCCAAAAACTTGTTGTCGCTCCACATGTGCCTTTTTTATGTGTATTTTGAGAACGAATTAATGAATAATAAGTTACATAATTTTAAATTATGAAAGGGATATCAGCACATTGAGGGCTAACAATAGCCTGCAAGATCAGGGCCAATTGTAGTAAGTTTTAAAAGTGAGTATATTAAAGATCGTCCACAGAGAATTAGTCTGAAATATGAGATAGACCTCCAGATCTGTGCTACCAGATCTGGCTCTATAATTATCTAGAAAGCAGATAAAAAGAGAGTGTTGGGTTTTTTTTTTTTTTTTTTTTGTCACGTTTAACTAAAAGCAAATAAAGAAAAGAATTATCTAACTGATCCAGATTCAAGTTGGGGAAGTGATTAAAATAAATCAAATGGAGAAATAATAACTTTTACGTGATTTCGCTTTGAATCTTAATGGAGAATCAGTAACTAAATAGAGTTGATTCAATCTTCATCGGCTACCACACAGATGTAAGAGAAATAAATCTGAATTAAGGAAGGGTTTAGACTTATGGTTATGATCATCACTTAAATGGTCACAGATCATCCAATAGTTGTTGACCTATCCTCAATTCGAACATGAACATCATCGCAAGTCTTTGTCGAACTAGGTTACCAACGCTAATTAAATGCGGTAATGAATCAAGGAAATTGCATGCAAAGTAGTGAATCTAAAGGAGTCTAATGCACTAAGGTGATCAATAAGAACCCTTGACATGAATCCAATGGAGAAAACACAGTTCTGACAACCTTTAAATTCAATCTTACAATTCTGAGCACGGCTTTAGAAAGCCCTTACAATTCTGAGCACGGCTTTAGAAAGCCCTCGGACTAGCAGTCTTGAATCCGATCTCTTTAGGCGTTACAAAAGCACTCTCGGCCAATTCTCAAAAGCAAAGAGAGGAAGAAATTACAAGTGCAGATAGACTATCGTAGGAAGGAGAAATAGAAATGAAAACTCAAAATCTGGATGCCTCAATTGGGCAAATGTCTTCTCAATTTATAGCTTTCCTCTATCCTGCACAAAATTGAATTGACCAATCGAAGTGCTCGGATCTGTATTGCCCAATGGGCTGTTGAGCACGGGGATCCAGATCTGCTTCGCCAATGAAAATGCTCGATCTGGTTCAACCAATCAGCGTTAGAAGCATCAATTACATTATGGGAATTCAAAAGTTTGTTTGAGCTTCTAGAAGTTCCCCAAGTGATTTCATCTTTGGGTTTTCACGTAAGGAATATGCCTTTGGTTTGTGCTTGGAATCTTCCTAATGTCTCTGGGCTTTCAATTACATTGGGCGCGTGCAGAGTTCTTGAAATGCCCTTCAAAGTGGTCATAAATCCCAGTATGCCATTTCAGAGAGGTTAAGGGTCTTTTCGCAAAGTAGGTTGGCTCCGGAAGTTCTTTTTATAAGCGGAAGTTCTTTTCATAAGCGAAGTTCTTTTCGCAAAGCACTTCTCTTCTTTTCGCAGAGGTAAATCTTCTATTCGAGGAGTGTTTTCTTCTTTTCGCAAAGTTCAAAGTTCTTTGCGAATAGTAGATGTTCTTTGCGAATTGAACTTTTAGCTTCCATTCTTCTTCTTTAGGTCTTTTCTTGCTCTTTTAGGACCTTTTTAGCCATTCTTTGAGGCTATTTCTTCACTCCTCTTTGAGCTTGACATGCGTTGTCGACTTTTTGATCATTTTAGGATGGTTTTGATTTGGACTGTCTTTTGGTTAGCAATATGAACACTAAAGCACTTATTTAGTCCTCTCAAGGGCCTTTCAAGGCTCATGTTTAGGGGTGAAAAATGGTATTTTCACTACTTATCACACCCCAAACCTAAGCTTTGCTCGTCCACGAGCAAAGAAACATAAAAACAAAGTAAAGAGCCACTTTTGTAGGAAGCACAGTGCATTTAGCATATGCAACAAGCCTTTTAAACCCCTAGGTGATCCCTAGAGGAGGAGTGAAGTCTCTGAGGGTTTTCGGATGAAGGTACCCACAAACTTCTCCATGAAAGCAGTTAATATCGATTGCAATATTATCAAATGAGCAATCAAGGAGGTTAGTTACTCTTGAATCAATGATGAACAGAAAATTTGATTATTGTCTGCAGAGGAATTAAAACATTTATAAACCTCATGAATGTTTCAATATTTCCAATCTAAGGATAGTCATAGAAAATCATACAAATGTGCTGGATAAGCTCATCCTATGGATAAAAATTAGGTTATAAGTCATACTTAAGGTGCTCAAGTTCCAACCCAAACACTCACCAGGGTATACTCTCATCAGTGTTTTTGTTGAGGGGTTCATTTTCACTCAAGCTCAAGAGCAGTTACATCTCCCAAATGGATCTGTAAGCATGAGCATAGGCATGATTCTTAGGCAATGGCATCATTGACATCTCCTCACCATAGATTGGGTCACTTCTCATCTCCACATGACAGCTCACTCAACTTTGGATCACAAGGGCTTTTAATCTAGGTTTGTTTGTATGGCTTATGGAGTGAAGTTTCAAGGAAAGGCAATTTGTTCAGAGGTTTGTATTTGAGAACTCGGGAAGTGCAGGAGATGGTTCATGACTCCACCTTTTTGAGTTTAGCTTCTTTCTTCTTCTTTTCGAGATTCTCACATTCACAGTGATCAGTTCTTTCTTTGATCTTGCATTTTTCAACATAAGGTCCCTTTTTTGCCTTTCTGCTCGCAACTTTTTCACATTGTTTGTCTTTTCTTTTCTCAGTCACCATATTGCCTGTTTTTGAGGTATTTTCTCTTCATTTTCTTGATGTTGCCCAGAAATGGTCCATCTTCAGTTCTTTCTCCTTTACCTCCTGAATTCTCAGAGTGAGGAAGGCTGAATTAGTTCCATAGGTTCAGTGCAAGTACTTTTAGGTATTTTGATGAAAAATTGTAGGATTTACTCAAATGGGGTACAAACAGGGCAGATTTTTCTTGGTTGGTTCTGTTAGGTTCAAGTCATTCAAAGAAGGCCTTGATCTTTTCCTCGGTTTCATGAGTCTTACTTGTTTTAATTTGGAGTTTCTAACTTCTAGTGGATCTAATGCCTCAGCCAATCCTTTGAATCAGAAAAAATTGCCTCAGTCACTCTTCAACAGAGATGGAAAATATATGGGCTCAATTCTCACTGGTTATGGTTTTTCCTTGAGCTTTTAAGTATATCTTTACCTTTTTCTCTTCCTTTTGACTTACTATGTGCTGATACCAGTATGTTTTTATGGTGTAATTATCATGGAAATGGAGAATATCATAAGGTTTAGAATGTGTAAATTCTTGCAAAGAAAATTTTAAAATTGCCACATTGTCATGATTCTTAAGTAAAATAATCAATTTCCTGATTACTTAGGTGATTCTATTGTCCTTAGGTTAACTATTCCTTGGCGGGACATGCGCACACACCCCAAACCTATGAGGAGCGGTGTCCTCCTTTGGTTCAAAGGTGGTGGTATAGTCACGATTATTAGGGAAAACAATGAGAAAAAATAATAGCATGGAGAATTACAGAAAGCAAATTGTATGAACCAGAAATTTTACAGAAAATAAAAGAAAAAGAGGGGGGAAAGGGAGTAAGGGTGAGGGGTTATTTTTTGTTTGTTTCTTTCAAGTAGGGAGCATACTATAACGAAAAATTGCAAAATAATGTAAAATGAACAATTAACAGAGAAAAATGGAATAAGAAAGAAAACAAATGACAGAATTGCACCGAATGATACAAAATACAAAAGATTAATACATTGTATTTGAGACACAGTAGATGCAGACTTTTAATAACTAGGATCAAAGTCAGTACCATAGATGGGTTCTATGGGCTCTGAACTAGAGTCACTGTCAGAATCCGAACTAGAATCAGTGTTGGAATCAGAATCGATTTTGGTTTCTCAGAATGGAGTTCGAGTTCGATGTACTCTTGACTTGATCTTTCCGGTGAGGCCAAGGTGTTTGGTCAGTGGTGGTTTTCTTACATTCTTGAGCTAAGCGGGCTTGGAGCATAGCCCTTGTCTTTGCTCGGCCTTGACCAATTGGAATGTTAGTCCCACCGGATCCCTCATCTTCTCTCTCAAATTGCATGAAATGCTCTAATTTGTTGATTTTGGCCTCATAAGGGGTTGGGATGTAGGCCTGAATCAGCCAAATTTTTCTGCACATCCCTACGGATGTAGGGTTTTTCTATCTTGGCCGGGGAGGGGGTGGCATATCTAGGGAGGGGGATGGAGTGGTAGGGGACTAAAGGGGGTCCAGTGGGGAGGGGGGGTTAAGAGAGGGCAGTTTGAATGGCTAAATCGAAAAGTGGGGTGGTGAAGGGGGTCTGCTTGGGTAGCCCTGTGAGGCAAAATGGAGAGCAGGGGTAATGGGGGTAGGTGGTAATGGGGTGTAACGATGGATGAGCTCAATGTAGCGCATCGATTATCCGCATTTGTTTGGAGCCGGGCTTGGATATTTTGGAGGTAGGTGAGGATCCTGGGTGTAGGGAGGCGGTGTGGGGGAGATTAGCCTAGAGGGATTGGGATTAGTGAGGTGGAGGGTTGGGGGTAATGGGTGTGAAAGGGAGGTGGGGAAATGGGTGAAAGGGGAGGAGCAGGATAGGTGTAGGATCTAGCTCCATGGTGTCAAATAGGGTGAATAAGCCTCTGTGGGGAAAGGTTGGGGTTCAGAGGTGCAGGATACCTCGGTGTATGTCTTTGAAGGGGTGTGGGAATGTGAGGAGCTTTGGAGCGGAGGGTGGAAGGGGATGGAGCAAGGATTGGGGTGGCTAATTCCTCTAGGACCAGTTATTGTTGGGGAGATGGGTGGTGTTGGGATAGTAGGGGTGGTTGGTGTGGTAGGGGTGTCCAAAATAGGAATGATGGAAGGTGTGGATGATGAACCCGGGATGGGGAGGTGTGGAGGAATAGGGAACCGAGCCATCTGTGGGTCTGTAGGAGGTGCGGTGAAAGGCTACCTCTAGTGTGGACTAAGTCATGCAAGTGGTGCAGCCTAAGAGCTGGTCACCACAGGAGTTGGGCTTGTTATGTGGTAGGTGGTGAGGCTCGTGGTTGAGGCTCCACAATTTCCACTCTGACATGCCCACCCACACTTTCGGCTTGGTTCTCTGTCATGCTCGAAGAAGAACTAGCTCTCGCTCAGTGCTATGGGTTGAGGGGCGACAATAGGGCGCAGTGGTGGTTCTCCTACTTCCCTCATTCTTCTTAACATGGCGACTTGTGGTCCAGCTTTCTTGCCAAAGTTGTGAGTACCTCAAAGGGCTCTTCCTATCAATGTCAAACTTGGCTCTTAAGAGGGCTGAAATTAGTCTTCCAAAGGGGAGGCCAGCAATTTTCTGTTCCTTCTTTACCTTGGCACTCACATCAGCCATTGCTTCCAGGATGAGCATGGGGGCATTGAAAATTGCCCCTTAGAAAAGTGTAAGTGGGCTTCGAGGATAGGAGATCGCCTCTCTTGGGTATGCCGAGTTACATAAAAGCTCCCTCGGAGTATGGAATCCATTAGCAGATATTACGGGGGCAGATCTCTTCTCATTATTGATTGCCCAGAACTCACCATGCCTTGTGTCAAATGGGCAGCCATGTTTCTGAAAGAGGCTGCTTCAGGAGCAGCCAAAGGTCCATCGGGGTTGAATTGAAAAGGTATCCCCAGAGCATGCCCTATGTCCTCAGCTGTCACAGTTAGGTCATAGTTATCTATGAAAATGACTAAGGTTGGCACGTCTGCAACATCTTTAGTGACCTTTGTGAGGTTTTGATACCACAGTTTTATCATCCTTGGATAAGTTGTTTCTGGTAATGGGGTGAGGATAGTGCTGAGAGAAGCTTCCCTGAGGTAGCTTAGGGATGGTAGGCAATCAGGTTTGGAGGAGAAAAAAGTTTCATCCACCAATAACTCAGGTATGAGCTTCTGGGCATCAATGAAGGGGTTAGGCAAAACTAAGTGAATGGGTAATGGGGGCAACTCAGACTGTATGTGAGGCAGCAGGGGTAGGCTCCTTATGGCGTATTTTCTTTCCTTTTTCAACCCTATCTGCCTTGTCCATTGAAAGCTTTCTCTTTGCAGACGTTTTTGCTTTGCCTTTAGCTTTTGGGGTCGATTTGGTTGCCTTCTTGACTGATGATTTGGGGAACATGGCAGCTAAGGATTTTTCAGTCTTTCCCATACTTAAAATGGAGGAAAACAAAAGCCCAAATCTGCTACCACAGATCTAGAACAAAAAATTTTGAGCGAGAATGGATAGAAACAATACCGCGATCTAGGGTTTGTTCTTGAACTGAGTCGCTTTGCTTGTACAGATCGCCCAACTGACAGTCTGACTTTGATCTCTGAAAAATGGAAACGCTCAAACAATTAGGAACAAAACGGCTGATATCCTTGAGGAGCTCGTGTGAGAAGAGAGTGAGCTAGGGTTTTAGTGGAGCGTCGCTCTGCAGAGAGTATTTGCAAATACAACGCTAACTTCAAAACGACTAAATATACTTGAAGCTAAAATCGCAAAGCACCTTTAAGTTTTCGAAAAGTTCCAAAAGAGCCCTTCTTATTACTTCGAATGGCAAAAGTGCCTTTCGACAAGTAGATAGCTTCAGAAAGATTATTTCGCAAAGGACTTAGCTTCAGAACCGTCTATTCGAAAAGGAAATGTTATCATAATCAACTATTCGAAAAGAACATCTTTGTTTTCGAGCAGTTCATTGCAGCTCCAGAATCTATTCGAATAGAACTTTGGATTCAATGAAAGGTAATTTTTGCTTTGCGATTTGAACTTTAAGTGTAATTAAACTATGAAAAGGAAAAAGAAAGAAAAGTAAAAACTATGTTGTACAAACATAATATACAATTTTCTACCATCGATTTTTGGAGATTCGTGATGACAGATGGGCGTACACAGGCTCTGAATGTTGTCAATGCATGGCTTGAGCCTCGACCATTTACCTTAATGACTCTTCCATCATTGGGGTCTGAAATTTCCACAGCTCCCGAGGGGAGGCTTTGATGACGATGTATGGCCCTTCCATCCTGGATCTCAATTTGCGGAAAGAATTTAAGTTTAGAGTTGAATAACCATACCTTAGAACCGGTATGAACTCTTTTCTCATTAAACTCCTATCATGAAATGATTTGACTTTCTCCTTATACAATCTGGAGCTTGTATAAGCATCCATCCATGACTCTTCCAATTCGGTGAGTTGAAGTTTCCTGTGATTACCGGTGAAGTTAGATCCATATTAAATGTTTTAATAGCCCGAGCTTTGTATTCTAACTCTCTTGGCAAATGACATGCTTTGCCATAGTCTAAAGGGACATTCCAATTGGAGTTTTGTAGGCGATTCAGATGCCCACAAAGCATCATTCAGCTTAAATGACCAATCCTTTCCGTCCTTCTTCACTATTTTTTCCAAAATGTGTTTGATTTCTATTGAAATCTCCACTTGTCCACCGGTTTGTGGATGATAGGGAGTGGCTACTCTATGAGTGACAGTACTTTTCAATAGAGCTTCAAGCACATAAAAGTGGCTCCCCCATCACCGATGATGGCTCTGGGAAAACCAAACTGGAAAAATGTGGTCCTTGAGAAATTTCAAAACCACTTTGTGATCATTTGATTTAGTAGCTATGGCTTCAATCCACTTGGAGACATAGTCCATATACTAAAATGAAGTTATTTCCATTAGAAGGAGGAAAGGGCCCATGAAATCTATTCCCCATACATCAAACAAATTTCAACTAGTGATTGGGTAGGGCATTGAGTTTCTTTTGAAATCTTGATTTTGGCGATTCGCAAGATTCTGATCTTTGTAAGGCATCTTTAAAGATTGTGGGCCAATAGAAACCCTGCAGAATTTTTCTTTTTTATTGCCACTGAAATGGCCTCCACAGGCCTGTTCATGACACATTGACAATATGCTAGGGAATTCATGGTCCGGGACACACTTTCTGATCACTTGGTCTGCACAATTCTTGAATAGATAAGGGTCTTCCCAAATGAAATTTTTAACTTGTGAGAAGAAAAGATCTTTATCCATTCGATTCCAATGTTGAGGAATCATCCGAGCTAAGAAGTTGACTATGTTTGCAAACCAAGATCGTGGGTATTGATGGCAAAAGTTGCTCATCGTGAAATGATTCATTAATGGGTAAGCTATCATCCTCGATGAGAATTCGGATAAGTGATCACCACATTCTCCACTCCTTTCTTATCCTTAATCAGAGATCAAACTCCCTGTAATAGGAGGATCCATCGATTAACTGGCTTGGTATCCTTCTTGATGTGAAGGTACTTTAGGGCGAGTGGTCGATAAACACCACAATTTGTGAACCTAAAACATAAGACACGAATTTTTCCAATGCAAACACAATGGCCAGCAGCTCTTTCTCGGTTGTTGTGTAGTTGAGCTGGGCATCTATCATGGATCTGGCCGGCATAAGCTATGACATGGGGAAGCTTATCCTTTCTCGCCCTAGGACAGCTCCTAGGGCATAGTCGATGCATCACACACACTCAAAGGGTCTTGAATAGTCGGGGGCTGCAAGATGGGTCAAATCGGACATTTCTTAAGGACCTCAAAGGTCATCATGCATTCATCGGTAAATACAAAAGGTACATCTTGACACAAGAAATGACAGTGGCTTGGAAATTTTCTTTGAAATCTTTGATGAACCTCCTATAAAATCCTGCATGCCCTAGAAAACTTGATTTGCTTACAGCCTGGAGGAGGCAATGTGCAATTAGATCAATTTTGCTTGGTCCACCTCTATGCCTTTATGGGAGACCACATGTCCTAGGACAATGCCTTGGGTGACCATAAATGACTCTTTCCCAGCTTAGAACCAAATTGGTTTCTTCACATCTTTGCAACACCAACTTGAGGTGGTGTAAGCATTGGGAAAAAGTCGTCTCCATAAATTGAAAAATCAACCATGAAGATCTCCATGAATTGATCAATCATGTCAAAAGATGGCATACATGCATCTTTGAAAAGTAGCAGGGCATTGCAAAGACCAAAGGGCATCCTCCTATAGGCAAAAGTGCCAAAGGCGGTGAAGGTGGTCTTTTCTTGGTCCTGTGGGTACAGGATCTGGTTGTAACAGTACCCATCAAGGAAGCAGAGTAAGCTTTGCACTGCTAGCTTATCAAGGATTTGGTCAATGAAGGGAGGGGAAATGGTCTTTTCTTGTCATGGTATTCAATTTTTGTAGTCTATGCGGACCCTCCATCCTGTTGTTTGTCCGGTGGACATAAGTTCACCAGATTCAAACTTCTAGCAGTGATGCAGTTTCTTAGGCACCATGTGGGTGCTACCCAAGCGAGAATCGAAATGGGGTAAATGACCCCATCTATGACTTTACAACTTCCTTCATAACCACCTCTTGCATGTGAGGATTGACCTTCTTTGCATTTCTCTAGAAGGCTTTGCATCCTCTTCAAGGTGGATCTTATGCATGCAACTGGGTTTATTCCTCCCAAATCAGCAATGGTCCACCAATTGCTTTCTTGTGTTGTTTTAGAACTACTAATGACTCCTCTTCTTGCTCCTTTGTGAGGAGGAAGAAATAATAACGAGCAATGTTTGATGATCTCCCAAAATATATATTTCAGATTTTTGGGTAGTGTTGAGTTCTAATTCTGGTGAAAAGAGAAAAGAAGGTAGGTACCTTGGTAACTTGTGGAAGAGGGAGTAGCAGGTTTCCAAGAAGGGAACTTGATGATTGTTTGTGAGTGCCTTGCACAAAGTTGACTCCTTTGAATTTGATCTCCTTTTCCTTCTTTTCCAATGGATCCCCAATCATTTTTTCTTACGTGGTGGAGTCTTCACCTGCGAGAAATTTTTGCAAAGACTCCTCCACAAGTTCATCCATGATGTCAACATGAAAACACTCTTGACAAAGACAAATTGAGGTTGGTTATGATTATAAACATTCAATTTGACTTTCATATTACCAAAAGAAACTTCCATGATACCAGACCGACATTGAATACAAGCATTTGCTGTAGCCAGGAATGGTCTTCCTAAAATGACAGGGATGGAAGTGCTGCTTTTAGTCGGTTCCATGTCCAACACCAGAAAATCAGCAGGATAGAAGAATTTATCTACTCCTACTAGCACATCTTCAATCAATCCCACAGGTTTTCTCTCAGATCACTAGTTGCAACACCACTTGAGTGGGTTTCAATTCTCCCAAACCTAGCTTCTCATATACGAATAAGGAAGCAGTTGACACTAGCTGATCTAGCAGAGCTTTCTCGATGGTATGCTCCCCAATGATGCAGGGGATTGTGGGGATTCCAGGATCTTGCATTTTAGGGGGTGTTGCAATGGATAGCACTTGGTTGATTCTCTCCACAGCAAAGGCCTTCTTGGATAGATGTATCCTAGATTGCCTTTTGTGGGTGCACACCTCTTTGAGAAATTTTGCATAAGCAGGGACCTGTTTGATTGCATCAAGCAGAGGTAGATTAATTTTAACTTGCTTGAATGTCTCCATCATTTCCTCAATTTTGTGTTTCCTTTGTCAAAAGGAGACTTCATTGCATGAGGAAATGGGAGGTGAGGAACAAATCTCTCCTCCTCATCTTTTTCAACAATTTTTTTTATTTTCTTTTTAGTTTTTTTTGTTTTCTGAGGTAAATCAACAACCTCATTGCTTTTATCATGCTGTTGTTCCTGCACTTGTTCTTCATCTTTTTCCTCTTCACTACCCACTGTGTTGTTTATTATTCTTCCACTTCTCAAAGTAGTCACAGCTTTGATTTCCTCATGGCCATTTGAGGATTCTCCAACCATGAACTGTCCCTTAGGATTGTTCAAAGGCTGGCTGGGTAGTCTGCCCTCCTCTCTCTTAGCTAATGAATTTGAGAGTTGGCCGGTTTCTTCAATTTTTTAATGCTCTCGTGAAGGTTCACGGTCGAGAGCCAGTTCAAGATTTTGAAGTGAACTCAAGACCGCTCTTCAAAGGTCGTGGATCTAGGAGGCGGGGTCGTGCATCGTGCATGGCTTGTTGTTGGTTAGGTCTTTGAAAATTTGATTTATTATAAAAATTTCGATATGGTCAAGGTGTTTGAAAGGTAATTGATTTTTGTCTTCTTCGCCGTAATTTCCTGATTCCACCTGATTAGGATGAGATCTCCATGGGTAGTCATTCGATTGCATCATCCATAAGAGAAAGCATGAGCTTGTTCCATCATGAGTTCGGAAATTGTGATGCGAAGGACATTGATCAATTGAATGAGTAGGGGATGGCATATCGTACATGCCTCCTCTACTCTTGACCCATTTGGAGCTTTAAATGAGTCCATCACCTATCAAATTTTGTGGTTAAATTATCCACTTTCCTTTCGACTCATTGACTTCATAAACTTTCCCTCTTGTGAATTGGGGATTATTCATCCTAGCCGGATTCTCTCCCTTGACAGAGATTCTCTGGGTTGAATTTTCTCCAATCACCTCAAAGAGGTCCCAAACCTCTTCAATTGTTTTATAAGTAAGACCCTCCACAAGAGGCATCCACCATGTTCTTGCCCTTGATCGTTCCTTGATAGAAGCTTTGAACCCTGCCATTTAGGAATTTGATGGTGAGGGCATTGCCTTAACAGTTCTTTAAACCTTTCCCATGCTTCATGGAAAGTTTCAGTTGAGTTTTGGGAGAAAGAGATGATGCTTTGTCTCAGTTGGCTGGTTTTAGTCATTGGGAAATATTTTGACAAAAATTGACATTGCAAATCATTCCATGATGTGATGCTGTTTGGTGCTAACATAGATAACCATGCTCTAGCTTTGTCCTTTAATGAAAAAGGAAGGAGCCTAAGCTTGGTTGCCTCTGGACCAAGTCCAGCTATGTTAAATGTTGTGCACAAAGCCAGAAATTCATCAATGTGTTTGTAAGGGTCTTCCTTACTCAATCCATGGAATGAAGGCAACATTTGGATGGTGGAGGACTTAATTTCATAATTTCCCTCCACTGTGGGAAATTGAATGCAAAATGGGGAATTATAAGCACCGGGGCAAAGTAGTCTCTTAACAATCTCTGGTCTTCGCCCATTTCAGATGTCCGTGATGTATGTCGGTTTCTTAGGAGTCTTTCAACTTCTAAATTTAACGAGAATCTCAGATTGAGGTTCTCGCCAAACATACAACTCGAGAGAGAATTTGGTACACAACAAACCTGTTGAATTACGTGCTTTCCTTTCCTTCATACTTTGTAATAAATAAATGAATTAATAAATGAGATAAATAAATGAAAATAAACATAGGTCTATCTATTTTAGAACAAATTCCCGTGGCAAAAACTTGTTGTCGCTCCACATGTGCCTTTTTATGTGTATTTTGAGAAGCGAATTAATGAATAATAAGTTACATAATTTTAAATTATGAAAGGGATATCAGACATTGAGGGCTAACAATAGCACTGCAAGATCGGGGCCAATTGTAGTAAGTTTTAAAAGTGAGTATATTAAAGATCGTCCCACGAGAATTAGTCTAAAATATGAGATAGACCTCCGGATCTGCTACGGATCGCTCTATAATTATCTAAGCGAGATAAAAAGAGAGTGTTGGGTTTTTTTTTTTTTTTTTTTTGTCACGTTTAACTAAATGCAAATAAAGAAATGGATTAACTAACTGATCCAGACTCAAGATGGGGAAAGGATTAAAATAAACCAAAGGGAGAAATAATAACTTTCTGTGATTTAGCCTTTGAATCTTAATGGAGAATCAGAACTAAATAGAGTTGATTCAATCTTCATCCTGCTACCAAAGATGATGTAAGAGAAATAAATCAATTAAGGAAGGGTTTAGACTTATGGTTATGATCATCCACTTAAATGGTCACAGATCATCCAATAGTTGTTGACCTATCCTCAATTGAACATGAACATCCATCGCAAGTCTTTGTAACTAGGTTACCAACGCTAATTAAATGGTAATGAATCAAGGGAAATTGCATGCAAAGTAGTGAATCTAAAGGAGTCTAATGCACTAAGGTGATCAATAAGAACCCTTGACATGAATCCAATGGAGAAAACAGTTCTGACAACCTTTTAAATTCAATCTTACAATTCTGAGCACGGCTTTAGAAAGCCCTTACAATTACTGAAAGCACGGCTTTAGAAAGCCCTCGGACTAGCGATCTTGAATCCGATCTCTTTGGCGTTACAAAAGCACTCTCGGAATTCTCAAAAAGCAAAGAGAGGAAGAAATTACAAGTACAGATAGACTATCGAAGGAGGGAAATAGAAATGAAAACTCAAAATCTGGATGCCTCAATTGGGCAAATGTCTTCTCAATTTATAGCTTTCCTCTATCGCACAATTGAATTGATCAAGTGCTCAGATCTGTATTGCCCAATGGTCTGTTGAGCACGGGGATCCAGATCTGTTGCCAATGAAAATGCTCGATCTGGTTCAAATCGCGTTAGAAGCATCAATTCTGTTATGGGAATTCAAAGTTTGTTTGAGCTTCTAGAAGTTCCCAAGTGATTTCATCTTTGGGTTTTCACGTGGGGAATATGCCTTTGGTTTGTGCTTGGAATCTTCGGAATGTCTCCGGGCTTTCAATTACATTGAAGCGGCGTCGAGTTCGAAATGCCCTTCAAAGTGGTCATAAATCCCGATGCCATTTCGCAGAGGTTAAGGGTCTTTTCGCAAAGTAGGTTGGCTCGAAGTTCTTTTCGCAGCGTAAGTTCTTTTCGCAGCGAAGTTCTTTTCGCAGCGTAAGTTCTTTTCGCAAAGCACTTCTCTTCTTTTCGCAGAGGTAAATCTTCTATTCGAGGAGTGTTTTCTTCTTTTCGCAAAGTTCAAAGTTCTTTGCGAATAGTAGATGTTCTTTGCGAATTGAACTTTTAGCTTCCATTCTTCTTCTTTAGGTCTTTTCTTGCTCTTTTAGGACCTTTTTAGCCATTGCTGAGGCTATTTCTTCACTCCCTCTTTGAGCTTGACATGCGTTGTCAGCTTTTTGATCATTTTAGGATGGTTTTCGGATTTGGACCTGTCTTTTTGGTTAGCTGCAATATGAACACTAAAGCACTTATTTAGTCCTCTCAAGGGCCTTTCAAGGCTCATGTTTAGGGGTGAAAAATGGTATTTTTCACTACTTATCAACACTCCTTAAAATGATAAATTCTTAGGCCCAAATCTCACTGGGTATGGTCTTCCATCAAATTTTCTGGGGAGCATCCTCATAGATCTTCTCTCCTCTCAAGGTCATTGTAATATCCCTAAAATTTGGAACTATTTTCGATTACCTTGGTGAGCATGCCTGGAAAAGTTATGGGATAATTCTGGATTTTTGGATAACTTAGGGTATGATGGGTGAGGTGACCAAAGGATTTTAATTTTTGACTTAGGGAAGTTTGATATGTAGTAACAGATACAGTAATGCATGTGTATGTGCTCAACACCAAAAATTAATGCGAAATAAGAGGTTAGAATTGTAACATTAAAAATCTAGATATTAGTTGCTAATTAGTATTATAAAGAGAAAGGCTTTGGCGAGAAGCTTCACCCTTCTCCCTCACGTATGAACTTTGACCTTTGCAAACCCTTTTGCCTCCTTGTTTTGATCTTAGACCCCCCTTGTAATTGTGAACCCCTCTCCCCATCTCAACCATTGTGAAACCTTGTATCTTGCTTCTGATTTGATTAAGATTTTGGGAAGGAAGACTAGGGGAGAGTGGACGTTTTGATGAATTTTCTGGGCTAGCCTTTGCTCTAATAGCAAGGTTTGGGTTGCGCTGATCTTTGTGGTCCAATTGAACCTTGTGGTTTGTTTCGGCGCTTGAATTTGGAGCAATGGGAGCCGAAGGACTAACTTCAAGAGGTAAGCTTTTAAACCCCTTTGAGTTAAATAAATTGAGCCTTACATAGAGTAGAAATAATGTGATTATAGAGAAGATAAACAAACTATGGTTTGAATAAGCAAACAAATCAGATGAACAAAATTCGAACACCACAGACTGGGAGGAATTCGAGGGTCGAATTTTAAATTCGACCATCGAATTGAAATTCGAGGGTCGAAATTGGGCTTTTATAGCTTGATGCAATTTTGGGAATTCGACCATCGAATTTGAATTCGAGGGTCGAATTTTGCCTTGTTTCTGGCCTTTGAATTTTTGTCGGAATTTTTGTTAGATAGCTTTCGGGTTTGACTTTTGGACCTCTATTAACACTTGTAGTGTTAATCCTTATAGGGTTGATGGTAGAGAGTCCATTGTGAGGACTTCTTTGTATGTTGTGGATCGCTTTGAGTCGAGGTAGGGGAACCCTAAACCTAATTTGCATTATATTATAAGTTTTGGTTATTTGTTGCAAACATTGAAATATGAATTTTGATAAACCTGGCATGATTAAGAACTCCGAAACTTTGATATAAGAACTCAGAAATTTAAACGTTCGAACTTCATTTTCGAATGTGAACTTTAAATAAAAACTCTGAAAATCCAAAAAATGTATTAATTACATAACATACGATATGTTTAGCATTGCATTTGATTTGAGGCACATACGAATGAAACCCTAGATCCTACCAACCGTGTTGATGGTAATTCTATTTGGCGCAAGTTTTCCTCATTACGTAGGGGCTTGTTGCACTTCCGAAAAAAGGTTCATGAACGACGATGGTCAGTAGGGTTTCCCATCGGTGATACTCCCTCTCTCATGCTAGTATGTAATTTGAGAGAATATCTTTAAGTTATAATTTTAAGATAAGAAGCATGTTTAATTCTGAAATTTGGAATATCTGAACCATTGAATCATCTTTTAGCATACTATATTAGAAATGGAATTTAGACACCAATGCATCTTTTGAAAACCATATCTGATCCGATTTTTGTCTTTGAAAAACCTTTACTTATGATAAAATGTAAATGGCTAAGTTTCCTCTATTGAGCTTCGATGTTAGCTCACCCCGACTTTACGTCATAGGTGCTGAGACTAACCTAGGATCAGACGATCTTGATCCAGAGGACTCTGACTGCATTCCTGAGGAGGAATTGGAGACACTAGCTGAGGAGTTCTTCCCCTGATTTTAGATTGTTATTTTTGGTACTTTTGTTTAGAATTATTTCTAAATTATGGGTCGAAGGCCATTGTTTTTTCTTTTTGGATATCACTCGAGGAGCCATCATTAGGAACCACTATTTTAAGTGTTGGATTGGCCATCACCGGTGGTTCTTCCTGGTTCCTCTTGGTGATATTATTTTGTATGATCTTTTGTTCTTGTCTTTTAGCTTTGTTTTTGCTTAGACCTATGTTATGATGCCGACTTTTATTCGAATTACGACTTATTAAGAATTCAATAAGTTGATGAACCGGCCTTTCTTATACCTTAAGGATTGGAAAAGTCAGGTCGTCACAGTTGGTATCAGAGCGAGGCTTTACGTTCAGAGTCTTAGGACTAAGGGCATGATTATCTTTACAATCAATACTGATCCATTGTTATTATTTTTCAACAATAACAGATTAGCATGGTTCCACGGTTCAGAGGCAGGGGTAGAGGTAGAGAGGGGCCTAGAATGGCTCGCATCGAGGAGATTGATGAGGGCGTAGGTACCTCGAGAGGGAGAGATAGAGTGACTACTGGTCCTAATGCTGATCCGTTGGGAACTGGTAGAGGCGGAGGAGGAAATGTGGACCAGGTGTTGGCGGCCTTAGCCACCAATATGGCTCAGCAGACTGCGGTAATGGATCGGCAGACAGAGTTGCTAGCAGCCAAAAATCATCCCAGGGGATTAGCAGAGTTCAGGAGGATGAGACCTCCTACTTTCTCGGGGAAGATAGATCCAATGGAGGCCGAGGGATGGATTGATAAAATGGAATTTTTTTTTGAGGTGTTGCAGTGCACCGATGTTGAGAAGGTGCACTGGGCAACCTTCAAATTATTGGGTGAGGCCAGTCCTTGGTGGAAATCTATATCCAGGACTATTGGGTGAGGCCACTCCATGGACCTGGGTGGAGTTTGTGGAGACGTTCAACGATCAGTATTTTGCAAGGATCGTGCGTAACTAGTGGGAAGTCTAGTTTATGAAGCTGGAACAGAACGAGATGTCGGTGTGCGACTATGGCGTTGAGTTTGATAGACCCTCCCGACATCTCGCACTCCATGGAGTTGATGAGAGCCCAGAAATTTCAGAGGGGTTTGAGGTCGAGGAGAGGATGTCGATGTGGGAGATGGAAACCTATGTGGGCGTCATGTCAAAGGCCCTCATTGGTGAGGAAGACATCCACAAGTAGTATCTTAGGTGAGAGCAGGGTAATAGAAACCGGTTCGGCCAGAGCCAGTCGAGTGCATCTAAGCAGGCGAATAAAAAGCCGAGGTTCTCGAAACCTCCTCACTATCCTATTCAGCCATCGTATTCTAAGTCGGCTGTTGCTTCAGGACTAGTATCATCTTCCTATCAGCGACCACAGAGTTCTTCACCAGTACGACCTTTCAGAGCTGGGAGCACTACTGCGAGTGGAGCTTCTGTGGCTCAGGGATCATCACGGGGATCAACTATTACCCCTGTTCCTACTCCAGCATGTACACGATGTGGGAAACCACATAAGACAGAGGATTATCGAAAGAACACTGGGGGATGCTTCAGGTGTGGACAGATTGGTCATATGATCAAGGATTGTCCTGTGACAGACAAGGGAGGAACTACATCAGTCTCTACATAGAAATCATCGCGACCTATAATTCAAGGTCGAGCCTTGTTAAGTGGTGAAAAATGCCACTTTTCCCCTTTACTTGACCATTCATGGACCTGTGAGCACACTAATAAGCCTCTGTTGAGTGCACTTTGTAGATAGCAGTGAAGACTGGTAATAATGCAAAAAACCACTTAAGAATGCCCACGAAGAAGCCATCTCTCAGCACCATGCAGACCCAGCAACAAAACAAGGGGAAGGAAGTGAAGATAGGTCTAAAACAACCTATCGAGAGGATGTCTGAAGACTTCAATAGGAGATGAGGGTTAAAAGGAAGAATTCGTGCAGAAGTGAAGAATTTGACAGGATCCAAGAACCTATCGTGCAGTTTAAAGAGAAAGAGAATTCAACCTATCGAAAGCTGGCTTGAGGGAAAAAGGAGACCTATCAGAAGGTTCCCTGAACCTATCGAATGGTCCACTGAACTTATCGAAATAGAAGTGTTGAGACAATACCAATCGCAGAATGATTTGAACCTTTTGATAGGAACAAGGGTCATTCGATCTAAGCAATGGAATGTGAATCCCCAACCTATCGAATTACTCTTCCAACCTGTCGAAGGCCCCAGATTAAGTGTAGTGAAGCTGAAGCATCTAAGCCCAACCTATCGAAACCTATCGAAGAGACCAGGGAACCTATCGAAAGGGGCTACAAACTCCTTTTCAACTTATCGAAAGCTTCTCCAACCTATCGAAATTGCGTGCAGGACTTCTCAAAAATTTAGCTGTGCACATGCTGTGACTTGGTGACCTACTGGATGCAAACCGAGGCACTTTGGTTTCCGGCGCGACGTTCTAGAAGATGCCCTAAAAAGCCCTAGCCGACCCACGTGCTATGACAGAACTCTAACAAACTCTGACGACCTTCTAGAAGGGATTTTTGGTGGGAAAAACAGAGGAGAAAGCTATATATAGAGATCCCCAATTGCCATTGGGGGGATCAAAATTTTGAGAAATTTTCCAGAGATCAGAGCTTGCAGCGAGATTCCATTTCCCTCCTTTAGCCCAACCATGGTTGGCTAAATCCCTAGGAGCAGCAAGGAGCGAGTTAGATCTGTACTTGGGTAAGGTTAAGAGTGTTGCTGGGGTTAATTACTGCACAGACTATAGATCTGAGAGCATTCCATTGTAAGAGTGACCTTGTTTACAATATAAATGTTGTTTTCAATGTTTTAAATAGATCTAAAGCTCTTTTGATTCCTTTTGGTGCTCGATCGGATTTGTGTAGAGTTACTTGATCAACTCACCCACATAACTGGTAGACCTCTTGGATATCATCTAAATTCCCTGGATCTGATATCCCTATAATTTCCTATGTCTGTGACCTAGAAATTGCAGCATCTGTAGTGGTTTTAATTGTTCTTATTGAGGCTTTGGCTTTGTAGGAGATCTATAGGATGGTCTGTGACCATTAAAGTGGACAGATCATAACCTTAAGGTAAATCTAAGCTCAGGCCTCAATTGGATTCATCCATTGCAATCCATGGATTCGATAAAGTTTATAGGATGGTCTGTGACCATTAAAGTGGACATATCATAGCCTTAAGACCAGGTGGATCCTGTGATTTGGAGTGGAATTTATACCCTGCAGCTGTGCTTGTGGCCAGTTGAGGGACTTGTGTGCTTTCAAACCCCTGTAATATGCTTAGCTCAACCTGATTGCAGTGAAGACAACCTCCAAGCTGTTCTTCTCCATTTTCTGAGTTTTTAAACCATCCATCTACAAGATCTGAGGCTCCAGATTCGATCTAAGATAATCTGCATTTTAATTGTAGTTTAGTTTAAGTGACAACTCATTTCAACCCTCTCCCCTGTCTTTTAACTAAATTAGTGATAGCTAGGGTGTCAGATCACCTACAGATCTGGAGATTTATCATATTTCTAACCAGCCTCCCTGTGGACATTCCCTTACTTACCATTCTTTCAAAGCTTGCTACAACGGATCCTGAATACTTGCAGGTCTGTATGAGTGTGTCTGCCTAGTTTTATTGTTAATTTTAGACCCTCATTTGAGGGTAGGCAAACATACCAACAAGCCTATGCGGTGACTGCACAGGATGCCCAAACGACGAATGACGTAATCCAAGGTATCATTAAAGTTGAGATGTCAATTTTTGCATTGGTTCTATAATTAATGTTTAAATTCATTAAAATAAATTTTGAAAACCAGAATCATTGCATATAATTAACAAGAATTCTTAATAGAAGGTACCCTTATGATGAGTCGTGAAGGCGACTTGAGTAAAACTCAAGCACGAGTACTGATAGACACCGGGTCTACACACTCGTTTATCACTCCTCTTTTCTCCGAGAAGTTGGGTATCATTCCCAAACCACTTGCTTTCATCTTGGATGTGAAAATTCCTATGGGAAGCTCGATGAGCATGGATACAGGGTGTCAGTCAGTCATCGTGATGGTTGATGATCACGAGACAGTGACCGACAAGATTACGTTGAGCATGGAAGGGTTCGACGTGATTCTCGGAATGGATTGGTTTGCGACATATCATGCGAGTGTGGACTATCTACGAAAGATCCTAACTTTTTGATTACCAAAATGAAAATCCTTTCAATTCTGTGGAGTGAAATCGACGGTTGCCCCGCTTGTTTCTGCTATTCAGGCTGAGCACATGATGAGGAACAATTGCAGTGGCTACCTTGCTTACTTACAAGATCATAAGGAAGAGAAATTGGATATTGCTCTTATCACGATTGCTTGTGAGTTTCTCGATATCTTTCCTGAAGATCTGCCTGGACTGCCACCAGACCGAGAGATTGAGTTCATAATTGACTTAACTCTGGGTATGGAACCATTGTCCAAGGCTCCATATCGAATGGCGCCTGCGGGGTTGAAGGAGCTCAAGGAACAGCTTCAGGAGCTGTTAAATAAAGGCTTCATTCGACTAAGTGTTTCTCCTTGGGGAGTGCCGATACTTTTTGTGAAGAAGAAAGACGGATCGATGCATTTGTGCATCGATCATCGCCAGCTCAACAAGATGATGATTAAGCATCGTTTTCCACTTCCTCGGATAGATGACTTGTTTGATCAATTACAAAGTGCAGAGTTCTTCTCGAAGCTTGATCTAAGGTCAGGCTATCACCAGCTCAAGATCAAGGCGAAAGATATATCCAAGACCGCATTTCATATGCGATATGGCCACTATGATTTCTTAGTGATGCCATTTGGGTTGACGAATGCGCCTGCATCGTTTGTGGATCTGACAAACCGTGTGTTCAAGCCACATCTTGACAAGTCTGTGGTAGTTTTCGTAGATGACATCCTCATCTATTCGAAAACCATAGAGGAGCATGTGTAGCATCTACGAGTGGCTCTACAAACACTGAGGGACCATCAGTTGTATGCCAAACATAGCAAGTGTGAGTTTTGGCTCGATCAGGTCAGTTTCTTGGGCCACGTCGTCTCTGAGTCTGGTATATCAGTTGATCCTACAAAGATTGGCTCAGCGGTGAACTTGGAGCGGCCGGCGACAGTTACAGAAGTCCATAGTTTCCTTGGTCTGGTAGGGTACTATCAGAGATTTATCGAGGGTTTCTCAAAAATATCTAGTCCGCTTACACAGCTTACTAAGAAGAATACAAAGTTTGATTGGACAGAGAAGTGTGAGCAAAGCTTTCAAGAGCTAAAGCGGAGATTGACTATAGTATTGGTACTTGCTATACCTTCATGCAGTGGAGGCTTCGCAGTGTAAAGTGATGCTTCTTATGGCGGATTAGGGTGTGTGCTTAATCAACACGAGCGGGTCATTGCATATGATTCTAGGCAGTTGAAGGACCATGAGAGAAATTATCCGATACATGATCTCGAGTTAGCAGTAGTTATCTTCGCCCAGAAGATCTGGAGACATTACCTCTATGGTGAGATATTTGATATATTCACCGATCACAAGAGTCTCAAGTACCTATTCACTCAGAAGGACTTGAATATGAGGCATCGATGATGGATGGAGTTTTTGAAGGATTATGATTGCTCAATTCAGTGCTATCCGGGAAAGGCGAATGTCGTTGCTAATGCTCTTAGTAGAAGGTCTTCAGCACAGTTATCACATCTTGTTAGTCAAATACAGAGATGGAAGCTATTGGAAGATATGGCTTTGGGCAGCTCACGGTTTGATGTGAAAGGTTTGGGAGCATTGATGGCTACACTTGTATTGCGCCCTACACTCTTCGAGAATATTAGGAAGCTTCAGATGACAGACGATGAGCTGATGGCTATTAGGCGAGATGTGGTTACTATAAGCAAGAAGGATTTCTCCATTCAGGCAGATAGGACATTGTTGTTTTGAAACTGAGTATGTGTACCGACGAGTACCGAGCTTTGGGACACCATTTTAGAAGAAGCACACAAATCAATGTATGCAATACATCCTGGTAGCACCAAGATGTATCAGGATTTGATGAAGAGCTTCTGGTGGTGAGGGTTGAAACATGACGTCGATGAGTACGTATCGCGATTCTTGGTTTGTTAGCAGGTTAAGGTTGATCATCAGAATCCAGCAGGGTTGTTGCAACCTTTACCTGTACCCCAGTGGAAATGGGAAGCCATTTCGATGAACTTTATATTGGGTTTGCTGAAAACACCGAGGAAGAACAATGCCATCTGGGTCATTGTCGATCGGCTAACCAAGTCGACTCATTTCCTACTGTACAATACTATGTATACAGCCAGTAGACTTGCAGAGTTATACCTCAAGGAGATCGTTCGACTGCACGGTATACCGGCTAGTATTGTGTCTGACAGGGATCAGTTTTTTACTTCATAGTTTTGGCAGCGATTTCAAGAAGGAATGGGTTCTCATCTTGACTTCAGCTCAACATTTCACCCACAGATCGATGGTCAGACTAAGCGAGTGAATCAGATCATTGAGGACATGCTGAGAGCTTGCATGTTGGATTTTCATGGGTCATGGGACCAACACTTACCTCTGATCGAGTTCGCTTACAACAATAGCTTCCAAGCTAGCATCGGTATGGCACCGTTCAAGGCTTTGTATGGGCGGCGATGCAGGTCTCCGCTAAACTAGGAAGAAGTTGGTGAGAAGCTCATTATTAGACCTGAGATAGTCAAGTGTACAACCGAGACAGTTCGGTTGATTCGTGAGAGACTCCGTGTAGCTCAGAGTCGCCAGAAGAGCTATGCCGATCTTAAGAGGAGACACGTGGATTTTCAGGTTGGCGACAATGTGTTTCTTTGAATCTCGCCCACGAAAGGCGTGATGCAATTTGGCAGAAGAGGGAAGCTGAGTCCTCGGTACGTTGGGCTTTTTGAGATATTAGGCTGAGTCAGAGAGGTTGCATATCGAGTGGCATTATCGCTGCAATTATCCAGCATGCACAACGTCTTCCATGTGTCTATGCTGCGTCGATACATACACGACCCGACTCACGTGCTTGATTACCAACCCATCGAGCTTCAGGATGGTTTGACTGTGATCGAGGACTCGGTTCAGATTTTGGATCGCAAGGAGCAGATCCTACGCACTAAGAGGATTCCTTTGGTTCTCGTCAGATGGAGAAATCATACACCAGAGGAAGCCACCTGGGAGTGCGAAGCTAGCTCCGAGAACAATTTTCGAGCCTTTTTTATTGAAATTTTTGGGATATTGCATATTGGATGTATGGAAATTTGGAACTTTTGATGTACTTATCATCTTATCTATATACAATTTTGGAGATCTAATGTCAATTGTTCTGTGTCTGTATAATTTCGGTGTGACCATTAAATATTTCCTTCTTCATGGAGACATAAGAATTTTTGGGAATTATACCAAACACGTAGGTGTCTCTCTCACCTCTACGCATACTTAATAATCGGGCCAAGTTTTAATTAATTGGTTAAGATTCATAAGCCAAAATTTCGGTCTTCTACTTACATAATAGCCGGGATCACTGCTTTACATGTGCGGGCCTCGGAGAAATCAATTAGGACCCAAAATTATAAGCCAAATTTTCAAAATTTTTACAATTGGAAGGAATTTTCAACTCGAGAAATTCGAGGGTCGAAATTCCAAAGGGAGGGTCGAATTTCATAAAACAGTGCACAGCCTGTTGAGGCAAAAATTTAATCCTGACAAACTTTTGCGAAATTCGATGGTCGATTTCAAATTCGACCATCGAATTTGAAATCGAGGGTCGAATTTGTCGAGTTAAGTGAGGTTATGTTTTTGGGGTTTTGGCATTTTGGGCATTGCAAACAGAGGCTTGAGATTGGGGTTTTTGAGGGTTTTGGAATTTCTGTGGCTTCTCTTGACATTTTTTGGTTGGATTCAAGGGAGTTTCCACTCGGATTGACTTTGAGCTTGGAGTGCTTGCATTGGGAACCAATCTGGGAGCTTTTCAGGAGGTAAAACCCTCTTTCTTGTGGATTTAAAATTTCTAGTTTTCTTAGTATATTTTGGGTTGGTTTCTTGAATTTTAATCATGGGACCAAAGAAACAAACACCTGTTAGGGTCCCTACATCCACAAAACCAGCTTCTAGGGCTGGGTCCTCAAGTCAATCGGCTCAGCCACCCCCACAGTTGGTTCAGCCACCATTGCCCCCATAAATCCATGAATAGCCAAATGAGTTTTGGAGTATAAAAGGGTTTGCTGTTGAGTGGATCTTGGATCCTGAACTTTTTGATCAGCAGCCAACCACTCAGTCGGCTTCCGATTATTTAGAAAAAGCCCATTTAACCTCTCTGTGTCAATCTTTTAGTGACCATTTCTATCCTTGCTTGGTACACTTATTCTATCAGCGTATGCGAAAAGAGGACAGTAAGAAAATTTACACTACCCTTGATGGGCGTGATTACGCCTTTGCCTGGACGACATTGCTCTGGCAATGTGCTACCCAACCTCACACTCATCGACTATGGGCTTGGCTCCTCCCTTCCCTAAATCTGTCCCGGTTCATGAGGTTATTGCACAAATGACACAAGGTCGTCATGGGTCCAGCAAGGCTATCACCCATTCTCAAATGCCCGACTCTATGTAGATATTAGATGTAATTTTTAAGGCAACCCTCTACCCTTCTTGACATAAATCTCAACGTCGCAGTCCCATACAACAAATTTTATTTTTCGCTTTTAAGGAACGTTGGTTCAATGCCCCTGAAATCGTCTTTAAAGGTATTATTAAGGCTCGTGAGAAAATGGGAAAGCAAGTTCAGACACCGAAGAAGGGCATTCCATATGCTCGTTTGATTTCCGTTATGATTGAGAATTATCGCGCGGGACCAACATATGAGATTCCCCCTACTGAGCCACGATCCACGGACAGTCTCAAACTTTATAACTTAGTTAGTTGGGGTCGAACCTACAATCGATTGATAAAGGCTCCTAAAAGCACGATCATTCCCGATGAGGATGCCGAGCACGCAGCAGCAGAGCCTGTCGCTCATGCGTCTGATCAGGCCCCACAGACTGATGTACTCACCCTATCAGCATTTACTCACTAGATGACTTCCATGAGTCAGCAGATTCAAACGCTGACCCAACATACTAGCTCCATCAGTCAGGAGTTCGAGGTTCATGGTGGGGCTTTGGCGTACTTGATGCAGCATGCGTCTCCCGCCGACTATGCTACTTATATGGCAGATATCCAGGCATCGATTCACCACCCTTCTACATCAGGCGCCGATCCCAGTGTCCCTACAGTTGTGAGTGACGATGGCACAGATGATGATGATGCTGCTGATGGGGATGATGGCCAAGTTTCGGCTGGTAAGGTTGCTACGGGGGAGGATTAGTTCAGCCCGTGTGCCGTTGTGTTTACTTTTATCATTTTTATGGCTTGTACATATTTTCTTGGTGGATGGATTATTTTAGAACCTGGTGGTTCTATCTTTTGCTCTTTTCTTATATACTTTTGTTTTCTGATATTGGCGAGATCGCTCTGTTTTGTTTCGTTTCTGTATTATTCGATCTGTAGATGCTTGCCATCTAAATCTGTGGTTACCTTATCTCATTACTAGCAATCTTTGTTTTTGTTGTGGGCTTGGCTAGTTCTTTGCCTTTTTATGAGTTTATACTGGGTTTCACTCGATCAGGTTCGTTCACCATGAGTCACGGTGAGGTTATTTCAAGGCACGTGACACTCGGGGTGTAGGCATCCATGTACGGATGCAATCCACTCTGGCCCTCCGGGTGCCACATGTAGTACATCGAGGTTACTACAGATCCCATCCCTTGACTTGCGTGCCCTGTGAGGCCATCGCACAGTGGCCCATGTACTTGTCTTTATTTTTGTTTTGTATTTTCATTTCCATTTCGGCTGAATGGTTAGGATGGGTTTCTTTGACGCCTTGCTTCGTTTGTCTTTTATATTTTCGAGGACGAAAATTCCCAAGAAGGGGAGAATGTAATATCCCTGAAATTTGGAACTATTTTTTATTACCTTGGTAATTGTGCCCGAAAAAGTTACGGGATAATTCTGGATTTTTTAATAACTTAGGGTATGATGGGTGAGGTGACCAAAGGATTTTAATTTTTGACTTAGGGAAGTTTGATATGTAGTAACAGATACAGTGATGCATGTGTATGCGCTCAACACCAAAAATTAATGCAAAATAAGAGGATAGAATTGTAACATTAAAAGTCTAGATATTAGTTGTTAATTAGTATTATAAAGAGAAAGGCTTTGGGGAGAAGCTTCACTCTTCTCCCTCACGTATGAACTTTAACCTTTGCAAACCCTTTCGCCTCCTTGTTTTGATCTTAGACCCCCCTTGTAATTTTGAACCCGTCTCCCCATCTCAACCATTGTGAAACCTTGTATCTTGCTTCTGATTTGATTAAGATTTTGGGAAGGAAGACTAGGGGAGAGTGGACGTTTTGATGAATGTTCTGGGCTAGCCTTTGCAGTAATAGCAAGGTTTGGGTTGGGCTGATCTTTGTGGTCTAATTGAACCTTATGGTTTGTTTCGGCACTTGATTTTGGAGCAACGGGAGTCGAAGGACTAACATCAAGAGGCAAGCTTTTAAACCCCTTTGAGTTAAATAAATTGAGCCTTACTTAGAGTAGAAATATGGTGATTATAGAGAAGATAAACAAACTGTGGTTTGAATGAGCAAACAAATTAGATGAACAAAATTTGAAAACCGCAGACCTGGAGGAATTCGAGGGTTGAATTTCAATTTGACGGTCGAAATTGGGCTTTTATAGCCTGATGCAATTTTGGAAAATTAATTCGACCATCGAATTCTAAATTCGACCATCGAATTTGAATTCGAGGGTCGAATTTTGCCCTGTTTCTGGCCTTTGAATTTTTGTCGAAATTTTTGTTAGATAGCTTTCGGATTTGACTTTTGGACCTCTATTAACACTTGTAGTGTTAATCCTTGTAGGGTTGATGGTAGAGAGTCTATTGAGAGGACTTCTTTGTGTGTCTTGGATCACTTTGAGTCGAGGTAGGAGAACCCTAAACCTAATTTGCATTATATTATAAGTTTTTGTTATTTGTTGCAAACATTGAAATCTGAATTTTGATAAACCTGGCATGATTAAGAACTTCGAAACTTTGATATAAGAACTCAGAAATTTGAACTTCTGAACTTCATTTTCAAATGTGAACTTTGAATCAGAACTCCAAAAATCAGAAAAATATATTAATTACATAACATACGATATGTTTAGCATTGCATTTGATTTGAGGCACATACGAACGAAACCCTAGATCCTACCAACCGTGTTGACAGTAATTCTATTTGGCGCAAGTTTTCCTCATTAGTAGGATCTTGTTGCACTTCCGAAAAAGGGTTCATGAACGACGATGGACAGTAGGGTTTCCCATCGGTGATATTCCCGCTCTCATGCTAGTATGTAATTTGAGAGAATATCTTTAAGTTATAATTTTAAGATAAGAAGCATGCTTAATTATGAAATTTGGAACATCTGAACCATTGAATCATCTTTTAGGTTACTATATTAGAAATGGAATTTTGACACCAATGCATCTTTTGAAAATCATATCTGATCCGATTTTCGTCTTTGAAAAACCATTACTTATGATAAAATGTAAATGGCTAAGTTTCCTCTATTGAGCTTTGATGTTAGCTCACCCCGACTTTACGTCATAGGTGCTGAGGCTAACCTATGATCAGACGAACTTGATTCGGAGGACTCCGACTACATTCCTGAGGAGGAATTGGAGACACCAGCTAAGGAGTTCTTCCCCTGATTTTAGATTGTTATTTTGGGTACTTTTGTTTTGAATTATTTCTGAATTATTGGCCGAAGGCCATTGTTTTGTCTTTTTGGATATCACTCGAGGAACCATCATTAGGAACCACTATTTTAGGTGTTGGATTGGCCATCTCCGGTGGTTCTTCCTGGTTCCTCTTGGTGATATATTTTTGTATGATCTTTTGTTCTTGTCTTTTAGCTTTATTTTTGCTTAGACCTATGTTATGATGTCGGCTTTTGTTCGAATTACGGCTTATTGAGAAATCAATAAGTTGATGAACCGGCTTTTCCTATACCTTAAGGATTGGAAAAGTGGGATCATCACAGTCACTAAGTGTTAATTTGTGAATAGAAGTTTCTGACATTTGCTTCATTATAGTGTTAGAACTGCAGCATTATTCCAATGTTAAAATTTTTTTCTTTTTCCAATTTTCCTAAAAAAAATTCAGGTGGGAATTTACTTCATTTTCTTAGTATTTTATTGAACCTTGGTACACTACTATTAACTATCCATTGGTAAGGCACACCAAGCCACACCCTCAAACCTATAAGGAGTAGTTTCCTCACTATGTCAAAGATAATAGTGGGTTTGTAACAAGGATACACAAAGATACACAAAGAAAGAAAAGAAATATAAGACATAAATATCAAAGAAACTAATTAACACCAAAAAGAAATTGTATTAAAAATATACAGAGAGTATGTAGATCCGAATGAGTACATAAAACAAAAAGTAGAAAAGAAAACCTAGACACATTCTAATGTATAATGTGTCTAATATAGAATGACTCAAGCGGCAACGTCCATAGCTTCAAACAAAATATCCCATTCAAAAAGTTGTGCCCCTGGCTCAGGGATATCCTCAACTTCCTATCACTGGAAGAGGAACTGCAAGCCAGGGGAGGGGATGAGAAGGCCTAGGAGGAAGTTGAGCGGGTGGTGGATGGGGAGGCGAGGGTGGGGGAGAGGAGGCAAGGGGTTCTATCTTCTATTTTTTCTTCTTCCTCTTATCCCTTTTCTTCTCTTCCTGGGCCAGAATCCATTTCACTTCCTCGTATTCATCCCACAGGAATTGCAGTGGGTCTGGCTCCTTAGGTGGTGGCGGGTCCAACCAGATTGGGTAGAATTTGTTTGGCTTATCTATGGGTTTGTCATCCGCCATGGTTCGAAGTAGGGATGAATTGACAAAGTTGCAAAGAATGAGTACAACGGAGGGGGACTAACCTGCTATTTAAAGGGCGAGGTCGGTGGAATAGGGATCGTCAGAATAAATGTTTTCATTTTTTTAAAGCTTAACTGTTAAAGTGACGGTGGCAATAAATAGCATGACGATGGCAGTAAGCATGGCATGTCGTGTGAATTATTATGGGGAATGACACCGTGGAGTGCATGTTTTGACTATTTTTAGCCATGGGGATTAATGCGAGGAGAAAAGAGGAATTAATGTTCGGACATGGAGGAGGGAAACGCTGTTGAGTCCTCTCGAGGGGTACATGAAGCCCTTGAACCTATCGAGAATTATGAAGGATGACCCTCAGATCTTACCGACAGGTTCAACGATCGTATCGATAGATAATGATGCACCAGTAAAACCCGTCGATGCATTCCTTTAGAGCTTTCGAACCTGTCATCATGTATTGCAACCCTCTCGACAAGTTATAAATCAATGCAAATAGGCTTATATCCTGTCCCATGACCATGCTACACGTCCCTTATTCAACTCAAGTAGTTACCAGCCCCAAGTCGGTCTATGAAGGACACCTGATATGTACAAACACATACTAACCCTAATGACTCTGCGAAACAGTAGTAACACACCAAAACAACAACTATGATACATATGATAAATTATTGAGAATCAGTTAAGTAATGGAGGATCTTGAAGTGAAATGGTCACTATGGGCTCCACATTTTCAACAACAGGCTTGAGCCTCTGACCATTTACTTTCATGATCCTGCCATCGTTGGGATCCTTAATATTAACTGCTCTAGATGGGAATACATGCTCAACTATATAGGGTCCCTCCCATCTGGATTTCAATTTCTTAAAAAAAAATTCAGCTTAGATTAAAAAAGCCATACCTTGCTGCCAACAGTGAACTCTTTTCTTAACAATTGCTTGTCAAAGAAGATCTTGGTTTTCTCCTTGTAAAGTCATGCATTGGAATAAGCATCTAACCTCAGCTCATCCAACTCAGACAGTTGGAGTTTCCTTTGAATACCAGCAGAAGTTAAGTCAGTATTCAAAGCTTTAATGGCCCAATATGCCTTGTGCTCAAACTCCACTAGTAAATGGCATGCCTTACCATATACCAGCCGAAAAGGAGACATCCCGATGGGGGTCTTGTAAGCAGTTCGATAAGCCCATAAAGCATCAAGTAGCTTTAAAAACCAATCCTTTCGATCCACTCTCACTGTTTTCTCCAAAATATGTTTGATCTCTCTGTTAGAAATCTCCACCTGCCCACTGGTTTGTGGGTGGTATGGGGTGGCAACTCTATGTGTCACAGAGTTCTTTCTGAGGAGGTTCTCAAACTGCTTGTTGCAGAAATGGCTCCCCCCATCACTGATGATGGTTCTGGGGGTGCCAAACCTAGAGAAAATGTTGTCATTCGAAAAGTTGAGGACAACCTTGTGATCATTAGTTCTTGGGGCTATGGCCTCGACCAATTTCGACACATAGTCCATAGCCACGAGAATGTAATTATAACTATGGGAAGGAGGGAATGGGCCCATAAAGTCTATCCCCCAAACATCAAAAAGCTCAACCACAAGAATGAGCTGCAAGGGCATGGAATTTCATGTGGAAATACTCCCCATTTGTTGGCATCTAGAACAGGCTTTGCAATGTTGAAAGGCATCCTTGAAAAGAGTGGGCCAATAGAAGCTACTTTGAAGCACCTTTGCAGCAGTTTTGTTGCCACTGAAATGGCCTCCACAAGCCTGTTCATGGCACATAGTCAGAATGTTTTTAAATTCAATTTCAGGCACACATCTTCTTACCACTTGGTCTGTACAATACTTAAAAAGGTAAGGATCCTCCCATATGTAATATCGAATCTGTGAGAAAAACAGATTCTTATCATCCTTGTTCCAATGTGGGGAGATTTTACCTGCAGCTAGATAGTTTACTATGTTGGCAAACCAGGGCACACTTATCTCTACAACAAAGAGTTGTTCATCTAGGAAGGAATCATTGATGGGCAAGCTCTCTTGTTCAGCAACTGGGATCCTAGATAGGTGGTTTGCTACCACATTCTCAACCTCCTTCTTGTCCTTGATCTCTAAATCAAATTCTTGTAAAAGCAAAACCCATCTTATCAGTCTAGCTTTGGCATCTTTTTTGGTTAAGAGATATTTTAGGGCTGAGTAGTCAGTAAACACAATGATCTTAGATTTCAACACATATGATCAAAATTTCTCCAAAGCAAATACAATAGCCAACAACTCCTTTTTAGTTGTTGTGTAATTCAGCTGAGCATCAGCCATTGATTTGCTTGCATTAGCCACTACACTTGGTGCCTTATCTTTTCTTTGTCCCAAGACTGCACCAATAGCAAAGTCTGATACATCACACATCAGCTCGAATGGCAAGGAGAAATCAAGAGCTTATAAAGTGGGACCAGTAGTCATACATGCCTTTAGCAATTCAAAGGCAGCCAGGCATTCATCATTGAATTCAAATGAGACCTCCTGGCACAACAAGTGGCAAAGAGGTTTGGAAATTATGCTGAAATCTTTGATGAACCTTCGATAGAAACCAGCATGACCCAGAAATGACCTGACTTGCTTGACACTTTTGGGTGGGGGTAGATATGTAATTAAGTCAATTTTAGCTTGATCAACCTCTATTCCTTTGTGGGAGAAAACATGCCCTAAGACAGTACCTTGAGTCAACATGAAGTGACTCTTCTCCCAAATTAAGACTAGGTTGGTTTCTTCACATCTTTGCACCACTAGGCTAAGGTGCTGTAAGCATTGACTGAAATCATCCCCATAAATGAAAAAATCATCCAAAAAAATCTCTAAGAACTAATTAATCATGTCAAAGAAAATAGCATGCATACATCTTTGAATGGTGGCAGGTGCATTACATAGTCCAAATGGCATCCTTCTGTATGCAAAGGTTCCAAAGGGGCATGTAAAGGTTATTTTCTCTTGATCCTGTGGGTATACAGTGATCTGATTGTATCCTGAATAACCATCAAGAAAATAATAAAATGCCTTGCCTGCCAGCTTATCCAAGATTTGATCAATGAATGGCAATGGGAAATGGTCTTTGCTGGTTTTCTCATTAAGCTTCCTGTAATTGATACACACCCTCCAACCAGTGGTCTGTCTGGTTGAGATCAACTCTCTTGAGTCTGCTTGCACTACAATTATCTCTGATTTCTTAGGCACCACCTGGGTAGGTGCCATCCACTGAGAATCTGAGATGGGATAAATGACCCCAGCATCTAAAAATTTGACAACTTCTTTCATGACAACCTCCTGCATGTGTGGGTTCAATTTCCTTTGCATCTCTCTAGAAGGTTTGGAGCCCTCTTCAAGATGAATCTTGTGCATGCATACAGCAAGATTTATACCTCCAAGATCTGCAATAGTCCACCCTATTGCTCTCTTATGCTTCCTCAGCAATAAAGCAGTTCTTCCTCTTGCCCAAGAGTGAGGGAGGAAGAAATTATGACTGGCAATTTCTTATTAGCTGCTAGGAAAGAATACTTTAAAGATTTTGAGAGCTGCTTCAGCTCCACATCTGGGTGACTGATGAGTGAAGGCAGTAGGGGTGCCTTAGAAGGTGGTGGAAGAGATAACAAAGGTGGTTTCCCTAGGTGATGCTTTGCTGGCTCCACTTCAAAATTTATAGTTTACACTTACTCAAGCTCAGAGGTAAAGGCTTTTTCTTCCATAGTTTCCTTCCAAACTTCATCAAAAACATCAAACAAATCATTATTGAGCAGAAGTTGGGTAGAGTTTCTTCCACTATCTCATCCAACAGCTCAATGGAAAAGCAGTCCTCATTATCTAAATCGGGCTAATGAGTTACATTATACATATTCAATTTGACTTTCATATTACCAAAGGTTACTTCCATGACTCCTGATCTACATTGAATGCATGCATTGCCAGTAGCCAAGAAAGGCCTGCCCAAAATCACAGGGATGGAAGTAGCACACTTGCTCGGCTCCATATCTAGCCCCGGAAAATCAACAGGATAAAAGAATTTGTCAACCCCAACTAAGACATCTTCTATGATGCCCACAAACTTCCTTTCAAGTCTGTTAGCTAGTTGTAAGATCACATGAGTGGGCTTCAACTAGCCTAAGCCCAACTTCTCATATACTGAATATGGAAGTAAATTCACACTAGCTCTCAGATCTAATAAGGCTTTTTCAATGGTATGATCCCCAATGATGCAGGGGATAGTGGGAAATCTTCGTTTGGGGTTGCTATAGTCAAGACTTGGTTCAATTCTTTGGTTGAAAAGACTTTCTTGGATAGGTGAATCCTCGATGGTCTTTTGTAGGTGCAAAAATCTTTTAAAAACATAGCATAGGCTGGCACTTGCTTGATTGAATCGAGTAAAGGTAAGTTGATCTTTACTTGCTTAAAAATTTCCATCATTTCCTCTATTTTGACATTCCCCTTATCAAAAAGAGAAGATGCTTTTAAAGCATTTGAAAATGGCAAATGGGGAACTGGCCTCCCATTTGCAGCCTTAGCCAACTCATCAAATTTTTTTTTATTTTTGTTTTCAATTTTTCCTTCTTTTTTTTCTTTTTTCTATTAGGGAGCATTAACATCCCCCTTATTCAAACTCGGTTGCTTCTGCTGGACATTCTTTGGGACTGCTTCATCATCTTCCTCAAAATTTGTCAAAGGCCCACAACCTACCTGATTGTCTACTAGCCTTCCACTTCTTAATGTGGTGACAGATTTAGCTTCCTCATGGGAAGAAGATACTTCACCTACCACATATTGTCTCTTTGGATTGCCCATCGATTGACTAGGCATCCTACCTTCCTCTCTCTTTGTCAATGCATTAGACAGTTGACCAAGATGGTCTTCTATCTTTTTGATACTCTGACTATGAGAGTGGACTGTTTGAGACAAAGAGCCTAAGTTCTACAATGAGGCTAAAACTTGTTCTTCAAAAGAGGGTGTGCTAGAAGCTGAAGTTGGGGCATTTGGTTGCAAAGGCTAACCATAGGCTAAGCCATAGGTTGCTGGTATTTGATCCTTGGAACAAAATTCTGTTAATAAGTTTGGGGAGCAGGTTTAAAAGGCATTTACTATGGTTGCCGATAGAACTGATGCTGAAACTATTGCTCATTTTTATTTTACACATTGTCTTACATCCACCTCAGGTTAGAGTGGTTTCTCCAGGAATAACCAACAGTTGGCTGCTGACCATAAGACTGAGCAGTAGCCACATATTCCATTACTAATTCTAGGAATTGCCCAGCTGAGGGGCAATCCTAAATGAGATGAGTGTGAGATTGACAAATGGGACATGGCTCTCCCACACTAGCAACCAATGGAGACTGCCTCTCCTCCATCATATTCTCCAGCTAATGAGTTAAGCTGGCTACCCTTCTTTCCAAATCGTTATCCCACCAATCTCATACAAATTTTCTCTTGATGTATTCTCCTTCACCATTCCTCTTGCGGTGTCCACATCCCTAGAAAGAGACTCTTGCTGTAATAAATTTTCACTAATAACATCAAACAATTCCCATGCTTTCTCAGCTATTTTATGAAGGTATGTACCTCCACAAGAAGCACCCACCATATTCCTACTCTTTGAGTCAATTCCTTGATAGAAACTTTGGATAAGTTGTCATTTAGGAATTTGGTGGTGGGGGCACTGCCTCAACAGCTCCTTGAATCTCTCTCATGCCTCATGGAACCCTTCAGTTGGGAGTTTAGAAAATGAGAGGATATTCTTCCTCAACTGACTGGTTCTCGACATGGGAAAGAATTTAGCTAGGAATTGAGTTTTCATGTCGTCCCACGAGTTGATACTATTAGGGGGAAGCAAAGATAACCAGGCCCTAACGTTGTCCTTTAATGAAAAAGGAAATGGCCTAAGCTTAATGGCTTCTGGCCTTAGACCTGTAATGTTTAAGGTGGTACACAAGTCAAGGAATTCATCCACATGCTTGTATGGGTCCTCTTTACTCAAACCATGGAAAGAAGACAACATCTGAATGGTTGAGGACTTAATCTCGTAATTAGTTTCCACAGTAGGAAACTGGATACAAAAAGGAGAGTTGTATGCACCAGGTGCATAATAATCCTTCAACAACAACCTCGGTTGCTCACCCATTGCAACAGATTCAGTTTCAGCTTCAGCAGATGTAGATGGGGTTTGTTTGGGTCTAAGAATCCTTTCAACCTCTGGATTTAATGGAAAAATCTGGGGGTTAAGAGTTCTTCCAAACATACACCACTCGCACAATGTCCAAAATATAGTTCACAATCAATACAACAAGAAACAAGCACAAACAGCTAATAGATCTACAAATGCACGAATCTAAAAAATAATAGAGGAGTAAAGAGATGCAAACTTCAGCACATCGCCTAGCGCAATGCTCGGAGCACCATAGATTCATATCTGAAAAGAAAATCAAGCTATAAAACACTATTGGAGCAATTAGTCAAACACTTAATAGGTAATCACAATTATAAATCTAAAAAATTAGAAAGAAAACTTAGATTTACGAAGTTTAGATCACATGATCCCCGGCAGCGACGCCAAAAACTTGTTGAGGAAATGGAGTGTGCTGATTTAGTGTGTAACAAACTAAAATTAAATTAAAACAAAGGATGGATTCTGCACCACTACAATCTCCTAGACCTACAAGATATAGGGCTATTGCAGCAAGTTTTATAGGTAAGGAAGGGTATGTCCACAGGGAAAATGTGAATAAATTATGATGGATCTCTAGATCTACAATAGATCTAACACTCTACCCTAATTTACGTTACTCTAAAACAGGAGAGAGGAGAGGTTTTTGGATTTTTGTCAGATTTTTAAATGCAGTTGATCCAGAGCTTAAGAGAACACAGAGGTAAGAGAAAATGGATTAAAAATCAAAAGGATGAAGATCAGCAGCTAGAGATTTGGTATTCCACTGAAAATGAATCGAATCAAAGGCAATGCTAAGATCGAATTTGCAACAATCCTTCATCTGGCTACAAGCTCCCCAGGTTTTACCCCGGCAGATGCATGGTAAAAGAATCCAATCTCAATAAGAGAATGGAAGCAATCCTAAGGCTATGATCTGTCCACTTTAATGGTCACAGACCATCCCAGAGATTGTCCCAATAAATCAAAGCAATTCTAAGGCTATGATTTGTCTACTTTAATGCTCACAGACCATCCTAGAGATTGTCTTGAGCCAATGGCTTTAATTAGAATAGGTTAACCATTGTAGATGCATGGTAAAAGAATCCAATCTCAACCAGAGAATGGAAGCAATCCTAAGGCTATGATCTGTCCACTTTAATGGTCACAGACCATCCCAGAGATTGTCCTAATAAATCAAAGCAATCCTAAGGCTATGATTTGTCCACTTTAATGGTCACAGACCATCCTAAAGATTATCTTGAGCCAATAATTTTAATTAGAATAGGTTAACCATTGTAGATGCTGTGAATGTCAGGCTACAAGCTCCCCATTTCTGACTGGCTTACAGGAGTATCCAAACTAAGGAAATCAAATACGAATAAATAAAATCTAGCTCAGAATTAACTCTAAAACCCACAATTTCATTGTAATGCTACTACTTACAATGATATGCTTAGATCTACAATCTGTGCAGCATCCAATCCCTCACAAAGCCTCAGAAACTCTCAATTACAGATCATACCCTCACCCTAACTACTGAAGAGATTTTTAGCCAACCATCATTGGCTAATAGCGATGAAGAAGAAGGAAAAGAGAGGGAGAAATTAGAGGGAAAAATGAATTCGATCTTGGCTCTACTCTCTCAATTTTTGGATGCCTTTTCAATGTCGTTGCTCCTCTATTTATACCTTTTTCTCAAATCTGTTTCAGTCAATCAGAATTCAGAAGAATAATACAGTTATGCTGATGTGGCTGATCCTTCTTGTAGAAGCTTTTCTCCTATTGGTCCACAACTGATAAGTACATGTGAGGTAATTAGAGTTCCCGCTCGTGCTCAGCGGAATACCAAAAATATCCCCTAGGGGTCAGTGTCGTGCCTTGGAGCGTGTGCACAAAATTTGGAAGTTGTGACTACTGAAGAAGGGTCATTGGAATTTCCCAGAATGAATGTCGAGAGGTTTTAGCGAGCTTTTCCATGGGTTCTTGGTCTGTATGCTCAGTCTTTCGATAGGTTTGGGATGAACCTCTCACTGGGTTGAAGTGTACTAGTCACTTGGATTAGCCTCTCTCGAGAGGTTTGAAGTAGCTCTCGATACCCTCTGTTTAGTTCTTCCTTCATCCTGTCGACAGGTTACAACCATCCTGTCACCTTGGTGAGGTGATCGATATGTTGGGGATCATCTCAACAAGTTCTAAAAGATCCTGTCGAAGGCTTCTCTTGTTCAGCTTGTTAGGTTTATCTGAACCTCGCGACTTCCATTGCACCTTCAGGTAAGGTGTCGATAGGATTCTTTCTTTCTGCAATCACAACCTATCGACAAGTAGCTAGAACCTTGCGATAGCTTATTGGATCCTCTCGAAAGCTTAGCAATTGAGCTTCAGAACTTTTCGACAACTTCTTCCTGGACTTTCCTCAGCTGGCACCTATTCTTGGTGCACTATCTTCCATCTGTTAGCACTCAGCAACCTCTTGGTGGGTTCAATCTATCTTCTCTGCAACTGTGCTTGGTCTCAAGCATGACTTGTTGAGCCCATTACCTTATCATGAATTTATACAACTCTAATTGCTTGACTGATAGGCTTTTGGGCTGTTGTGAAACCATGATGAGGAACAGATTGCTTCTTTGGCCTTTTTAGGTTGATATTTGCACTAAGGCTATATTTTATTACTTATCTACAAAATATCCTTAACACACCTTATTAGTCAATTCAAGGGCCCAATAAAGGTCAGGTTAGGAGGTGAAAAATGGCATTTTTCACTTCTTAACATAGCTTAACAAAAAATTTGTGCTTTTGATGCCAAGAAGAGAGAGAATGCAAGCAAAAGAAGACAGTTGAACCAGAAAATGGAGCACCATAGTGTACACACCATGGTGACTATTTTGCATGTCATAATGGACTAAGGAAGTCTAGCAGATGAAAGAAGTTTAGGTGAGAGTGGAGGAAGCTGCAACAGAAGCATGTACATAGCAGCAGAGGAGCCATTAACCTATCTCGCATAGCTGAGGTGCTGCCTCACGCTGTTTAAGTCACTGGCAGAGCTCCCTCGCATAACTAAGACATGCAACACTGTAGACACCCAAATTCGGCCCAAGGCCCGATCAGTCTGTACTTCGAGAGAGATGTACCCCTGTGCTTCCGATGGCACCCCAAAACCCTTAGGAATCACCCTGAACCCTTAGGGATCAACCCAAACCTTTAGGAATCACCCTAAACCTGTTAGAACCATTCCCCAACCCTTATAGATCACCTCTAAACCCTAGAATCCCTTCCCAGACCCAACTTAAACCCTTCTGAGCAGTTGATGGGATGAGAGCCACAACATTTCACACAGACTATTACCATAGATGTACTATATACCATTGGAAAGAGGACTACTTCAGATTTCCAACAAGCCAAAGATCACCCAATTTGGAGCTACGGTTCAGAAGTTATGGCCGTTTTAAGTTTCACGTAAAATCATGGATTTTAACCCAAAGGAAGGATATATTATATATGATGAAATTTGGTCAGATTAATAGTATATAACGACTATTTTGGGGAATTTGGTCATGATCAATAATATATATGCCCAGCATAGGTGGGACCCGGCACGGGCTTCATCTTCTCAAGGCTCCCCTATTTTTGGTGAAGTTTACTGTTCCTAAACTGGGCGTATATAATATATACGCCCAGCTTAGCTACAATAACTGTCATCAGTAGCTCAAATTTCCTCCATCTAGTTTGACCCTTTGACCATCCCCTTGGTTGAGGTGGGTGTCTTGAGATTGGTTGCACCCCCTTTGAGCTTATTGGCAACTCTTAAGTCACCCATGGTCTCACCCCATCATCCGCCATTGAAACCAGTTTCCCAAAACCCTAGGACCCTGAAAACCCAAAAAACCTTAGATGGGCGATTACCTAATTGCTAAACCAATTAGCTCTTAAGTAAGCCCCTAACCCATCCCTTCTCTATAAATAGAGAGGCCTCCCTCTTCCTTAAGGGTTGGAAAAAATTGGAGGTTAAGGATTCGGAGCTTAAGAGAGAACCTTAGTGAAAGAAAATGCACACATTTTTCCAGAATTTCAGCATGCTTAGTTCATCCCTTTCAACCCATTTCCACCATTAGATCACTCCCTTTTGCTAAAGTCTAGCCTCTAGCTTCACTCTACACCCCCTACTTTATTGAATCCTAGCATTAGAACCCATTTTCACACCATTTAAGCCATCGAAAGCACGCCAAAGCGAAGATCTTCCACGATGCAACAAGGGCCCGTGAGCTCCGGCTCACCCCTCTCTTCCTCTACCTTCTTGGGGTCTCCTCCGTCCAAGGATTCAAGCCGTTACGCCACCAAAATTTTGGTTTGGCTCAAAGCTTGATAGGACCGTATTGCCTTCGGGCAAGGGGAAACTCCGCCCTTTTTATTTTTATTTTGGCCATAGATAGAGACCGCTATACGCGGATTGATCGAGTGCCTAAACCCTTCCCGATCGATAACCGAAACCCCTACTCTAGAGCCTTTGGCAAAGACCGGTAAATCAGAGTCATATTTAGCACTTTGGTGCTCAAAATATCGATTTGAAGGTTTCCCGGGCCACCAAAAGCTCCGGGTGGCGACTCCACCATTTTCATTTTTAAGGCGAGCGCATCGCTGCGACGGGTTTGAGAGGATCCACGGTCGCACAGATGGCGACTCCGCTGGGGATATCACCCTAGCGCTTCCCCTCTTGTTGGCCTTTCCTTTTATTTTGTTATTTTACTGACCATGGCTGTTTTTTATTCTAATTTGCTGCTGTTTTTTGCTATTTTTTGTTGTTTTTGCTAACATACTCACCCCTACGATTCAGTCCCTTAAGTGCCTTAGCCGTTTGGCGGGCCTACTTGCGCCTTAAATTTCAGCTTTTACGATTCTAGTCATTTAAGCCGCCTTAGCCGCTTGGGCCGCATTTATTTATTTTCACGTCATTTAAATTTCGGTCATTTATAAGCCTTAGCCATTTGGCGGGCCTACTTGCGCACTTTATTTCGGTCATCATATTTCACCTTTGAACGTCGGCCCGTTGAGGCGGCACGGGTTTGTCATCCCTGACCCGATTTTGGAATTAATTTCACTCCCCTATAAAAATTTGTAATTAAAAGTGAACCAACAGTATGGGGACATAATTGAATTTATTTTTGCATTTTTGGGTAGTTTCCGGGGGGTTTAGGCACAGATACAATTTACCCGGTTCCCAGTAAGGCGGCAGCCCTAGTGGTGATGATCCTGAAAAGAACCACCCCTTCCAGTACCTGAGAAGGCGCTTGCGCCGGAGGTATATCGGTTGGGTTGCCAATTCCGATCAAGCCGTAAAACCCGCATTGGTGAGAGTGTAGAAAACCCAAAATTCAGCCGTGTATCCCTAGGAAACGGAAAGGAGGGACCCGATAACAAACACAACAGTCCCCGAGAGCATTTCTCCCAAGAAACCAATTCAAAGACCCACATTCGGGCTTGCTGTCCACTGTCAAACGGAACCTTTTGCCCGGCGTATATAATATATACGCCCAGCCAAATAGCCCCAGATTTACATAGGCGTATATAATATATACGCCCAGCCAAAATCCCCAAGTTTAAGCTAGCCGTATATAATATATACGCCCACCAAATCAGACTTTTTGGTGGTCATAATATATACGCCGATATATCTTGGGCAAAGAACCCGACCGAGGCCCAATCCACCACCCCAATTCCCGATTAGCGATTAGTGTCCGCGGTAGCCTCCCACATTCTCTAACACCCTAATATGCCCCGCCTACCAAAAGAAGGCGACTTCTTATTGATTTGCTCCGGGGGATCGGGTCATTTGTGTGGATTCCCTCGCCTTCAATAGAACGAAAGGGTTCCCTTTCGCTTCTTCCGAAGTGTGTCAGATCCCGTCGTGGGACCTACTAAAGGTACATATATCACCCGAAACGGGAGTTGACCCTGGGCACCAGGTCATCAGTCATCTAAGTAGAGGGGAGTTAATGGCAATTTGAAAAAAAAAAAGAGAAAGAAAATTCTCATCTTCAGAAAAAAAAACCCACCTTCAAAAAAAAGAGGGAAAAATCAATCAAAATCAAAAATCAAAAATCACAAAATTTACTTTTCAAAACAAAAAAAATAATAAAGTCATCATCATTTCCAAAACCCAAAAAAACACATAAAGAAAAACAATCAAAAATATACCCTGGGTGTGACCGCCACTACGGCGACCTCAAACCCGGCCCGTAGGAGATGAACCAGGAAGGTATTCGGCCCTTATCCGCGACATCAATACAGCACTCGTCAGCGGATCATGTCAAGAGCCGATACATCCCCACCGTCATCCCCTTCCCATTCCCATATAGGAGAAGACCCGATCTCCGACACCTTCACCCAAGCCAGGTTCGATATCACGGGCCCATTTGGAGCGCCCGTATTCACCTCCACCTCATCCCCTTCCCTTACATTCTCCCAACATACCCCTTTTTCATCCCCTACTGAAACCCCTCATTTCCCAACCGATCCTTACATCCCCATCTCCCATCCAAACACCCTTACTACATCCCCATACTTCCAAAGACCCCCTAGGGAATCCCATCCCCCGCCTACTTCCCACGTTCCATCCCTCTCATCACCCATGCCCCCAACATCCTACATCCCATCCACCCCTTCTCACACACCATTCCCCCCCCATGGCCCATCCACATCCCACCCTACCCCCCCATTTACCCGGGTCATGCCCAATTTCTCCCAACCACCTCCATCCTTAAGTGATCCATCACCCCCCAATCTCACACCTGAATCCATGCCCTCGATGGAGGACATGAGAACGATGTATGCCCCGTGGGCTGCTTCTCGCAACCCTACCTCTCAAACCCCACATCCAAATGTCCAAAACCTCCATACCCCATTCCCTCCTAACCATGCCCAACCACCCATCATACATACCTCCCAAAATCCCCCACCTCAATTCCAGACCCAAACCCACACAAATCCATGGGCCCCAGCCCAAACACCTCAAGAGATATGGGCCCAGGACCAAAACCCTCAAAACCCATGGGCCCAAGCCCAAGCTTATCAAGCCCAGGCCCCAGCCCAAACACCTCCAAGCCCATGGGCTCAAACCCAGGCCCAGACCCAAGACCCTCAAAACCCATGGGCCCAAGCCCATCAGACCCAGGTCCAGGCCCAATCTCCCCAGGGCCTTTGGAGCCAAACCTATCAAACCCAAGTCCAGGGCCCATGGACACAAACTCACCCCCCTCATGGCCCAGTAACCCAAACTCAACAAGGCCCATTAGCCCAAAGTCATATTAAGCCCCACACCCAGGCCCAAGGCTCGTCAGTCCAAGCCTTCCAAAACCATCAAACCCAAATCCCTCAAACCCAAGGCCCATCCGCCCACGCTCATCAAAGCCCATTCACTAACCCCATACCCCCTCACCAATACCCTTCATTCACCAATACCCTTCATTCACCTATACCCCTTACGCCCCCATCCCACCTCCAACGGGAAATCCAATCCATCCCATTCCTCAAAACCACAACATCCTGCCATCTCAATCACACCCCCATCACCCCCAGAATGTGCCTCCAACTCAGCACATCACTTACCCACAGAACGCTCACCCATTTATCCCTTCTTATCCCTTACAAACCATATGGCCCCACCAAGTCATCCAACCCATCACCCCCAAGTCCAAATAGCAGAGCTCGCCCCTCACCAATACCACGACCAACAGTACGAGGAGGATGAGATTCGCAACAGTGGAGGAACTACCAGTTTTAACCCTCCCGGGCCCACCATCCTCACACCTAGGGTCGAACCAAATCAAGGGGAAGCGGTCCCTTGCCTCAAAGGAACAGGGCAAAGAAGAATGATAGGCAGAATCTGAGCGGTGATGAAGATGGGAGGAATGTAACTACACTCAACGGACTTCTCAGACTTATGTCTGTTCTCTGACGTCCCCCTGCCACAAAAATTCAAGATGCCATCATTTGATAAGTATAATGGCACTGGCAACCCCATCGCCCACTTGAAATCTTACTGCGGGGATATGTGCCAGTATGGCGGAGATGAACGACTCCTCATCAAAGTGTTCCAGAAGAGTTTGACGGGCCCATCACTGAGATGGTTCACATCCCTAGAACCATCCATGATAAAAAATTGGAAAGATCTGACACGCTTATTTCAAGAACAATATGTCTATAATATGGACATAGAACCAAGGAAGTCGGACTTGGCCCGATTAAAGCAAAGACATGATGAAACATTCAGTGCTTACTTAGGGAGGTGGAGGGCCTTAGTGTAACTCATCAATTCTCGGCGATGAGCAGATTGAATTGATAACCAAGGAGCCCTCCCTACCATCGCAGATTTTTAGTATATCGCCATAGCTCAAGTTTTGCTAATCTGGTCTGAAATGCCAACCGTTGCGAAGACGCCATTAGAGAGGGCAGGTTAGGAAGGAATGCGGCCAACGGGGCCACCGGGGTTCGAAAAGTCGTCGAACCAAGAATTAAAAGAAGACCAGGGACAAAGGTACAGAACATTGTTTACCCCCAGGCCAATACCAACGCCCCCCCCGATACAACTCCAGGTTACACAACCACCCCAGACCCGTTTCGAGCAAGTACCAAGGCCAAGCAACGGACCAAGAGCCCCGTTTACCCCGAAATAGATGAAAGCACGTTTTGAACAAGTTTCACCCCGTTGGGGCAATCCTTGAGTGTCTTACTGCCGGTGTTACTATAGAAAGGTCTGGTCAATTTACTCCAACCTCGCCCACCACCCCACCCAATACCAAGGAATTATGATCTGAATCTGCATTGTAATTTACACCAGGGACCGGGTCACCCTACAGACTGGTGCTTCCCATTAAAGCACGCGGTCCAAGATCTGATAGAGGCGGGAAAGATCATACCCCTGCCACTTTCCCAAGGGCAAAACCAGAACATCCATCAAGCCCCTCTACCACCGCACCCAAGAGGCCTCAGGCCGAACATACATTAGATAGAGGAAGAAGAAGAGTTTGACCCTTCAGATTATATTAGCAATCAGGAGGAATTTTCACTCCCCAGGCCAAACGAAGATGAACTATTTGTTGGGGTGATCGAGCCACTGTATCTTGCCGATTATTTCCCCACACCGGCTTGCCAAGAGGAGCCCCTAGATTTAGGGCAGTATTTTTCCACCCCCGCTCCCGCCTATCAAATCCAAATGGGCACAGCCCCGCCGCAATCATACGCGTATCCACCCCACGCCCAATTTATCCCATACACCCCTCCGTCACACATAAATCATCCTGTTCCTTACGTAATTCTGCCATCCCCATATTATCCTACCCCATACACACCCTCAAGTCCCTCCACCTAATACATTACTCCGCCATCCCCAAGTTACCCCATTCCATACACACCTTCAAATCCCACCACCCAATTTACCCCATACACCCCTCCATCGCCCCCGAATTACCCCACTCCATGCACAACTCCGTCACCCCCAATCTATCTCATTTCATCTACCAACCCATCATCATCCCACCATGCCACAAACCCTGTATATCCCCCCATTCCACCCACTACCCCGCCATGTCCCGGTCATCCCGCTCCATGCACGATTCCATCGCCCCCAATTTACCCCACTTCGTTCACAAACCCGTCACCATCCCATCATACCTCCCCATATATAAATCCTTCATACCCCCATCATCCCGCGCCCACCACACCTCAAACGTCTCCCCATCCCTCCAGTCCAGTCACACTCCCTCCATCCCTTCGCTATTTTGGCCCTAATCCAACTCCACCACCACTCGGACAAGTAACCCCTCACCCAATCCCCTCATCACCCAATCACCACTGGTCCTACCATCCTGTAACACCAAGACAAGCCCCTCCGTGCCCATAACTCCAATTTCACACCCCCACTACCATTCCACCCCCCATTGGAGTTAACCTGGTTAGACCCGAGAAACCAGTATATCCGGCCCAATCCTCCCCGGAATCCACACGCACCCCATTTCTCATCCCAAAACCTGCTTATGACCCACATCAGGTACCATTGAGCTATGAACAGATGGACATGAATGTCGGGTGTAACCAAGAAGAGGCTGTTGAATTTGTTACTCGATCGGGCGGATTTCACCCGAAGCATCAAAGGGCCAAGAGAAGAAAGAAGAAAGAATAGCCAGAAAATCCCTTTGAAAAAATGGCCAGGGAACATATATTGGAGACACAGTTCAAGAGAACGCCCGCACATATTACCGTGTGGGATTTATTGATCACGTCTCCACTCCACTTTCAAGCCCTAATGGGAGCGCTCAAGGACGCGCATGTCTCCACCCATGTAACTCCAGATGAAGTAGGGGAAATAATAGGGCAAGTGTTGGCCCCAAATGCCATCTCTTTCACCGATGCAGACCTACCGATCGAGGGGAATGACCATTCTAAACCCCTGAATATAGCAGTGGAAGTAGGGAACTTGGTGGTGTCGTTGGTCCTGATCGACAACAAGTCGGCGCTGAATGTATGCCCTCTAAGGACGACAATCAAAATTGGGGCGAACCCCGACACCTTCCGGCCATCCATATCAAGCGCACGGGGATTCGACAACACTAGAAGGGAAATCATAGGAGAAGTAGACCTTGACCTGATCCTCGGACCGTAAACCTTCACCACCCCCTTTTAAGTGATGGACATCAAGTCTACCTTCAATCTGCTATTGGGTCGGCCATGGATACATAAGCTCGGAGCAATACCATCTACTCTACACCAAAAGCTCCGATTCATCTCAGAAGGAAAAATTGTCACCATCATAGGTGAGAGCAGAGAAGACATGGGGAAGAGCGCTCTGCACATTGAGAATCCGAAAGTGCTGAACATACTGCACACAGCTGAGGACGCCGATCTCCATCGATTTGAGTATGACTTCTCAAATGTTACCCTCGAACCAACTGAAAAAACCCCGGATAAAACTGGAGGAGGAATGGACGCAGCTATGTTCATGCTCCACAGATGGGGCCATCAAAAAGGGAGAGGACTGGGCCCACGCCTTCAAGAAAGAAGAGACCCTGTCAAGGCCAAGGGGCAACAAACTAAATTCGGATTAGGCTACAGGCCCAGAGAAGAGGAAGTCAGAGAAGCCAAGGAGAAGATGAGAGCCACAGCAGCCACCAAGGCCAGAGGAATCATCTTGGAAGAGGAACCTCACACTCGCCCCCACATCCCTGAAACCTTTGTGAGCGCCGAGGTAGTAAAAATTGATCTGAATGGGGAGACGAGGGTAACCCCACATAAGCCTACTTCAATCCACCCCACCAATCCCTACATCATCCCCCCAGACTTCGAAATGGACTTAGCCGCCCTTTCCTTGTTCGAGGAAGAAGTGCCCCGATCCACCCCTCACTCCAGCACCAACCACTCTGGGCCCCTCCTAACCGTAGAGGACAAGGTCCTGGAGGATCCCTCTGTAAATATGTTGAGGGAAGAAATACAAGAGCCTACCGATGCCACTCCCGATCAGAGAGGTAAAGGCCAAGCCTCGCAGGTGAGTAACTGGGCATCCTTGCCCCGACTCTTGAGAGCTGCCAAATGCCGTGAAAATGGCACCGACTCTCCAAAAAAAAACAACCTGTAAAAAGTGAGGTTAGCCTCTGGACCACTCTACCCTGTATATATAGAGATCCACCTCACCAGGGGCTGACCTCCGAAAAAATACAAAAGATCATAAAAATAGAAAAAATACCAATTCCAAAAATATTGTCCTTTAAAATTTCCAATAAAATTTAAAATCAATGTCATGATACCCATCCCATGTGAAGCCAACCCCTTCCCTGTAGAAATACAAGGAGAGGTAGGAGTCACGAATCTGGACGAGGAGGGCCAAACCGACGAGCTCCCCAATGAGCTCCTCAAACAATTTGCCGATTTTGAGCATGGCCCTACCCCGATCGTCGAAGAGACAGAGGACATCAATTTGGGCACCATAGAGGCCCCCAGAATCACCAAAATCGGAACGTCGCTGTCCCCTGTGGAGAAGAAAGGTATGATAGACTCCCTTCGGTCATACCAAGATGTCTTCGCATGGTCGTATGAGGACATGCCTGGTTTGGATACCGATCTGGTTGAGCATGAGTTGCCACTCTACCCCGATGTTAAGACGGTGAAACAGAAGCTGAGACGACTCCGACCCGAATGGATGTTGTAGGTGAAGGATGAGGTCATTAAACAGTATGACGCAGGTTTCCTCATGGTATCCAAGTACCCGCAGTGGCTAGCCAATATCGTCCCCGTACTAAAGAAGGATGGAAAGGTTCGAATGTGTATCGAGTTCCGAAATCTCAATAAGGCGAGCCCTGAGGACGATTTCCCACTGCCACACATCGACATCTTGGTCGATAACACTGCAAAGCATGGGATGCTCTCGTTTATGGATGGATTCTTAGGATACAATCAGATAAAGATGGCAGAGGTTGATCGCGAGAAGACAGCATTTATTACCCCCTGGGGAACCTTCTGCTACAAAGTAATGCCATTCGGGCTAAAGAATGCTGGGGCGACCTATCAAAGAGCAATGACGGCCCTGTTCCACGACATGATGCACCGAGAGATCGAAGTATACGTCGACGACATGATTGCCAAATCGCCAGAAAGGGAGGACCACTTGATAAACCTACAGAAGCTATTCGAGAGGCTCAGAAAATACAGATTGTGATTGAATCCCCAGAAATGCGTGTTTGGCGCTATGTTCGGAAAGCTACTGGGCTTTATTGTCAGTAGGAGAGGGATCGAGGTCGATCCGACCAAGATCAAGGCCATCACTAAAATGCCGCCACCATCTACAGAGAAGGAAGTCAGAGGCTTCTTAGGCAGGATCCAATACATCAGTCGATTCATCGCACAATTAACTCCGATATGCACACCAATCTTCAAGCTGCTGAGAAAGGACTCACCAGTTGAGTGGAATGATGACTGCCAGGCTGCATTCGATAAGATTAAAGGTTATCTCCTGAAACCTCCGGTATTGGTACCACCCGTACCCCTTATAATGTACTTGTCCACGACTGAGTTTTCCATGGGCTGTGTGTTAGGACAACATGATGAGACGGGAACAAGAGAGCAGACCATCTATTACCTAAGCAAGAAATTCACTGATAACGAGACACGCTATTCTCATCTGGAGAAAGCATGCCTGGCGCTCGTTTGGGCTACTCAGAGACTTCAACACTACCTGTTATCCCAGGCCGTTCTACTTCTAGCACGGATGGATCCGTTGAAGTACCTATTCGAGAAACTTTCTCTCTTGGCGAACCTTGACGTTGGCAACTACTCCTATCCGAGTTTGACATTATTTATGTCACCCAGAAGTCAATTAAGGGGCAAGCACTCGCCGATCATCTTGTTGAGAACCCTCTGCCGAACTATGAGCCTCTAAGGACTGAATTCCCCGATGAAGACATTTTGTTCATGACCGACGAGGATACAGAGGAAACGAAGGAGCCCTGGGTAATGCACTTCGATGGGGCATCGCATGTTGAGGGCCAAGGAGTTGGCGCCATTCTTATCTCACCAAAAGGATCCCATATACCCATCTCCATCAAATTGAACTTCCCATGCACCAACAATATGGCCGAATATGAGGCCTGTACAGCTGGTTTACAGGTGGCTCTTGATCTAAATATAACTCACCTAAGGGTCTTTGGAGATTCACAGTTAATTATATGTCAAACCAACGGGGATTGGAAGACCAAGGATGAGAAACTGATCCCATACCATGAACATCTGGAGGATCTGATAACCTACTTTGAGGAGGTCACCTTCTCCTATGTGCTGCGAGTAAGAAATCAGTTTGCTGACGCCCTAACTACCCTGGCCTCTATGGTTGAGATTCCATATGGAGTGGTGATGAAGCCGATCATGATAGAGCAGAGGAACGAACCGGCTTTCTGTCACCTAATCGAAGGACCTACGGAGATAGAGGATGAACCACCCTGGTTCTCAGACATCAAGAATTTCCTCGAGAGCCGAACTGTCCCGGAAGGAACATCAAAGGTAGACAAACGCACCATCCAGCGATTGGCAACAAACTACGTCATCTGCGGCGATCTCCTGTATAGACGGTCTCACGACAATATTCTACTCCGATGCCTAACCCAGAAGGAAGCGTTTGAGATCATGAAGGAGATTCATGAAGGGGTCTGCGGAGCCCACGTCAGCGGTCCCATGCTTGCTATGAAAATTCTAAGGCAAGGATACTTTTGGACTACTTTGGAGACTGATTGCTGCAAGCACGTACAGAAGTGCTACAAATGCCAAGAGCACTCCAGCCTAATACACGCTCCGGCCATTGACTTACACAGCATGGCCACTCCTTGGCCGTTCGCCTACTGGGGTCTCGACATCATCAGCAAGATCAATCCTAAGGCTTCCAATGGACATCAATTCATCCTTGTCGCTGTGGAATACTTTACAAAATGGGTAGAGGCGGCCTCCTATACGAGCATTAAGGCTAGCAATGTTGAGAAGTTCATCAAGAACAACATCATTTGCAGATTTGGCGTACCCAAAGATATCATCACTGATAATGGCACTAATTTTGCTAATAGGCGCATCCGGGCGTTGTGTGAGCGGTTCAAGATCAGGCATCATCGTTCATCCCCGTACAGGCCTCAGACAAATGGAGCAGTAGAGGCAGCCAACAAAACTCTGATCCGCATCCTGGAGAAGATGGTAGTTACTTACAGAGATTGGAGTGAGCAGTTACCCTTCGCACTTTGGGCCTATAGAACATCTATCCGCACCGCAACAGGGGCAACACCATTCTCCCTTGTGTATGGGACCGAGGTCGTGTTACCCGTTAAAGTCGAGGTACCGTCGCTTCGTATCCTTTTGGAATCCCATCTACCTGAAGCTGAGAGGGAAAGAGCCTATTTTGAACAGCTATACCTAATTGACTAGAAAAGACTCCTAGCCTTGTGCCACACTCAGGTCTATCAGAGGAGAATTGCACGTGCTGTCTGGCGCCTCCTGGTCGAGACCAAGATAGACACATCTTGAAGAAAATTTTTCCATCTCTCCACGCCGATCCGAGAGGGAAGTTTAGGTCAAATTAGGAAGGACCCTACGTCGTCCGAGAGGTTCTGCCAGGATACGCCGTTCGCCTCACTACCATGGACGGAGACCACTTTCCTGAGCCCATCAACGCTGGATACCTCCGTAAGTTCTACTCATAGGTCTTGGGACAAGGTAAGTTTCGATAAAAGTAGATGCGTGACCGCTTAAGGGCTCCATAAAAGAGGCCATCATTTCAAAGTCAAGTAGCCCAAAAGAATATTCCCTGAAAACCTTCACCCTTTTTTGCTACATACTTCGGGCCCACAACCATTTCTTTCATATACCCCACCCAAAATTCCCAAAAAAAAAAAGAAGAAAGAAGCAAAAAAAAGAGGAAAAATCCAAACCAAAAGAAGAAGAAAAAAGCAAAACCTCTAAAAAAAAAAAACAAAAAAAGGGAGAGAAAGAGGGGGACCAAGAAAAAAGAAATGACTGGGGCATAAAAAAAAAAACAAAGAAGGGGGCCTTTGGAAAGAAAAAGGAGTCCCCGAATCTAGAAATCACCCCAAACTTAGATCCAAATCCCCAGAAAAACTCAACCTATTTGAACCCCAACCACATTACAACCCGGAAGAAAGCCCTCTTTAAGGTCCACAAGTGGTTATAACATCTACTGCATCAAAACAAGCCGAGTTAACAAACCACACAGAACTTCATTTAGCCGGCTATGACGGAATCAACGCCCATGTCGTGGCTTTCTAGTTCTTGAAAAAAAAAAAAAAAAAAAAATAGAGAAGAAAATTAATTTGAGTTCAAAGCAAGACGGACATGGTGAAAACCCGAAAGGGCGCCACAGGCAAAAACAGCAAACTCACGCGGACCAAGTGAAAACCTGAAAGGGCACCTGGGGTAAGAGAGCAAACCCATGGACGTGGTGAAAGCCCGAAAGGGCGCTACGGGTAAAAACAGGGATGACAGGCATGGCGAAAACCCGTCTTGGGCGCTATGAGCAAAAAATGTCAAGAAAAGAGAGATTAGGAGAAGATCTGTCCTAGCCCGCCTATTTCAGTTTGGACCCCTTAAGCCTCTTCTCCCCTTTGATGGGCCACTCATGTTGGAAATTGGATCGGATCCCAATCAAGTATGTCGTCTCTACCGCAGCGTCTGACGCATGACCAAAGGGAAAGACAGAGGACTGAACCAATCCCAGGTTTAAAGGAAAAAACCTGTGCCTCACCAACGGGGTTCAACCATGCTCAAAATAGGACCCACTGGTTTGGCTTCATAACTGTCGACATCACAAAGAGAAGGGGGAGAAAATTCTAAAAAAGAAAATAGATTTCCCTTTTCCATAAAAAGCCTCACACTGTGGAGGAGAAAATTTCGAAAAAGAAAATAGATTTCCCTTTTTCATAAAAAGCCTCACACTATGGAGGAGAAAATTTCAAAAAAGAAAATAGATTTCCCTTTCCCATAAAAAGCCTCACACTGTGGAGGAGAAAATTTCAAAAAAGAAAATAGATTCCCCTTTTCCATAAAAAGCCTCACACTGTGGAGGAGAAAATTTCAAAAAAGAAAATAGATTTCCCTTTCCTATAAAAAGCCTCACACTATGGAGGAGAAAATTTCAAAAAAGAAAATAGATTTCCCTTTCCCATAAAAAGCCTCACACTGTGGAGGAGAAAATTCCAAAAAAAGATAATAGATTTCCCTTTTCCATAAAAAGCCTCACACTGTGGAGGAGAAAATTTCAAAAAAGATAATAGATTTCCCTTCCCCATGGGGGAGAAAATTCCAAAAAAGATAATAGATTTCCCTTTCCCATAAAAAGCCTCACACTGTGGAGGAGAAAATTCCAAAAAAGATAATAGATTTCCCTTTCCCATAAAAAGCCTCACACGGTGGAGGAGAGAATTCCAAAAACAAAAAAAGAAGAAAATAGATTTCCCTTCTCCATAAAAAAAAAAAAAAAAAAAAAAACTCCACTAGGTGAAAGAGAAAATCCCCATAAAAAGTCTTACATTGCAGAATTACAAAAAGAAAAACAAGAGCGCATGTATAGATTTCATTCCCTTTCTTTACAAGTGTTGCCTGCTGAGTGTCACATCCCAAAAAGATAACGACATGACACACTTTCTATTTTGCTGCTTCCTTTACAACAAAAAACAAAACCCAAAACGTATATAGCTGTGTATATATGAAAAAAAAAAAAAAAGAACAGAAAAAGATAACCCAAAAAGTGATATCTGTTAGGGGGCTTTCCCCCCCCCCCCCCCCGTGTATATGATCTATGATATGTGCAGGAATAGATCAAGGGCGGGGAGCGCGCTTCAAAGCGCTAATCTCTGCAAGCAGGGAATCCTCGCGGGCATTTTGATCAGACATCCACCTACCATGAAGACCCTTCTGCCGTCTCCGTGAAGCTTCAGTTGCGCTGTGAGACTCAGTCAAAAGACCAACAATCAAGAACCTCGCGCTCGGTATGGCAGCTCACCTCCGCAATATCAGCTCTGACCCTTTCTTTCTCCAAAGTCTCGATCAAAGTCAGCCTCTCTACGGAAAGGGACTCGATCCGGGTCCGAAGCATCGCTTCCTTACATGGCCAGGGCCCTGTCTCTACCACATCTACCGAAGTTGGGCTAGGAGTAGGTAATTCCTCAGATACTAGCCAACCCTCGTAACCCGGAGAGACAGCGCCCGAACAAGTTACACATATGCGCCTGATTGGCGGGTTTCCCAGAGGGCAGCTATGCGATCAAGATCACTAAGAGAACCGCGAGAGAATATCGAGAGCACAGGTGGCCTCAGGTACACATACATGCCGAGTATACCCGAATTGGCTGAGCACCCGAGATGGGAAGTAGTATGTGCTACGGTCAGCCCAAAAGTGTGATGCCCTCACAATCTCGAGAGCGGACAATCGAAAAGGTGTCACCATCCGTAAGTTGCCAGTCAACTTTGCATCGAGATACAGCTCGGCCTCGACGCTCCAGGGTAGTCTCGAACTCCGGATCAAAAAACCCCAAGCCACATCCCCTCTAATCAAGCAGAATCTCGGCACAGGCCCCATGATAGCTAAATGTTGTCCTAACCAGATCTGAACAACAAGCGGGCTCCCGCTGAGAATCCCAACCCGGCCCGAGGCCGCAGCATCCAAGCCTCGATACATCTCCGCCAGGACCAGGTGTACCAATGAGCGACATCCCTCCAATTCGGTCAAAACATCACATAGCCCGAGGGAAAAGCTCTCACCCCCAGTGAATAAGAGAACCTCCGACAGCAAATAAAGGGCAAAGGCCTTCACATTGAAGGGATCTCGAATAGGCAACTTTCGAAGGCTCAAGTCACCAAAAAGTTCTCTCAAGAATTTCACCAAACACCTGGTGGGCCCTCCGACAAAACATTTCTCATATCCACCCTTCTTCAAGCCAAGGACCACGTGGATCGCCTTTGCATACCCCGGTTTGGGCACTACTTTGGCAAGGCCTCGATGCATCTTCAAGCCAATGAGGGAGGCTAAATCTTCGAAAGTTGGGGTCAGCTCCCTAGACCCAAATTTAAAAACATGGGCCCTATGGTCCCATGATGCCAAAGCCGCCTGTAGTAGGTTGGGCAACAGAGGAACAGCGAGGAGAGAAGAAAAGGCGGACAACCCGAGGCCATTCGAATAGCAAGCTCGCTCTCGGCCAAACTATCATGCCATTTTGTAAAAAGTTTGGGCCCCGGGTCCAAGCAGAAGTATGCCACAGATAAAGCTTGGGCCTTGAAGGCAGTCCATCGAGTACAAAGAGGTTCTTTGTGAAATCGGTCAATATATGGCGATGGGCCCGCTAGAAAAGAGGGAAAGAAAGAAAATAAAAGGAGGGCAAAACAACTCAAACCAAAGTAAAGAGGAGACAAGGGAGGAACGGTAGCGGGTTATAAGGAGCCCTGAGCACAATCTATAGCGATATATTATATCGCCAAGAAATTTTGAACAATTTTGCCTGTGTATAATATATACGCCCGCCATTTCTTTGAGGAGGGTCGCATATATAATATATACCCGGCTATTGATTGTTGAATGTTGCGGCGTATATAAATATACGCCTGCTTAAGGGTAAGCCCCCTCACATTGGTCTATTTCTTTTCCCAAGGAGGAACGTAGTTTATTTTGGGCACATGGGCGGCCATGCCACACACCCATGAGAAACACCCGGGTGGCGCGCCGCCCGTAGGTCACATACGGAGAGTCACCTGCATGATCAACCTCATCATTGGAGAGGTGCCAGTCCATTCCAAGCAAGAAAAAGAGAAAGTAAACCACCAAAGTAAAGGAATACCCAAATAAAACATTCATATAAACCATAAAAATTATAAACCATCCAAACAAAAAACTAAACAAAAAATTGTTGTTATTACATATCCCCAAATAAAGCCAAGTCTAAACTATTTCATTATGTCAAATTTGCAGAAAATAAACTAGTCCTGGGCAGCCTCTTTCGACTTCCTCCGGTGCCGGCTCGCACTTTGAAAGGTACGGGTCTCCCCCACCCGAGTCCATGCCTGAGAGATACGGCTAAGCAAGGAGCGCGACTCCTTTTCACGAGCACGCTGCAGAGGCACACCAAAAGCCATCAGATAGAGAAACAGGTAGAAAGTAAACTAGGAAAATGACTAGGTTGGGCCAGCATTCACTCACCACTTCGTTCCCCCTAAGCCCAACGAGGTTACGGTAGTATTCGGCCTGACTCACTGCCGACTCATAATCCTGGCCAGTAAGAAGAAGGAGGTGTTAGTCACGCAAGCCATCAGCATAATTCAAAGGGAAAGAGAACAGAGCAACAAGATAGAGATTACCCCAGGAATCAGCTCGGGAGGTGGGACCTAGATAGCTTCAGCAAAAATTCATGCCTTTTCGGCCACGTCGGCACACACGCGTGACAAAAAGGCATCATCCAGGCGCTTGAAGGTCCCCTGGACCTCGACGGGCGAGCTACCAGAAGCACCGACACCAGAAGGGTCAGAGGGTCCAACACCTGAGGCCACGCCAGAGGCACCAGCCCCGAAAGGATCGGAAGGTCCAGCACTTGTTGCATCATAGGGAACGACCTCCTCTTCCCCCTCATCTGAGTCGCCGCCCTGCTCAAACTGTAGAGAGAAATATTTTATCATTATGGGCGACAGGTCAATCAAAGTAACCACATGAAAGAAGAAAAGGGGCATTACCTGAGATCGCGGCCCGCCAAAAGCTAAAAAGTTAGCACCAGGCATGAAGCGAGGCAGCAAGAAATGATAGGGCAGGGAATCGTACCAAGACTGATACCCCCCGGGCAGGAGAAGGTCATCGATAGGAACCTCATGATGAAGAAAGTGAGCAGTGAGCTCATCAATGGAGCCCTATGGGGCCAACACATCGGCGGGAGGAGCTTGGGGCACAGCAAAGAGAGCGATCTTGATGAACCGCTCTCCCTAAATAGTAGGCCCTAGTCCAGGGACCAGAGAGAAAGATGATCTGACGGTCCAAAGAAAAGCAGAGGGCCCACCGAGGCCAAATTCAAGGAGATCCTATGTAAGGGTCGAGGATGACTGAAAAGAAGAGAAAATCGGAAGGGATGCACACATTTGATCGAACCTGGGATCAATGTCGAATCGAGAGCGATCCTAACTCCAAATGCTTCATACCTACATCCCAACGGCGACCCACGTGCTGCCATTACTCATGAGGGGAACGAGCAATGTCGACCAAGCAGGGCGCACCCTGAAAGTGAAGGTACCCTGCACTGAGAAAGCAGAGGATGAGGTGTGCTATAAAAGAAAATTGAGTAAACTAAAAACAAAAGATAAAATACCTCGATGGCAGGCCAGAAACCCACAATGGAGCTAGACTCCCCAAGAATTACCCGCTTTAGGCTGGACATGAGTACGACATAGCCAGCGCCGCCCCAATCAAATCGATGCACGGTCTCCCAGTTCACCATCAGGCTGAGCAGGGACAAAGAGACTCACCCTCCACTGGTGTTGGAAAGGAGAGTCTTGCCCAGGAGGAACAGTAAGGAGATGCGGGTCAGCGTAAGTGCGCGTGCAGGCTCGATGTAAATGTCCATGTCAAGCTGCCCCTGGTCCACCAACTCATTAGGCCCAAACTGATCAACCAACCAGGATAGCTTGACCTCCGAGCCCCGGCGTCGAGGACGGTAGGCCCTATGAATCACCTCCTCCTCCGTGCACCGGTGTCGGCAGGTACCACGGGCACCCCTCGGATACGGACCCCAGTGATCATAGACCAGTCCGCCGGTGTGAAGGCCATCTCTGCCACGACCATGTGGAATGTCATCGTCTCGGGGCGAAAATGCTCTATCAGTGCCTTTAAATAGGTCGTATCAGCTCTTACAGCGGGGCACGAAATGAAGTCCCCAAAACTGGCAGCAGTGAGTAGGTCCTTCACCACTGGGGGAAGGTAAAGCACAAGACGCTGGAGGTCAAACCAACCGCCTCGGAACATAATGTGCGGCAGGGGCTGCAAGCAGAAGGCATCAATCAGATAGGGGCAGGGAGATATAATGAGGGCATCAAAGGAAAACAAAAGCGGAAAGGAGGAGGGGGCCCATCTGTTTACCTGACCAACGATCCCGAAGTTGGACATATGGGTGTGCTGGCAGTAGAGGAGGCCGGTGTGGACGGCCTCGCCTTGCATCTCATACCAAGGCTGGGAGGAGCGCTGAGACACAATAAACTGTTCCCCACGGGGGCCATAGGCCATCTCTGGCCCTTCTTGCCGATCATGCCCTTCGTCACCAGACATCCTGAAAATATGAGACGCATCAGCATATGAGAAGGTTGCCAACAAAAAAGGGAAGAAAGAAAATATATATATATATATATGCACTAATCCCAAAAAAAAATAACAAAAACAAAAAAAAACCATGTGTATATACTGATCCAAACCAAAAAAGGTGTGTGTGTGTGTACTAAAAACCAAAAGAAAAAACCATGTGTATATACTGACCCAAACCGAAAAAGGTGTGTGTGTGTACTAAAAACTAAAAGAAAAAACCATGTGTATGTACTGATCCAAACAAAAAAAAGAGGTGTGTGTGTGTACTAAAAAACCAAAAAAACCCATGTGTATATACCAATCCGAAAAAAGAGATGCGTGTGTGTTCTAAGAACAAAAAAAAAAAAAAACCATGTGTGTGTAGGTACCAATCCAAAAAAAAGAGATGTGTGTGTGTAAAAATAAAAAAAATAAATAGCCATGTGCGAGTATACTAATCCAAAAAATGTGTGTATGTGAACTAACCTAAAAAAAAAAAAAAAAATGCGTGTACCATGCCAAAAAGAAAAACAAAAATAAAAGGTGTGTGTACTGACCCATTAACAAAAAATGTGTGTGTTCGTATTAATCCGAAACAAAAGAAATGTGTGTGTATACATGTACTAACCCATCAACAAGCAAAAAAGATGTGTATGTGCACACTAATCCACAAAAAAAAAAACAAAAGAAAAAAAAAACACATAATAAATAAATATGTATGCGCTAAAAAAAAAAAAAAAAAAAAAGAGAGGCACCAACCCATCAAATAAGATGCACTAATCCATCGAAAACAAAAAAGAAAGAGAAAATAGGATGAGATGAATAAATGATAGATGAAAAAAAAAATAGGCCTAAGGAAAACAACAAAAACAAAACCAAGAGAAAAGGAACATAGGCATCACATATGTTTAAATGAAAATGAAAAAAAATATTTCACCATAAAAGAAAAAGAGAGAAAAAGAAAAGCATCAAACAATAATATTATCAAAATGCAAAGAGAAAGTAAGGGAAGGTAATGGTTACCTTCAATGGGGGAGAAAAACGAATAGCGGTTGAGGATAAGCGCCTTTCGATCCACACCCACGACCGCCGGTAATAGAACTCAAGCCAAATCAAATGAAAAAACCCTAAGGGGTTGTCCCGGACTCAAGAAGAAAGGAGGGAGGAAGAGAGAATTTGAAAAGGGGGGCCCCTTTTGTGCTCGGGCTCGGGCAGTTTCGTAACTACCAGATTTTAGATAGGCGTATATAATATATACGCCCGACCATTTTTTGCAAGATTTTGGTCAGGCGTATATATTATATACGCCCGACCAAAAATGGCAGTTTTTAAACTGCCTGACCTCCCTTTTTCGATTTTAAGGCCCAACGGCCTCCCCTTGTATGCTATGGACCTCGATCTGGCCCCCCCTTCGAGGCCCACGTGTCATTGGCCATAGTGCACGCGTCCCCAAGTGACCCTTCGAGTTTCCTTCGATTGGCCCAAAGGGACCATGCTACAATATACGGATCTAGATCCGTAGGCGCCCACCTAATGCGCCCACAAAATTAAAAAAAAAAGAGAAATAATAATAATAATAATAATAAAATATACAACGCTGGCGCTCAAAAGAGCGTCGCAACGCTTGTTTGCCCCACTCCGAGAGCCGTGTTAAATCAATTCGGAATGATCGGGTTCACCCATTTCAAGCAGGGACATTTTGTACCTGACCCGGCAGGCAGGTAATTTTGCCCATCTCCGGTCACTATTCCCTACAGAGCCCCCCAGCAAGAGTCAAGGCCTGATCCGGCAGGCAAACCAAGAACCCATCACCGGAATACATGCATCCCTAAGGTATATCAACATGGCAAGTTGATTCGCCTAAGGATACGTGAAAAAATAAAGGCAGTTTGAGCATGCCCAGGGTCTCCATCTGACATGAAAGAAAAAAGAAAGAGAAAAGAGAAAAAGAAAAGAAAAAAATAATAATAAGAAGAAAGAAAAAGAGAAGAAATAACAACTTGTTGCTGCTTAGTAAAAATCCTGAGCAGGTTGACCCCACCTTCCGGCATTCACTCTGGTCATCCACCTTCGGATCTCTATTGACCAAGAGTGCCCCCAACTTCAGACCATTCTAAAAGTCTATTATCAGTCGAAACTGACCCGTCAAAAATGAAATTACAACCAACCAAACTATGTGCGAACATACAGACCAAATGGCTCTTTTCCCTTTTTATTTCCTTTTACACAGGCTTAAAACCTGTATAGGCACGGTGTCCCTGTTGAATGTACGCACTTACGTCTGGGTATCCGCATGATTGTCGTTGTCCTCGTAAATTGTACCTTAGGATCGAGGCTTCTGTTTGTCGCTTATCGCTGGGTGTGCATTCGCTGCATAGTTAGTAAGATGTGATTTCATCAGGGACGGAGGCCAGAATTGGCCATCTCTTTCAAGGGATGTTTGGTTCTGGCCAGATCTTTAGCTTTGTCTCGAGTTAAGGCACTCTGATTCATATGAATCAGGAGCTCCTCACCACTGGAACGCGCACATCACCCAAGGTATACCTATCCCAGGCATGGCGCACGCACTCTTAAAAGCGTATCAACTGGCATTTGATCCACTTAAAGAGTTGTGCAAGAATAAAATTGCCAGAGGTCCTTGAGCTTGGCTTAGAAGCCTCGAAGCAAAAGAAAATTCAAAAAATGACACAAAAAGAATTTTTTTGGGCATGCATTCCCAAGAGGTGTTGCGACATCAATATTCGCTCCACTCGGGTCAATCATGCTAAAGCAACCTCGAGGTTGATGGGTTGGCCTAGAAACTTTGAGCCTTACCTAGGTAAGGGCACCCGTGCCCAATCCAATGGAGCTGTTGATATTCCATAGGATTGGACACAGTTTGAAGGCCTTCGCTTTGTATGCTTCGCATCAATTCCGAAGAATAGATCGATAATCTCGTTTCATGAAGCTGTCTAGTTCAGATTAATACTCAACATCACAAATCTATAATTTCCCTCAGGAAGTGAACGATATCCTGGCTAGCGGGCTTACACTTTCTGTGATCATCGCAGTTATGCCCAGTAATGTCGCAATACACTTGGGGACTGTTAGCTCTGAGGTGCGGACGATATCCCGAAATGAGAGGGCTTACGTACACTCACCATCACCATGGATGTTTGAGAATTGAGTTGAACCGAGGCGGACCCATCAAACGCGCCTTGGACCTCTTCGGATGTCCCTTTTCTTTGGCATCCGATCATTAGTGATCGAATATCAAAGAGGGGCATCTGTAGACACCCAAATTCGGCCCAAGGCCCGATCAGTCTGTACTTCAAGAGAGATGTACCCATGTGCTTCCGATGGCACCCGAGAACCCTTAGGAATCACCCTGGACCCTTAGGGATCTACCCAAACCTTTAGGAATCACCCTAAACCTGTTAGAACCATTCCCCAACCCTTAGAGATCACCTCTAAACCCTAAAATCCCTTCCCAGACCCAACTTGAACCCTTCTGAGAAGTTGATGGGATGAGAGCCACAAAATTTCACACAGACTATTACCATAGATGAGATATATACCATTGGAAAGAGGACTTCTTCAGCTTTCCAACAAGCCAAAGATCACCCAATTTGGAGCTACGGTTCAAACGTTATGGCCATTTTAAGTTTCACATAAAATCATGGATTTTAGGCAGGCGTATATATTACATACGCCCAGCCAATTTGGCCCCAGATTGGTCAGGCGTATATAGTATATACGCCTGCCTATTTTGAGGGAAATTTGGCCAGACGTATATAATATATACGCCCAGCATAGGTGGGACCCGGCACGGGCTTCCTCTTCTCAAGGCTCCCCTGTTTTTGGTGAAGTTTATCGTTTTCCTATGGTATATAATATATACGCAACTTAGCTGAATCGCCATCGATGAGCGAATTTCCTCCATCTAGTTTGACCCTTTGACCATCCCCTTGGTTGAGGTGGGTGTCTTGAGATTGGTTGCACCCCCTTTGAGCTTATTGGCAACCCTTAAGTCACCCTTGGTCTCACCCCATCATCCGCCATTGAAACCAGTTTCCCAAAACCCTAAGACCTTGAAAACCCAAAAAACATTAGATGGGCGATTACCTAATTGCTAAACCAATTAGCTCTTAAGTAAGCCCCTAACCCATCCCTTCTCTATAAATAGAGAGGCCTCCCTCTTCCTTAAGGGTTGGAAAAAATTGGAGGTTAAGGATTCGGAGCTTAAGAGAGAACCCTAGTGAGAGAAAATGCACACATTTTTCTAGAATTCCAGCATGCTTAGTTCATCCCTTTCAACCCATTTCCACCATTAGATCACTCCCTTTTGCTAAAGTCTAGCCTCTAGCTTCACTCTACACCCCCTACTTTATTGAATCCTAGCATTAGAATCCATTTTCACACCATTTAAGCCATCGAAAGCATGCCAAAGCGAAGATCTTCCACGGTGCAACAAGGGCTCGTGAGCTCCGGCTCACCCCTCTCTTCCTCTACCTTCTTGGTGTCTCCTCCGTCCAAGGATTCAAGCCGTTACGCCGCCGAAATTTCGATTTGGCTCAAAGCTTGATAGGACCGTATTGCCTTCGGGCAAGGGGAAACTCCGCCCTTTTTATTTTTATTTTGGCCATAGATAGAGACCGCTACGTGCAGGTTGATCGGGTGCCTAAACCCTTCCCGATCGATAACCGAAGCCCCTACCCTAGAGCCTTTGGCAAAGACCGGTAAATCAGAGTCATATTTAGCACTTTGGTGCTCAAAATATCGATTTGAAGGTTTCTCGGGACACCAAAAGCTCCGGGTGGCGACTCCACCATTTTCATTTTTAAGGCGAGCGCATCGCCGCGATGGGTTCGAGAGGATCCACGGTCGCACAAACACAATATAGCTCACGAAGAAGTCACACACCTTAATGAAGAAGTTATCGCAAAGTAGCTTTCGCACAGCCGCGCGCACTACCTCGCGAGACTAATTGGCACGAACAATAGCAGAAACCTCGTGCAGTTCTCGCGTGGCTCTGGAAGAGAGAGATGGCCAGAAGTTTTATCGCGCAGTTCTCACATGGCTCTAGAAGAGAGAGATGCCCAGAAGTTCTCTCGCGCAGCTCTCGCATGCCTAGAAGCCTAACTCTGAACCAAGCAAAATGCAGAAGCATCTGTGCGAGTACCTCACGAATGAAGTTTTTGAAGCTCTTCTGTGCGAGTGCATGTAAAGCTAAGGCAGTTGTGCGATAACCCAAAGCTCTTCTACGCGAGACAGTAATATTCCACTCCAAACTCTACCCCGCGAACACTTTGCAGTTGCGCGACAGAAGGAAAATGCAAATGCCAGCCTGGTGAAGCTCGGGCCCTCCACTTCTCAATCTTAACTCAAGGACGTTTTGCGGATTTCCTCAGGTCTAGGGCACACACCCTAAGGCACAGATTTCGATGCATGCATTCTAAGACATACAAGGGTTATAACAGTGCCACATCTGCTTAAAAAATTAGGGTTTACTCTCCTCTCAGCCATAGCATCAGGACTAAGTATATAAGCTGCACTTGTAACTTAAAGAATGATCATTCACTTTCTCCTTCAACCTCTGTCGGCTGAGAGCTCAAGCAAGCTAGGGTTAGGGTTAGGGCTTCATAATCTCTTTTTCCATTTTTTCTTCTCTCTTAGCTCAACACTTGCTGGCTAAACCTTTGGTAAGCATTTAGGCATAGTTTTATTTAAGTTTTGTAATAGGTAATTTAAACATTGGGATTTGGTGTTGAGCTGTTGTGCACAAGGCTGCTGCCTTGAGGGATTTCATTGTTAGTGACATTAGATTGATAGAATTTATGTTTGAATGCTTACTCAATCTGTTATTTTCTTATTTTTTCATAGTTCTGTTCAGGTTATAGCATAAATTTAGGATCTGAGCTTATTGAAAGGCCCATGGAAGCTTGAGCGTGATGCCTTGGGACCATGGTGGCAGACAACAGTTTTCATATTCTATCTCAGCATTTGTGGGTAAGGGAGCCTCTGTGGATAGCCTGTGACCATTAGAGTGGATATACTATAGCCCTAGGGCAAACTTGGTCACAGATCTGAGATGGGTTCTTCTACTCTGCACTTGGACTTGTGGCCTAGTGAGAGATTGTGTAGGAATTGGATCCCCTCCATCTTATTTGACCGCTTTCAGATGTTAGATCTGGCTTCTTTGTAGTGATTGCAGCTTGGAGGACATCTTATTGCAAGCTATTTTTAGGCAATAAGAATGTTGATTTAAAGTCTAATTAAATCTATAGATCTTTTGGTTCCATTAGATTCCCGATCGGATTTATGTATTTGGGAATTGCCCATTTGCTTAAGCTTTAGATCTCTTGATTGCCATCTGATCTTCCTAGGTTTAATATCCCTATGAATGCCAGCCAGGTTTGTGTGCAGATCTAGGGAGCTCGAAGCACTGGCAGACATAGTGTCTGCAATGGTATTCATGGCCAGATTTGATCCATTGGATTGGGTTTGATCAACCCACTCCTTTGGATTAGGTTAGCATTTCTGGATTAATCAATGGGATTTGACAGACTCTATTGGATAAACTATGAAAATTTGAGTGGATAGACTATAGCCTTAAGAGCGCCCCAAATGGCATGGGTTAAGTTGGATTCTTCTACCTTGTTGAGGTTATTGATAGCACTTTAGCAAGGACTTATTGTAGAGAGAGCCCTAAATCTGAGTTGCATAACTTAAAAGAACCTTTAACCTAAACATCTTACTTTTCACCCTTTTATCTTTATTTTCACACACCATCACCCCCTTCTTTATAACCCTTTCTTAGGATAGGACTGCACTTTATTCCTTTCTATTTTCAGTAGGTAATTTAGTGTAGACGTGACACCCATCTCCCTTTCTTTAGAATTGTCAGAGCTGTTGTCAAATCTGGAGGCCTACTATTATAGCCCATTTTGGTTTCTAGATCAATTTCTTTGTGGAACAAACTCTTACTTATCAAAACTTGCTACAATAGCCCTGTATCTTATAGGCTTAGGATTAGTTTAGTTGTGCTACTTCTATCCTTTATTTTACTTTGAATTTTTTATTTGTTCTCACCACACAATGAGCAAGCACATAGCAAATCCGACAACACCGGTATGGCCGTGATCCGCCGTACTGTGACTGTGAGTGGACATTGACAAGTGGACCAAGACAGCGGTTATTCGCACACAGTGTATAGTGGGCATTGACTATAAGTGGACATTGACAAGTGCACCGGTACAGCAGTTATCCATACACAGTGTACAATGCTTACATTATATAGTGGGCCGGTATGGCGGTGATCCCCACGCATTATATAGCATACATAGTGGGCCGGTACGGCGGCGATCCATATGCATTGTGTAATATACATAGTGGGCCGGTACGACAGTGATTCGTACGTATTGTATAACATACATAGTGGGCCAATACGGCGGCGATCCGCACGCATTGCATAACATACATAAGTGAACACATTAAATGAAGTAAACAGAGTTAACGAAGTGAACATAGTGAGTGAAGTGAACGCAAAAATCTGGGAGTGGAGTATAGTGAATAAGAAATATGAGCTTTTATTTCTATATTGAATATCTGCTCTGTTATCACTTTTCTCCTGCCATCAAATATCTGATCTATTAAATCTTTGAAATTCATCTTTTAAATATCTAATCTGCTTTTGCTTTGAACTTTGTCATTAGTAAGATGTAACTACTATTGATGTTCTTCTACTGAGCTTAGATGTTAGCTCATCCCCAACTATACGTCACAGGTATAGCTTTTGATCAGGATTTTGAATTTGAGGAGAATCCAAGTTATTGCGAGGAAAGCTCTATTAGATTGTGTACAGTGACTTCTGAGATTTGAGTTGTATGCATTTGTACACCACTGTGAAGGTGATGATTAGTCATCACCGGTGGTTTTAGTTATCTCTTTTCGATTATGTGTTCTTGATTGGATATTTTGGTTCAGCCATGTGCTTTTGTTTTGATTTCACTCAAGTGTGTATATACCAAGGAAATTATGTATCTGATTGTGTTCTATGATCTGGCGATCCGAGTTTTCCCATTCGGTTTGGTTTAAAGAAAAGAAAAAAATATATATCTCAAAAATTAGGTTGGGAAAATTTTGGCTGTCACACTTTGCATCTTCTGGAGCTTTTATCTTTTTGACTGGTCAAGTTGAACTCTCAACCGGTCCATTCTAGGTCTCTGAGGCTTATATCCACTCGATCAGTCGACTTTGACATCTTGACAGGTCGACATATGCACTTTCTTTTATTCTTCTTCTTTTCCTCTGCTGTTGTATCATGATCGGTCCAACTTGAATCCTGATCGGTCGAAACACTACAAAAAATAAGACTATTAGCGGCAGTTTTTTTAACAAAAAACTGCTGCTATTAGTGTTGTCACTACCAAAAACAGCTGTTGTTAGTCTTGCCGTAACTAAAAAATACCTTAATAGCAAATGCCAATGAAACCCCTTATTTTTGTAATGAAATAAATTCTTTTGGGCTTCTTATCCTCTGTTTCAGCTCGAGACTCTGCCATGGGTTTAGGTCCTTATTTATTTTACTCATTTAACCACTTTTGTGCATATTTGCCCTACAAACATGTTGTAACATATCTAACACTAAAGGCACACATTAGTAGTTAAATGAGGCCTAGCAACGCCGAGGTTCATGTCTAAAATATGCAGTTTTGAAGGCTGATCAATGGTTTCATAACCTTATGGGGGTGAGAGTAATCAGATAATGATCCACATGTACGATTTCTTCTCTTAAATCGGCATTGCCCCTGTTGGATGAGAAGCCCTCATCCTTGTCAGAGAAGTCTGTATCGAAATCTACATTGACATCAAAAGAACTTTGATCATCACTCCTCCTTCCCTAAACCCTAAACCCTAAACCCAAAAGGGCTACCCTCACTCCTCCTTCCCTAAAAAATCAGTGTTGTTGAAGGAGGACCAACAACTATGTTCAATGGAACTGGATTCTCCTCAAAATCAACATATATGTCTACCGCCTTCATATGGCTTCGCCTAGCAAACGTCAACATCAACTCGAAGTTACTCATGATTGGCACCACTTTCACCTTTTCTGATTCAGTATAGTGTCTGTACTTAATTGACAGTAAGTACTTTGGAGGGCAGCTGCAAATTTGAATCATATCATTACACAATATAAGGTACAATGAACATTCTGTGTCAATGGAGCATTCCTCAAATCTTCCCCCTACATATTTATGCCGTCCATTAGAAACAATGAATGACCCATCCCAATGCACTCTCAAGATGATGTAATTGTCTGACATAGATTGCGGCATCATCTTCCTACCATGAATGATATTTAAACTTGGTCATTAATCACAACAGTTTAGTAAATTAGTAGTGGTAAACACACGACAACTAATTAAATCATAAACAATACTAACCGATATCAGCTAACTAAAAATCCATAAGAATCTAGGAGTTTACCAGTTACATCTCTATTATAGCTATTAAAAATAGGGTGTAAAATCTAGCTAGTAACTAGTTATTGTGTGAAAATCCATGAAAGCCAGGGTTTTAAATCCTTACTTCCAAAGGAAAATAAGGTTTTAAAAATCACATAAAAGCCTTCAAACCCATTTTGAAGATCACAGTACATAGATTGCAACTTCGAAAAATATCGCAAAACAAATAAAGTCCTATAAAAGATCAAATAAAACCCTTCTAATAACCCTACAAGCACAAGAGTAGAGATACCTTGTGCTACTTCTCTAATAGAGGCTTCTTTAGGTCTCCTTCAATTCTGGGTTGTTGCATGTGGAGAAAATATGAAAATATTAGCCTAAATAAGCGAAAAAGAGATTGCAAACTCTACATATTAAGAAGATAAATCCTAATCCCTATTAGTTCTTCTTCTCCTATGATGACCAGAGAAAACCCTATTTAACCCTTTCTTCCTTGCACAACCTTTGAAACTTGTAGAGTTCATAAACCCATTAAACCCTTTCGCTTGTCCTCTCAACAAAAATCCATTTATATCGTCTCCTCAACGAAACCCTAATCCTTAATAGTTCCTCTCGTTGGACAATGACCCTTCCCTTCTCTCAAGCATACTCGAATGATGATAGTTTTAAACTGATAGATGTGACTGGGAGCCAGTAAGGGTACAACTCGTATTTTGTAACTCTTAAGCAACGTTAGAAGCGTAACCGCAAAGATAGGTTACCCGAGTTAACTTTCTTGTCACTTTGGGGGACAAATACACAAGTAACTCTGGTCAAAGGGGTGGAGAATAAATATGCACAGAATGCAATTTCAAAATAAGTTAGGAGGTTAAATGCCAAAAACCCATTTATGAATTACCTCCGACAACTAATCATGGTGTTAACCTAATCACTACCACCACATGACAACAACGTACAACAATCAAGATCAACAAAAATGGCTACATTTTCAATCGAATGGAGTTCAGAACAAAATACATTCGAACATTTGTAACATCCAATCAGTTCATTTCTAACATGAAAAATTGCAATTTTTTAAGATTATTTGAATCTTTGGCTCAATATATATATATATATATATATATATATATATATATATATATATATATATATATTTATTTATTTATTTTTGATCAGCAAGCTTGAGGTTGGAGGGTCCTCACCCATTATTAAAATTAAAAAGAGTTACAAAATCACCAAAAAGAGTCCAAAAAAATGAAAATGTTGAAGAGCTTGGGCATCGCCATCACCCATCAAAGCATCCTTACTTAGGGCTCTTCTTAATCATAATAAATATTAGGATATGGTCCTTTCTCTATTGTCCAAGAATTTTCTTAGGGATAGGATCCCATTGAACGACTGAATCATAATCAAGACTTTTCTTAGCAAAAAAATTAGCGCATCCATTAGCTTGTCGACGAACATGGGAAACTGCAAACTCTTTGAAATGAACCTGAAGTCTATCAATCTCTTCACAGATTTTCCAAAATCTCCAACAGTCTTCCACCTTCTTCTTGATAATATTAATTGCTTGCAAAGAATCTAATTCAATCCATGTTTTCTGAAAGTTGAGTTCTCATGCCAGTTGGAAACCTTTCTCAATAGCCATAACTTCACACCCAACATTACTATTATTTTCCAAACGTCCAGAAACATAACTAATAATATGGCCACTCCCATCTCGGCAAATAATCCCAATCAATGCCTTATAATCTACAACAGAAGCATCCACATTTTGTTTCATGCATTCGCCAGATGGTGCCACCCACTGACACACAGTTCTCTCCCCAGTTAACTGTTGCACTTCCTAAGAATGGCCTTCTTTGGAGTGATAATATCATTAAAAAATTCTATCATTTTGTTCCTTCCAAATAAACCCAATAACTGTACACAGAAGGAATTATGAATAATGTTATCCTTCCTCTTCTTTCCTTTGGCTAAAATCATAAAAACTTTAGTTCACCAAGGAGAGAATTGCACGGAGCATTTTGGATACCCACTCTACTCTTGATAGGCCTCCTAATCTACTGAGAATAACCGCAACCGAAAAACAAATGGTCAATCATTTCTTCATGTGTCCAACATAAAACACACTGAGAAGGGATAATCAAACCTCTTTTAGACAAGTTATCCATCATCATCAGCTTAAAGTTTATAGCTTGCCAAGTACAAAAAGAATATTTAGGAATATTACTAGAATTCCAAATAAAATTCCTTCATATGACCATATTGGTATTCTCTCTAATTGCCGACCATGTCGAATAAAGAGAAAATAGACCATTGTAAGATGGTTCCCATATTCTCCTATGTTCACCTTGCAAATAAGGAATATGAATTTTAAGAACCTTGGCCCATGCGGCTTCCATTCGAAGGGTTGAGGGAGTAGGAAGATTCCACTCATTTCCACAAATAACATAATAACTATGATATTTTCATCAAGATCAGATTGATGAATGAGTCTTTTACTAAACATTGGAATTAGAGCCATACCATCATGCCAAGGATTAAACCAAAAGCTTGTGTTTTGGCCATTACCCAGGAAAGTTATGAAATTATTGAAAACAAAATCTTTGACAGCCAAAATTTCTCTCCGCGACTAAGAAAGGTCTTTAGGAGTAAGAGTTCAAATGAATTGTTGGCCAACATATTTAGATCTCATAGCTTGGGTCCAAAGGGTATAAATGTTAATAAATGACCAAAAAAGTTTAGCCATACCTACTAGGTTCCAATCATTTAATCTTCTAATACCCAATCCACCTTCATCTTTAGGCCGACATATTTTCTTCCAACTCATAGGATGCATAGATTGACCAAGCGATGGTCCTTTCCATAGAAAACTACTGAAAAGCTTCTCAATTTTTTTGATAATCCATGAAGGTAGTAGGAAGGCTCCCGACCAGTAATCTTGAAAGCTGCTCAATACTAAGGAAATCAAAACCAATCTGCCCGCATAAGATAAAAAAGTACCCTTTCCAGCTCTCCAATCTGTCATTGATCTTTTGTATGAGTGGTTCACATAAAGAATGGGTCATTCTAGCCGCAAATATAGGAATTCCCAGGTATATGATAGGAATGAAATCTTCTTTGAAACTCAATGCATCAATAATTTGCACATTGTTCTGACAAGTGATACTAAAGATAACTGTACTCTTATTATCATTAGCCATAAGAAATTTCATGCATATATATATATATATATATATATATATATATATATATATATATATATATATATATATATATATATATATATAACACTAAAAACTGACTCTCATTTTGCATCCACTCAACATGGTGACCTTCCATTTGCATCTAAATGTGGCATTTCCAAATCATTACAGGTAGAGTGGCAAAGGAGACAAAGTTATACAGTGGAGAATTTTTTTACAGACAAATTCACATGCAACTTATGTGGTGCAACGTGACTGGCTGCACACATAGTGGTGCCCAAGGACTGTAGCCAGTCACGTCGTACCACATAAGCTGTCTGCAAAATTGTCTATAAAAATTGTCCACCATTTATAATTTTCCATCGCAGAGGACTCATTTTAAGGCCATGTGCCGGGTTTTGTGCAATCCAAGCTAAGTCATCCAAGTGGTAACTTCTATGAAAGAAGACTCAAAATTACATTAAATGATTTGATTCTTCTAATTAATGCACTCTAATATTGATAGTCAAACATATCTTTCCACTTTTGAAACTAAAGTCAAGGGTTGTGAACGAGTCGGATAGGGATCGGACGGGCCTCCTAAAATCTAGCCCGGCCCTAGGGGCAAGGTTAGGCCCTAGCCCTGCCCTAATTTAGGCGGGCTTTGATATGCCCAGCCATAGCCATAACCTAGGCAAGTTACGGCGGGCTCGGGTTGGGCTTCATTGGTTATTGATACTTTTTCTAAATTTAAAAAAAAAAAAATTTCCAATATAAATTTTCTTTTTATTAAAGATGGAAAAATATTTCTAATGGAGAAAAATAAAATCCTAAGAACTCTCTTTATAAATATTTAATTTTTAGAATATTCTTACAATGATCCACTTGATAAATCTAACGGTAATATTGAGCACTATTTTGATAATTTGATTGTAAGTAATAAAATTTATTTTATACACTTAATATTAATATATTTAGTATATAATTAAAAGTATTGTAGGGACAGGCCACTGTGGGCGAACGGGCTTTAACTTGTAAGGCCCTTACCGGTCCGATGCATAGTGGGCTTTTGGTTTCGAGGCCCTAGCCATGCCCTCTTACCTCATAGTAAATCCCTAGCTGTAACTTTTTAGGAACGAGCCAGCTCGGCCCTTTTGATGGCCTTGATAAAGTGCACCAATTAGTTGGCTCTACTCTCATGCGTAATTCTTTGGCTGAGACATGTCTAATAATGTGCTCCTCGATTCTCGACGTTGTCTCGACTAAATGGCCATATGAAAAAACTAAAATAATATATTGCTAGTTGAAATACTTGGATTGATCAAATATATCTTTCGGCCTGCACAAATCTGACCAATCATAATCTTATCCATGTACAAATGATCAACACGGCCCCTTTCATAATTTATTTTTTTCGATGGAAAAGCGGGGTTGGGGACCCTTAGCCTTCTTCTGAGAAAAAAGAACAGAAGATTTACACAGTTGAAACAACATAAATATTCTAAGTAATTCAAAATTGTGCCCTTCCATTAATTAGGCACATTTGTTACGTAACAGGACCTTACTTGTGCTTATTAATGGCACCATGCAAGTGCTCAGAGCTTCACATGCGATTTAGATGAGAACAAATTGAGATTTTTCTTCATCATCTTAGAGCAGAAGAGTGGTCAAATCACGTGCAACTATGGCTACAACGCCTAGGGTTCACAGGGCGCAGTGCAACTTACAAGCCACAACGACTTATCAAGCCATCAAAGTGGAAAAAATATGCATCACCATATTCTCCATTATGCAAGTAGGGCTATTAATAGCCGATTCGGCTTAAGGTTGGGCTAAAATTTTAGCTGCTGACCCGACGGGTCAACTGTCTATTCCTGGCCCAACCCGGAAAATCGACTCAATACAACCAACCTTGTTCAATATCTCTTAAAGAATAAGGTCAACTTACCTGACCAATCAGAAGGTCCGGTCGGAAGTTCGATTCGGTTGGTCAGGTTTATGTACCCGTTCTGGTTGAAAAACCTGGCCGGCAATGCTTTGACCCAACCCTTTGACAGCCCTATATCTAACGGATTTTTATAAGTGTTAAAAAGGCCACTAACATTTTGATAAAGGAATTGTAACAGCTTTCTAACTGCGTTATACCTTCAAAAAAACTGCGTTATATATAATTTTTTATAAACTTTATTAAGAGCTGATATGATTCGAACACATGGCGTATCCATCGTTCCAACCAGATGGGGACCATTGGGTACCTATCCAAGGGTTCGGCTGCTAGGGCAACATGCCCAAGGACAATCAGCTCCATTCAAAATAAAAATTAAGAAGGTCAGGTCAGACGCTGATTCTGGGTGGTACACGTCCCCAAAAGTGGCAGAGGAGTCTTCTCATAGTATCCTCATGACCATAGTTACTTTTGGGGATGTGTGTCACATGGAATCAACTCTTGACACCTGATAGATGGGCCAGGATCTCAAGATTTATGGTGTGGATGATTTGGACGTATGGAAAACTATCTCCATCGTCTTATTCTAGGCAGCCAATGGTATCATCGGTGTAAAGCTGACACTGCGGAAACCAAATCTTCGGCTTCTAATACCGGTGCCCTATCTTATTTTACAGGTTACCCGTATGCGTCCCTTCTGACAAAGGGTGACGTTAGCTCATTTTTCGTTACGTTACGCAAAGTGTAAGAAGGTAAGAGGTGCTTAGTATGAAATGGAGCAATTGGGAAAAGATGGAAGCATGGTGCCCGTGGGGAGAGATAAGGCACGTAGGCCTGGGTGGTCCTTACTTCCTCCTATGATACGAGCTAACCCTTCCCCGTGACATTTTAAGAAGAAGAAGAAGGCAATTGACGTACGTGATGTTTACGTGATTTGGATCATGTGTTTGAGGCATTATACCTATTGATGGTACATGCATAAAATTGTGTGTGGTGCGCGGGCATCATGTGTAGCAGGTCATGGAACTTCTTCGTTCCCGTGTTTAAGAACCGGACTGATACTGCGATCAGGCTGCGGCTCACTTGGAATCGTGGCTTACTGTGGTCCAATCCCGTAGTTGGATCATATTTTATGGTTGGATGGGACGGATCCATTGAACCTCATGATCCGAGTGTGTGAACCATCAGGTTGACTGATAACCATGTGGGTCTAAGTCAAGTAAGGTTCGAATTTCTAACCTTTCTCCAACCCGATGTTCTACCTGTTTAATCATACCATAAGAAAATATTATTTCAAAATAATTTAGAACATGGAGGGAAAATGGAAAATTGACACATTGTTAGGGCTCGTTCCGGCACTTTCTAGCCTTTTCCCAAAAAGTCTAAGGAAGTTCGCACCTCAGATTCTTTGCAGATTCCCGCTTTTCACATAAATGGAGTTTCTTCGCAACTGTTCTGGAGTTGATAAAAAATGCTTAGATTTATACATTTTCCCAGAAAAGTCATGTTTCTTTGTGTTCTTGAGTTTCTTGTGAGAAATTGTAAGAAAATGTAAGTGTCTCCACCATCAAATACGTATGCATGCACACTATGTCAAAATGATAAAAAAATCACTTTTGCAATATAAAAAAAAATCGCTGTCCAAGCAGTGGTATAATAATCCACTGCTAAAATCAATTATTTATTATGTTGGACAGTGGTTTAATTCGACGATCGTTTATTATGTTGTCTGATCTAGTCTAAAAAATTCGTGCCACCTCTTTTACAAATCGGGCCAACACAAAACCAAGCCTTTTTATAAATCGGGCCAACACAAAACCCATTGTCTCTCTCACAGCAAGCCTTGGGAACCCATCGTCTCCCTACAAATCCTAAAAACCGATTGATCTCTCAAAACTCCATTAAAACTCTCGATTCCTTCACAAAACCATGCCACCCACTTCTCTACAATCCCTCTCTCTCCTCAAATCTCTTCCTCCAACCCTATAAAAGACACCAATCTCGAGATCAATATCTTTTAGAGGGCTGGAGGAAGAGATTTGAGGACATTCATGGCATGTGAATCGATCTTATTGAAATCTCCTTAAGTAATAGATTCCGCATCGATCCGCATACCTACAGGCATTTGAAACCGACCGAACTCGAATTGCTTGGTTTGAACCAAGTTTCCGAAGAAATCGTAGTTGAAATCACCAAATCTTCATCAAGTAACCGATAGGATTTTTTTTTCTTTTTTTTTTTTTAATTTCTTAGAATCTTATTTATCTTTTATTTTTTTTCAGATCTCATATATTTAGGGCTTGGGTTTTTATTTTTTTCTCCGATCCAAAACCCTAAATAGGAGTCGGATTTAGAGCTAGGGTTTTTGTTTTATTTCCCTATCCAAAACCCTAAATCGGAGTCGGATTTAGGGCTAGGGTTTTTGTTTTTTTTTTTTTATTTCTTAGATTTCCTGAGTTTATTTATTTAATTTTCCATATCCGGACCTTATTTGTTTTTTTTTCTCCTTTTTCTGTTCTTCTGACTATAGGTTTCAGAGCCATTACTCTATTTATTTGCTAGTATTTTTCTTATAATAGGTCTTTGAATCGTAATGTTCTATATTAAGTTCTAGCCTTTTCAGATTTTCAGCATTGCGATTTCTCTCTATTTTTTTATTTCTCAATATTTTTGTTATTTATTTTGATCCTATTTAGCACCTAATTACCTTCTATGAAGGCCCCTTCATTCATCTAAGTTCGTTATGATTTTTATCTGTACAGATAGTTTATATTTTATTCTGTTCTTATTTAGTTTTCAATATCATTTCTTTTTGAGCTGTTTATTTAACAATTTAGAATATTAATGGCCGCTATTTAATCAAATATTCTTTCTTTTGAGTTGTTTATTCCACTGTTTAACTTTATAATGATACTCTTTTGATCCGACGTTGTCTTAAATCGGTCTATTTCATGCTTAGCAGCTATAATAACTACTCTACCTTGGTTATAGTTATTATTGTTAATTATTCTCCTATAGCTAGATCTTTGTGGGTTCTATTTCTGAATGATCCTTCAGAAATTTTGTTTGATCCATGGGCTTTTGCGGTTATATAATATAATTTGTAAGAATTTTACTATATTCATCGTTATTTTCACCAAATAATTCCATTTTCTGATCAAAATCAGGTTCCTCTTCATTTTTCCTGATCTTGGGAACGATTCTGTAACAACCCGACGTTTCTCTTTATCAAATATAGGAAAGGTCATGTCGTCGGATCACCTAACATGATCCTATCATACAAAGGTGTCTTAGATTGTACAAAGTATTGCAAATGCGGAAGCAATGTACTCACTCTGACATGCAATAATATGGCAAAAAAAACTGATATTTACTCATCTAAACAAGAAACTATCAAACTGTATATACAAGGCTAACGGATACGATGTATAGCTTTCCACCGATGACGGTCATTCGTCATCTAAAAAATGGAAAGAAAACCTATAAATCTCAGAATAAAATATCATACGTGATTTATACAAGTTTATCAAAAAAAACATCTCTTTCTCTCTCTCTTTCTCAAACCTATTTAGAACATAATTATTCAGCAAATTCTTCCTCTTCTTCTTCTTCATCGTCCTCTTCTTCCTCCTCGTCCGGCACGTAAGTGGGGTCAGCTGCGTGCTCCAGATCAAAATTTGTAGCTAAGACATTGAAGTCGTCGGATGAGCAATCATCAAAGCTCAGCAGAGAAATTTACATTGCTAATATATATATTAGATTTACCAATTTACTTCTAGATGCATAAATTTAAAATTAAAGTATTTATCAACATATAATATAAACAAGTCATTATTATGCGACTAAATGATCATGCTGACATGCTGAATAAAGACCAAAACACATGGTGCAACAGATACTAGAATTCATGTGGAATAAGGAATCTTACTAAAATGAAGCAGGGTTAACAGAGGAACAAAGACATGTGTAGGAATAAATGCATCAAGCTCCCGAGTTAGCGGGATCACTTGGACTGAGATAAAACAAGCTTCTGAGTTAGCAGAATCACTTGTCAAGCTCCCGAGTTAGTGGGATTACTTGGACCACGAAAAATCAAGATCCTGAGTTAGCGGGATCATTTGTTATGAGTACACAGTCAAGCTCCCGAGAAAGCGGGATCACCTGACTCAGAACTAAGCAACCACGTGGAGAGGATATCAAGGATTAGCAAGATCTAAATAATGCACTACCATGCATGAAATCAAAGAACGTGCTTGCTTATCCGAACTTCGTTTAGTATATAGCGATCTAAAATAAAACTAAAACTAGCATGGTAATACATGAGTTAATACTACCTTGTAACATAAATATCATGCAAAACTAACATGAAGTTATATAAAACTGCTATGCACAACTTATATGCCTTTATATCCAACTAGTATGCAAAACTGATATGCCTTTCTATAAAACCGATCTACAAAACTGATATATATATATATATATATATATATATATATTTATATAAAATTGATATCAATTTCCATGATTTCATGTGTTCAAAACTACCATGTAGTCACAATTGATATGCGTTCATCATCAAATAAACGCATAATTTATTTTACTCAACTCAACTTATTTCAAACCTGATAAGGTTTATAATTATCAAGTCTTATAAAGATCAGGTCTACATATTACACCTAGCATGCTCATCGTTTTATCCTATAGTGAACTGTAACTCCACTTAGTTCAGCACTATATATTTATCTAATCATACATGATGAATAATTTGCAATCTAGATGAGAATAAGAAAATCATATATATGTTAACAAAGTAAATTCCCTACCTTAGTTTACACTTTACGTATGAGATGTGCATGCACGCATTCACACTATCTTCATCAGTGTGCACCAAGCACCTAGAAGTTAATAGTCATGGATTTAATATTTTAAAATGGGTTACTAGATCTTACATTAGACCCTTCATTAGTGCCCTATGATGTTAATTCATCTACGAGTTAGCACGCACACCTGACAAGAGACTACCGAGACCTTAAAACATCAACCAAGCCAGACATGGGCTTGCCTCGGCAAGCCACAAGGTTGCCGCGGGAAGCTCATCAGCTAAGCACCTTGTTGCAGACACCTTGTAAGGTTGCCGCAACAAGCCTTAGCACATGGCTTGTCGTGGTGTTCTTTGAGGTTCTCTTTTGTCTTTGTATTTACTTGGTTTGCTGGTCTTTGTACCCTATATAAAGCTATTTCTTTCTTTAATGTTTGACACAAAAATCTAGTTATTCAACCTGGTATGGGAGGTTCGGAGTGAAAGTAATAGAATTCTCGACTCTAAAACATTTACGCATAATCTGAACTCAGACATCGCGTACATAGGCTGAGCTCAGAGCTGTTGATTAAAGTCAAATTTAGTATAAACGACCATAAAATTTTAGTGTAAATGAACGGCATACCTTTTTGTGGATGTGAGGGAGGTTACGACGATACCGAACTGCTATCGAGTTCACCGAGCTCGAATAATGAGAACCAAAGTCACGTGACCGTATTGTCGGGTTACTTTGTGCTCTTAGGTTCAAAAGGTTATACTGAACTTAGGGTTAAATAGCAGAAATTTCTTTTCTCTACAATTTACTATGATTTATTTAACTAGTTGTGGTATCTATGGCTTTGATTTCATAGCTACAGGGTCGGCTTGCGAAGGAGTGGAAATAGGAAGATGAAGGGAGCGCTATTGCATTTTATAATGGAGTAGCTGTGCATTGCGTGCATGGCTTGTCTGTTGACTCATGATGTCGTGTAGTCAAGAGAAGCCCAAAGCAGCTTATAAACTCATTAAGGCTACCATATCATGTAAAGCCAATATAATCTTTTCATTATATTCACATATAATCCAAAACAAGAATCTCACCAATACTTAGATAAGCCTTATATGGTCAGGCTATAGTGTAAGGCAAGTACACCATGTTTATATATAACTGGGGGCCTTATATCTGTATCATGTGTATGGCTGGCTTTAATATATACCATTTATATATATATATATAGGATAGTATGTTTTTAATTAATGTATTAGCTATATAAGTTACACTTCCAAGCGTATTTTTAATACGTTAGATGTTAATGTATGCATAATCGGGTTTGACTAATAATTGTTACAGGGTTATGCAGGGAACATCAAACTAATTTAATTCCAGTTGTGTCCCATTTTAGGCAGACACCTGACCTGACCTGTCTCTCTCTACCAACTCGTGTGGCTTTTTAAATAGGGCATCTGTTACATTCTCCCCTACTTAAGGGATTTTCATCCTCGAAAATAAACATAGATGATGATAATGTGAAATTAGGTTTTGGGGGATAGATGCAATAAGAAAAATCAAGAAGAAATGGTGCATCAAATCAAGACAAGATAAGATGATAATGAAGTATCAATAGCGAGAAGGACTACGCCAGATCATACTACGTGTGTTACATGAAAACAACCAATGGAAATATGGTACATATACAGAGTACACTAGAAGAAACCAAACTAATGAAAAATATAATCAAAGCACATAGAAACTCATATAAATTAACAACAACTAACATAAACTATATACGGGAGTTAGATATGTAGGAAAATAGAAAAGTAAAAGTGATAGAAACGTGAGTTATATACTCACCGGGCTGGGCACTAGGCTGCTGCTGACCAACTGATGACGGTCTAACATCCTGCTATTGAAACTCTGGCACTAACATGGCTGCGTTGCAGGTGTATGCAGATACATAGTTTCGTGCTCTTCCAATGTAAGGGCTTGCAGCAGTTTTGAAGGTATGCTCCATCATAATATTTGTGGCAGCATGTAGTGATTTCGATAAAGATTATCAAATTGTTGCAAGGTTTGCTCATGATTTTCACACATGATCCTTGCAAGATCAGAAATAGTATACGTCTCTTCAGAAGAAGAAATTGGAGGAACGGATTCGGCTTGCGAGGGAATGGAGATTTCTTGGGTTGGTGCGGAGGGTGTAACTTGGAATGGTTGGGGTGGAGCGTGTATTTGGTGTGCTTGGCGGTTTTTCATTGCTTGTTGTGATCGTTGATACATGTTCTTCCACATAGCAGAGGTAAAGACCCGCATATTGTCAGTGCAGATTTTTTCACCCTGAGGGATTTGATAAGAGACCCTATTAAAGCTATCGTGATGACCTTCTAGGAGGCGGGTGATCAAACGTGGGTATGGACATGCAGACATGGGACTAGGGACGCTACTTTGCAAATGAATATTGGCATATTGTATGCCTTCCCATACAACTTTTGGGGCGTTCACCCATCTATTTTCATGGACTACAAATAAAGCTTGTAAGAGAGTATCATGGCCCTCTCTTTCCTGCTGCATCGGGTACAGATTACATCTAAAGATACAATCAAGAAACCATATATTTTGTGGTAACTAACTACGTCGGACTGAAAGACCTTGAGCAGAAGTGGTTTGTCCATAAGCCATTTTGGTTGTGATGTGATGAAATTTCACATATTTTAAATGTAGTGTTCACAGTCCGAGACTCTCATCGAAAGTCGCACTACAGTCCATAGCCTAAGCTATGTCTTGTAGGCAAAAATAGAATTTGTGACCATCGATTTCAGTTTCGAGTTGGCCAACAATAGGTAGAACTTTTAAATTCTGGTAAAACAGATGAACGAGGCATGGGTAGAAATGGGTATGGATAGGCCGATATAAGGCGTCTAAGCGCGCCTATTCAATGAACCGTATTGACCATGGGGTCAGGTCATTGGGTATGAGTAGTGAACTGTCAACAAGCCATTCTAGTTCCATGGCCTTTACGTCCCACCATGGAACGAGTTGTTCATGATTCACGGGTGGATCGATTTGATCTTGAGAGGTCGATGGGGCTTTGCCCTTTGATTTCGCCATCGCCTTTGGGCGTACGAGCGTATCTTTCGATACCATGATCTTTCTAGGAAGCACGATAATTTAACTAAGGAAAAAGATATAATAAAAATGAAAAATGAGGATTTTACCTCATCAAGACACCAAAAATTGGAAGGAATGGCTACAATGGAAGAGGATGGAAGTTGGCTAAGGTATAATCTTCAACATGCAATGGATTTTCGGCACGATTTTGGAGTGGTTTACACTTGCATGGAAGTAATGTGGCTCGGGCCCACTTAATCCTGCATTGGTTGCCACGGCAAGCTGCTTGCCACGACCAACCATCTCTTGTCACTACAAGATAGTCAGATGTTGACTGGCCCATAGTTTGCAGTGTTCACCTATTTTGGTGCAAACATGTGACACATGTAGGTGTCAATCTTCCTGAGGTATCTTCTAAAAATATGGGATGCTACTTTTTATGTTTATATGTACTTTAAATAATTTTAATTCGACACCATCTAGAAACACAGGTGTTTAATTAAGTGTATATAGCATTAATTGGTGGTTTAATGGGCCTGTTTTAGGTGAACCAGTTGTTCATGTGTATGACACCTATGACTAGTTATTGGTAAAAAATATGCGCTGATCAACGTACTATATTTAAATACATTCTTTCTTTTTCGTTTAATATAAATATTGAATTACTTGGTTTAACTCATTCAAGCAAGCCTAGGGTTGAACATAGTTTAGTACAATCAAGGTGTTTTAGTTCAATCAATATTATTGACATATCTATTGGACGAGATCATCAATGATGTACTAAATTACTTTCCATCAATTTCTTTAAATTTGAATAGTTTACTTTATATATCGATACTAGCAATGTGGCTAAATATCTTGATATCATATGCAGGAAATACTATACATGGCTTACCTTTGGGGAATAATTGAGGATATTGAGCGCGAATATCCGCTTCGTGCTCCTAGGTAGCCTCATGGGAATCGTGATTCTTTCATTGGATCAATATGAGTGGAATTCATTTCGTTCTCAAGAATTTGATCTCTATGGTCCAAAATCTGACCTGGTTCTTCGGTCACCGTGAAATCCTCCTGAATATCGAGCGGTTGGTAATCCAACACATGTGTTGGATCGTTAACATACTTCCTCAGCATAGACACATAAAATACGTTGTGTATGTTGGATAAATGTGGAGGTAATGTGTTAAGACCTGAAAAGTACGACTTTTCACCCCTTAACTTAATCTCTGTTAGACCCTGAATAATTTAATAAATGTGTTTTAAGTCTATCCTGTAGGTAATAAGCAAAAGTTGTAAATAAGCCCCTAACCATGCCAAGAAGCCTACTGTTGCCCCAGAAATTCGTCAGAAAAAAGAAGGTTGAACCCAGACAGAGAATTGGCTGCAGCATAGGCACAGCAAAGCAGAAACAAATTAAGAAGAATGCCTCGCGCAGATGTCGCAGGGCTCAATTAAACCAAAAAGAATGCGTCGCGCAGTTGTCGCGGGCTTCTGAAGGGAGCACACCAACTGGTCGGGCAGTCCTCGCGCCATTTTTGCGCAGATGGATGTCAGCAAGGAGTAAAAAGCATACTTCACGCAGTTCTCACGATGTTCAGTCTTAAGCACTCGCGAAGCACTCCCGCAGTCTCGCACAGCTCAAGAGATGAGTCTTCAACCTTCGCGTGATTCACTGAATAGAGGGAGCTCCAGACATTCCTGCGCGCAGTTGTCGCGCAGTTTCCGTGGGATACAAACCTTTAAGGAAATGCTCGTGCGATCCAGAAGCCCATGTACATTGTTTTCTTTGCGAAGATCACTGTGGGATTCACCAAGGAACGAACTGCGTGCATAATTCTTGCGCCATTCAAATGAAAAGACCAATCCCGCGACGACCATAGCATCATCGCGATGAGCAAAGTACCAACCCCGTGACTGCAAGAGCTTCAAGTTAAGGCAACCCCGCGACACCAATTCTATCACGTGATAAGACCTGAAAAGCCTTTCTACCTAGTGAGGCTCGAGTTCTTAACTCCTCTCCACTTCTGCAGGGGCAATCTGGGAACTTCCAACAATTAGGGTATGCACTCCAATGCTCTAATCTCTAGGCACGCGCCCCGAGGCGTCCAAGGAACAGAAATGGGCCACGTTAGCATTGATAAATTAGGGTTTTCCTAACCCTAATTCACAGAGAGACGACTGCTATATAAGCCTAAGCCTAGCTTAGGTTTAGGGATGAAAATTTGACTTCTGTACTCCTTCTTGAAACCGATGGTAGAATTACAATAGGCTAAGGTTAGGGTTTAGGAGTTTTCTTTTTTCTTTTTCCTTCTCTCCATAGTCCAGCACTTGCTGGCTATGTCTTTGTATGGTTATTTGGTATAGTTTTAATGGAGTTTTGTAATAGGATCTATTGCATGTATGGGATTGGTGTTTTGTGAGTTGTTTTGTATAAGGCTGCTGCCTTGAGATCCTCCATTGCTAAGTTGTATTATAAGCAATGGAGGACTGTCTTTAAGGTTTTACTTAGATCCAAGTGCCCTATGTGTCCAGGTTAGGCACATTGCAGGCCTAGCTCCACCACAGGACCCACTAAATCTGAATCCCCATGGGAGCTTAAGCTAGTAACCTTGTGAACATGGTGGCGGCAGCAATGTTCTTGTTCTGTCTTAGACCTTTGTGAGAAGGATAGCCTCTGAGGATAGTCGGTGACCATTCAAGTGGATAGATGATAGCCGTAGGGTGAGGCCAATCCACAGATCTAAGACAGATTCTTCTTCTCTGCACTTGTGCTTGTATCCTTGTGAGAGATTGTGCAGAGACAGACTTCCCTGTATTTGTATAGACCCACCATCAGATGGAAGATTTGATCTGGCTGTAGAGATTGTAGGCTGGTGATTGGATCACTGTTGTCTTTCTAAAGTAGTGAACAACCAAGCTTAAAAGCTAGTACTCAAACTCTTGCTGATTCTGTGTGTCCAGGCTAGTGCACGTTGTAGGCCCAGCCCCACACATAGAACTTTAGAGGTTAAGGTTCATATGGATTCTTGAGCTTGTAGCCTGGATGAAGTAGTGCCTACAATGATAAACTTGTTCTGACCCATCTCTGGATTGTGGTTCCTCTATTGGATAGTCTGTGACCATTTAAGTGGACAGGTTATAGCCATAAGGGATTGGATCATGGCACAGGGGTGCGTTGGATCCCTTCTCCTCTTTGGTGATAATGTAGCCATTGGACAGAATTTTTATAGCAGCAGATCTGAGTCTGAGTTATAAGACCCATCAGATCTATACCTAATAGCATACATCTCAACCTTTTATATTTATTTTCTCACACTCCATCACTCTTCTCAACCCTTTCAGTAATTTAGGCATTAAGTTACTTTAGGATTTAGACTATAGTGACCATAAATCCCCTTCCATTTAGGATTGCCAGATCTGTAGCCAGATCTGGAGGGCCTACTAAAGATTGCTCCCTTGGAGCTTTAGATCAACTTTCCCTATGGGACAAACTCTTACTTATTAAAATTTGCTACAACAGGCCCTGTATCTTGCAGGTTTGTGTATTTCTAGGCTTGCTGCTCTTCAATCCACCTTTGATTTTCACTAACCCAATTCTTATCACCATTTCCAATAAAGTCAATAGCAAGCACTTAAAATATCGCAACATAATGCAACTCGATAGGCGAACTCTCCCACTCTGCCCAAAACTGAGAATGGTCCAACGTAATGAGGACTCAACTTGCCTTGTTTCCCAAATCGCATCACTCCCTTTGTCAAAGATATTTTGATAAAGATGTGATCACCGATCTGTATGGTATACGTTAGAACTACAATATACTGAATTGAATTCACGAATTAGGGGACTTGTGGGTGTATTTCATTACCTGAAAAGCAACACTAGTTTGTTTACGATCGGCATAACTCTTATGTCGATTCTAGACACTGTTTAATCTCTCCTGAATAATGTGAAGAACCGCATTGGTGCTTTCAATCAAATCAGGGCCTAAAATAAGATGCTCTCCAACTTCCTCCTAGTTAATCGGAGATTTACATCGGCATCCATGCAGTGCCTCAAATGGTGCCATGCCGATGCTCGATTTGAAGTTGTTATTGTGTACAAATTCGATCAGGGGTAAGTATTTATCCCATGATCCTTGGAAATCTAGCATGTAGGCCCTTAACATATCTTCTATCACCTGATTCACCCTCTCCGTCTGTCCGTTGGTCTGAGGATGAAACGCAATACTGAAGTCCAACTTGGAACCCATTCCTTCTTAGAAACTCTACTAAAATCGTGAGGTATATAAAGGATCGCGATCAGACACGATACTCACTGGTATCCCATGTAGTCGAACGATCTCTTTCAAATATACCTCGGCCAATTTCGATGATGTATATCACGTGCTATAGGGTAAGAAATGCGCTGATTTTGTGAGATGATCAGCAATCACTCAAATCGCATTGTAACCCTTTTGAGTACGGGCTAAGCAAAGAATGAAATCCAAAGAAATGTTCTCCCATTTCCACTCTGGGATGGGTAGTAGCTGTAACAAAGCAGTAGGGTGCTTGAGCTCAACCTTCACTTGTTGACAGGTTAAACACTTCGCAACATATTCTGCTATATCCCGTTTTAAGTCGTTCCACCAAAATGTCTTCTTTAAATCCTGATACATTTTCGTATTACCAGGATGGATGACATATGCTGACTTGTGTCCTTCATTGAGAATTTCCTGACGCAAAGCACTATCGTCAGGTACACAAATTCGGCCTCGAAACACTAAGGACCTATCGTCCTTAATTTAGAAGTCTAGCTGTAGCCCACTTTGTACTCCCTGTCTGATGAAAATAAGCTCTGCATCATGCATCTGGAGCTCCCTGATCCTATCGAAGAGTGTAGATCAGATCATCACTGTAGCAAGCAAACCTCCAGTTGACATTGCTCGAAGAGTGGCACTAGATGATACTATGTCATTAAGTAATTTCCATCTTTATAGCCATGTCATAATATGGGATAACTGAGTGGATGATTTCCGACTAAGCACATCAGCTACTACATTGGCTTTATCGGGATGGTACTGAATAGAACAGTCATAGTCTTTCAAGAACTCCATCCACCTTCTCTGCCTCAAATTCAACTCTTTCTAGGTAAAAAGATATTTGAGACTCTTGTGATCGGTAAAAATCTCGAAGGTTTCACCATATAGATAGTGCCTCCAGATTTTTAATGCAAAGATGATCGCTGCTAGTTCCAGGTCATGAGTGGGATAGTTATTTTCGTGATCTTTCAACTGACGGGAACCATACGAAATCACACATTCCCATTGATTCAATAGACAACCTAGCCCACTATATGAGGCATCATTGAAGACAACAAAACCACCACTGCCTGATGGTAATGCTAAGATGGGTGCCAAGGTGAGTCTCCTTTTCAACTCTTGGAAATCCCGTTCGCACGCGTCAATCTACTAAAATTTGACATTCTTTCGCGTGAGTTGAGTGAGTGGTCTAGTAAGTTGTGAAAACCCTTCAACAAATGTTGACAATACCCTGCGAGACCTAGGAAGCTTGAAATTTCTGTTACTGTTTGTGGCTGCTTCCATTGCACTATAGCCTCGAGCTTTACAGGATCAATGGTAATACCAGCTTCAGAAATGATATGGCCCAGAAAACTGACTTGATTTAATCAGAAGTTATATTTACTAAATTTGGCATACAACTGTGAATCTCTCAATGTCTGCAAAGCAAGGCGTAGATGATCCCCGTGCTCTACTTTCGTCTTTGAGTAGATGTGTATATCATCGATGAATACTACGATGCACTGATCAAGATAAGGCTTGAAGGCTCGGTTCATTAAGTCGATAAAGGCTACAGGTGCATTGGTCAACCCGAAAGGGCATGATAAGAAAATCGTAGTGACCATAGCGTGTTCGAAAAGCTGTCTTCAAAATATCTTCAGCTTTCACCTTCATTTGGTGATACCCAGATCATAAATCAATCTTTGAAAAGAACTGCACTCCTTGTAGCTGATCAAAGAGATCATCGATTCTGGGGAGTAGATATCGATTCTTGATCGTCAGTTTATTTAGTTGATGTTAATCAATGCAGAGGCGCATCGAACCGTCCTTTTTCATGAACAACACCGATGCGCCCCACGGAGACACACTTGGTCTGATAAAGCATTTGTCAAGCAGTTCTTGCAACTGCTCATTGAGTTCTTTCAACTCTATCGGTGCCATTCGATATGGCGCGTTGGATACTGGCTCGGTATGGCTCGGTACGGCTCGGTACCCGGGGCTAACTCAATAGCGAACTCCACTTCCCTGTCAGGTGGTAATCCTTGCAACTCATTAGGGAAGACATCGAAGAATTCACAGGCAATCGGTACATCTGAAAGTAAAATTTTCTTCTTTTCCTGATCTTTACTTTCAATAAAAGCAATATACCCTTGAGCACCATCATCAAGTTATCGTCGTGCTCGAATAGCTAATATAAAAGAGAGATTACTTGACTGCACTCCATAATATTTAGCTAATTTCTTCTTTTGTAGGCAAAAAGAGACCAGCTTCTTATAACAGTCAACATTCGCATGGTGGTTAAACAACCAATCCATGCTAAGGATTACGTCGTATCCTTGCATCGAAAGTAAGATCAAGTCAGCTACTGCTTCGTATCCCCAGTAGTCTTTATTCCAGACGATAATCGATCGATACACCATATCAGTAGTGAGAAACTGTCCAGTCGAAAGTGTTACCTCTAAAATAAACTCAAGAGGTTTTGGAATGTCTCCCAATTTCTTCAATTTTTTAGCAAACTGGGGTGTGACAAATGAGTGTGTAGATCCAGGATCTATCAAAACTCGTGCATCATAACACAAATAGGCATCTTTTAGATATAATTGCAAGATACCTAAGGCATATCGACTATTGTTAGCTAAATTATTTTTAAGTAACCGAATATCAAAGTAACAGAATATCAATGTAGCAAATATCATAATTTACTAGATGCATCTTCTTTATCTAAAAGATAATTTAAGCAACTGTGAACTTAGTAAATAATGCGCATGCATACCTTGAATGATATCGTTGATGCTTCGTGCATCTTGTGCAGTTACAGCATAAGCTCGACCTTGTACCGTAGGTCATGCAAATCGTAAAACTGGTCCAGCCTTTGCAGCCGTTCCTACCATTTCTGGACAATCTTTGATCTGATGTCCCAATTTTCTACAATGAAAGCATGCCCCAGACGCTTTACGGCATTCATTTATCTTGTGTGCCTTCTCACACTTTCCACAGATCTCGACTGAAGCTACCGATGAAGCCGTATAGGATTCCGTGAGAGACACTACTGGTCGTACTCGTGACATACTCGACGTACCTCTGGCTGTATTCTGAATAGGCTGGTTCTGGACACGTGGAATCCTTGGTGGTAATGGTGGTAATGTAGTTGGATTATAAGGCCATGTATAGGCTCCCGCAACAGGTTGAAACACTACCTGCCCTTGGTATCGCAGTTGTTTATTGATTTGACCGAAACTAAAGGATTGTGACGGAGCTTTTCTGGCTTATTTTTTTCTTCTCTCCTTTTGAACATACTATCAACATCAGTTTCTGCTATTAGCGCTAATTTCCTTACATTGGTGCAAACCGAGAATGCAAAACTGACATGAAGTTATATAAAACTGCTATGCACAACTTATATGCATTTATATCCAACGAGAATGTAAAACTAATATGCCTTTCTATAAAACCGATCTACAAAACTGATATATATATTTATATAAAATTGATATCAATTTCTATGATTTCATGGGTTCAAAACTACTAAGTAGTCACAATTGATATGCGTTCATCATCAAATAAACTGATAATTTATTTAACTCAACTCAACTTATTTCAAACTTGATAAGGTTTATAATTATGAAGTCTTATAAAGATTAGGTCAACATATTACACCTAGCATGCTCATCGTTTTATCCTATAGTGACTGTAACTCCACTTAGTTCAGCACTATATATTTATCTAATCATACATGATGAATAATTTGCAATCTAGATGAGAATAAGAAAACCAAATATATGTGAACAAAGTAAATTCCCTACCTTAGTTTACCCTTTACGTATGAGATGTGCATGCACGCATTCACGCTATCTTCATTGGTGTGCACCAAGCACCTAGAAGTTAATAGTCATGGATTTAATATTTTAACATGGGTTACAAGATCTTACATTAGGCCCTTCATTAGTGCTCTATAATGTTAAATCATCTACGAGTTAACACGCACACCTGACAAGAGACTATCGAGACCTTAAAACATCAGCCAAGCCAGACATGGGCTTGCCTCGACAAGCCACAAGGTTGCCGAGGCATGCTCATCAACTGAGCACCTTGCCACGGCAACCTTGTAAGGTTGTTGCGGCAAGCTTAAGCACATGGCTTGCGAAGGTGTTCTTGGAGATTCTCTTTTGTTTTTGTATTTACTTGGTTTGCTGGTCTTTGTACCCTATATAAAGCTATTTCTTTCTTTGATGCTTGACAGAAAAATCTAGTTATTCAATCTGGTATGGGTGGTTTGGAGTGAAAGCAATAACATTCCCGACTCTGAAACATTTACGCATATCTCAACTCAGACTTCATGTACACAGGCTGAGCTTAGAGCTGTTGATTAAAGTCAAATTTAGTATAAATGACCCTAAAATTTTAGTGTAAATGAACGACATACCTTTTTGTGGATGCGGGGGAGATTACAATGATACTGAATTGGTATCAAGTTCACCGAGCTCGAATAATGAGAACCGAAGTCACGTGACCGTATTGTCGGGTTACTTTGTGCTCTCAGGTTCTAAAGGTTATACTGGAAGTGGGGTTAAATAGCAGAAATTTCTTTTCTCTATAATTTACTACGATTTATTTAACTTGCTATGGTATCTATGACTGTGATTTCATAGCTGCAGGGTCGGCTTGCAAAGGAATGGAAACTGAAAGATGAAAGGAGCGCTATTACATTTTATAATGTAGTAGATGTACGTTGCATGCATGGCTTGTCTCTTGACTCACGATGTCATGTAGTCAAGAGAAACCCAAAGCAGCTTATAAGCTCATTAAGGCTACCATGTCATGTAAAGCCAATATAAGCTTTTTCTTATATTCACATATAATCCAAAACAAGAATCTCGCCACTACTTAGATAAGCCTTATATGGTGAGGCTATAATGTAAGGCAAGTACACCATATTTATATATAACTGGGGGCTTATATCAGTATCATGTGTATGGCTGACTTTAATTCAAGTGTAAGTCCTTTACACTTTAGGGAGTGTATCACCTTGTTTTGGGCTTTAGCCTAAAGCACGTACGCATATACCATATCTAGATCATATATATACCATATAGATATATATATATGGGATAATATGTTTTTAATTAATGTATTAGCTATATAAGTTACACTTTCAAGAATATTTTTAATACGTTAGTTGTTAATGTATGGATAACTGGGTTACGGGGTTATGCAGGGAACATCAAACTAATCTAATTTCACTTGTGTCCCATTTTAGGCAGACACCTGACCTAACCCGCCTCTCTCTACCAACTTGTGTGACTTTTTAAATAGGGCATCTGTTACAGATTCAAGTGAGTTTGCTAGGATTCATTTTGCTTCAGATCATTCAATTTTAATGTAAGTTAGTGTTTGTAATTTTCTTATTTTTTGCTGTAGATCAATGGACTCTATCAGTTCATGTGATGATCGTTGGAGCATTGAATTTGCTAAAGTTAGGTTTTCAAATTTCCTTATTTCCTGCTTTAGATTGATTTTGATTTTGATCTTTGGATGATTGATTTTGATATGTTGATTCGATCATTTGCGACAGAAACGGAAGTCGAAAGCGAATAGCAACAAGGCCAACGATTTAAGCTCAATTTCCGTTCTACCTCTTCACTCCAGGTTCAGATCTGCGATTTGAGCTCAGTTCGAGAATTTGCTCTTTTGTTTTTGATTCATTTTCTCATTTTTAGTTCTACCTCTTCACTCTAGGATCAATGAGTGGTTTCGGGATTACGATAAAATTCAGTCCCTTGCGGTTATCCTCATTTACATTCAAGTAAGTCAAGTCCCGATTTAGATAATCAATTAAGGTTTTCTAGATATATTTGCTAATTTTCATGAATATTGCTACTGATTTGGCCTTGTTTTGTGTGCATTGTGTTGTTTTTTGGTAAATGTTTTCTAGATATCTGTAGCTTGGTGTTTCGATTTTGAGTTCGAACTAATCTTTCTTTGACGGAAAATTAGATTTAGGTGATTATTTTGTCAATTTTTCTTTTTTCTTTTTAATGTTTCTACGGATTTTAAAGGTTTTGTTGATTGCTGGATTGTTTTCTAGGGTTTGTTCAGGTTTCCAACTTCTCATTTGAAAAATTAAAAAATAACAAAAAAAAAGCACCCTACTTGACGAATATGGCAATAAAATTCAATTCACGACAAACTAATGTGAGATGCAGTATAGGAACAACTGCCTAACAATGACACTTGTGTCTTATGATCTTAGGCATGTTTTTATGTTTCAAGAAGTCTATCACTGTACGATAAGAAAAGGTATCTCCTTGTTGATATATGCATGTGGAAGTGAGGAGTTGAAATAGTAAGGATCGCTTACTAGTGATTTAGGGTTGTAAATGTAATACTCCAATTTATGAGCTGCAGTGTTTTTGCAGCTTGGACCTTTGAGTGAATAGAGGAAATGTATTATCAAATATTTTGTTATCTTGCTTAGGCAACAATATTTTTCTGTTCTCAATGCTAACTTATCACCTCTTTATAATTTTCTATCAACTTTTCTGTGTTTAATCTTGGAGTTCAGCCCCTTTCAAATTAATATGAGAACCATATTGACTTTACTTTGATTGTCTGTTCTAAACAATCTTATGCAGCTATGCCGGGTTACTTATTGATAAAAGGGATCAAGAGGGCCAAGGTCAAGTTCTTTCGGTGGCTCTAGAAGTATGTCTTCTTTTGCTAAGACCGTTACCTACTGATTTGTTATACAAATTTCTTTCTCTATTGACCTTTTATAAATGAATTTCTTTTCCTAAAGCATCATTGGGTATTTATCATCCATTTGCTAAGATCATTACCTACTATTCAATGATCAATGGATATTTAGAGTTAAAAAAGAATGGGCGTTTTTAGTTTCATAGAACTTTTATTGAGGAGTTCTTTTCATTTGGTTAGGTTCATGCGTTTTAAGGCACCCACTTGAACAAAGAAACTTCCACATATATTCAAGTGAAATTTCCCACTTAAAAATCCCTTCTTTTAGATGTTATACTTGTCCTTTGTGCTAGTGAAGTGGTCAGGATGGGCTGCAAGTGCCACTTGGATTCATGTTAAATCTTTGACTGGTCCACATTGTGCGTATGTTCGAGCGTGCCCTGGGTCCCCCTTTGCATAATCCAAGGATTACTTGGGAACATGCTTTAGAGATCTGCCCTGCAACCAGAAACTGTGATGTTTCTTGAGGGACTGTGCTAAGTACCATTTCCGCGGCCAGGGAATTCCCATCGACCACTCTGATTTTGATATTTTCATGTTTATGCAGAAAAATTTCGCCATTTGCGTTAAGCTCCTCACTCTGTTTGGTCGAAAAAAAAACACAAACTATGAGATATGATCTGAAGTAATTATTAGCACTTAATATGTTGCAAATATAGGGTCTATTTTCTTACAAGAAATTTGTGTAGGGCAATAACAGATAACCAATGGGCGTTGGATATGGGATGGTGGCAGGATGACGGAGTCAATTTTAGGGTGGGTAGATTTATGGTGTGGCAAAGAACCTTTTTTTTTCCGGTTGCTGCTGGCTCATACATATTTTTGTCATCCGAGGAATGCCAAGTGCATTTTTTTGAATGGAGAGGACCATACTAACGAAGTAGGAGTTTGGGAATAAATTGGGCAGGAGAACATTTTGAAAAATCTGCAGCAAAGTCATGTGAAAATTCTGACAGTGATGTACTCCAATCTCCAATGGAGTACTTGCATCATACTGAAGGTTCACATGAAGCTTCACATGGCACCAAAACATGTTTTGGGTGCTAAGTGGATCAATGGTGCATTTCTTAAATCATTTTTAAAACAAAAACTTCAAAACATCTCCACCATCTATTTTCTGAGGCCTAAAATCTGGACTATCAAATCTTAATTAAAATCTTTTAAATTTTAAAATTCAGTTTGATTTTTTTATTTTTTAAAAATTGATCCATACAACCTACTGGAGCTCCATGTGGCACCAAATCAGATTTGGGTGCCATGTCGTGTTCCCCAAGATCTTGGAGTACCTGTACACACCCTTTATATATAACAATTAATTTTAAAAATTATAAAATATTGTATTTAATATGTTAAAATGTTTCATATAAGATGTTATAAAAAAAATTCATTTGTGAAAAATTAGATATTTCATATATTTCTTCTTCTTCTCATTGTGCAATGAGAAGAGACGATAAGAAGAGATGAGATGAGGGGTTTAGTTTAATATTTATATTACTTAAACCATGTCATTGTTTTTTCTATTAATTTGCAATTTATTAGTTTAATAAATAAATTGCGATTAGAATATGATATTTTGAAAATATCAGCTGCTTTTTTCCTGATTGAGATGACAACTTGGTGATTGAAATGTGCTCCACGAATTTGATGGTCATGTGGAGATGTATGGAATATGGAGATTAAAAAATTACAAAGGTCTGTGGAGGATGACAAATGATGGGTAAAATATTCTTTTGGTTTGGTACTTCTTGGGATACTTTACTGAATTTTATGTTTGAGCTTAGCTCCTGGTTTTAGGATAACAAAGAGACAATGGAGTATATAGAGTAGCATGAGAACATTCTTCAATGTGCTGTTGTTGGTTTCACAGCTCTGGTGTTCATTGAGTTTTGCAGTCCATATGAAGTAGAGTATGTGGTTGATGTTAGTAAGTGGGAGTGTGGGAGACCTTGCAGTGAATGTACTAAATAATTAATCAATAATAATATGCTTACAATATACAAATTTATTAACTTTTATGCAGTGGGCCAAAAGATTGTTAATCAGAAGACAATAACTGACGAATTTTTTACTCACGGAATTTTTTAGACTAACTTTCAAGGGGAATTTTACATAAGAGGTCGAAGGTGACTATTATTTCTATTCAAGCTCCTTTTGTCGAAACTGCTCTCTCTCTCTCTCTCTCTCTCTCTCTCTCTATATATATATATATATATATATATATATATTGTTCCATCTCACGTGGTTCAAAGCCTTTGACAAAGACTACCATATTTAGGTTAGAGTGGGCTGCAAACAAGCATGGCCTGGGTCAACCGAAGTCTGTGAGAACCTTGCTCAATAGGTTGTAACTTGGCTCCCATCTAGCTTAAGCTTGCTACATGGTAAAAATTCTAGGCTCGAGCCCTAGGATGACCATTAGCAAGTGCGGGCTTTGTCCATGTTTCTTTTTTCCCTTTACTCACAGTGGCCTCCCCAATTTTGTCCTCGTCATTGCCAACACCTTGCTTCAGCCATGCTCGTTTTTGTCCCTAGAAACCTCTCTTTTACCCAAAAAACCTTCCAAGAGGGATCTAACAGTGTATACTTTCTGTAACAAAGGTTTGCAGTTGTGTGGGACTGTTAATGCTGGACTCATATAGTAGGTTGGTTAGATGGTCATGTTTATACGCATGCCCACAACAGTTCCATGCTTCCAAGCTGCAGCTATGTCTCGTTTATCTTGAAATAATGCAATTATGTAAAAAAAATATCTCATGTATACTTAATTCTTCATTTAAACTTTAGTATTTATTATTCATTAAGCCATCTATCCTCTGCCATGGCTTTGAATCTTTAATCAATTGTAAATTGTAATATAAAACGGGTGGCCTGCGATGATATCACATATAAAATACCATCTTTTGGGACTGAATGGCTTTCGCAGCCATGCTGTTATTCTGCAATTTTGAGGCCTATTTATTCCTTTTGTATATAAGAAAATTTGTATTAGCAATTGAGTTGTTGTTCATAATTATCATTTTTGGAGCTTCATTATGTATTTGTTCTCCTTACTTTATCCTTTCTTGCTACTGTTATGACCCATAACCTGAAATGCGGTATCAGAGGCACTTTGTTTTTCAATCTTATCCCCATCTCTGTTTTCTACTTCCTTAGCCATTTTTTCTTATTTTTTTATTTTCTGCTGCAGATCAATGGACTTTATCAGTTCCTGAGATGATCTTTGGAGGATTGAATTTGCTAAAGTTAGGTTTTCTACTTTCCTTGTTTTCTGCTTCAGATTGATTTTGATCTTTGAAGGATTGATTTTGATTTTGATTTTGATATGTTGATTTAGATAGAGCACTAGCAAGGATACTGCCAATGGAGTTTGATCAAACGGAACCAATGTTTTCTACTTGCTAGGAGTGTTCGACACCCGTCAGTGATCGAATCCGACATTCGTACAACAAAATATTAACTCTGCCACCTTTGTAAGGTATTTTTTTCAAATATCGATCTGATTTCTTTCAAATGATTTTCCTATATATATTCCAGCCGTGATTAAAGATTTTTTAATGGTGTATAGACCTTATTTGGATGAAAACTGAATTTTAAGACTTCGTTTTATAATTTAACTATTCTTAATTAATAAACAAGATTTTTATAAATATTAAACATAATTATATATATATATACTCGTAACACCAGCCTTGATTAATGATCAACTTATGCAGAATCTTAGTGCTCATTCTCTTAGTTTTGAAAGTTTCTTAACCAAATCTTTGGATTGAAAGATACATCGGTTTGAAAGATAAATTTTATAATAGTCCAAATAAAGTTGTCTATTTTCCTCAACTTTAACTTTGATTTCATCAGCGATTGATAAACCAAATGCCAACATCCTGTAGTCTATATTTATGGCCTATATATGGATAAAGAATCAATGGTATACCACACATTTCAGAAACTTAGCGACATGCAACTATTTTTCTGGTGTCACATTTATACAATCTGATGCACTTCAAACCCAAAAATGGGAATGCTGTTCCAGCTCAAAATTAGTTCCATTTAGAGCACACTTATGGATTCATGTTGAACCTTTGCTTGGTGGGTAAATCCTGACCCTAATAGATAATATATTTACAAAACTTAAAAATTGTAAGTTCTGATCAAATCTTCTTTATATTAAAATTTTGTTTTCAAATAAAATAGTTAGCATTGACTATTAAATTTGCTCGGCATACCGAAATGAACTGTGAACTAGTTCGTTGTATGCAATTCGTGATACGCTAGGCAATGAATGAATTAACTAACATAAGCCAACTGTTCCTTGCTGGATAGGGCAGTGAACAAGGTCAACCGACCTCACCCATTTACGACTACACCAACGCAAATTGAATCAGACCCAAACCAAATATGTTTGGCTTTAGTCCAAATCCGACCCGACCTGATTTAGTGACTAATTCAGTCAGGTTGGACCAAATTGGGTGGCAGCACACATGCATTGCTTACACTAAAGTTTGAATGATGAAGTCGGGGACGGTGTGGATCGGAGTTACCTAGTTCACTGGTTTGCCCAGTTTGAATATGGGATCACAGTTTATAGTTTGCTACCATCAAGAGAACCATGTTTACTAGCGGTTGGATGAGTTTTAAATGCTTACATTTATTATGCAAGTAAGTTGGTTCTCTTTAGTAAAAGAGGTGCTTATAACAACCACACAGGTTGGTGTAATGGTTCAAGACATGGGGTTTGCTCTCTAAGGTCTTGAGTTCGAATCTCCCGGTCTTACCCGATGCAGATGATTTGTGAGTGATTGCATTCATCCAATCCCTTGAAGGGTATGCCATAAACATAAAGTAAATATAAAAAAATTATATAACCACTTGTTAGCTGTCAAACTGAAAATAGCAAGAGGTCTTTGGTACAATTTACGAACCTTCTCCCTTGACTTTTAAAATTTTGTTTGTTTGTTTTTTTGTTCTTTCTCAAAAAAATAGATAGCAATAACTGGTCAATTCGCTTATGCTGAATCACCCGGATCGAACCAGGAACTAGTTGGGTTATACATGATTCATGGTTCGCTAAGTGAATGAGTGAATTATGTAATGTACATATGGATTATGTTTATTCTAGAGTAACTAGGCCTACATAAATGTGCACATGCTTGAGACTAACATTAACTATAATCTATACATAATTTTAATTTATTGATACTAAAACATTGTAATTTATGATTAATATATTTCCTGGTGGGAAGGTAGCTTCGGACAGTTTTGTAATATGGGAGCAGAGCCATGTGAATGAGAGCATAATAACAGGAGAATTCTGACCTATTGGGAAGAGGAAAGGTGATTGTGATAGCCCAAATTTTGATGCCTCAAAACCAGTGCCATCGACACGACCCTCGAGGCCGTGCCCCATATACATGCACGGAATATTTAGTATATCCATACAACTAGAAAGCAAAACATGCTCTAAAGATCTAATACAGAACTAAAACTCAAATTCTATAAGATAAAACCAACAACATATGGCCCAAAAGATAGTTCTGATCTCATGCCACTGCATGAGAAAAAGAATCAACCTGAACCATCGGTGACGAAACAACCGTCACCCTAGATGGTTCGCCAAAAGTATGTCTCACAAAATTTACATACATTTTATACAAAAGGCTGGACATATCAAGTTGTACAATCTCTCTTACAAAATAACCAAAGTATGCAAAGGGTCCTCTAGAAGAACTCCTCAGGAGGAGGCTCTGACTCCTCCCCAGTCACGTAATTAGAATCCTCAAGATTAACGTCTCCCGAAGCAACAACAGTAGCTAACACTGGACCTGTGACGTATAGTCGAAGGAGTGAGCTACATCATAGCTCAATAGAGAAATAACTGAATGAACATATAAGTCTATCTTACTCACATATATTCCATGACATTTAGAAACATGACTTATCAATGAAAGATAGCTGGAAAATAGTTTAAGTTACTGAAAGCATGAACTGAATGCATCTGTTACTCTATATGTATTAACTTATTTTCAATTTTATTCTCATAGGCCAGAAGATAGATTTTGAAACTTAAATCAAATAACTTAAATAATTCTCGAGCAATATAGCATCGAGCCCCAATGGAATACCGACCATCGTCGTCCAATTGAACTATATTTCAATGTAACATAACTCAAGTCCCTTTCTCATAGGTGACGGGACACAACTCATATACATCCCTAGGTTGCTTTACTGGTGTACGAATTGGCCGTCATACCGGTCAGAGATACTCTGCCGAGTCAGTCACGGGAATACCACCGTATCGGTGGGGTATTCTATGAAGCTCAAATCAATTATGCACAATACATATAGTTTATCACCGTGTAATTATGATAATTATAATATTCAAAGTTTATTTAAGGCGCATTCACATAGTTTCTCATTTGAAGATATATCCTTGGGATGTCACATACTCTTATGCATCACCTAGATGCTCACATCTCATACACATCCCTGGGATGTCATGCACTTATACGCTTATTGGTGTCTTACTTAGTGTACACACACACATCTTTAATTTATATACTGAAGCTCAATTTCGTTTAACAAGCAAATAACTATGCTCTTAACACACACATGTACATATCACATGACTACATACATGATTTTCTAATTATGGGTACATGTTCAGAGTATTTCCTATCTCAAAGCAAAGCCATCACCCAATCACATCAATATCACATAAGGGGTCAAGCGTAACAACCGTACGCCAAACCTACATGACATGAATCAAAATAATTTTAGAAAATATCACAAGGATCTAGGGAGTCATAACTCCAAAGAACTAATTAAAATAAATAAACATCTATGCTAGACCTTGCGCGAGTGAGCACTCACCCTCGCTCGAGCGATTATAATTGAGGTCACCTGAAGCTTACACGAGCCCTCGCGCGAGCGAGCTTCCCTTTACAAAACTATCTCGTACGAGTGAGCACAGAACTTACTTTCTCACTATATTGTCTCCCCCTCACGCGAGCGAGCTATTATAACTCAAGGCCATGAGGAACCATTACATCTACAAAATCTTACCCTATTTAAAACCGCATTTAATATACAACCAAACCCATCATAAATACATCATTTAATGCTCATAATTAACTAAATAATACCTTAAATAATAGATCTCCCTTATATTTGGTCCATGATCTTCTCAACAAAAGAGGGTTTCAAAGCTCTTTTCTCCAACTCCTGTCTAGATCAATCCTAAGCTCAAAACTCTTAGATCTTCCTTAAGGGTTTCACATCACCTTCCTCATCTAATAAACTTAACATACATAAGGTAGATCTTATCTTTGGATCAAAAGAAAATTCCTATCTCTAAATTTCTCTACAACCCAAACTCTCTTCCTTCTTACTCTCTATTTCCCTCTCTTTCTACTCAAGCAAAGGGATGCCCGTATGGGACTCCTCCCCTTTTTCTCTAACTTGTGAGAGGCTAGTGTGTTACACACACACACCTATACCACATGTCTCACATCCACTTAACTCCTATGTACAAAACATACACTAAAAGTGTATAAAGTAAGTGTGGTTCCCTTGTGACTCACAAACACACAAGCACAGTGCACGTCGCACATGACCTACACTATTCTGAAAAACCTGGGTTATTACATTCACCCCATCTTATAAAATTTTCTCCCTCAAAAAATGATAAGGTATACACGTAACTAAATTACCAAATGTAGAAGTGAAATAACCCGCACTAACACATACAAGAGCATGAGAAATACAAAACCCGTACATCACAATAAAAACAAACCATCAAGACTTTCGTGATGGTCCACATTCAATCTGCATGCAGTCAAGGATGACCACACATTGCGATGAATCCCTACATGACAATACCACACATACCCATATACAAGGACTAGAATTTCGTATGCTACCCATCCTATCCTTCAGATAATTATATTTATCGAACCAAGCACCCGTTCTGTCAACATCCATATGCATTAAACTTAGCCACAAAACCTTAGGTACCTACGTAATCCATAAGACACATGTCACATGTACCTATAGAAAATTTCATCCATTCATTCAAACATCCATGTCTAATCAACCACCATACACAAAGATAACCAAACAAATATATATATATATATATATATATATATATATATATATAACCATCACTGTAGCTGTGATAATCAACAATAAAAAAAATAGTTGTGCCGATCATGTCACGATAGTTCGAATGATCTCCATCCCCACATTTCATCGCTATTTTATAGGCATAACATTTACATTTTCAAAAAGAATTTCACTCTCCTATGACGACCTAGTAGTCACCCTCCTCGTACTCCTCGTCATCGTCCTCCTCCTCAGAGCCGGAATCAGAGTCATCGTCATCCTCCTCCTAATTGTCATCATAATCATCAACCTCCTTGGCCGTCTCCCTAGCAGCAGCACCCGAGCTAGATGCAACAAAAATGGCACCCTGAAACCCATCTACGCGCTCCCGGTATGTCTGTGGGAATGCGTGGGTCATAAGATCTATAAGAAGTGTCTCCTGAAACCTCTGGTGCAATCTAATCTCCCTCCCTTGTAGAAGGATATCACGTATAATGATGCCATCGGTGGTAGGGAAGGGTTGTGAAGACGAAGTGGAAGGAGCAGCTGGGCCGAGCGGTGGTGGTGGTTGAGCCGCCTGCCGTGCGACCTGACTATCCCTCTTCCTCTTTTGACTGGTTTGTAGGCTCTTTAAGTTCCTAGTTAAATCTTGGGCGATGAATGGAATGATGTTGTCTGTTAGTATGGGCCTGTCCACTCCAATCTCAAAACCCTCTTTTCCATTGCGTAAGTCAAAGAGTCTTGAAATCAGACAAGCGTAGGGTAGGCGATTTATGGGTGGAGGGACGGCACCCCTCACATTCCTTTTATAGGCATGCACCATGCCCTTCATAGCCACCCTAGGGGCGATAAACCACATATTGTGAAAGGCGGAGTGCAAAGCCCTCAAAAATGGCCCACGACTCTCCTGCTCGTCGCCGATTGGGTACAAATTTTTCTTATAAATAATGTCTAAAGGCCACATATGTAGCGGCAACTGGAACCTAGTGATAGATTGTCCTGATGCTGTACTGCTGCCCGTAATGTCCGCAAAAATAGTCTGAAAGTTTACTTCTTAGGCGAAAGGGGGTTGAGAAAGCGGATCTTGGATGAAGGTGTGAGGGCAGTTCATGGCGATGGAAATGTCGCTATCACCAAAAACAAACGCCCTTCCATCTACCTCAACGACCAGAATGGTTTCGTTGGCATTAGTTTTAAGGGTCTCATAAAATAGCTTAACAAGCCTCGGATAGTACCGAGCTCCAAATGGCGCCAACAATGGTTTCAAACCATTAATGTCAGGGTACTCCGAAGTCCATTTTGTGGACATAGGATCCCGAAAAAAACTTTCATGTATTTCCCACTCAGGTTAAAAATTTTTGGTCCCCCACCAATCATTGGGTTGGGTTAGTGTAGATGGTTGAGGTGGCGGAGGTGGTGCTTGTGGTGCCTTGCTATTAGAAGACGATGGTCGAATTGCTATCTTCTTTCTAGGTTGAGGGTTAGGGCTTGTAGAAGCCATCACAAGGTCTTTCAAACCAAATCAACGAAAATAAAGATGAATAAGGGTAGAAATCACCTTTCTAAGCACTTTTATCGGGTCGAATTCGCAAAGAAACAAGTTGAAATTCGACGTGTTGAAGCCTTTGAGTACGAATTTCCAAACCCTAGCTCTCCAAAACCTTCGTTCGAGCAGAGGAAATGGGCAAAAATAGTGGATGCCTATATATATTCAGGTCCTCGCGCGAGCGATTTAAGTCCTTGTGCGACAATTACAAAACTATTCTGGTGCTCGATTGTATAAGGCTCGTGTCAGCGAGCTTAAGTTATCGTGCAAGCGAGCCTGGGAACATCTTTTGGCTCAATTTCTGGTCTTCTTTCACATTTTTATGGTGTTGGCATCACATTTTGTGTAGTATAAAAGTTTTCTTTATAAAAACTCCTCTAGTTATGAAATCACAAACCATAATTAACACTCTTTAACAAAAATTAAGCGTTGATTTAGATAGCATCATTCCTTATAATTTCAAACAAAGCCATGCGATCTAGCTTTCCTCAAACAACTTCGGATATTGTTCTCTCACTTTCGCTTCATGTTCCGAAGTTGCTTCTTCGGCCAGGTGATTGCCCCACTTGACAAGCACTAAAGGAATACACTTAGTGCGTAGAATTTGTTCTTTTTTATCCAAAATTTGAGTTGCTTCTTCTATCATGGTCATGTCTTCATGCATCTCTATCAGCTGACCTCCCAAGATATGTGTAGGGTCATTTGCATACTTTCGGAGCATGGATACATGAAACACGTTATGTACCCGATCAAACAACGGAGGTAATCCAATACGATAAGCGACCTCGCCAACTCGACCCAAAACCTCAAAGGGTCAAAGGTAACGGGGACTCAACTTTCCCCTCTTCCCAAATCTCATGACGCCTTTCATGGGCGATACCTTTACAAATACGTGATCGCCAACGACAGAGTCCACGCTTGTTCTTTTGATATCGGCGTAACTCTTCTACCTGCTCTGAGTCGATTTAAGTCAGTCTCTTATCATATGAATGATGATGGCGTTATCGTCAAGTAACTCCGGCCCCAATACAAACTTCTCGCCGGTCACTTTCCAATTGATAGGCGATCTACATCACCTTCCATAGAGAGCTTCTTAAGGTGCCATTCCAATGCTCGCTTGAAAACTATTGTTGTATGCAAATTCGATCAATGGTAAATGCTGATCTCATGATCCTTATAATTCAAGCATACATGCTCTGAGCATGTCTTCTATTACTTGATTCACCTGCTCTATTTGCCCATCGATCTGTAGATGGAATGTCGAACTAGTCCAATCGCGTACCCATGCCTTCTTGAAACTTCTTCCAAAATTTTGAAGTATACAATGGATCACGATCAAAGACGTTGCTACTGAGAATTCCGTGCAACCATATAATCTCCTTCATATACAACTCTGCAAGTCTTCCTGTTGTATACACCGTGTTGTAGGGTAAGAAGTGAGCCGACTTGGTCAATCGATTAATGACTACCCAAATAACATTGTATCTCTTTACTGTATGTGGCAACCCTACAATAAAATCCATGGAGATTGATTCCCACTTCTACTCCAGTATAGGTAGAGGTTGCAACAGTCTAGCAGGGTGTCTGTGGTCCAGTTTCATTTGTTGACATGTCAAACACCTTGACACGTACTTGGCTACATCTTGCTTCAGACCTCTCCACCAATAAATCTCTCTCAAGTCCTGATACATTTTGGTGCTACCAGGGTGGATCGCATATTTCGATTTGTGAGCTTCATCTAAAATAGTTTGTCATAGATTGACATCAACTGGAATACAAAGGCGTCCCCTGAATTGTAAGGAATCAATTTCTTCCACTGAGAATTCTGATTTGGTGCCCTTAATCACATCTTGTCAAATTTTGGTCAACTCCGTGTGACGACCTGACTTTTCCATTCCCTCAGGTAAAGGAATGGTCGGTTCGCCAACCTATCGGTTAAAGGATAAGCCGGACAAACAGAGCACATATAAGAGTAAAGTGTAAATAATATCTAATATTAAAATAATTGCGAAAGCAAAAGGTAAATAAAAGAACCACCGATGATGGCCGACCATCACCGAAGCATGGTTCAAACAGTAATTAAAAGTCAAGTATGAAACTATAATATCCAACTAAATGGCCCACAACTCCAAGTCTAAACTCTCACTAAAAGTAAATAATAAACTAGATCCTAAGCCGAAAAATACTCCTCAGGAGGAACCTCAGGCTCTTCCTTGGGTATGAAATCAGGATCAGTCTCGTAGTCCCGAACAGCCATGTCAGTGCCTGGACCTGTGACAAATAGTCGGGGTGAGGTAACCAACAAAGCTCAGTAGAAAAATATCATCAACGGCAATGTCATTTAACTAACATGGGTTTCAAAATAAGTATTAGAATATTATATGTCAAAACCAGAAATACAAGTAAAAACAGAATTTAACTGCAAAAATTATATGCAAGATCAGTTTCTAAATATGTAAAAACAAATTCAAGAATAATACAAAATTTTAGTATCTTAGTGCCTCTAATTTCTATATGCAAAGTTCAGTAATTCATGATTTAATCCTCAACTTAAAATACCTCTCGAGTAAACTATATCTCGAGAGCAGGAATATAACCGATGGGAACCCCTACCTACCATCATCGTTCATGAACCCTTTTTCAGGATGCAACAAGCCCCTACACTCAGTAGGGAAACTTGTGCCAGGAAGATGTTCAAGAATTTTTGAGGGGTCGTTCAGGTCAATCATAAAATAGATGCAGATACTAATATAAATCAGATGTAAGTTTCTTATATATAGTTCAGAATCTTGATTTTAGATTTTCAGCTTTTCAGAGCTTAAGCAGATTCAGGTTTCAGAGTTCAAGTAGATTCAGATTTTCAGTTTTTCATCTTAAATTTCAGTTTACAGATGTGATTTCAATGGCATATGCAAGTTCAAAGATTCTAATTCAAAATATCCATGCGAGTTAAAATAAAATACTGTAAAGATGAGATTCTCCTACCAAAACTTGAAGTTGCGTAAAGCCAAGCAAAATCCTATTGATGGCCTCTCACCCTTAATCTACATCACAAATATACGACGATGCATCAAGGTTAACTCTAATCACTAATAATTTAGACCTATTTAAGTGTTTCCTCAAAAGCGAGTCGAAACGGATAAGTTTGTGCCAACATAGAATTTGATGTAACCTTATCCTAACTTTTTCACCTTCAAAATAATTGATTCACGAGTTGGTCAAAACATGAGAGTTGTAGAGTTTTTCGTTCTCTTTCCAACACAAAAAGAATTGTATCAATCGGAGCTCGAAGTAAAACATTATGACTAAAATATCAAGATAGTATCGGAGTCCAGAGATACATCGCTCGAGCGATGATAATAGCTCGCTCGAGCGAGATCCTTCAGAATTTTCTCGTGCGAGCAATGACTTAAACTTGCTCAAGCGAGGATAGAGAACACCTTTTCGGGTATATGACTTCTAAATTCAAACTTATGGTGCTTCCTCGCTCAAGCGATGATGATAGCTCGCTTGAGCGAGCTACAACGACAGCGAGAATTCTGAGTTTCAGAACTCGATTCAGATCGCGATTCTCGCCCAGTTTTCACCCGAATCGATACATATACATCCCAAAACAAAAACTCATGGCTAATCCAATAGTTTTAATCAATAAATTTAATCAAAACATTCCTTTAATCTACGGATTCCTAGATTAGAAGCGAGTCATGCGAACGGAGTTTCGAAACGAAATCGGCGGGTTTCCTTGACAATTCACGCCGTGATCGCTCCTACGAGGTCACAAGGGTGACTCTTACATGTTCCCAATAACCTCAACCTCTCCCAACATCAAAACAAATCCAAGGTTGATTCAAGTTCTTTCCAAGGTTCAAGGGGCTACAGAAGAGGGTTTTAGAGAAGGAGGTTTCTAAACCGATCTCCTACGATGATTAAAGAAGAGAGAAGATGGAGTTTTGCCCAGTTGGGCAACTATTACACGGCTACAGTTCTTCACGGCGCTCACATCTCTTTCTAAAACCTAGTATAATACAGGAATGCAATTCCTTCTTATAATAGGATTGCCCAAAAAGTTAAGCACACACACCTCTTGTGTGTTATACACTTTAGTGTTGAGCGACCACACCGAGATCGGTGCCCGACTTTTGTACGAGGGTTCAAACGGCTCAAAATCAGAATCTGTCTGTACAATTACATCTAGATAAAAATCAAAATAACTGGCTATATCAGTTGTTGAACCAAATACGTACACAGGGTCGGTCTGATTCGAGTCTAAAAATACGAGACTTTACATTCTACTCTCCTTAGGAATTTTTATCCTCGAAAATATAACGGGTAACTTAAGTAAGTCTGTGGTACGCCCTTATTGCAACATAAGTTTTTATCAAGGCATAATCGAAATAGTTTAATGTCTAAAGAAAATGGGTCGCGATGTGATAGGCTTCGCTAAGCACGCTTTTTAAGGGTCGGGATCCGTAGTAACCTAGATGTACTGCATGTGGCATCTCATACTGCCATAGAGGATTGCATCCATATATGGATGCATACCTTCCCGAGTGTCACGTGCCTGGAAACGTACTTCACCGTGAGTCAAACCTAGCACACACACCTATCTCACCCTTTTCTCACTAGACCACAAACACTATGTCAGTAATTATTCGAGTAGAAATTTTAAATGTCAGAAACGAATACTTGTTCAGAAGCGTAACCACATGCCTGGTATACATGTTCTAACTAATGACACGGGTTCTACTGATACACGGTTCTAACCGAGTACGAATAAATATGATATTTATGATTTTATTGTGTGATCGTTATAGATATATGTAATGTTTGTTTGAAAAAGAAGGAGTTTTCAACGCCAAAAGTACTTATATTTTTCTTACATCTACATAGTTTAGAATCACCTTTATTCGAAAAGTTGTAGAAATTGCTCACGTATTTCTGCTTCACGCTCCCAAGAGGCTTCCTCTGAAGAATGGTTCCACCACTTCACGAGTACTAAGGGAATGCTCTTAGTTCTTAAGATCTGCTCTTTACAATCTAAGATTTGTACTGGCTCTTCAACCAAGGATAAAACTTCCTAGAGCTCAATGGGCTGGTAGTCCAATATATGAGTCGGATTCTTCACATACTTCCGCAACATGGACACGTGAAGCACATTGTGCATGCCCGATAGCTACGGTGGTAAGGCTATACGGTAAGCGACCTCATCGACTCAGCCCAATACCTCAAAAGGTCCAACATAGCGCAGACTCAGCTTCCCATGCTTCCCAAAATGCATCACGCCTTTTATAGGAGAGATTTTGACAAAAACATTATCTCCCGCATGAAATGCAGGTATTGGTGACAAAACACACTTGACATCAATAATAATGTAATCAATTCTACAAGTTCACTTGAAATTCAACATGGTTCCTTTTAAGATCAGCATAGCTCTTCTGACGACTTTGAGCAATGCGTAACCTCTCACGAATTAACCGAACTATCTCAGTCATACTCTCCACGATCTCAAGGCCTAAAATGAGCTTCTCGCCCACTTCTTCGCAATTAAGCAGAGACCTGCACTACCATCCATATAAGGCTTCGTAGGGTACCATGCCGATGCTAGCCTGGTAACTGTTATTATAGGCGAACTCAATCAACGGTAAATGTTGGTCCCATGACCCTTGAAAATCTAGCATGCAAGCATGTAGAATATCCTTCTTAATTTGATTCACCCTCTCAGTCTGCCCATTTGTCTGAGGATAGAATGCCGTACTGTAATCGAGCCTGAAACCTATCCCTTCCTGAAATCTTTACCAAAACTGAGATGTGTACATGGGGTCTTTATCGGATACGATGCTAACCGGTATAGCATGCAGCCTAACTACCTCCTTGATGTATAACTCTGCATGCTTGTTGGCGGTATACGACGTATTATAAGGCAAGAAGTGTGCCGACTTAGTCAATCAATCAACAGTGACCCAGATGGTATTGTATTTCCTTAATGTCTTAGGCAACCTCAAAATAATGTCCATAGAAATAGCCTCCCATTTCCACTCGAGTATCGGTAGTGGTTGCAACAATCCTGTCGAATTTCGATGATCAACCTTGACCTGCTGGCATACAAGACATCTCGAGACATACTCAGCGACAACTTTCATTAAACCCCTCCACCGGAAGCTTTTCTTTAAGTCTTGGTACATCTTGGTACTGCCAAGATGAATAGCGTACATAGACTTATGAGCCTCTTCCAAAATAGTATCCCGAAGCTCAGTACTAATTGGTACGCATACCCGGTCTCTAAACAATAACGTTTCATCATCTTTGATGGAAAAATCTGTTTTAACTCCCCCAATCACATCCTGTTTGATAGCCATAAGCTCATCATCTGTCATCTGAAGTCTGCAAATGTTCTCATAGAGAGTAGAACGTATCACCAACATAGCTATTAACGCACTTGAACCTTTTATGTCAAATCTCATGCTACTTAGAGCCATATCTTCTAATTGATGCCATCGTCGCACCCTTGTGGTGAGATGTGATAACTGAGTAGAGAACTTTCGACTTAACGCATCTGCCACTATGTTTGCTTTCTCGGGGTGGTACTGGATGGTACAATCATAATCTTTCAAGAACTCCATCCATCGGCGTTGTCTCATATTCAACTCCTTCTGTGAGAAGAGATACTTGAGGCTCTTATGATCGGTGAATATATTGAAGGTCTCTCCATAAAGGTAATGCCTCCAAATCTTCAAGGCAAAGATCACTGCAGCCAACTCAATGTTGTGTGTCGGATAATTCTTCTTATGGTCTTTTAGCCGTCTAGACCCACAAGCAATGACTCTCTCATTCAGGTTAAGCACACAGCCTAAACCCCCATACGAAGTGTCACTGTACATTACAAAGCCTCCCCTGCCTGATGGTATAGCAAGTACTGGCACAGTAGTCAATCATTTCTTGAGTTCCTGAAAATTTTGCTCACACTGCTCTGTCCGATCAAACTTAGTATTCTTCTTTGTAAGTTGTGTAAGCGGACCTGATATCTTGGAGAAACCATCTACAAACCTTTTGTAGTAACCTTTCAGACTGAGGAAACTACGAACCTCTATAACCATCTTCGACTGCTCCCAATTCATCACCGACTCAATCTTTGTTGGGTCAATCATAATACTAGTCTTAGAGACAACGTGGCCTAAGAAACTGACCTGTTCAAGTCAAAACTCACACTTGCTAAGTTTTGTATATAACTTAATGGTCTCGAGGGTTTGTAAAGCTACTCGCAAGTGTTGCTCATATTCTTCTCGCTTCTTTGAATAGATGAGGATGTCATCTACAAAAATTACTATAGACTTATCCAAATGTAGTTTGAATATCTGGTTCATCAAGTCCATAAATGACGTGGGTGCGTTTGTCAACCCAAATGGCATGACCAAGAACTCGTAGTGTCCATATCGAGTTCTAAACGCTGTCTTTCGAATGTCTTCAGATTTGACTTTCAACTGATGGTAGGCTGACCTCAAGTCAATCTTCGAGAAGAACCTTACTCCTTGTAACTGATCGAACAGATCATCAATTCTCGAAAGTGGATAACGGTTCTTAATTATCAACTTATTTAGTTGGCGGTAAGCAATGCAAAGCCGCATTGAACCATCTTTTTTCTTCACAAATAAAATCGGTGCTCCCTAGGGTGAGACACTCGGTCTGATAAAACCTTTATCTAGCAGTTCCTGAAGCTGCTCTTTCAACTCTTTCAATTCTACAGGCGCCATTCGATACGGAGCTTTCGATACAGGTTCGGTACCCGACGCTAACTCAATCGTAAACTCAATCTCCCTGTCAGGTGGTAATCCAGGTAGATTTGTAGGAAAAACATTCGGATACTTGCAAGCAATCATAATATTTGCAATATTTTTCTTCTCCTCCTTATGATCTTGCAAGTATGCCAGATAACAACAACACCCGTTCCTCATCATACGGTCTATTTGAATAGCAGGGATAAATGGTGCCACGCAGGATTTGACTCTGCAAAATTAAAAAGATTCTTTCTTCTGCGGGCGGAGTGTCACAATATTTCGAAGACAATCCACGCTCGCGGGATAAGCAGATAACCAATCCATCCCTAGTATCACGTTGAACCCTTCCATGCTCAAAATGATCAAATCAGCTATCGTCTTGTGGTCTTCGATCATCACAATCACTAATTGACACATGGTATTGGTGCTCACTAAGTTACCCGAAGGAATTGATACTGCCAAGATGAAATTAAGGGCCTTGGGAACAATGCCCAACTTCTCGATGAACAACGGAGTGACAAAAGAATGGGTAGACCCGGGGTTTATCAATACTCATACTTCGATTTTACTTACGTTGCCCTCACGACGCATAAAATGGGTACCTTAGTTTAGACAAGCGTTTCAACTAAAATTTTCTAAGTATGTGGTATTCATGCATGACTTATTAAAAGAATTTATTAAATACAAAGAAATATATAATAGAATAAAAATAAAAAGACATCTCAAATTTTAGTAATACCTTGGATCACGTTCTGACTTCTTAAGCTGTCACGGCATAAGCTTGGCCTGGAATAGTAGGTCGGGTCGAACTCTGAGTAAATATCGAACTAGTTCTTCCCTTGTCATCCTGAGGATAATCCTTAACTATGTGCCCGATTGTACCACACTAGACGCATGCTCCAGTGTTCCTCCTACAATCCTCAGTCTTGTGTGGTTTCTCACACCTTAGGCACGTAGTGACAGAAACAAAAGATGGCGCTCGAGATCCCTGTGCCACTGAAGCTCCACTAGCCGTAGAACTCGCTGGTCGTACAGATTGCACAGGTGATGATGCTGTCGATCTCTAATAAGGGGTCGGTCCAGAAGAAAATGTTGGTCTAGAAAATGCAGGTTGAATATGGTTCACTGGCAGCTTCATAAACTTGGCCCTCTTATTCTCATAAGCACCTGACTGCCCTTGCACAACCCTGTCCTTGTTCGGCTGACTCCTTCTTAAGAACTACTTCTGAATTTCTTCCTCAGCTATAAGGGCCTTTGACAGTACTCCTCCATATATTTCCATTTCCCACATAGCCACGCTCTCCTGTATACTTGGCCTAAGACCCATCTGAAATTTTTTGGCCTTCATCATATCGGTGGCCACATGCTGAGGTGCAAACCTTGAAAGTCGCGTGAACTCATCTCCATACACACGCACTGACATTGTCCCTTGCTTCAGCTCGATGAACTGGACTTCCATCTAATGCATGACAAACTTGGAAAGCACTGATCATTGAACGCCTCGATAAACTCAGCCTATGTCCAAGGAGTATTGGGAAACTCCTGCTCCCTGTGTCTAGCCACGGGCTTCCACCATGGTCCAGCCTGTCCGTTCAGTTTGAAAGTTGCCCAACGAACCTTCCCGACATCGGTGCACTGAAGTACTTCAAAGATCTTTTCCATCTCATCCAACCAACCTTTGTCCTCCATCGGATCGGTCTGCCCAGAAAAATTTGGAGGTCTCATCCTCCTGAATTTGGCAAATCCGGAGGATTGTTGTTGCTATCCAGCAGAAATCAACTCTACTTGTTGGGCGATGGCAGTAGTCTGCTGAGCCATAGATGCAGTTGCTAAGCTATGTTGGTGGCTAGATTTTCCAACACTTGCTCCATTCTTCCATCCTAACCTCTTCCAACTCCAATCAGAACTACGTTGGAACCGGTTGTGAAAGCAACTCCCCTACAGACACGGACACCTTCAGGGATGTCTTCTAACGGAACTGTCCTACCTCTGCTTTCGCCTCTAAATCTTGGGGCCATGCTGATCTATCATTGTGAACACAACAACATCAGTCAGAGTTGATCGTAAAGACAATCACACACACAGTACTAGTAGTTTTGGACCTAATGACAAGTCTGATGCGAACCATATCGGGGTCACGGTTGGGTTCTGATGGGTCCTTTGAGAATCTAAAGCCACAGCTCTGATACCAACTGTGACAACCCGACTTTTCCAATCCCTCAGGTATAAGAACGGTCGGTTTGCCAACCTATCGGTTGAACGATAAGCCGGACAAACAGAGCACATATCAGAGTAAAGCACAAATAATATCTAATATTAAAATAATATGGAAGCGAAAGGTAAATAAAAGAACCACCGATGATGACCAACCATCATCGAAACATGGTTCAAATAGTAATCAAAAGTCAAGTATGAAACTATAATATCCAACTAAAAGGCCAACAACTCCAAGTCCAAACTCTCACCAAAAGCAAATAATAAACTAGATCCTAAGCCGAAAAATACTCCTCAGGAGGAACCTCAGGCTCTTCCTCGGGTACGTAATCAGGATCAGTCTCGCAGTCTTGAACAACCACGTCAGTGCCTAGACCTATGACGTATAGTCAGAGTGAGCTAACCAACAAAGCTCAGTAGAAAAATATCAACGACATTGTATTTTAACTAACATGAGTTTCAAAACAAGTATCGAAATATTATATGTCAAAACCAGAAATGCAGGTAAAAACAGAATTTAAGTGCAGAAATTATATGCAAGATCAGTTTCTTAATATGTGAAAATATATTCAAGAACAATGTAGAATTTCAGTGTCTTAGTGCCTCTAATTTCTATATGCAAAGTTTAGTAATTCATGACTTAATCCTCAACTTAAAATACCTCCCGAGTAAACTATATCTCGAGAGCATGAATATAGCCAATGGGAACCCCTACCTACCATCGTCTTTCATGAACCCTTTTTCAGGATGCAACAAGCTTCTACACTCAGGAGGGAAACTTGTGTCAGAAAGATGTTCAAAAATTTTTGAGGGGTCGTTCAGGTCAATCATAAAATAGATGCTAATACTAATATGAAGCAGATGCAAGTTTCTTATATATAGTTCAGATTCTTGATTTTAGATTTTCAGCTTTTCAGAGCTTAAGCAGATTCAGGTTTCAGGGTTTAGGTAGATTCAGATTTTTAGTTTTTCATCTCTAATTTTAGTTTATAGATGTGATTTTAATGGCATATGCAAGTTCAAAGATTCTAATTCAAAATATTCATGCGAGTTAAAATAAAATACTGTATAGATGAGATTCTCCTACCAAAACATGGAGTTGCGCGAAGCTAAGCAAAATTCTATTGATGGCTTCTCACCCTTAATCTATATCACAAATATATTACGATGCATCAAGGTTAACTCTAATCACTAATAATTTAGACCTATTTAAGTGTTTCCTTCAAATCGAGTCGAAACGGGCAAGTTTGTGCCAATATAGAATTTGACGTAACCATCTCCTAAATTTTTGACTTTGAAAATGATTTATTCACGAGTTAGTGAAAACACGAAAGTTGTAGAGTTTGCTGTTTTCTTTCGAATGCAAAAAGAATCGTATCAATTAGAGTTCGGAGTAAAATATTACGGCTAAAATACCAAGATAGTATTAGAGTTCAGAGATACCTCGCTCGAGCGAGACCTTCAGAATTTTCTCGCATGAGTGATGACTTAAGCTCACTCGAGTGAGGACAAAGAATACCTTTTTGAGTATATGACTTCTAAAGTCAAACTTCTTGTGGTTCCTCGCTCGAGCTATGATAATAGCTCGCTTAAGTGAGCTACAGCGACAGCGAGAATTCTGAGTTTCAGAACTCGATTCAAATAATGATTCTCGCCCAGTTTTTACTCGAATCGATACATATGCATCCCAAAACAAAAACTCATAGCTAATCTAATGATTTTAATCAATAAATTTAATTGAAATGTACCTTTAATCTAAGGATTTCTTGATTAGAAATGAGCCATGCGAACGGAGTTTCGGAACGAAATCGGTGGGTTTCCTCGATGATTCGCGCCACGATCGGTCCTACGAGTTCACAAGGGTGACTCTTACACATTCCCAATAACTTCAACATCTCCCAACGTCAAAACAAATCCAAGGTTGATTCAAATTCTTTCTATGGTTCAAGGGTTTCAACAAAAGAGGGTTTTAGAGAAGGAGGTTTCTAAATCGATCTCCTACGATGATTAAAGAAGAGAGAAGACGGAGTTTTGCATGATTGAGTGACTATCACACAGTTGCGGTTCTTCACGGCGCTCACGTCTCTTTCTCTCTCTTAAGCAAAACCTAGTATAATACGGTAATGCAATTCCTTCTAATAATAGGATTGCCCAAAAAGTTAAGCACACACACCTCTTGTGTGTTATACACTTCTAATTTTAAAACTCAAGCCCGGTGTTGAGCGGCCACACCGAGTTGGGTGCACGACTTTCGCATGAGGGTCCAAATGTCTTAAAATTAGAATCTGTCTGCACAATCACATCTAGATAAAAATCCAAACAAATGGCAACGTCGGTTGCCGAGCTGAATACGTACACAGGGTCGATCTAATTCGAGTAAAAAAATATGGGTCTTTACACTCTGGGTCTTTCATCTGTAGTTCATGAATATGCTCAAAGATCGTCGGTCTCACTGTGATGTTAGCCAAGAAAGCCCCTAAAGCTTGCACCTCGATCTTTACATCATACAAGGAAAGATCTTCAAACAACTTCCATCTATGCATTCCCATGATAAGACTAGCTAACTAAGTCAAACTCTTATAAATCAAGGCATCTGCTACAACATTAGCCTTGCCTGAGTGATATTGTATGGAGCAATCATAGTCCTTGACAAACTCCATCCACCTTCGCTGCCTCATATTTAATTCTTTCTGCGTAAATACGTACCTAAGGCTCTTATGGTCGTTGAAGATCTCAAAGGTGTCACTGTACAAATAATATCTCCAAATTTTCAATGCAAATATAATCACTGCTAGTTCCAGGTCATGTGTCGGGTAATTCTTCTCATGATCTTTTAGCTGCCTCGACCCATAAGCAATCACTCTCTTCTTCTGGTTGAGCACGCAGCCTAAACCACTATGTGAAGTATCACTATATACCGCAAACCCTCCACTGCCTGAAGGAATTGCTAGTACTGGAGCTAAAGTGAGTCTCTTCTTGAGTTCTTGAAGACTCTTTTCGCACGCTTTATTCCACTCAGATTTTGCATCCTTTCTTGTGAGTCTCGTAAGCGGTCCCAATATTTTCAAAAATCTCTCCACAAAACGTCGATAGTATCCAACTAGCCCAAGGAAACAACAGATATCTATTACCGTCTTTGGTTGTTCCCATTATACCACTGCTTCAATCTTAGCTAAATCTACTGTGACACCCTCCTCTAAGATGATATGTCCCAAAAAGCTAACTTTCTCTTACCAAAACTCACACTTACTGAGCTTGACAAATACTTGGTGTTCATGCAGAGTCTGTAAAGCGATTCTCAAATGTTCTTCATGCTCCTTCTTCAATTTTGAATATATCAGAATGTCATCGATGAATTCTACGATGCAAGTGTCTAGGTGTGGTTTAAATACCTGATTCATCAAGTCCATAAATGATGTCGATGCATTCATCAAGCCAAACAGCATCACTAAAAACTCGAAGTGTCCATACCGCATCCTGAATGCTATCTTTAGGATGTCCTCTGCCTTAACTCTCAGCTGATGGTATCCAGATCTCAAATCGATCTTGGAAAAATATCTCACTCCTTACAGCTGATCAAATAAATCATCAATCCTGGGCAATGGATATCGATTCTTGATGGTTAGTTTATTTAACTGACGATAGTCGATGAATAGTCTCATCGACTCGTCTTTCTTCTTGATAAACAAGACCAGTGCTTCCCAAGGAGACACGCTCAACCTTACAAACCCCTTATCTAAGAGCTCTTGTAACTGCTCTTTCAATTCCTTCAACTCAGTAGGAGCCATTTGGTACGGTGCTTTAGAAACAGGCTCCGTTCTCAGTGCTAAGTCGATAGCGAATTCCACCTCTCTATCAGGAGGTAACCCTGGCAATTCCTCCGAAAATACATCCTCAAACTCACGTGCAACCGTAATCTCTGAAATGATGTTCTTTCCTTCCTTGTCTTCTTTCAAAAATGTCAAGTAACCACTACATCCCTTTCTGATCAAGCGTTCGGCTCAGACGGCGAACACAAGTGGCAAAAATGTCGTTCTCACCCCTACGAATCGAAATGACCTCCTTGTATTCGGTCTAAAGATAACCACTTTGTTCTTACAATCGATCGTTGCACAATGAGTTGACAACCAATCCATGCCAAGGATCATGTCGAATCCTTGCATATCCAACAAAACTAAATTCGCTGCTAGTTCAAAGACGTCCCCATCTCTAATGGTTACTATCACCGACTTACAAACTAAGTTCATATCGATCAATTTCCCAATCGGAATAGATACAGCTAAGATAAAATCCACCATCTCTGGGTTGACCTTCATCTTCTTTGCAAATCGAGGAGTAGAAAATGAATGGATAGACTCCGGGTCTATCAACACTCTAGCTTCATAAGCTACGTCACTTCCCTTTCCGTATAATTGTAGGGTACCCATATCATACATTTATATATATACCACATACTTATTCATCAAGATTTACATACAGGAATGAGTCTACTCTACTTCCTCCATAGATGCACCTTCTCTATCTAAAAACTTTAAGTAATTAAAATTCTTAATTTTAAAAGAAAATCTCACCTTGGATAATGTCATTGACATTCTGTGCTTCCTGGGTAATAATCGCATAGACTCTTACTTGCACGATCGACTTCTTTGATTGTATCGGTCTCGACATGGAAGCAGAAGTTGCTTTCTCCTTGTTAATCTTAGGGCAATCTCGGATCATGTGGCCTATCTTCCCACACTTGTAGCAACCTCGAGTACCCTGTCTACACTCTACCATTTTGTGAGACTTGCCACACTTGGCACAAGTCTCAACTGTTGTAGAAGATGCTACCCGTGAGAACCCCACGGAAACTAATACTCTGGTAGTGGTAACAGGGTTCTCATATCTGATCGGTCTCTCAGATGCAAGCATAGGTAGTCTTGGATAGTTTGTTTGTGTCGATCTAACAAAACCCGTCTGAAACTGTTGCCTCTGAATGGGTGCTACGAATCACGACTTTTTGTTCACCGGCTCGTAGTTTCCCACTTTACTCTGCTCCATCCTTCCCCTTCCTTGCTGATCTCTTCTCCGGTATTGATCCTCGTTAACTTTCTCGATCACCAGAGCCTTGCTCATAACCTCTCCATAGGTTTTCAATTTAAAGGCCACCACTCTCCCCCTGATATCCGGCCTCAAGCCGCGTTGAAGCCTCTTGTCCTTCATCAAGTCGGTAACCACGTAATCGAGAGAAAAGTGAGCGAGCCTCATAAAATCTACTCCGTATTCCCTTACTGACATCTGTCCTTATTCAAGTTGAAGAAATTTGACTTCCATCTAGTTATGCACGACTTCAGGGAAATATTGTTTATTGAATTCGATCACAAACTCCTCCCATGCCCACGACAATCCTGGGGTTTTCTGAGCTCTAGTCCTCGACACGAACTTCCACCATGGGCCTGTCTTCCCATCTAATATATATGCTGCCCAACGAACACTTTTATCCTCAGTGCACGTAAGCACACTGAACACCTTATCCATCTCACTTAGCCAATTCTCTGCGTCCATTGGCTCTGCTTGCCCTGAAAAACTCGGTGGACGCATCCTCCAAAACTCTGTGAACGCAGAAGGCAATGGCTATGTAGTACCCACTGGAGGCGTAGGTGGTGGCTGATTCTGGTCATTGGCATTATATGCTGCCAAGGATGCCGCATACTGAGCCATGGCATTTGCCATAGTTTCCATGGTATGCATCATCCTCTAACACTCTTCCCTTTCTTCTTCTCTTCCTCTAACCCTTTCTTATTCACTCTGATCTCTATCTTGATTCCCCTGACTACTGCCTCTTGGGGTATCACGATTCCCCAACGGCACTCTATTTATAGTCGAGACGAAACCGTCTCTGCTCCGTAAGTTTCTTTCATGGCCTCCTCTGGGTCGACCCCTTCCTCTAGAAGACATAACGCTCTGCACATGAAATTATAGTTTCATTAATAGAAGGTCCTATGTTCTGAAAAAATCAAGACTTGTTAGAAATTCTAAAAGAAATAGCTTTGAGACCAATTGTGACAGCCCAGATTTCGATGCCCCAAAACTCGTGCCTTCAGCACGACCCTCGAGGCCATGCCCCATAAACATGTACAGAACATTTTGTATATCCATACAACTAGAAAGAAAAACATGCACTAAAGAGCTAATACATAACTAAAACTCCAATTCTATATGATCAAGCCAACAACATATGGCCCAAAAGATAGTTTTGATCTCATGCCACTCCATGAGTAAAAGAATCAACCCGAACCATCGGTGATGAAACAGCCGTCACCCCAGATGGTTCGCCAAAAGAATGTGTCATAAAATTTACATACATCTTATACAAAATGCTAGACATAACAGGCCGTACAATCTCTCTCAAAAAATAATCAAAGTACGCAGAGGGTCCTCTAGAAGAACTCCTCAGAAGGGGGCTCTGACTCCTCCACAGGCACGTAATCAGACTCCTCCGGATCAACATCTTCGAAAGCAGAAATAGCAGCTAACGCTGGACCTGTGACGTATAGTCGAAGGACTGAGCTACATTATATCTCAATAGGGAAATAACTGAATGAACATATAAGTCTATCTTACTCACATATATTCCATAGTATTTAGAAACATGACCTATCAATGAAAGATAGTTGGAAAACAGTTTAAGTTACTGAAAGTATGAACTAAATGCATCTATTACTCTACATGAGTTAACTTATTTTCAATTTTGTTCTCATAGGCCAGAAGATAGATTTTGAAACATAAATCAAATAACTTCAATAATCCTTGAGTAATATTGCATTGAGCCCCGATGGAATACCGACCATCGTTATCCAATTGAACTATATTTTAATATAACATAACCCAAGTCCCTTTCTCATAGGCGATGGGGCCCATAACTCATATACATCCCTAGGATGTCTTACTGGTGTACAGATTGGCCGCCGTATTGGTCACGGATATTCTACTGAGTCAGTCACAGGTATACCACCGCGTCGGTGGGGTATTCTATGATCCCCAAATCAATTGTGCAAAATACATATAGTTTATCACGTGTAATTGTGCTAATTATAATATTCAAAGTTTATTCAAGGCTCATTCACATAGTTTTTCATTTGACTATACATCCCTGGGATGTCACATTCTCTTATGCATCACCTAGATGCTCATACACATCCCTGGGATGTCATGCACTTATACGCTTATTGGTTTCTTACTTAGTGTACACACACACACATCTTTAATTCACATACATAAGCTCAATTTCGATTAACAAGCAAATAACTATGCACTTAACACATACATATATATATCACATCACTACATACATAATTTTATAATCAAGGGTACATGTTCAGAGTATTCCCTACCTCAAGCAAAGCTATCACCCAATCACATCAATATCACATAAGGGGTCAAGCATAACAATCATACACAAAACCTACATGACATGAATCAAAATAATTTTAAAAAAGCTCACAAGGATCTAGGGAGTCTTAACTCCAAAGAACTAATTAAAATAAAATAAACATCGATGCTAGACCTCGCGCGAGCGACCTCTTGTCCTCGCGCGAGCAAACACTCACCCTCGCTCGAGCGATTATTATTGAGGTCACCTGAAGCTCACACGAGCCCTCGCGTGAGCGAGCTTCCCTTTATAAAACTGTCTCATGCGAGTGAGCACAGAACTTATTTTCTCACTATATTGTCTCCCCCTAGCGCGAGTGAGCTATTATAACTACGCTCGCGAGGAACAACTACATCTACAGCTCGAGCTTCTCGAGAACTCTAATCTTATCCTATTTAAAATTGCATTTAATACACAACCAAACCCATCATAAATACATCAGTTAATGCTCATAATTAACTAAATGCATACCTTAAACAATGGATCTCCCTTAAATTTGGTTCATGATCTTCTCAACAAAAGAGGGTTTCAAAACCCTTTTCTTCAACTCATCTCTAGATCCGTCCCAAGCTCAAAACTCTTAGATCTTCCTCAAAGGTTTCACCACACCTTACTCATCTCATAAACTTAACATCTATAAGGAAGATCTTATCTTTGGATCAAAAGAAAATCCCTATCTCTAAATTTCTCTACAACTCCAACCCTCTTCCTTCTTACTCTCTATTTCCCTCTCTCTTTCTACTCAAGCAAAGGGATGCCCGTATGGGACTCCTCTCCCTTTTCTCTAACTTTTGAGAGGCTAGTGTGTTACACACACACACACCTATACAACATGTCTTACATCCACTTAACTCCTATGTACAACACATACACTAAAAGTGTATAAAGTAAGTGTGATTCCCTTGTGACCCACAAACACACAAGCAGAGTGCACATCGTACATTACTTACACTGTTCCCAAAAATCTGGGTTATTACAGTGATAGTGTGATAGGAGTAACTGTTAATGAAAGTGGGGTGTTACATGTGCAGGCGACACGTGTTGGGTCAAAGAGCGCTATTTCACAAATTGTCCACCTTGTTGAATCCACACAGATGGCCAAAGCTCAAAGCTCCTGTGGAGAAATTTGCTGATCACATCTCAAAGTATTTTGTGCCTCTAGTAAGTACATATTATTCTCACAAATTCTTTTATTTTCTATGTATGTTGCATTTTTTCTTAATGATAAGTGGTGGTGATTTGAACAGCAGTTTATGCAAATTGGTTTAAAGTAAAATTGTTGCTACTGCCACTTCAAATTTCTTCATGTGCACACTAAACTTCAAGGAAAATTTTGGCAGCCTTGCTTTAGTTTGGTGTGGACGTAGCAAACTTTGGTGTGAAAAGAGCAGCGCTCTAAAATACTACTCAAAAAAACTCATACCGAACTGGATTTCCTTGGTTTAGTAGAGTGACTCAATGGAAAACTTTCGCATTTGATTAAAAGCCACTGAGTTGTACTTATCAAAGAAAAAAAAAACCACTAAGTTGTTATCAGTTATTGGAGGTTGATCCAACTCTTGAATCAATTCTCAAAATTTTAATTTGAGGTGGTACTTTCTTTAGAATTAAGTCTTGCTTTTGAACAGTGGTCAACTGCAAACATCTAAACAAATGGTGTTCTTTCGTTCAAGTATCGTTTATTCCAGTTTCAACTTTGTAGGTTATTTTTCTCTCCTCCACTTGGCTCGCGTGGTTCTTAGCTGGAAAGTTCAATGGCTACCAAAATCATGGATACCATCTTCTGTTGACAATTTTCAGCTTGTTCTTCAATTTGGCATCTCTGTCATGGTCATAGCCTGCCCATGTGCACTTGGCCTAGCAACTCCCACTGCTGTCATGGTTGATACTGGAGTCAGGGCTTCTCAAGGGATGCTAATTAAAGGTGGTCAAGCACTAGAGAGTGCACATAAGGTAAATATAAGATTTATTTACCCATTTTATTTAATGCTCCTCTATATAACGTCTATAAAATATTTGAATTTTTTGACACTCAGCCAACTTTACTTCTCTCACCTTTGTTTTTGGAATGTTGTATGCCACCTTTACCATGTTTTTTTATTCCACTCCAATTTTAGAGACTAATAACTTGGACTCTATTTTAAGTCATTGTTCAATTATTTATTATTTTTTGTAGTAATGGTTATTACCTTTTAAACGTTAATCACTACGCAGGTGAACTACATAGTGTTCAACAAGACGGGGACCCTCACTTTCGGAAAGTCGAACGTTGTTAATACAAGACACTTGAAAAATATGGTTTGTATGACTTCTACGAATTTGTTGCTGCCACTGACGTAGGCCATGCTTTCACTTCTCAAAATAATTTTACTGCATTTCAAAAAATGAATACCCATCATAAATGTCACAAATCTTTTACTAATAAAGGGAGCAAACTAATTACTTTGTTCTTGGAGGTGGATGAAAATTGGCTCTCAAGAACACAGACTCAACTTGGTCAAGTCAATGAAAATTTGCTTCGTGACATTTCGGCCTTGTTGATCAAATAGTTTCTTGATTCTTATGAAATATGAGGATGCTTTATTATGGAATTGGAGTTTGGATTTGGTCCTTTTGTTGTGGCAAAACTGAGGTGACTGTTTCGATCAATTCCGAGTCTGTCAGCCAGTTGATAGTTTAGAGTTGTCGACATGAGATGAAAATATAAATTTTCTCCATGAAATATATTAGATTTTATCACATGGGAGAAAAAATAAATTTTCCCCATGAAATTACTTACAAATGTATATAATGCTCTGTAATGATTTGCTATTCAATTCGCAAGAATATTCAAGTGATAAGATCTCAATATGTGGTTATAATTGGTGATTTTTAGGAATAGCAAGACACATAATATTTTATTACTTTTACTTTCTTGTTTCTGATCTATAGGTTCAGAAAAATTGCAATACAAACTCTACTAATCTGACCTTGAAAATAGTTTGCTTGTTGGGATGAATTAGTGATTTTGACTGCCATATTTGGACATAGCTAATTTACAATTCTAAATTAGACAAAATTTATAACAGGAAACACTTTTATAATTGTTCTGCATTGGGCTGAGCAAAGAACTTAGCCCAGCCAACTCAAAATTTAAAATTTAGCAATTCCGGTGTAGCTAAACATTGATAATAAAAAACAATAAAATTCTGTTCAGTTGGTGAGGCTTGCCAGAAATATGGGAGCATTTTTAGGCGTCCACAGGGTCTTTACATTAGTTTAAACAAGAAGTGTGTTCATATTACTGTTCTATGCTCTTTTCCATAGATAATATTTTCGATTTCTTTATATATTAGTCACATTGGCTTTAGGGGTGAAATTCTAGAGCACGCTACTAATTAAGTCCACGGGTAATACAGCACCCTTGCATCACAATAGGCAAAGGCATGATTTTTGGACAACCTTCAATCCCCAGAAATGTATGGGATGTGAGGTTTCCCAACGATTCTAGTAAGGATTCCAATTCAGGAATGAGGAACAAGGATAAACTTTGTAGGGAAGCCAAGTGTGGAATGCCATCAGGAAAGGACTTCCAACTATTTACCATTGCCTCACACTTATAAATGTAAATCTTCTACATATTTGAGGTTGAGGATGAACATCAGCTCAGTACAATTGGAATTCAATACTACTTTTAAATTTGTTGAATTTTCTAGATGTGTTGGTAGATGAATAAGACAGGGACAGTGGACAACTACTAGAGAGTGAAGATTTGGTAGAAACCCTATATCTAGACATGTCAGTTCTAGAAAGTAACCGATATTAAGCTTGAAAAGTGATTTGAAGTTGGCAGCCAACTTAAGAGCACTGCTATTACTCCCATGCAACTTTAACTTTTTGAGCCAAGGACAGCTTGGTAGAGTTATCATATTCGGGCAGGTTTTGATGGACATTTTGATAAGGCGAGGGAGCACAAGTTGTGTTCCCTCCTCTCCCCACCATTTCTTTAAATTAGGCAACATTTCAAGGGCCAAATTTATGTATTACACGACAGATAACATGTCCATTTATCCATCTCCGACAAGTTGGTCATTTTTGTTTTACCTTTAATGTTAGATGTTTGCTTGTTTTATTTCATGCTCAAACAATTGTTGTTTCTTATGCAGGGGTGATGATTGGAGTTGGTCTGACTTAAAACTTGCATTCTACCTTTGGTAACTGGTTTCATGGGTCAAAACCTCTACTGGCTCAAGAAATGAATAAAATCATGAAGGTTTGTAAGATCTGTGTGATTCTGTTTTGTTTGTTTCCTAAAGATTGATATATGTCATAATGTATGGTAAATTGAAGAATCTGTTGGTTTCCAAACAGATCATTGTGACTAGCAAAGGAATGTTAGATCCTTTAGAGGTTCACTTACTCGATTTTCCAAACATTGTACTCAAAGGAAGTGAGCTGCAGTTGCCGTTCCAGGCTTGCTTGAAAATCGAGAAGGTTGGAGAATTGATTTTGAAGGCTACGGAGCCACAAATGGTTCTTTTCAATATTTATGATGATTGGCTGAAGAGTATTTCATTCTATACTGCATTTTCTAGTCTCATATCGATCTTACGTGCGCTTCATTGAACAGTGAGAAGGCAAAAATGTTATTGAAGCCTGATAAAACAATCATAACTGAACTGCACATATATGGCCTTCCCTCACAGATGATCAATGGATGAAGGTAGGTTTCAGTGCTAAATTGCAATTTTCTTTTCTTGTTAGTGTTATGAGGTTTGCTAAGATGACCTTCAATGCAGGTTGAAGTTGCTCTGAGAGATCTTATACTCTCAGATTATGCCAAGAAGAATAATGTAAACACATCAGCATTGACCGAGTCTGAAATTCGCAACATAATACTTGGGGCTGAGATAACTCCACTCTCACAGCAGAGGCAACAGATTGTGGATATTGAGAAGAAGGTGAAAGCGTTGACCTAACTGATTTCTTTGAAGCTTCCATGCTATTTTTATTTCACTAATCATTTGCATTTTATTTTTGTGCAGGCGAAAGAAGCGAACCAGCTAACAACAGTTACTACAATGACAACAAATGTGCATGGTGACGAGCTCATTGTCACCACAACAAGCCCCTACAAGCAAGCAACATTTGGGTCTAATACTGATTGGTGAGTAAGAGCAATTTCAGCTACAAACCTTTATCTCAGAGTTAATCACATATACGTGAACTCGCAAGACATTAAGGTACAAATTGAACTATTTCTGCTTTAGCTCATTTGAACTAAAAAAAAATTGAGGTGCACAACTGCTTTGTCAAGTTATTTTTTGCAAGCAGGAGACAGGCTACACATACATCATGTCGAAAACATTTTGAAGAAGTTTATTTGCATAGCAGATCCTTGGACTCAAATTGTAGGGTACCTCTATGGCATAAGCCCCTTAGGTTTGTTTCGTACAACTCTTTATCGTGTTTGTGATCTGATGTCCAAGCAACAGTTAGTTCTGATTTATTCACTTATTGGGTTTAGATTGGTGTTTTATGATTCTTATTCTTTTTCTTCAAAAAGACCAATCTAACAACTATAAGAGATAAACTCCATTTCTACAGCATGTTTTTTTATTCTGTTTTGGGCATCACCATTAATAATTTTATTATTTGAAATAATGATTGAAGCTTACTGGTTTATTTATTTTTTAATTCCTCTCTGTGTATTGGTATTTGTGGGTGGGTCCTTTTTCTAAGATTTTTTTTTTACTATATGAATTCAGGTACTCACAAATGGGAAGTTGAGGAGTGTGAGCCATAGGATCATGGCCAACAGTTTCAAGTCATCAGGAGGAGTTGAAGAGCTGGAGCTGGAGCTGATGTACTAATTTACTATTTTAGGAAATGAGTTGGTCAAAATAGGTTGGCAATGACATTGATGGCTAGCAAAATTAATTAAATATGGAAAAAGAAGGTTCTTTTGTTTCATGTAACTATCAATAGTGAATAAAATTTCATTAAATGGTATTTTTACTTTTTCACATTTTCACATTTTTTTTTTTTAATATTATTGACTAGTATGTAAGTTTGCTCTATTTGCTCTGAGATATGGGTTGAGCGCAGATCGTTGTGCATTAGTTAGTTCCTTATACTTCATAGACTCCTCAAATCCAGATGCTTTTTCTAGATGGTACAGATCAAGTAGGGTTTCCTCTTTCCCAAAAGAAGCATTAAAAAAATTGCATTAAAAAAAAGCATTAAAAAAGGCATAAAAAAATTGCATTAAAAAAAAAAGTATTAAAAAAGTATAACAAAAATATTATTTTAAAAAAAATTGTATAAAAAATAGTTGACGTAATTTAAAAAAAAAAAAAAAAGTATTTAAAATTTTTTTTTTGCATAAACAAGCCACTGCCAAAAGCAGTGGTTTTTTCTATGATTATTACGAGCAGTCGTTGTTGAAGTTCATAAATAACTGTCTTGTATAGGGGTAAAAAAAAACCACTACTTTTCTTACAATTGTTTAGGGCTGTGGCTTTTTCACGTAGTGGCATATCATCGAGGTGTATGTTGTTATCGGGTGACCCTGAAATTTTATGCACTTACAATCTAGTGCATGTTGAATACATTTTCCGAATCTTTTTGGGAAATTAAATTTGGTGACGGGGGTTAAGACTACGTCATTAATATGGGAAATCCCAACATTGCTTGCCTATCCTATGGTGAAATGTAATTTTATGCATAGCTTTTTATTAGGGCAAACATCAAAATTTTTGGGTGGTGATCGGTAACTAACACTACAAAAAATAAGACTATTAGCGATAGTTTTTTGTTGCAAAAAATGCCGCTATTAACAAAAATACTATTAAAGGCTATTAGTTCTATTAGCGGTAATGGTATTAGCAGCAGTTTTTTTGCTAATAGCGACAGTTTTTGGCTATCACTAATAGTCATATTTTTTGTAGTGTAAGGAGGGTAGCACTATTTATTAAACTAATAGCCTTTAATAGTATTTTAGTTGGTTAGAATATCTATGTGAATTCACGTTGGTCCTTAATTTCAACCTAGCTCTAATGGATATGGAGCTATAATCTCCATATAGGCACAAGTGTCGACCCTCTCAATTTCCCTTTCTAGACTGATATTTGCCACTATTGAACCTGTGATAGTCATAGGTGTTAGCTCTATCAACGTCACGACCATCGGCAGCAAAATCGAGCTACCATCATATCACTACGTGAAAAAGTAAAAAAAGCCACTGCCTTAAACAATTATTTTTTTCAAAAACCCACTATCCTAACCAATTGTAAACAAAATAGTGGTTATTTTTTACTACTGTACATGACAGTGATTTATGAACTTCAACAACGACTGCTCTCAATAGTAGTCATAGAAAAAACACCACTACTTTTGACAGTGGTTTTTTTATGCAATTTAAAAAATAAATAAAAAATTACGTTGACGATTTTTTATGCAATGTTTTTTAAAATAATATTTTTTTTATACTTTTTTTAGTGTTTTTTTTAAATGCAATTTTTTAATGCTTTTTTTAATGTAATTTATTTAACACTTTTATTTAATGCTTTTTTTAAAGCTTTTTTTTTTTTAATGCTTTAAAAAAAATTATATAAAGAAAAAAACTACTAATCTTATATTTCAACACATCCATTCAACTCAAATGCAAATGATTTAATGCCATTAATAAAAAAAATAGATGCCCAATTCTTTTATTCAAGCAAAAGGTTGCATCTCAACCTATTATCCAACCTTTCAAATCAGACAAACATTTTAAACTCTACATGCCCAATCTTTTTATTCAAACAAAAAAAAGAAAAGAAAGAGAGTTAACAATCTAATGACCCCACGCCCTATTATCAAAATAATAGAAAAAATAAATAAATTTGCTCTGCCTCTCCTGCCAAGTGTCCCTGTCCTCTAGTGATCCATTTGAGGTGAACTTCAAATTGGAAAGCTTCGCCTGAAATCAAAAGAAGAACATCATTAAACTGAGATATTGATGACTTCCAGCTAAGGAGTCCCCATCTAATAGGCTGAGTTGAAGATATTGACCTGTTATATAAATAGATTGTATTCAAGTTAGCGCAAACCCGACCCGAACCCAACCCAGTACCTGTTTGCTACACAATATATAGGTATATAATTTTTTTAATAGATCCAGGTTAGGCCCTAAAGTTGATAACAGGTCGAGATCAAAAACTAAAAATGCAATTAATCCTATAAATCAAGAATGAGTGCATAAAAAGTGCATGATCTTGATAAATACATCTGATAAGACACATTGACCTATAGAAAATACTCAATTTCAATTAAACGCTAATGATAAGTGAGGAATCAAACATAGGCTATCTATATGGGAAACAGTGTTTAGATCCCTATAGTTCGCTTTACAAATTATGAAACAAAATATTGCTACTCCACAAAATATCTTGGACAGATCGATGACAATTTTCATCTTCATTTTAGACTATCTGCATCTTACTACATAAAAAGAAGTTAATGGGGAGCAAAAGTTTTCATCAATGGCAATTACATCTAGCTTAGCATTCCACCTTGATTTACGCCTTTTCACTATTATTTGAGCCTGTGGCTGGTGTTTAGTTCTTGCACTAATTTTCTAGCTCAACCAGCATGAGCTTCAAGCTGAGGGGCAAATCTATTCACAAAACAGTCGGTGTAACGCCTCCAACCAAAAATGTCCATGCATGCATATTATTCATAACAGGTTCATAAACATACCACACTGTTACAGTAGATACAGAATATACCATCTCCTTGCTTATAACCTTCAAGCAAACTCTGCAAGAAAAAAAAAAATAGTTAATAGATTTCAAGAAATAGAAATCTTCCAAAAGTGTGACTAGTCAAAATCATGATGAATCAATTCTACAACCTATCCCTTCAAATAGTATGCCAACTAAGTTCAATCTGATAGACCATTTGGCATGAAAATTCGCCGATGTAAATCGTTATCCCTAACAAGATAAGTGCATAAAAATCATCTATCAGTAATAATAAACACTTACAAAGGAATGCACAAAAAAATAAGAGGACATCAACAAAAAAGATGAGAGACTAAAGCTCCCATGGCATCATAATCGAGAAGGATGCCATAAATATCCTGAAAGTATAGTAGTGAAAGAGAGATAACAATCCCTGAGTTGTGAACGACGCTTCTCCTTGGATGCCTCTGGATATGCCTATTTGATAAACAAGTGTGAACCAAAAACAAATATCAAACCCAAGCAATGACTATATTATTCTTAAATTAATAATGATTTCAAAACACTTTTGCAGTCCTAAATAATGAAATTCCTACTGTTAAAAGGGGCAACAACCCTATACAGAAATTAAAGAATCCAATGCAATCACCAGCTAGAAAATTGCAAAAAGGTTGTGGGATGTGCATAAATCTTAATATACGTTTATTAAAGCAATCAGGTACTCAATACATTCATAAGCAAGAGAATGTGTGATGTGTGTCTCAATAAGTTGATATTGCAAAATTGTGAAAAAAGAATTAATGGCTCCTCACTAGCATTCTAAGATGCACTCCTCACAAACCCACTAATAAGCTATCTGTCACAAGTGTTTAAGCAATTCAAGTCATCAAGTGGCATCTCACATTTTAGTAAGAAGTGGCCTCTCATTTTAATATGAAACGATATCTCATATTTAATTGAGGTGAGCCCAAATCAATTTATCAATGCTAATTTCATATGTGAGCTTGATATTAGGTGACTGACGTGCTCACTAGCACCATTTTAGTACTAAATAGTTCCATGTGGCGAATGGAGTTATTATCTAGATTATAATTAGCCTCAAGACTATGTTGAAAAGCACTCTACCATATAATTAAAATCCTGCAATCACCAAAAAATCAATGGCTAATATTGTTTCAAACTTTGGACCATCAGTTGGTAGCCTTTGATTTTTCAGAGATTTCAGGCTCTTTAATCAAATTAAATGATAAAGATAGCCCCAAAAAGAAGCATGTGATGACATGAAGGTATTAATATCATGCCTCCATAAAAGTTGTCAACATTGAGTGTTATTAAAACACGAAATACAAACCAGAAGTGCATGAGATTGTAAAATAATGCAATGGCTTTAAATGAACTCTATTATCTAGCTACTAGCAATAAAACTAATATCCCCGCTGAACATATAACCACTGTTTCTTTTTATACTTTGTTGTGTGAGGATTTAGCTCTCTACCTTCCAAACAGGCTTCTTGTAATACACAACATCTGTTGACAACTTTGCCCAACTATGTGTATTTAATTTCAGCTAGATCTCAGTCTAGAGAACACAAAGTAGTAAAACCATTCTCATACTAGGTAGTATGCATGCAGCAACCAGACAAATCAGAGATTTGAAACCCTATGCTCAAGACTAAACCTCGGCCATATTCCGGTCTTGCTATGTATCCATTTGCCGAAATCATTGTTATAGTCTACAGAAAGACTGCAGTCTCAGAGCCCCAGGGACTGAGGACCCAATCAACAATCCTCGGAGGCCTACTTGCAGAATTTGAGTGTTTCTCCATAGGCACATCCTAATGCATCAGCAGAAGAAGGTAATTTACGGTGTAAACAACATGGAAAATTACCTATTTATCCTTACTTCTAATGTATTGTCTAACTCCCAATATTCTCACAAATTGCCAAAAAATCCCTACCTTCAAATTCACTTTACATAGTCCCTACAACTATTTTTTACTAAAAAGCACTTCCTTTTTTAGCCAAATACACCCCTCAATTGATAATGGTAAAACAAAATTTGGATGGTTGTATCAAGTATTAATGGGGGTGCCACAAACATCATCCATTATGAAAACATTTTAGACACGCCATCTAAAGTTGAATTCCACATAGTCCAAGGTCAAGTGAAAATTTTGTTATCAGAAAAGAGAAAGACCGAACAATTTATAAGCTAAAAAAAAATATCCCCATTGGCCCAAATATGAACTAAGCACACAGGGATTTTATGGAGATGGCAGAATTCTGATAGCAAAATGTTATATGCATGCTTTAAATCAAGTAAGACTAATAGAAGTTGCGTACGATTGAAGTAGGGAGAGCGCTTGCTCTGTGATAGCCCGATTCCTCGCTAGACTCACCCAATCACCAACAACCTCCTTTGCTTTGCTTCCACAAACAACTCCCTCCAATGCATCTGCTGCTTTTGCTAGCTCTCCTTCAGCTAAAAGGGTTTCGACTCTGCTAATTATAGATTCTCTCCCTTCTCCAGATTGATCATTTTCTTTCATCTATAAATTATTTTAAAAAAATAAGCGAAATATCTTTATTAGTGGGTCAAAATGGGCAATGCGACACATGATTTTGTAAAATTTAGGAAGAATAATGTTTGATATCAACAACATTGTATTATGGTGCTATCAATGTCATGAAGGATTAAAATCTTGGTATCTACAAACGTATCATCTCGGGCATCAACCACCATGTCAAAGATAAATGGGGGCCAGGTATATGCATCGGTTAATACCCGAGACAATACATTTGTCTTGGGTGGATCCGATACTGATACGTATTGCCTGATGAGTCTCGGTATCATCCTAGATTTTGATCTATGGACGTCACTTCCTCACTTCATAATTGGATTGGACATAATGGCAGGACATCTCATAGAAGTAACACAAATTCTCTCTGTGTACTTTCCGTCAGAGATGGAACCCACTGTTTTCATCCAAATCCAATGGAGGCAAGCATTGCTAGCACCATCAATGTGTTAATGCTATTACGTCATTAAATTTCTGATAGTCAAGCACAAATTAATCAGTGGCCTTTTTTCAAACAAAATGTGCAGTTTGCCCATATAGTGATCCAAATTATTTTACTACTATCCTTTATTGAAGAAGCAATGTGAGCCAGGGTATGAGTAAGCATGCCGCCGCCGAGCTCTCTGATGAAATGAAGCAGAGCTCTTTGATGCCTAATTAAGCATTGTAAATTCTAATTCAAAAATTAGTAGAGAGCCCTTTTTAAATATCACGCCAGCTTCAACTAATACTTAAGCTGGTACTTACACTGATTCCAGGATGTTTAATAAAGGAGCTAAAAGAAGCTTCATTCCAGTACCTAAACTGGTTTTTAAACTGGCTTCTGCGTGTAGGTGTCCTCAATAAGTCAGTAGGTATAAATACAACTATACATATAAAAGTTTAAGGGAAGATTAGATGAAGCATGTTAACCATTCATGGGGTCATTATAAAGATGGATGCAACCTAAGATTATATCAAAATAGATTACATGTGAGTCAAAATAGTATACATGTGAGTCAAAAAAATAGCTCACCTTCTAGATTCTACTAGAAGGGCACGTTGTTCAGGAGTTTTATCAGAACTTATGTCTAGTTCACTTGTAGTATAGCTGTACACAGAAGGTCGAGGACAATATAGTTGTAGGGAGAGTCATAATTGTTAGGGCAGCTCACATTTACATGCCAATATAAGCACATCTAAAATGTAGGAGCTGGTTACATGTACAAATATCTCCAAAGCTGAAAAAGTGAGTTTTTACTCATGAATGATTATTGGATATTTCTGTAATGAACTTAATTATAAAAAAAGGGGGTTGAAATCCTTGTTCTGAACTTAATCATGAGTGCACCATCATATGGCAGAGATGTTAATTAGACATGATACACTGTTCCAAGTGATTCTCAAGATATGTGCCAACATGGCACATGATCGAAGATATCGTATAGAAGATTGCGACGAATAAGATTAATAAGTAAAAAAGGAAGGGCTCGGAACAAATAGATATCATATACGCATATATCCATATAAGTAACTATTTTAACCTTCTAAAATATAGTCAGATAAATAGATATGCTATATTGGAAGCATAAAATAATTTCACATATGTTGGGGCATGTATGCATGCATGGAATAGCAGATGCCTAGATTGGAAACTACGGCCTTCCTGTGCATTTCGTGGGAGGCTACACTCAGATATGAACTCTTCTCAACCAAATTGTCCAGCTTTTCATCTCGTTCATGCATGTTATCAATGGTCTTATGCTACATCAATTCGAATAGATAATCATATCCTTCCTGAATCCATGCCAGTAAAATAAATGATAAACTATAAAGAAATTAACAAAGAATGAATTCTAACAAGACAAACCCACTTATCATTTCCCCTTCTATGTTCATCTAGCAGAGAAATCTACAGGTAGTTCTCTAAATGAATGTAAATAATCAGTTCTATGAAATCTGATTTTCATATAATCAGGGAAAACAATTGGAGATTCAATGACAAGATATTAGTTCAACTGAAAAATGAAAGGGCCAATCGACTAATATCGGAAGCTTGTTTGGAGCAGAGCTGGAGCTTGTTTGGAGTTGTTTTTGAGCAGGCTAGAGCAAAAGGGATTAAACACATTTACCAGGGGTGAAAATAAGTTTTACTAGGGTTAAAGAATACCTTGCAATGTAGTAATTATCATGAGAAATTGAAATAATTGGATGTAATTGCAGTAAATTGAGACAGTCTTATGGTTTTATGATAACATGAGATAATGGGATGTGATTACGACAAATTTAAAGGATTTGGAAGATAAGGAGAGCAATTACGAACAGTTCCACTTGAGATTTTGGGAGAAATGAATATCTGATTCGAATTCCTATAAAGTTTTGTGTGGAGAAAGATATGGAGGATTTTTTGTAGACTCTTGAGATGTTGAAAAAAAAGGAAGATATCATATTTTTTAGAAGTTATATGTGACAGCCCGAATTTTGACACCCCGAAACCCGTGTCATTGGCACAACCCTCGAGGTCGTGCCCCAATTTAATTACGTGGAACACCTGATATATCCACACAAACATCAAGTAAAGCATGTACCAAAAGAGCATATGCTAAACTAAATCTCCAATTCTATAATATAAAGTCAAAACATATAACCCAAAAAAGGTAGTTCTAATCCCATGCCACTACATGGGCAAAAGAACCAACCCGAACCATTAGTGAAGTATCAATGGTCATTTCAGATGGTTCGATAAAAGAATATCTCACATAATTACATTATCCCAAAAAAACAGGCTGGACATACCAAGCCGTATAATCTCTCTCAAAGTAACTATCAAAGTACATAGAGGGTCTTCTAAAAGAACTTCTCAGGAGGGGGCTCAGACTCCTCCACTGGAACGTAATCTGAGTCCTTGGGATCGACGTCACCAGATGCAGCCACTATCTCAAAACCTATGTCATATAGTCAAAAGGGTGACCTACATCCTAGCTCAATAGGGAAAGATATCTGAATATGTAAATCTATCTTACTCACATATATTTCATGACGTAATTGAAGCATGATTTCAACAATAAAAAATAGTTAAAAAATAGGTTAATAAACTAGAAGAATGAATAGAATGCATTTGCTACTCTACATATGGTGTAACAGCTGACGAAAACGTGCTTAACTATATATGTCTCCTATAGTGAAACAACGATTGATCATAGATTTAATTGGAATTAAAATATTTTGGAACCCTTCTAAACATAAAATTGATCGTCACACAATTTTCGATGATACATAGTGATGTTTGACACAGAAAGGTGTCAAGACGTCAACCAAAGGCCCATCAGTACATGTGAACAGGTGCCAACCAAGGCCTGATGGCCTTGCCTCGGCAGCTGAGGCAAGAAAAACTAAGTTGCCTCGACACCTGAGGCAAGATTTAAGTAGGGCCCTTAATGGATCAATATTATTTATTTAGTAAATTAGATATCACATATATTAAATCTAATTTCATATACTGAATAAAGGTGTAGAAAAATTGTACCTGAGCCATACACCAGCGATACATGTTTAATGAGTGTATTGGCTTTACACTAAAGCCAAAACGTAAATTGGCTTATACACTTAAGCAGTGTATTAGCTTTGTACTTAAGCCAAGCAAAAACAAAAAAATGGTTTATATGCCTATGCACTGAAAACCAAATGGTGGGCACTGCATGGGATCCCAGCCTTATAAGGCTTATAATAGCTATCTTTCGCCTTAAGACTCCACGTTGGTGTGAGTCACACTTACGCTTCATGCACGCAATCGTGCAAAAACCTACAAGAGCTCTCCCGCCACTTTCTTCTTCTCGTTTCAAGCCTTGAAGAAATCCCATACTAACCAAACCTGCAATAAAATAAAATAAAATAAAATAGAAGAAAGAAACCCTCTTCTATCTCTTACAACCACATCTTTCTTCTAGATCTTAATGCCCTTAAATTCTAGAAATTTAACCCTTAGGTTTAAATCCTTGGATCACAAGGTGATCTTACAAAGTGGTCACAAGAGCTTCGGCAGATGAACCCTTGGTCTCGGAGAATCCTCACGGCCATAGCTTCGACACATATTTCACAAGCTTGGTGACCTCGACACCAACACATGTTCGGCGTCATCAAAACGATGAATTCACCAAAAGGTAAGCCGTCAACGAACCAAGTACTAGACTAGGTTCATTTCATTAGTTTAATTTTAGAGAGAATATAAATTTGTGGTATCGATTCACTAAGACCAAATCGGCAACACGAATCACAGTTTGAAATGGGTTTCGAAACCCATATTGCTCATAAAAGACACCAAAATTTCCGCACAAAAATGAATAAGAAAATCTAATTTTTGTGCAATATATATGTAAAATATATGATCTTTATAATGATACAAAAGAACTAACCAATTGCCTAAGTAAAAAAAGCAAAAGTGGAGCAGAAAACACCCCGGCAAGCCTAGCTTGATAGGCTTGCCGCGGCAACCTTACAGGCTTGCCGCAGCAACAGTATGCACTGACCACTATTTGGTATTTTGGTCATAACTTTTGATTCCGAACTCCAAATGATACAATTCATGATGCGTTGGAAAGGGGACAACGACCCCTACAACGTTCCGAAAGTAACTAAGTTCTAAATCAAATGCTTAAAGGATCCAAAAGTAGTGATAAGATGCAGCAAGGCACTCAGGCTTGCCGCGGCAACATTGTGCACTGACCACTATTTGGTATATTTATCATAACTTTTGATCCCTAACTCTAAATGACACAATTCGTGATGCATTGGAAAGGGAACAACAATCCCTACAACTTTAATGAATTAATAAAGTTCTGAATCCAACATTTAAAGGGTCACAAATTGGTGTCATGTCGCGGCAAGGTCCTTAAAAGAAGAGCTTGTCGTGGCAACCCCTATTACTTGCCGCGACAACCCTATTTCTGGGCCTTGTTTATGCTTTGTGCACATGACGCACTCGTGCTGATGACTTAGCTTGGATGCGTGCGGGCACATGAATGCAAATGTAAGTATAAAATGTAACGCACATGCTTGATCTTACAGTAGGGAAATTACCTTCCTAATTTATGTGGTATTTTCTGATTCTCGTCTAGTTAAGCAAGATATTGACATGAGCATATATAAACCTATACGCATATTTGTTTTGGCATAAATAATGATAGAGACATTACTAGGAGTTCAGTTCAGTTTAAATTAAGAATGAATATGCTAGTATCAGAGAATATGATAGTTCTGTTCATCAAGTGATAGATATCATTGATGGGATGTGTGTTCCGATGTACTATCTAATGCAATATTTGATTTTGAAATCGACATACTAGTCTTGAAAATGGATGAAGTTATATGACCATGCAATGTCAATTTGAATATGTTAGCTTGATAGTTCAGCTTTGAGAGTTCAGATGCGATAGGACAGTTTTGAAATTTAAGCTTTGATAATTGTTAGCTCAGTTTTGCTGAAAACTAAATAGGATGACCATGCTATGTTAGTTTTGGTTATGTTCATTTGATAGTTCAGCTTTAGAATTCAGACTTGATAAGTGCAGTTTTGATAATTCAACTTTAATAAAGTATTAGCTCAATTTTATGGAATAAATGGATATAAACATACTACGTTATTGTTGAGTATGCTAGTTTTCGTTATGTACAAGCATATGAAGCTTAGTTATGTTAGGCAGGCTTTGAGACACTTTTAAGTTATTACATGATGTAGCATACTTGAGGTATATATGTGCATGATGTTCTCCCATACTTGAATCTCGTACATGGTCTTGTCTTGACACTCACTTGCTTTGGATTCAGCCAAGTGACCCTGCTAACTTAGCTCAGGGGCTTGACCAGTCTCATGCCAAGTGACCTTGCTAACATAGCTTAAGGGCTTGATTTTTTGAGTCAAGTGACTCTGTTAACCTTGCTCAGGAGCTTAATATCCTAGTCCAAGTGAGCTCGCTAACTCGGGAGCTTGATTTTCTCGGTCCAAGTGATCCCGCTAACTCGGGAGCTTGACAAGTGATCCCGCTACCCGGGAGCTTGATTTTCTTGTCCTTTTACATGTCTTGTTTCAGCATGATTCCTTGATATTATCCCGCATGATTTCCTTGTCAGTACTCGTATTTGATCAGCATGAACATGCAGCATGAGTATGTCAGCATTGTCAGCATGATACAATAATTGCATGAATTAGTACTTGTTTGTGATTTACTGCTAGGATATATTGATACTAGAATAGACATAATATAAGATGACCTGTGCTTTGTTTTATTTTTGCATCTAGACATGAATTGATAAGCTCTTATATAAATTAACATCTTAATTGTCCCTACTAAGCTTTGATGATAGCTCATCCTACGACTTTATGTCTTAGCTACAGAAACTGCTCAAGACCCTGAGCACGAGGCTGTTGCTACCTACCTACCAGCATGAGGAGGACAAGGAGGAAGGTTCTGCTGAGGACTTCTTTCCTTGAGTGGTTTTAGAGAGAGAGAGTACTAATTTTAAACATGTATAGCAGCAGTATGGATTAAGATAGTTTACTACTTCAGATATATTTTCTGTTTATTTTTCCTGTTTAATTTACTGCTTTAGATAAAGGAATGGATATCAGTTGTTGCCATATATCTACGTATCAGAGTTAATTAATTTTACTTCTGCATATGTAACACTTTGTACACGTCGCCCTTGTATGACAGGATCATGTTAGGTGATCCGACGGCGCGACCTTTCCCATTTTCGAGAAGGGGAAAAGTCAGGCTGTCACAGGTGGTGTCAGAGCCTGGCGTTAAGTCTTTGGAGACTTAACTCTGGCACGGATATATGGCAAGACTTCTGATGTTCGTTTAGTGTTAGAGCCTAGGCTTTAGGTCTTTAGGTTTTCGAGGGACTCAATGCTATGGCAGTAGTTAGGTCTTCGAGGGACTGAAGGCTATGGTAGTAGGTTTTGTTTAGAGCATAGATTGTGGATCTTTATGACCATGTTTGATTGAAGTACTCGATAAATAGTGATCAAAGTATGCGTTTAAGATCTGAGGTAGGATGTAAATGTTTTTAAGTCATGGGATCTCGAGGGTCACGATTACTGTTAATTGGAACATTTGTTTCATTTTGACATATCACTATGGCACCTCGCAAAAGAGCTAGGACCGCGCATGCTAGGAAGAATGATCATGAACAAACTAGGCAACTACTGAAGACAATGGTCAGAACGATGGCCCAATAGATGGAGTTACAATATCGCCCACTGCACGCACTTCTTCGCCTGCACTCGTTGGGTCATGCTCACGGTGCGGAATACAACACAAGACAGGGAAATGTAGGTGGCCCATAGGTGAGTGTTTCAGATGTAGCAGACTAAAACATCTAATAAAAGATTGTCCTACGGTGAAAACAAAAAAGACAACACCCGAATCTCAACAACCTGTTTAAGGTGTTATCCGAAACTGACTATATCTACACCTTCGGGGTCATTCCGTCACTCGAACCCTACTATATCGGGAGCATTCGGAGTTCCACAAGCTTCAAGCGCCTCTTCATCCATTCCGTTAGCATTCTATGGAAAATGTGGGAAGGCACATAAGATGGACAAATGCTATAGACGTCTGGGGTATGTATTCGTTGTGGTATGATGGGACATCGTATTAAGGATTGCCCGAAAATAGTAAGAACAACATCGAAGGCAGGATCAGTCTTACGATCTACATGGCCTACGGTACAAGGTTGAGCTTATGCTGTGTCGACATAAGGTGCCCATACCAACAATGCTATCATCTAGTTAAATCTTATATATGTGTGCATTTAGTATATTGTTTTCTTCCACTTAGTTTAGAAATGATAAAGATTATATGTTGTTACTTAGGAATAATTTAGCTAACACTAGTATATATATACATTAGGTACTTTGCAATTATATCTAGAGGATGCCTACTTATTGTATGAAGCACAAGTTTTGGTAGATCCTGGATCGACACATTCATTTGTCACACCACAGTTTGTTGCAAAGTTGAGAAAGTTAGGAACTACTCCCGAACCTCTCGACTTTATTTAAGATGTGTCAGTTCCGACTGGACATTCTGTCATGACTGACATTATATATCGATCCATTATAGTCCTGATCAACGATTACTGGGAATACGAAGCAGTAGTCGATTTGATTTTACTCGATATGCAAGGATTCGATATAATCCTTAACATAGATTAGCTATTCAACCACCATGCAAATGTCAATTGTCGAAAGAAGATTGTCACTTTCTGACCCCAAGGGAGGAAATCAGCTAGATTTTTCAAAGTACAGTCAATCATACTTTCCTTCATTTCAGCGATCCGAGCACGGGGATTACTTGATGATGGTGCTCAAGGGTATCTGGCGTTCATCCAAAGTCACAAACAAGAAAAGAAAGTTTCACTTTTTGATGTTTCGATTGCTTGTGGATTCCCTGATGTCTTCCCTGATGAGTTGCCAGGATTACTGCCAGACAAGGAAGTGAAATTCGCCATTGGTTTAGCCCCAGGTACCGAGCCATTATCAAAGGTGCCGTATCAAATGGCACCTGTGAAGTTGAAAGAACTCAAGAAGTAGTTGCAAGAGCTTCTAGACAAAGGGTTTATCAGACCGAGTGTGTCTCCATGGGAACACCGATATTGTTTGTGAAAAAGAAGGACGGTTCGATGCATCTCTGCATCGATTATCGTCAACTCAATAAACTGACGATCAAGAATAGATATTCACTTCCACGAATCGATAAGCTCTTTGATCAGTTACAAGGAGCACGGTTCTTTTGAAAGATTGACCTACGATCGGGTTATCACCAGATGAAGGTGAAAGCTGAAGATATTTTGAAGACAGCTTTTGGAACATGCTACGATCATTATGAGTTTCTCATCATGCCCTTTGGGTTAACCAATGCATCAGCATGACACCATTCGAGGCATTGTATAGACGTCGATATAAATCTTCGATTAACTGGGAAGAAGCTGGAGAGCTTTTGATTTTGGGCCCTGACTTGCTCGAAAGTACCAATGCAGTTATACGCGTCATTCGTGAGCACTGATGAATACCAAAGTCAGCAGAAGCGTTATGCTGATCTCTACCATATACCATACAGATCGGCAATCATGTCTTTATCAAAATATCTCCGACAAAAAGGGCGTGATTTAATTTGAGAAACGAGGCAAGTTAAGTCCTCGTGTCGGACCTTTTCAAGTCTTAGGCAGAATTGGTGAGATGGCATATCGAGTTGCTTTACCACCACATTTATCCAGTGTACACGATGTATTCCACATGTCTATGCTGAGAAAGTACGTTAGTGCTCCAACCCACGTGTTGAATTATCAGCCGCTGGATATTCAAGAAGATTTAACAGTGACTGACGAGCCAGCTCAGATATTGGATCGCAGAGACCAAGTCTAATGAACGAAACCTATTCCACTCGTATTGGTCAAATGGCAGAATCACGATTCTAATGAGGCTCCTTGGGAACGCGACGCTGATATTCGTGCTTAGTATCCCCATATATTTACCTAAGGTAAATCGTTTATTGTACTTGTTAGAATAACTAACTGCATATGAGAGAAAAATTTATGTATGCATTACCATTAAACTGGACATCATTTTATGCTTCATAACTTCCTACTTTATTAGAGATATTCATAGTATAGAATTTTTTGCGTCATACATGACCTATCACTCGAACTAAATACAAATGATTCACTTAAAACACCTTTATCTTAACATCTATGTACATCCATTATGACTTGACTATTTCACATGATTAACATTTTCACACCATCACTTGATCTCAATTCCATGCCGTTATATTTATTTTCGAGGACGAAAATCCCTGAAGGAGGGGAGAGTGTAACAGCTGACGAAAATGTGCTTAACTATATATGTCTCCTGTAGTGAAACAACGATTGATCATAGATTTAATAGGAATTAAAATATTTTGGAACCCTTCTAAACATATAATTGATCGTCACACAATTTTCGATGATACATAGTGATGTTTGACACAGAAAGGTGTCAAGACGTCAACCAAAGACCCATCAATACATGTGAACAGGTGCCAACCAAGGCCTGATGGCCTTACCTCGGTAGCTGAGGCAAGCAAAAGTAAGTTGCCTCGGCAACTGAGGCAAGATTTAAGTAGGGCCCTTAATGACCCAGTATTATTTATTTAGTAAATTAGATATCACATATGTTAAATCTAATTTCATATATAGAATAAAGGTGTAGTAAAATTATACCTGAGCCATACACCAGCCACACATGTTTAATGAGTGTATTGGCTTTACACTAAAGCCAAAACTTAAATTGGCTTATACAGTTAAGCAGTGTATTAGCTTTGTACTTAAGCCAAGCAAAAACAAAAAAATGCTTTATATGCCTATGCATTGAAAACCAAATGGTGGGCACTGCATGGGATCCCAGCCTTTTAAGGCTTATAATAGCTATCTTTCGCCTTAAGACTCCACGTTGGTGTGAGTCACACTTACGCTTCATGCACGCAATCGTGCAAAAACCTACAAGAGCTCTCCCGCCACTTTCTTCTTCTCATTTCAAGCCTTGAAGAAATCCCATACTAACCAAACCTGCAATAAAATAAAATAAAATAAAACAGAAGAAAGAAACCCTCTTCTATCTCTTACAACCACATCTTTCTTCTAGATCTTAATGCCCTTAAATTCTAGAAATTTAACCTTTAGGTTCAAATCCTTGGATCACAAGGTGATCCTACAAAGTGGTTGCAAGAGCTTCGGCAGACGAACCCTTGGTCTCGGAGAATCCTCACGACCATAGCTTCGACACATATTTCACAAGCTTGGTGACCTCGACACCGACACATGTTCGGCGTCATCAAAACGATGAATTCACCAAAAGGTAAGCCGTCAACGAACCAAGTACTAGACTAGGTTCATTTCATTAGTTTAATTTTAGAGAGAATATAAATTTGTGGTGTCGATTCACTAAGACCAAATCGGCAACACGAATCACAGTTTGAAATGGGTTTCGAAACCCATATTTCTCATAAAAGACATCGAAATTTCCCCACAAAAATGAATAAGAAAATCCAATTTTTGTGCAATATATATGTAAAATATATGATCTTTATAATCATACGAAAGACCCAACCAATTGCCTAAGTAAAAAAAGTTAAAGTGGAGCAGAAAATACCCCGACAAGCCCAGCCTGATAGGCTTGCCGTGGCAACCTTACAGGCTTGTTGCGGCAACTCAGGCTTGCTGCGGCAACAGTATGCACTAACCACTGTTTGGTATTTTGGTCATAACTTTAGACCTCAAATGCCAAATGATACGATTTGTGATGCATTGGAAAGGGGACAACGAGCCCTACAACCTTTATGCGGCAACTAAGTTCTAAATCAGACATTTAAAGGGTAAAAAATTAGTGATAAGATGCGGCAAGGTACTCAGGCTTGATGCGGCAACATTGTGCACCGACCACTACTTGGTATTTTTATCATAAGTTTTGATCCCTAACTCCAAATGACACGATTCCTAACGCATTGGAAAGGGAACACCAATCCCTACAACTTTCATGAGTTAATAAAGTTCTAAATCCAACGTTTAAGGGGTTAAAAATTAGTGTCAAGTCGTGGCAAGGTCCTCAACAGAAGAGCTTGCCGCGGCAACCCCTATTACTTGTCGCGGCAACCCTATTTTTGGGCCTTGTTTATGCTTTGTGTTGATATGAATGATGCCTATGTGTTTAGGGCTTTAACTCCTGTGAGTAAGACCTATCTAGGAGACATATATAAGGTCTATAATGACCCTGAAAACCATTAAACTATACTAAAACAAATCTATACGTCAATGACTTAGATACTTGGTGCACATGACGCGCTCGTGCCGATGACTTAGCTTGGATGCGTGCGAGCACATGAATGCAAATGTAAGTATAAAATGTAATGCATAGGCTTGATCTTACGGTAGGGAAATTACCTTCCTAATTTATGTGGTATTTTCTTATTCTCGTCTAGTTACGCAAGATATTGACATGAGCATATATAGACCTATACGCATATTAGTTTTGGCATAAATAATGATAGAGACATTACTAGGAGTGCAATTCAGCTTAAATTAAGAATGAATATGCTAGTATCAGAGAAAATGATAGTTCTGTTCATCAAGTCTGTTCATCAAGTGATAGATATCATTGATGGGATGTGTGTTCTGATGTACTATCTGATGTAGTATCTGATTTTGAAATCGATATACTAGTCTTGAAAACGGATGAAGTTATATGACCATGCAATGCCAATTTGAATATGTTAGCTTAATAGTTCAGCTTTGAGAGTTCAGATGCGATAGGACAGTTTTGAAATTTAAGCTTTGATAATTGTTATCTCAGTTTTGCTAAAAACTAAATAGGATGACCATGCTATGTTAGTTTTGGTTATGTTCATTTGATAGTTCAGCTTTAGAATTCAGACTTGATAAGTGCAGTTTTGATAATTCAGCTTTAATAAAGTATTAGCTCAATTTTATGGAATAAATGGATATAAACATACTATGTTATTGTTGAGTATGCTAGTTTTCGTTATGTACAAGCATATGAAGCTTAGTTATGCTAGGCAGCCTTTGAGACACTTTTAAGTTATTACATGATGTAGCATACTTGAGGTATATATGTGCATGATGTTCTGCCATACTTGAATCTCGTACATGGTCTTGTCTTGACACTCACTTGCTTTGGATTCAACCAAGTGACCTTGCTAACTTAGCTCAGGGGCTTGACCAGTCTCGTGCCAAGTGACCTTGCTAACATAGCTTAAGGGCTTGATTTTTTGAGTCAAGTGACTCTGTTAACCTTGCTCAGGGGCTTAATATCTCAGTCCAAGTGAGCTCGCTAACTCGGGAGCTTGATTTTCTCGGTCCAAGTGATCCCGCTAACTCGGGAGCTTGACAAGTGATCCCGCTACTCGGGAGCTTGATTTTCTTATCCTTTTACATGTTTTGTTTCAACATGATTCCTTGATATTATCCAACATTATTTTCTTGTCAGTACTAGTATTTGCTCAGCATGAACATGTCAACGTGAGTATGTCAACATTGTCAGCATGATACAATAATTACATGAATTAGTACTTGTCTATGATTTACTGCTAGGATATATTGATGCTAGAATAGACATAATATAAGATGACATGTGCTTTGTTTTATTTTTGCATCTAGACATGAATTGATAATCTCTTATATAAATTAGCATCTTAATTATCCTTATTGAGCTTTGATGATAGCTCATCCTACGACTTTATGTCTTAGCTATAGATACTGCTCAAGACCCTGAGCACGAGGCTGTTCCTACCTACCTACCAACCTGAGGAGGACGAAGAGGAAGGTTCTACTGAGGACTTCTTTCCTTGAGAGGTTTTAGAGAGAGAGAGAGAGTAGTGATTTTAAACATGTATAACAGCAGTATGGATTAAGATAGTTTACTACGTAGGGTATATTTTCTGTTTATACTTCCTGTTTAATTTACTGCTTTAGATAAATGAATGAATATCAGTTGTTACCATATATCTATGTATCAGAGTTAGTTAAATTCGCTTCTGCGTATGTAACACTTTGTACACGATGCCCTTGTATGACAGGATCATGTTAGGTGATCCGACGACGCGACCTTTCCCATTTTTGAGAAGGGGAAAAGTCGGGCTGTCACATATGGCATCTCATGCTTAACTGGTTCTCATATTACAACAGGCCTGGTCTCATGACTTAAATCAATTAACTTTAATAATCCTCGAGAAATATAGCATCGAGCCCCGATGGAATACCCTCCATCGTCGTCCAATCAGACTTTTTTTTATGTGATAAAACCCAAGTCCCTTTCTCATAGGCGAGAGAGCACATAATTCATATACATCCCTGGGATGTCTACTGGTGTACGGATTAGCCGTTGTACCATTCACAGGTATCCTGTCAAATCAGTCACGGGTATAACGCCGTGTCGATGGGGTATTCTCCAAACCTTAAATTGATTGTGCATCTACATATAGTTATTCACCGTGTAATTGTACTACATATAATAGTTCAAAGTCTATTCAAATCCCATTCATGCACTTTCACATCGCATGGATGTTCAAATTAACAATACATCCGTTGGATGTCACACATTCATATTCATCACTTAGATGCCCAGTTCACATATACATCCCTGGGATGTCTCAATTTTTATGCTCATTGATTTCTCATTTTCGTGTACACACACACATATCTTAATTTCACTTACTTATCTTGACATTTTAGCACAAACACTTAACTATGCTTTAAACAATTATGCATACTTAGAACATCACTACATACATGCTTTTGTAATTAAGTGTACAAGTTCATAATATTTCCTACCTTTATGCAATATGAAATCCACGGATTCCTCAATCCTAGCTAGCCATAACCACCCTAAGGTCCGGCTCAATCTAGGTATGGCCAAACACATGCAACATATCACAATTGGTCTAAAAACATTAGGTTTAGAAGCCTAACCCTAGCTTCTAAAAAGTTCATAAGAAAAATCCAACAAAAGCCTAAATTAGCCCAAATCGATATAATGATTCTTAAATCGATCGAACATTTTGGAAAATCAATCGAATGATTTTAAATCGTTCGAAAGAATTCCTAAAATTGATCAAACGATTTTATTTCGTTCGATCGATTTCCTCAGAAATCCTTACACCTAATTTTATACTTCAGCAAAATCGATTGAATGATTTTAATTTCGTTCGAAACGGTTTTCCAAATCGATCAAATGATTTATAAATCGTTTAAATGATTTCCTCATAAATCAGCATTTCACTTCTTTCTTCTTTGGCCAATACCGATCGAACGGTTTAAATTTTGTTCGAATGATTTTCCAAATCGATCGAATGATTTCTAATTCATTCGAAAGATTTCTCTAGAACTTTGCATTATACTTTCTTTACTCTTTAGCAAAATTGATCGAACGGATACTAATTTCGTTCGATCGATTTTGCCAATTTCCAGAACAGATCGAGTTCTAACCATTATAACTCACCTCATCAACATCCATACCTTCTCTTACACATTTCTCATACCTAATCAATTAAATTTATAACCTAGCAACTATAATTCACTAAAATATTCAAGCTTCCCTTTTCAACCGGTCGGATCCCTTGATCCAAAGCTCCTTGTCCCAAAAGGGTTTCACAAACCCCAAATCAAAAATCTCCCTTCAATACAAAGACTCAAATCTGCAAGCTTTCCGATTTATACTCAATCATACTCATTTAATACGCAGCCCTCAATTCCACAATTAGAATCACACTCCTCTCATTCACTCCCTCTCTAATTTCTCAACCACCTAGCAAATGAGGAGTAAACTCTCCCTATTCCTTATAACTTACATTTGACTTGGGGTCAAGGCACATATACCTAACTAGATATATATATGACCCAACTAAGCTACTCCTATTACACACAACTCCACATTTCTCACATGACTTATGCAACTTAAGTTAACCAATTTAAGTCAACCAAGTCAATGTTGACCCGGTTCGACAAGCGACCAGTCGGGCACACTTCTCGAGGTGCACTATTTAAGCATGAAATTTTTGGGATGTTACATTCTCCCCACCTTGGGAAATTTTATCCCCGAAAATTTGACTCAAGGGCTTCCCCCCCCTCCCCCCCGGCATAGGAACCCACTCACGTAATACAACCAATCCGAAACATAATTACAACCACACATCCTGCATATACCTAACAATTTACCCTGCAAAAGTCAAATCACAACGTACAGTTAACCATAGATAATAGCATCTTGCAAAAATCTTATGTATAGCCATGTGCAATAACATGCTAACGATTTGAACAGCTACATTACTACAACATACTAAATCTGAAATGTTGAGTAAAATTTTAGGTAATCAAAATTGCATTCCACTTGATTAAAAAGAACACTGATAAAACTGCCTAACAAGGCAACCATGATAAGCATGTTATCCAATCACCTGCACAATGAGGTATTCACAACATTCATATAATCCATAACACAACAATGTCCATCATATAGGGGACACCCAACTAAGCTAAACCACATCAACACCATGGCCCATATATCAAAAAGAACTATTTAAGACGCCACCAAAAAATAAATTACAGACTGTGTGGCAACCATGCCACGATTGTTAAAAAGGACATACGTCAAATGGTACCTATGTTAAATATATACAATATCCAAAATGTGCACAAAACCATTCAATGTTTTACGCTTCATAAAACAACACTCAAGACGCCACGCCACCGGGCTGATCCCTGTCATCACCACGTTTTGACGCATCCGAGAACCATGCCTGTGCTGCTACCATCCATTGAAGATAATCGGCAGGGTACATGAAGCGCATCTCTTCAGCGTATAATGTGTCTTAATAGTCTAAGCGGCTATTGAGGAGGTGATTGTTTTCAGCCATTTTCCAAGTGTTTGCTTCCATGAGCGCATAAAGGTCGGTAATGGTCGGTGTAGGAGACTCCTCAAGTGGTGGTGGTGCATGTGTCTGCATACGGCGCCGAGCATGCTACTGAAGCGGGAAGGTAGCAGTTGGCTCATCCGGAACAGGAGCATCATGCGGTGGCTGGTCTTGTGCGTGAGGTGCAAGCTGCGGTGGTTCTTCTACAACTAGTTTCTTAGTTAATTTCACAAGTGTACAGTTCCAATCAACCATAGTGTATGGCTGCACATTACCCGTGATCTTCGGTTCATTCGTTGAGAGGGTGCATGTCTCATTGCCGATGTAGTCCTCAACCATGAGTGAGATGAGACGCGCATAGGGCATATCCTCAAGGGTTTCTTAGCTCCCTCTAGCATTTTCTTTCTCGCGTACTTCATTCCCTCAATTATGACACGTGGCGCATTAAACCATCAGCCATTGAAAGCCGAAAATAGAGCCATTTGGATTTCTCTCACATGCTCCGTTCTATGCCGCAATGGATACAAGTTGCACTTCATGATAGAATTGAGCATCCATAGCTCGCGTGGTAGGTCAACTCGTTTAATTGAGTGACCGGATCCCGTTCTACCATGAGCCATTTCGTCCGCTACATACTTGTAATCCAAAGGGGCTGGAAAAGGTTTAGCCAAAGCGATGTCTTCATGGATATAAGTATGAAAACATTCCAAGGCATCGGCCACGTCATCATATGTGAACTCATAGTGCCTATTGTCGATTTTCGTTCTAAGTATGGTCAGGTTTTGGACATCTTCCATATTCTGGTAGAACAATCTCACTATCTGTTGTGTTGGGCTTTAGGTGATTTTTTTTGTGTGGTGAAAACAAATTAAAATTAAAGTAAAATAAAAGAATGGATTCAGGACAACTAAAGTAATCCTAGACCTGCAAGATACAGGGCCTATTGTAGCAAGTTTTGATAAGTAAGAGTTTGTGCCACAGAGAAATTGATCTAGAATCCAAAATGGGCTATAATAGTAGGCCTCCAGATCTGGCTATAGATCTGACAATCCTAAAAAAATGGAGTTGGGTGTCATGACTACACTAAATTAATCCTAACAAAAGAGAAATAAAATGTAGCCCTATCCTAAAGAAAGGGTTAAGAAGAAGATGGTGATGGTGTGTGCCAAAATAAAATATAAAAAATGGTGAGAACTAAGCAGGTTAAGTTTAGATTTAAAGCAGTAATGTAACTCAGATTTAGTCTATCTCTGTAGTGCTCCTTGCTGAGACGCCATCAAAAGCCTCAATAAGGTAGAAATATCCAACTAAACCCATGCCATTTGGGGTGCTCTTAAGGCTATAGGCTGTCCACTCAAATGGCCATATCCTATCCTATAAAGTCTATCAAATCTTATTAATCAAGCCAGAAATTGCTAATCTAATCCAGGGAAGTGGACTGATCATTTCCCCAACCACTAGACTAGATCAGGCCATAAATACTATTGTAGCACTATGCAATGTCAGTGCTACAAGCTCCCCAGATCTGTGTACAAATCTAGATGACATTCATAGGTATTCCAACCCATAAAATCCTAAGTGGTTTGCCAAGGCCAACGGCTCACTGTGCCCACAAAAGGATCATGTAACAGGTTGAATAAGGCTCTACATTCAGCTGGACATTGCTACAAAAGGCTTGCAATGACTCAGCCTCAAGCTATAACTACGATAGAGAAATCAGATCTAACATCTGATATCGGTTAGGTAAAACAGAGGGGAGCCAGTTCCTGTACAAACCTCCTCATAAGGCTCTAGAAGCTCATATGCAGGGGAGAAGAATCCTTCTCAAACATGTGGTTGGACACCACCTTAGGGCTATACTCTGTCCACTCAAATGGTCACAGGGTATCCTATTGGTCTTTCCATACCACAGAGGTCTGAGAAAGAACATGTAAATTGCTGCAACCACCATGGTCCACAGGCCTCCGAGCTCTCCAGATCTCACTACAGATCTAACATTGCTTTCTATGGGGCTATCAAACTAAGGGAAATCATATGATAAATAATAGATCTACTAGAAACTGAATGGACTCGTCTCAAATATATGGATCCTATAGACATCTAAGGGAACTAAAAGATCTTTAGATTTAATTAGTCATTAAAACAACAATCCATTAATAAAAGCAAACCTTATAATGAACTGCCTCCAGGCTACAGCCTGTACACAATTACTCATCGAAAATCCCAATGTATACAATGCTTATTATAAAATTGAAATAAAACTAAGCCTAGCTACTTACAAGAGGATTAGCCAACAAATGTTGAGCTAAGAGAGAAGAAAAATGAGAAAAAGAGATGATTAACCCTAACCCTAGCCTGCTGGTGCTCTCAGTCAACAGAGGATGAAGGAAGGATTGATGATTAAAATTAAACTCTAAGTGTAGCTTATATACTCTGTCCATATGGCCTTAGCTCTGAAGAGATTAACCATAATTTTTCTAACAGACATGAGACTGTTACGACCCTTGAATGCCTTGAGATGTGCGCCTCAAGATCCATACCTCGAGAAGTGTGCCCTAGCCTTGGGAAATTCCTAAAAGGTCCTTATATTAAAATTGAGAAGTGAGGGGGCCCGTGCTTCACGGAGCCGACATATGCATTAATTCATTCGCGCAGTTGCAGAGCCTTCGCGGAGTAGCCTTTGGCTGGTGGGAAGTGCTCACTCGCATAGTAAATCTTTAGTTAATCATGCAGTTCCTTTGCACTGTAATGCTGTCGCGGAGATGATTTGGAGCACCTAGATTTTTGGCATAGTAGAGCTTCAGAAGCACTCTCTCGTTGGGTACTCGTGCAGGTAAGTTCCTGCGCTTGCGTAGTAACTTATAAGGCTTCAGAGTGCGCGAGATCTGTGTAAGGAGAATTCTGGGCGTCTCTCTCTTCTTTGGCTACGCAAGAACTCCGCGAGGTAACATTTTGTTCAGTATACATATGGACTCGCTATGTTCTGCGCGCGGCTGCTTTAAGGTTTGATCTCCGTGAGAACTTCACGATCACAAATTCTTAGGATCTTAAATTGTGAGATCTTTGCAATATCTTTATAGCTCTCCTCTTGACTACGCGCCCCATCTATGCGAGGGCATCTTCCACTACATTCTTAGCTTCGCGAGGAAGCTCCTCAACTCTGCGAGATCTGTCTTTTGATACTCTGATGCATTATACTTGCTGCTATTGTAGTTTTCTCCATTCTTAGCTAACCTCATCCATCTGCTAGACTTTGGTCAATGATGACCAGCAAGTGAGTCACCATGGTGAGCACTACCAAGGTGTTCCATTAAGCTTTGGCTCAGCTGTCATCTTTGCATGTATTATCTCTCTTCTTTGGACCAAAAAGCAGGGATTGTGTATTGAGCTACACAGATTATTGCTAACTATAAAATACGCTTAACAAATAATTATTAGTCTGCTTCAAGGTCCATCAAAAGCTAGGTTAAGAGGTGAAAAGTAGTACTTTTTAATGAATAACACACCCCGAAACCTAATCTTTGCTAGTCCCTAAGCAAAGGAAAATTTAAAATAACTACTCTAAGAATTTAAATGCCACTTTTATAGGGAGCACGGATACATTTAGCATATGTACCTAGCCTTTTAAACCCCTAGGTGATCCCTAGTGGAGGAGTGAAGTCTCCTGAGGGTTTTCAGTGAAGATACCCACAAACTTCTCAATAAAACAGTTAACAGAAGTGCAAAATTATCAAGTTAGCTGTCAAAAAATAGAGCATCAGTCCACCTTTGAATCGACAAAAATATGGGGAATTTGAACATATGATATGCACAGACATTTAATCATCACAACTTCTACATAGATGCACATCATTTCTAATTAGCTCACAGCAGGGGAAAACATTACATGTAGGTCGGTACTGAGCTTATTATTAATTCAAAAATTAGGGTATAGGCCATGCCCAATACATTTAACATTAGACCCAATGCTCACCAGGGCATACTCTCACAAGGACTTTGAGGGTTTCCATTTTCTCTGAAGCTCAAGAGCAATTACAGGCCCCAAATGGGTCAGTAAGTATGAGTATAGGTAAATCACCTAAGTTCTGGCATCATTGGCTAATCCTCACCGTAGATTGGATAACTTTTTGTCTCTACATGATAGCTTATTCAACTTTAGATCTTAGGGTCTTTTGACTGGGTTGTAATGTGGCTTATGGGATAGGTTATAAAGAATGGAAGGTTGAAAAAGGATTCAAAATTGAGAAGTCAATAGGTGAAGGAGGTGATTTATGACTTCACCTTCTTTAATTTAGAACCTTTCATTTTCTTTAAAATTCTTCAGACTTGAAGTGGCCAACTTCTCCTCTTATTTTTGATTTTTCAATGAACTTTTCCTCTTAACTCCTCTCTTATTCCTCTTCATTATTATTTTTCTTTCTTTTGGATGCATTTTTATTTTTATTTTTATTTTTCTAACTTGCCACTTCTCTCCTCAATTGCTACACTGCTAAGCTTTTGGTCTCTTTTCTCCATTCACCCAATGTTGGCCTTATCATATCCATCTTCAGCTCCTTCTCCTTTACCTTCTAACTTTTTAGAGTGAGGGTAGGTTTAAATTAGGTCCGTAGGTTCAAGAATAAGTACTCAAGTGTATTTTGAAGAAAATTGGAAATTAAGGTTCAAAGGGTGTGTGCACAAGGGCAGTTGATTAGGGTTTGTCTGTTTGAGCTCAAACTGTCCAAGAGAAGGCCTTGATCCTTTCCTAAGTATCATGAGCGCTGTCAGAGGTTTCAACTTGGAGGTGCCTAACTTCTAGTGAGGGTATCAACTCAGCCAGTCCCTAGAGCTTGAAAAATTGCCTCAGTCATTCCTCAAACGAAGGGAATTTTTTTTTTTGTAGGCCCAAATCTCACTAGTTATGGTCTTTCATTGAACTGTTATGCATGTCCTTACCTTTTTCTCTCTTTAATGATTCACTAAGTACTGAAAGAAGTGAGTTTTCTTGGTGTTCACATCATAAAAATGCTAAAATTTAAAAACTTGTAATGCTTAAAGGTCTACAAAATTTTTAAATTTCTTAAGTAAACATGGCTCCATTTCTATCTTACTCACTTGATTTCTGCTGCACTTAGGTTAACTGCTTCATTAGCAGATCCTGCCACACCCCAAACCTATGAGGAGCAATGTCCTCACTGATTCTGTGATAGCCCAGATTTCGGCGCCCTGAAACCCGCACTGTCAGTGGGCTGGCGCTAAGGCCAAACCCCTGAATTAAGTACATAGCATACTATTTGTACAACGGAAACAAAGCAGAACCATACTAACTAAATAACATAAACAAAATAAGGAAGACACACCATCTTCTAAGAAAAGCTCAAAATGACATTTCTAATTCCACATGAATACTTATGAAAAAAGAATCGACAAGAACCACCGATAAGGACCTTTCCTTACCGAAACATGGTTCACCAAAAAGAATTATAATTGTTAACCCAAAATTAATATCGTTTACAATAGAAAGGGAAACCAAACACTTCTATCGCCTAAGGATTGACCTACCCTGGCCTAGCACAAATAAAACAACTTTCGGGGTGAATCTCCTCTAAGTCCTCCCCCGGAGCCAAGTCAAGATCCTCTCTCTTTGCAATCTCCGCTCCAATGCCTTCACCTGGACTGGTGACATTTAGTCGAGGAATGAGCTTCATTCAAGCTCAGTAGGGAAAAACTCATAGCATGCTTATTGTAACATCAACATATATCTTATGGCATAATGAAACAAAATGATCAACACATATGCACAGTGTGATTGTCATAGCATTAAATACATATGCGATGTTTGTATGAAATTCATAGAACATGTCCACATCTCTATCCCAACATGTGAAAAGAAAACTTAAAGGTGTTATACTTAAAGGATTGAATGAGGAACTATAGCCTCAAGCCCCCGATGGAATACCCACCATCGTCACTCATATGAGTAATTTACAAATATATCCAAGGTCCCATAGAGTTGGACACTTGGCCGAATATAATTACCGTTATACGGTAGAAGTCACAAATCACATAGCACAAAAGGGTATTCACATAGAACCTTAAATCAAAGTGCATACATATAGCTTATCGCCGTATAAAGTGATAACTATAATTTAGGTCAAAAGTCGGAATGAAATGTGAAGATCACACACACACATACTTGATTGAATCTTGAGAGATTCCATAACTCTTACACAATTCGGAAACGTACGGGTACACATGTCTTTTCAAATTGAAATCATAATCAAATTCATATAATTGAATCAAGGAGAGCATCACATCATAATAGACATGCCAGTATAATAAATGCACATGATATCAAGTTTTCCCTACCTCGAGATCTTAACTCGCACGTGCTCGAACCGCCGTTTGGGTTAGCCCTTCTTCACCCAATACCGAGTCATCTAAACACATCAATTCATGGTTCACCTATTAGAATGATGTTGAACACACCCCAAAAATGTTCCCCCAAAATCATGTTGTCAAAACACGACAAAATCCCAAATCTGGGAATTTCGATCGATTGAATCCCTATTTCAATCGATCAAAACCCTGTTTTGATCAATTGAACTCAATTCGATCGGTCGAGCTCTCACAGAAGCCAAAACTAAACACAGTTCGATCGAACAAATTCCAATTCAGTCGATCGAAAACTTATAATTCGATCGATCAAAAATATTTCGATCGGTCAAATCCCCCAAAAGCTAAATAGCGATCCACAAGGTTCGATCAAACGAATTTTGATTCGATCAATCGAATTTCTAAATTCGATCGGTCGAATATTTTTTGATCGGTTGAGTCCTCACAGAGGCTTTTTACATCGATGTTTTATACGTTTCGATTGATTGAGTGTGGTGATTCAATTGATCGAACACATTTTGTTCGATCAAATTTAACTTCGATCGAACGAATTCCATTAGACTTCGGATTTATCATTCCTAAGTCCATTTCGATCGAGCGAACTCAATTTTGATCGGTCAAAATGAGCATATTTCTTCTGTTCTAGGGTTTTCGCCTTTGATCTCTTCTCTTTCTCAAAACAAACCTGATCCCTTACATTTCCTTGATCTAAAATTGTATAAAAACAACTACCAACACAATTTCAAGACTTAGCCTTAATTTTTATACCTCGTTTTCCTCCGAATCCCCAATTCTAGCTTCTAAATAGGACTAGGGTTCACCAAAAGGATAGCGGCTCGTTCGCCGCTTCAAACTTGTAGCCACAAGCTTTGAGAACGGATTGTATTTGCATTCAATCCGCGTTCAATGCCCGAATCATCCCCCTTCTCTCCTCTTAACTCCCTATGATCAGTAATAACTAGGGTATTGAATGTAAACATAATTGAGGCATTTAATTTCCTCTTATACCTAAGTCCTAGGCTTTGATACAAAGCGATTACGCCTAGGCTGAGTGTACGAGGGTGCACTAACCCTCAACCTAGCCTACATACATCAAATCCCTGTCGTCGGATTTGATCTATAGATATTACATAGTCCATTGGTACAATCCTCGACGTGCGGACCATCGGGCACGTGTACCGAGGCATATGGTTCAACGTTTAAAATTTTTGCGATGTTACATCCTCCCCTCCTTAGGAATTTTCATCCTCGAAATTGATCTAACGTGCGGTTGGGCTCACGAAGGGTAACCTCGTAAGGCACCACACAAGGCTAAACACACCATTTCGTTATAAAACTTACATAAGACACACAGTCCACACACAATAAATTCTAGCAAGGTTCATCCAGACTTATGATTAATAAAAAAGTTAGCATAATTATGTATAAAATAGATCATTGTGGCAACCATGCCACCATAGTTCTAACGAGCGAAAAGCAAATGTGGCAACCATGCCACCATAGTTAAAAATTTATACACATCCATCAAAATTTGAATTTTCAAAAAGAAAAACTCTCAAGCTCACAATCTCTCAAACATTAGCTCCTCCAGCCGCTCCAGCAGGATCCGTCGCACTAGTAGGATCCGATGCATTGGTAGGATCAGTCGCATCCTTCGCTTCCTCATCGGCTTGATCGTCGCTGGCCGCCTCATTAGGCTGCGGGTCCTCTGCAGCAGCGCCAGACGTAGAAGTGCGGAATACCTGTGCACGCATAACCGCCATCCTCTGCATGTAGTTGGTAGGGTGCATGGCGTGCAAGATGTCCTCCGCAATCAACTAGTAATAATCAAGGCGCTAGTTGAGTTGGCGGTTACTCTCCAGAATAAGAGCAGCCAACGCCTCAATGGTCATCAGAGCTGCTTGATGATCGGGTGGTATCGGTATGTCAGCTGGCTGGTGTACTGGAGGAATGACATCGGGTTGATTAGGAATAGCAGCCTCAGGAGTAGGTTGATCAGGTGGTGGTGCGTCCTGAGCAGGCATATCTTAAGGTTGAGGAGGGATAGGAGGCACTTGTAGAGCTGGTTGAAGATGTGGTTTCAGTCGATTGTAGGTTTTCTTCCACTGCATGAACATATAGAGCACCACATTGTCGGAGGATTTAGGCTCTCGCGACGAGATCTTATGTACGGAGGTCGCAGCGTACTCATCAAACATAGCCGAGATCAGGCTGGCATACGGTATATACTCCTCAGGCTTTTCCGCCCCCGCTAATAGTTTCTTCCTCCCATGTTTCAACCCCTCAAAAACTACTGCTGCTGCATCAAACCATTTGGCCTCAAAAGCAACATATAGTGCATTCATCAACACTCCTAGTCTCAATGTTTTCTGGCAAATCGGGTACAGGTTTTCACTTGAAAATAGTGTCGAGCATCCACATATAGTTCGGAAAATGGGCTCGCGTAATAGCTCGACCCGGTACAACCCGCCCTTCAGTCATTCTCTTCGCTACATAAAGATGGGTCAGATTTGGAGGGTTTGGGGGCAACAACTCAATCCCTAGGCCATAGTTGTCGAAACATTCCAATGCTTTACAGGCCATTGCGTGGGTAAAAATATACGTCTTTCCATTGATTTTAGTGCTAATGGTCTTAGGGTTAGGGCCATCAAACATGTTTTGGTAAAACAAGCGCACGAGGCGCGGGTAATAGTATGGGTGGATGGGTTGTAGTAGGTTATCCAACCCAGCCTTTTTCAAGTAGTCAAGAGCCCAAGTGTCAATGCCGGGCACATTAGGCTTTTCAAATAAGGCCGGATCGATGGTGTACTCATAAGCAAAACCCTTCTCGGCCCACTATTTGGTTGGTTGGTCGCATTGGGGCTCTTGAGGGGCATCGGATGGTTCGATAGGTGGTTGCGGTGGAGGGTGAGGTGGTGGTTGCGAAGGACCCGGTGTGATTTTGGGTCGCTTCAACGTAGGGGTTTTAGAAGTGGCAGCTTTCTTCTTAGGTGCCATAGTCTAAAGAAAAACAAAACTAGGGTTCTAATCAAATCCCAAAAGTTAACTCAAAGCAAGAAATCAAGAATCCAAATTAAAGATTTACCGATTTGAGGAGGTTTTGATTAGATTTCTTGGAGGATATAGCGCAATCAGTTGTTCGTTTGATCACCCAGTATAAAAACCCTCGAAAACCCTAACGGAAGACCCAAAATTTTTAGAAAATTTGAACTTAAGAAAATGCGGTTCCCATATATACGCAAAATTCGATCAATCGAATTCATTTTGATCGGTCGAAATCCAACTTGAACAAAACACGCTCCGATTTTGATCAATCGAAACTCATTTCGATTGGTCGAAATTAGCTTCATAAAAACTTGACCGCACATTTCGATCAAACAAATTTCAATTTGATCGGTCGAAATTCCAAACTTTGATCGAATAAAAACTTCTTGATCGATCGAGCTTCTCAGGCCTACAAAATTTTTGATCGAACGAAATAACTCTCGTTCAGTCGAGATCAAAATTTGATCGATCGAAAATTAATTCAATCGAACAAATTTAACATGCCTTAACTTAACTATCATCGACTTTCTGCTAGAACATTTCGATCGGTCGATTTACACCTCAATCGGTTGAAATCATATTCGATCGGTTGAAACTGATTTCGATCGATTGAAAATTATAGAAACTCTCATTCTCAGTGTTTTTGAGTTTTCTTCATCAATTTTATACTTTAAGCTTCAAACTCACACTTCATATTCACCATTTTATTTGTTTACAAGGATTTAAAGTCCCAATTAACATTTACAAAAACCTCTACTCTCTCAATTCACTAAACAACGAGGGATATTGGCCGCGAATCATAGCTTCACGTTCCCACATCGCTTCTTCTCTAGCATGGTTCTTCCATTGAACTAGCACTAAAGGAATCCATTTTGTGCGCAACACTTGCTCGGTTCGGTCAAAAATTTGCATTGGTTCTTCTATGACCGTCAGATCCCTATAGACTTCAACTGGTGGTGCATCGAGGATATGAGCTGGGTCTCGCACGTACTTTCGTAACATAGAAACATGAAATATGTTGTGCACTCTATCAAGCTGCAGGGGAAGTGCAACCCTATATGCAACTTCACCCACTCTTCCCAATACTTCGAATGGTCTAATGTAGCGAGGACTCAACTTTCCGTGTTTTTCGAAATGCATCACACCCTTCATCGGAGATATCTTCACAAATACATGATCTCCCACCTGAATGTCCATGCTTGATTGCTTAATATCAGCATAGCTCTTCTGCCGACTTTGTGCTGTCTTGATTCATTCCCTTATAATGCGAACAGTCTCAGCATTTTTCCTTATGACTTTCGGTTCCAATAAAAATTTGTCTCCTATTTCTTCCTAGTTGATCGAAGATCTACACCTTCGTCCATATAGTGCTTCAAATGGAATCATCCCAATGCTCTATTGAAAGCTGTTATCATACGCAAATTCTATCAATGGAAGATGTCGATCCCATGATCCCTGAAAATCAATCATGCACGCTTAAAGCATATCTTCAATAATCTGATTGACTCTCTCTGTCTGACCATTAGTCTGAGGATGGAATGCGGAACCAAAGTCTAATCTCGTGCCCATACTTCCTTGAAATCTTTGCCAGAAAATTGATGTGTACAACGAATCACGATCGGCCACAATGCTGGTCGAAATACCGTGGAGTCGGACTATTTCTTTCATATACAAATCCACCAACTTGCTTGCTGTGTATGTCATGTTGTAGAGCAAAAAGTGGGCTGACTTCGTAAGTCGATCCACTATCACCCATATAGCATTGTGGCGTCTCATTGTTCTCGGTAATCCCACAATGAAATCCATAGAAATGGACTCCCATTTCCATTCCGGTATTGGCAGAGGTTGTAATAAACCTGTTGGGTGTCTGTGATCCACCTTTACTTGCTGACACACTAGACACTTCGATACATATTCTGCAACATATTTCTTCAATCCTCTCCACCAATAACACTTTCGCAAATCTTGATACATCTTAGTACCACTAGGATGAATGGCATACTTGGACTTGTGAGCTTTGTCCAAAATGGTTTGCCTCAGCTCGGCATCAACATGTATGCATAAGCGGCCACAAAATAGTAATGATACATCTTATTTGATAGAAAAGTCCCCACTTTAACCGATAGTCAGTCTTTGTCGAATCTTGACGAGCTCTACGTCTTTCATCTAAAGTTCATAAATGCAATCGAAAGTGGTTGGCCTAATTGTGAGATTTACCAGTAGTACCCCAGTATCCTTGATTTCAATATTCTTATCATATAGTGAAAGGTCTTCCAATAATTTCCATCGTCGAAGTCCCGTAATGAGACTAGCCAACTTAGCCGTATTCTTTCTACTTAGCGCGTCAGCCACGATGTTTGCTTTACCTAGGTGATGTTGTATAGTGCAGTCGTAATCCTTGAGGAACTCAATCTACCATCGTTGCCTCATATTCAATTCTTTCTGCGTAAATAGATACTTGAGGCTTTTGTGGTTCGTTAAGATCTCAAAGGTCTCACCATACAGGTAATGTCTCCAAATCTTGAGTGTAGAGATCACCGTGGCTAACTCTAGATCATGCATCGGGTAGTTCTTCTCATGCTCTTTCAACTGTCTTGACCCATAGGATATGACCTTACTATTTTGATTCAGTACACAACCCAAACAACCATATGACGCATCACTATAAATAGCAAAACCCCTACTACCTGATGGAATAGCCAACACTGGAGCAGAGGTAAGCCATTTCTTGAGTTCTTAGAAGCTCTCTTCACATTCCCTGATCCACTCGAATTTAACATTCTTCCTTGTGAGTCGGGTGAGTGGTCCTAAAATCTTAGAGAATCCTTCCACAAATCGTCAATAATATCTAGCGAGATCGAGGAAACTATGAATCTCCGTCACAGTCTTGATCATAAGCTTGTTTAACTAATGGTAGTCAATGCAAAGTCTCATCGACTCGTCCTTCTTAACAAACAAGAGTGGTGCTCCCCAAGGGGATACACTTGGTCTTATGAAGCCTTTATCTAGTAGTTCTTGCAATTGTCCTTCAACTCTTTCAGTTCAGTAGGAGCCATTCTATAGGGAGCTTTTGATACAGGTTTCGTGTCTGGAGCTAATTCAATTGCAAATTCAATCTCCCGATCAGGTGGCAATCCTGGTAGCTTGTCGAAAAATACGTCTTCAAACTAACAGGCTATCAAGATATCGATAATAACATTCTTTGTTTCCTTTTGCTCTTGCAAGAATGCTAGATATCCCTCGCATCCGTTCTTCATCATCCACTTAGCTCGTATCGCGGAGATGATCGGTGCTACCTTTCCCTTTTCACCAATAAACCTAAAGGGCTTTTGTTTTGGCAAACAAAAAGTAACTATTTTTCGTAGGCAGTCAATGCTTGCACGATAAGTGGATAGCCAATTCATGCGAAGGACCATATCAAGCCCTTGCATATTCAACAAAATGAGGTCCGTTATAGTCTCTTGATCCTCCACTTGAACAACGACTGCTCGGCAACACTTGTCTGCGATTACTGTACTCCCCGTAGGAATGGACACGTTCAATATAAAATCCAACTCCTTGGGTACTATTTTAAATTTCCCTACAAATTTTGGAGTTATATACGAGTGGGTAGACCCTGGGTCTATCAAAACTCATGCAACACAACGATCGTCGTCGTTTTCTCGATAGAGTTGTAGTGTACCTATATGATTAATACATACACTAACACTTAGGCATGCATGTCATGATCACACAAAATGAGCCTAGAAGTTTTCCTATCAATGAACTTCCTTCATCTAGAAAATAAGTAAATGAGTTTAAACATAACAAGAAGGTTATACCTTGGATTACATCGTTGCTTGTCTGGGCATCTTCAGCTGTTACGGTGAAATCCCGACCTTGGACAACAGGTCTAGTAGAGTGTGTAGGCTTCTGAGTAGTAGCCGTCGAAACAGTGCCCTCCTTTCTCATCTCGAGGCAGTCTCATATCATGTGGCCTACTTTCCCATATTTATAACACCCTCCCGTATTCCGTCTACAGTCTGAGGTTTTATGTGGTTTGCCGTAACGGGGACATTTTTGTTGTGGACTTGAAGATGCCGCTCTTGAAGGTCCCCATGTGACTGATGCCCCAGACGCCTGAGTCTGAGTAGGGCCCTCCCTGTGGAATGGTTTCGTAGGAGTAAACACATTAGACCTCTGATAACTCGGGTAGGCTGGTCTTGTAACTGGAGTAGGTGTTGACAACCTCAGCTTTTTATTCCCCGAGTCGTAGTCACTCACTCCCCCCAAACTTGTTTTGTTCTTCAAATCATGCCTCTTGTTGATATCTCTTGCTACAATAATGGCCTATCCCTAATATCCAAAAAAATCTCAATCTCAACGGTTTGAGACTTGTCAGACGTCTCTAAAGCCATGCTTTGATACCAACTGTGACAACTTGGATTTCGGTGCTCAGAAACCTGCGCGGTCAGTGGGCTAACGCTAAGGCCAAACCCCTGAACTAAGTACATAGCATCCTATTTGCACAGCGGAAACAAAGCAAAATCATACTAACTAAATAACATAAATAAAATAAGGAAGGCACACCATCTTCCAACAAAAGCTCAAAATGATGGTTCTAATTCCACATGAATACCTATGGAAAAAGAACCGACAAGAACCACGGGTAAGGACCTTTCCTTACCGAAACATGGCTCACCAAAAATAATTACAATTGTTAACCCAAAATTAGTATCTTTTACAACAAAAAGGGAAACCAAACACTTCTATCGCCTAAGGCTGGACCTACCCTAGCCTAGCACAAATAAAACAACTTTCGGGGTGAATCTCCTCTAAGTCCTCCCCCGGAGCCAACTTAGGATCTCCTCTCTCTGCAATCTCCACTCCAATGCCTTCACCTAGACCTATGACATTTAGTTGAGGAATGAGCTTCAACCTAGCTCAATAGGGAAAAACTCATAACAAGCTTATTGTAACATCAAAATATATCTTATGGCATTATGAAACAAAATCATCAACACATATGCACAGTGTGATTGTCATTTCATGAAATACATATGTGATGTTTGTTTGAAATTCATTGAACATGTCCACATCTCTATCCCAACATGTGAAAAGAAAACTTAAATCAAAGTGCATAATAGATTGAATCTAGTATGGGTACACATGTCTTTTCAAATTGAAATCGTAATCAAATTCACATAATTAAATCAAGGAGAGCATCACATCATAACACACATGCAAGTGTAATAAATGCACATGATATCAAGTTTTTCCTACCTCGAATCTTAACTCGCACACGCTCGAACCGCCGTTTGGGTTAGCCCTTCTTCACCCAATACCAAGTCACCTTAACACATCAATCCATGGGTCACCAATTAGAATGATGTTGAACACACCCCAAAAATGTTCCCCCAAAATCTCGTAGTCAAAACACGACAAAATCCCAAATCTGGGAATTTCGATCGATCGAATCCCTATTTCGATTGATTGAAACCCCGTTTCGATCGATCCCTCACAGAAGCCAAAAACCAAACACAATTCGATTGAACGAATCGCAATTCAGTCGATCAAAAACTTATAATTCGATCGATCAAAAACATTTTGATTGGTCGAATCCCCTAAAAGCTAAATAGGGATCCACAAGGTTCGATCGAACAAATTTGATTCGATCGATCAAATATTTTTCGATCGGTCAAGTCCTCACAGAGGCTTTTTCAACATCGCTCTTTTATATGTTTCGATCGATCAAGTGTGCTGACTCGATCGATCGAACACATTTTGTTCAATCAAATTTAACTTCAATCGAACGAATTTCATTAGACTTCAGATTTATCATTCCTAAATCCATTTCGATCGATCGATCTCAATTTCGATCAGTCGAAATGAACAAATTTCTTCTGTTCTAGGGTTTTCACCTTTGATCTCTTCTCTTTCTCAAAACAAACCTCATCCCTTATGTTTCCTTGGTCTAAAATTGTAGAAAAACAACTACCAACACAATTTCAAGACTTAGCCTTAATTTTTATACCTCGTTTTCCTTCGAATCCCCAATCCTAGCTTCTAAATCAGACTAGGGTTTACCAAAAGAACAGCGGCTCATTCGTTGCTTCAAACTCGTAACTACAAGCTTTGAGAACGGATTATTTTCGCTTTCAATCTGCATTTATTTCCCGAATCACCCCCCTTCTCTCCTCTTAACTCCCTATGATCAGTAATAACTAGGGTATTGACTGCAAACATAATTGAGGCATTTAATTTCCTCTTATACCTAAGTCCTAGGCTTTGATACAAAGCGCTTACGCCTAGGCTGGGTGCATGAGGGTGCACTAACCCTCAACCTAGCCTACATACATCAAATCCCTTCCATTGGATTTGATCTATAGACATTACATAGTCCATTGATACAGTCCTTGACGTGCAGACCGTCGGGCACACATACCAAGGCATACACTTCAAGGTTAAAATTTTTTGGGATGTTACAAATTCAAAGTTAGATGTGGATGTGCAACAGGTTTAAAATAAAGAAATTGAAAGAAAAGAAACAATAGAAAAGGAAAATAGACAACAGACAAACAAACACTAAGAAATAAAGAGAGACATATTGGAAACTAAACAAAATAGAACAAAGAGCAATTTCATTATAACATCTAAAGTATGTACAAAGTAAGGAAAAGTAAACTACAAAAGTCACACACTACTACCTAACTAAATACATGTGTACAATTTTAGTCATCAGAGTCCTTAGCCTAAGCAGGTGGTTCCTAGATTTCTTTCCCCTTTGCTTACTTCAAAGTAGCAACCTTAGACAGTGGTCTTTTTGAAGTAGATTTCCTAGGCTTGGTTGTGCTTTTTCTTGTTGGAGTGGGGGAAGGTTCCTTGATTTTGAGTCCAGGTTTGATTGGGCTAAGATCCTTTGCATCAGGAGTTGTTTGCTGGAGAGGTACATCTGGGTTTAGTTCTTTAAAAAGAGCTTCTGCCAACTCTCAGTCAGTTTATGCATTTGCTCTCTTCTCTAAAGCTGTAATAGTCACTCCATAATCATAATCTCTCTCCTCAGTTAGTCTCAATCTCTCTTTCAGTTACTTGATGACATCTTCCTAACTCTCAACTCTTTTCTTTTCTTTGTTGTATTGGACCATAATCTCTCTCCATCCTTGCTTGATTTCCTTTTTTTCAATCTTATGAGCAAGTAACAGGAGTTTAATTTTATCAAGGAGGGGCTGTCGCACTGTAGCTTTCAAGTCATGCATGCCTTGAACTATATCTCTCTTTATGTAGGCATTGGCTTCCATGGCTCATAGGAGGGTGGAGTAAGGGGGCATGAGAGTAGCAAATATAGGATATATGGGTAGATCAGCAATGGAAGAAGGCCCAGCCTGTAGTGGAAGGGGACTGGATGAGGACAAATGTGGGGTGGAGGGCAGAGGGTGAGGTACATGAAGGGTAGGCTCCGGTATAGGTAGTTGAGGGATAGGGTTAGTTTGGGTGGAGGCATCTCTGAAGGTGATGGGAGAAATTTCTGGGAGAGGTACATTGGGTGTAAGAGCAGGTGGGGGATTATGGATTGATGTAGGGAGAGGTGACTATTGGGAAGGTTAGGTTAAAGTGGTTAAAGTTGCTTGGATGGATTGTAAAATGGTTGGGATGGAGGTAGGGTTTGGTAGGGTGGAATGAAGTGAATGAAGATTGGCCTCAATTGTAGCTTGGGCTTGGGTATTGGCTAACATTTGGAAATGTAGGGAGAGTAGGAGGTGCAAGATTTAGAGTAAGAGGTCAGGTATGGTAGGGGGTGTGGGTTGGATAGGGGGAATTAGTTGAAAGGGAGAAGTGGGTCTATGAGTGAAGGTAGTGGCCTGTGGTATCTGTTGTGGACGGGTGCAGTGTGAAGAGTGAGGTGAGTCTGGGAGAAGGGTATACTCTAGGTTGATGTCTCCTAAAAATGGCTCACGGTCATGGGATAAGGTAATGGATTGGTCTACAAGCTCACCAGTGATAGGTATAAAGGGTGGGGAATAAAGTAGAGTTTCAAAGGTATGGGTTTCAAGGTCATAGGGTGTGGGTATGGGGTCTGGAATGATTGTGGTTTTAGGGATTGGAATTGTTTGGGAGATATAGGTGGAATGGGGTGCAGTAAGGGTTTTGGTAAGTTTCTTTTTCTTTTGGTATGGGGTCTTGACAGGTGGGCTAAGGTGGGCTGGAAAAATAGGTAAGGGTGTAGAAATGGGTAGGGTGTCACTGGCTATAGTGGTTGCTGATAAAGGGTTAGGTAAGGGTAGTGGGATTGTGATGGGATGTGATGTCTGGGTTGAAGGTGGAGGTGGTGTGGCAATGAGTGTAGGTAAAGGTGGTGTTAAGGGGGTTGGAGCTGGCATGGAGGTAGAGGGAATGGCTGGGGAGGTGATGGCTGTCTTGGCTGGCACAAGTGAGGTGGAGGATGCAACAACATCAGCAGTAGCAGCTGTAGCATCAATTGCTTCAAGAATGGTGGGGGTTGCTTCTTTCAGTAACTCCTCCCTCTTCTTTTTATTCTTCTCCATTATGGTGCCACTGATTCCCCACTATTTTTTTCCACTCTTTTTAGGGTTTATGGCCACAGTCTCCCCCCCCTTTTAAAGGGGTATTTCCCCCACTTCAGCAATGCAGTAATCAATCTGCAGTAGGGAAGGGTATGAGGTTTCCTTATTATTTTCACCTTCTCACATAAATCTTTAATCCCCTCAAAAACTAACATGTCTGCATCCAAGTAGTAGTTTCTATGAAGTGAGAAGAGGGCATGAGCTATGCAGTACCTCGTCTCCTGATCATGCCTAGAGCAATACACATTTTTCTTCAACACCGCATCCATGAGCCTGAGGTTGGGGTGCAGGTCCCTCTTCCTAATTGAGTCACGTGAGGCAGTGATCCCTCCAATTAACTCCCTTGTTACCTCAGTAATGGTGGCAGTTAAAGGAGGACCCAAGCCACACTCAGGGCTATACCTGGCTGGTATCCCCAGTATTTTTACAATGTTTGCCTGGTTGAACAGCATCTCGAAATCGTCAATTAATACCAGCAATGCTGGGTTCCCATCATCACTAGTTTTCAACCTCATATTCTGATAATATAATCTTACTAATCTTGGGAAAACCAGCTGCATTGAGGGCCTCAACAGTGGCAGTAGAGATGCCTTGGTTAGATATTCAATAGAGGCAAAGGTCTCTGATAGTTCCTCAAAATAGACTTTGTCAAAAATGGTTTCAGCCTCCAGCTAGATTGCTTGCACAAAGTCAGAAGGGGCCCTGAGGTAGTTAGTAGTCACTTCCTCCTCAACCTTAGGGACCACAACTTTGCCCTTTTTTTGTTTCCTCTTTGATTTTTCAGGTCTCTTAAAAGGTGGGTGGTCTCTGGCCCTCTTCTTTAGGGCTGGGTTCTTCTCTTTTGGCATTGTTGGCTCAACAACTGGTGAAGACACCTCAGAGGTCTCCAATGTGAAGGCCTCTGCAATCCTTGCAAATTTTCTAGTGGCCACAGGGTTGCCACTGGCAGACAAGTTAAGCATTGCGACTAATGTATCTATAAATTTTGAACCCTTGACCATAGGTGCTCAGATTGTCAAAATTAGGGCTCACCAATCTTAGAAAATGCAGATGACACTGAGTAAGCACAGAAGCTCTAAACTAATGCCCTTCTTCTCTCTAATAAATAAATCAATCACAGCACAAAGAGAGAAATGGAGATCATACCATTTGAGAGCTAGGGTTCCACCTAAAAATATACACAGTGGCTCAAATCCCCCCAAACCTTATTCGAAGTGACCAGGAGTAGCTGGGGAACAAAATGGTGAGAAGAAAATATCTGAGGTGGTGTGGATTATAAAGTAGATAAGAAAGAAGAGAAAGGGGATGTTAGTTTCGGTGCTGGGAAACTAGGGCAGACAAAGGAAATGAAGAAAATGAGGAGCTTCGCTGAGTTTATAGAGCAAATCTCATGGTTCACGGAGTTGGCAACAAATTTGTGAGGAGTAGAATATTCGCGCAGTTAGCATTTAATACTGAGACGTTCTGTCATGGAGAAGCAAAACTGCCTCACATTAAACTTTAATCAGTGGCTTTGGTGCGTGAGAGCTATCACCTTTCTGAATTATTACTTCGCGTAGCAGTCACGCAGAACACCACATATGGCAGACTTTTACGCTCAGAATGGGCTCACGGAGCAGAAAATAACTCCACAAGGTACTTTTATAGCCATTGCTCAGGTGTTTTAGCCCGCGAGCAAGCTAAGAGATGACTCGCGCAACAGATTTAAGTCTTCTAGATTTGCGTGACAACATTTCTTCATAACCATTACTCTGTTAGCTCAGTGCAACACATTTGGTTAGTGCATCCATTCTCTTGTGCACCCATCCACTGTGCATGAGCACCAACCCTCAGACAGGTACTTTATTTCAACCATAAAAAATATATGCCCATTTTAAATTATCAGATCATCAACATTACAGAATCCTAAAAATAATTTTCAGCTCAACTACATGCAAATTATGATCAGGGCATCTCAACTATTCATCAATAAACACAAACAGCAAATTCAGAGGACAAATATGCACATATATTCAATCACAAAATGCAAACACAGACAAAGCAACATAAGCACTCAAACATCACACTAGAAAAACAACTGACAGATTTCTAAAGAACACAAATCAAAATAGAATTTTCATACATATGGTACACTTATTGCCAATATTTGGATCACTGGGCACTAGCTTTCTCCTGAGTAGAGGATGCATCACTAATCATAAACTAACCATTCAGATTTGTCAGGGGCAGACTAGGCAATTTTCCTTCCTCCCTCCTATTCAGAGCATTACAAATCTGGGCCAGTTGGTCCTCAATCTTCTTGATGCTCTGTCCATGGAAATTGACAGTCTGCACCAAGTTCCCCAAGTTTTACATAGAAGCCAGCATTTGCTCTTAAAATAAAGAGGATCGGGGCTGTTGTGGGGGCAGGGCCAACTGGTTGGACTGTGGAGTAGGTAACAAATTTTTTTGCCTTAGTGGGTAACCTTGATTAAACTAGTGTTGGGGTCTGTAAGGAGCTACCATTTGCTGATGTTGTGGTTCAGGATATGAATCTTGTCTCAACCTCAGATTTGGGTGGTTCCTCTAATGTAGACACCCAAATTCGGCTCAAGGCCTGATCGAAACACATTTTAAGAGAGGTGCACTTTTGAGCTTTTGATGGTATGTATGAAAACCTTATGAATCATCCCAAATCCCTTAGAATTTATCTCGAACCTTTAGAAACTAATCCCAGACCAATTAGAACCCTTCTCGGGCACGATTCGACCCCCCCTGAATAGCGGTTAGAAAGAGGAGTGCCAATATTTTTATATATAATTGCCCAACCTAAGGCTTATACCATTAGAAAATAGACTTTCTCAGCTTTCCAAAAAGCAAATAATCCCCTAATTTAGAATTGTACATCAAAAGATATGGCAGAATAAAGTTCGCGAATTTGTGCAAAAAATTGTAAAACCAGACCCATAGAGCCAGTTCGAACTAATCAAAATAGCTGATGAAAAGAAGAGTGCCAAGGTTAGCCCAGATAGTTTTCCAACATGAGGCCTATACCATTAGAAAGTATACTTTCTCAGCTTTCCAACTAGCTAATAATTGCCTAATTTGGAGTTGTACATCAAAAGTTATGGCAATTTGAAAAAAGTTGATTTATGCAGGAAATTGCAAACCGGGCCGGGCCCCTGCGTGTCTTCAACTTCCAACAATTTGGGCCTTGTTTTCCTTCAAAAAATGGCCAAAATGGACATTGGAGGTTTGATTTGTGGACCATCCGAAAGTCTAGGGTGTGTTTCTTTAGGACCCTAGTGACCCTATTAGCTTAAGTTATCACCCTTTTGGCATTCAAGTCACCACCCTATCATCTACAATTAAACCCAAATCCCTCTTCTCCAAGCTCTAGAAAACCATAAAAACCTTAGATTGCCCATTACCTAATTACTAACCCAATTAGGACTTTAACCCCTCACTAATCCTCCCTTTCTCTATAAATAGAGAGCCACCCCTCTTGCTTAAGGGTTGAGAAATTTACTTAAGAGAGAAAGAGCTCAAAGTGGGAAGTTCTTCCTCCCTTTTGTGCACCATTTTCACATAAATTCTAGAATCTCCCAACCTTATTTCAAGCTTACTCTTGCATCAAAAACCCTTAGGCTAGGTGTGTGCCTCCCCCTAGACCCCGCACTCTACCTCTTAGCTTTAAGCTTTAGGAGTTTGAATCCTATTTCATACCATACAAAGCCATCAAGAGTTCATCAAAGCAAGCCACGCAAGGCTCCCCTACGGTGCTACAAGGGCCCGAGAGCTCCAGCTCTCCCCTTTCTTCTCCTATCTCTTTTAGCTCTTCCCATCCTCCCATTTGTGCCGTTATGCCGCCAAATTCTTGGTAGGAACAGGGGGGCACAAATAAGATTTAAGGCCCATTTGGGGAAGAGGAAGCCATTTTCTTTTCTTTTACTTTATTTTTGTGTTGGTCATTAGTAGAGACCACGTTAAGCGGGTTGATCGGGTGCCTAACACCTTTCCGATCGATAACCGAAGCCCTCACTGTTGTTGTTCTAAGTGTGCATGATTTATTTGTATTTTGAAAACAGATTTGCAAATGATGAATTATACTGAATCTAGAAAATTAAAAAGAATATCAGCACAAAGAGAAGTTAATTAGCCTGTAAGATCAGGGCCAATTGTAGCAAGTTTTAAATGTAAGTGAGTAAAAGATCGTCCACAGGGAATTGATTTAAAATATATGATAAACCTCCAGATCTGAGCTACTAGATCTGGCCTCTAATCCTATCTACATAGCAAATAAGATGAAATGTTGAATTTGTCACATTAACTAAATTATCTAAAAGTAAAATTCAAACTAAGTGATCCAGATTTGAGTTGGGGGAATTGGATGCAAAATTAATAAGAATGGAGAAATAACAGTTGACTTCAGCTTAGTAATTGATTACAGAATGAGAACTAGTGTAGCACAGTCGAGAAAGTATCAAATCTTCATCTGGCTACCAGCTCAGATGTAAGAGAAAATAATCCAATTCAAGGATTAGGATTGAGTTGAACTTATGGCTATGATCTGTCCACTGTCATGGACACAGATTATCCAATAGTCTTCAATCCGAAGTCTTGATTCAGAACATAAGCACCACTACAAATGCTGTAAGAAATTAGGTTACAAACACAGATTCTCACAGGGATAGTGAATTAAGGGAAATTGCTTTAAAAATAGTAAATCTAAAGGAGTCCAATGAGTGAGGAGATCACAATGAACCCTCAACATGAATCCGATTGAGAACGTACTATTGAAAGCAACCTTTTCAAATCCACCATTACAATTACAGAGCATAGCTTAAACAACTCTCGGATTTGTAGTCTTGAATATAATTTTCACCTGAATTACATAAGTATCTCACAGTTCTCAGTTACAAACAAAAGCTAGGCTATTATAGAGGTTTCAGGGAAGCTATCTTGATCTGAATTGGAAATGGGGCAGCAGGAATGAAACTCAAATTCTGGATACCCAAATTGGGCAAATAGTTCGTCTATTTATAGTTTTCCCCAAGTCCAGCTCAGATGTGCATCAACCAATCAGAATTGGTTAGATCTGTATCAACCAATAAGAGTCAAGCACAAGGATCTAGATCTATTTTGGCTAATCAGAATTGCTTGATTTGGTTCAGCCAATCAGGCGACAGAAGCATCAATTATGTTATGTAATTCAAGAATCTGTTTGAACTTCTAGAAGTTCCTGCCAAGTAATTTCATCTTTGGGTGTTCACATGGGGTGGAATATGCCTCTGGTTTATGCTCATAATCTTTCGAAATTTCCCTGCATTTTTTAATGCATTCGGGCGCGTGCAGAGATTACTGAATTGCCCTTGCGGATGTTGGGAATCTTCAGAATATCATTTCGCATAGTTTGGAGACCTTTTCGAAAGGTACTGTAACTTCTGAAGCTCTATTCGCACAGATCTGGTGCTGTTCTCAAGGAATTTTCTTCTTTTTGAATAGGTCAGGAATCCTTTCGAATAGATCAGGTGCTCTTCGAAAACTAAGCCTTGAGCTTTTAGTTCTTTTCACAGTGTTCAGGTTCTTTTCAAATAGTTCAGGAATCCTTTCGAAAAGCATTCTATAGTGCATTCTTCTTTTCGAGTAGCTCCAAACTTACTTCCATGGTGAAACCAGGCCTCTGTCTGTTCTAGTTTAGGTATTTTGACAGCCAGTGAGGTTGTCCCTTCTCCTTCTTCCTCTATATCAAAATGGATCATCATCTTTTTGGCACATTTAAGCTACTTTCAGGGTTTAAGCCTGCCTTTGTTGTTAACTGTAAAACAAACACTTAAAACACTTATTTAGTTCTCTCAAAGGTCTATCAAGACCCAGGTTAAGGGGTGGAAAATGGTCTTTTCTAGTTCTCAACACACCCCTAAACCTAAGCTTTGCTAGTCCCTGAGCAAAGACAAAATTTAAAAATAGAATGAAAAGTCATTTTTGTAGGGAGCACAGTTGCATTTAGCATATGCAACAAGCCTTTTTAAACCCCTAGGTGATCCCTAGTGGAGGAGTGAAGTCTCTTGAGGGTTTTCAGTGAAGGTACCCACAAACTTCTCCAATAGATCAGTTAATATCAATGCAATTCTGTTAAAACAGACTTTCATCCAATCAGATTATTCACACCTGCATCAGTTAGGCTGTAAGAAGAATCTCAAGAAAACATCAGTTCAAAACTAAAATTCTGCTGTAATTCCTTTTACCGTTCACTCAGTTTGTGTCAAAAAGTTTTTGCAAGACAAATTAATGAAAAGCTTGCCTTCTATTTGAGAATCCAGCTTTGATGTTACCCCAATAAGTTGATTTCAAACCCAACTCTCACCAGGATTTTCACTCAACATGCAAGTAAGAGGATTGTACTATTTCACACAGCTCAAGAGCAGTTACAGCCCTCAAATAGAACTCTAAGCAGGAGCATAGGCATTGCTTTTTAGTTCTGAATTCACTGCTCTTTTCACCATAGATTACACAAATCCTTATCTCCATGTGACAGCTCAATCCATCATTGATCAGTAAGGACTTTAACTTGGGTTGTAATGTGGCTTATGGGTGAAATTTATCAAGAATAAAAGGGTTGGAATGGATTTCAAAATCTAGAAGTCAGTCAAGGTAAGGAAGTGACAGACACACCTTCTTCAATTCATCACAATTTCATTTTCTCCTTTGAATTTTCAAAGCCAAAGTGGCCATCTTTTTCTCTTTCTTTTTCAAACTTCAAATGAAATGACTTTTCTTCCTTTTTTTTTTACAAAATGACATTGACTGGAATGCCACACTTCTTCTGCTGATACATCATTGCCTTCAACTATTTTTCTTTTTCTATCACCAAACTGTTACCGAACTCTCCTTTCTTCAGCTTCCTTTCCTTTACCTTCTGAATTCTCAGAGTAAGGGTTAGGCTAAATGAGGTTGATGAGGTTTCAAAGAAATCTTAGATTTATAAAGCTCAAATGGTGTGTATCAAGGGCAGTTTCAAAAGGTGGGGCTTTTTGAAGTTCAAACTGTCTAAAAAGGAGGCCTTACATCATGTCTATAATATCATAATTGCTATCAAGTTATTTCAATTTGGATATGTGTAACTTCTAGTGATAGTAAGCAGGTTCAAACAATCCCTAGAGTAGAAAAAAATGCCAATTCATACCTCTAAAGAATTCATTTTAGGTCAAAATCTCACTGGCTGTGGTTTTCTATCAAAATTCTGAGGTGTATCATTACTGTTTTCTCTCTTTTTAGGTTCACTGAAGCATCAATTTTCTTTTGGAAATTTTATGACATTCACTTTATGACAGTATTAGAATTACACTAGGAAATTAATTTTAAAAAGTTTTAACTTCCTCATTTCTTTCAAAAAATAAGCAGGTGTGAAAGCACTTCAATTTCAAAAATTCTACTGATCATAAGCTGTATTGATGTTAACTAAACTATTGGTAATTCTACCACACCCCCAAACCTATGATGAGCAGTGTCCTCACTGGTCCAAAAGTGAATAAGTAAAAAGAAAAGAACAAAAAAAAATAAAAAGCATATTGACAGAGAAAAAAAAAAAAATGCACGGTAATTGCAAATTAACAAAAGTCAACAGTAAACATTAATTACACACTACAGAAACAACAAAACAAAAATTTACAAGGTAGTCTAATAACTAGGGTCAAAATCTGTATCATAAGTTGGTTCAATGGGGTCAGAACTGGAATCATTGTTGGAGTCAGAACTTGAGTCAGTATTGGAGTCTGAACTCGATTTAGCTTTCTCTTGGATTGTGGCTTGAAGTTCGGTGTACTCCTCAGATTTGATCTTTTGGTGAGGCCAATATATTTTGCAAGTCTATCAGTCCTCAGTTTTTCTTGTGCCAGACTCTCTTGTAACATGGTAACTTTGTGCTGCTCACTCCTAACCATCTGAAATGTTTGGCTCAACAGGTCTTGCATCTTATTTCTCTTAAATTTCATAAACAGCTCTAGCTTCCGAATCTGGTCTTCATAAGGAGTTTTGATGTAAGCGTGGAAATCTGCAATCCCCTTAAGGACGTCGCGAAAGATGTAAGGGTTTTCTTCCATAGCCCTTTTAAGAGTGGCAAAATGTGGGATGGGAATGGAGTGGTAGGGGACCATATGTATTCCAGCAGTGAGGGTAGGAGAAGATGAATTTACAAGCACTACCTCAGGGTCAGTTTGGGTGGCTTGATTAGAGACAGTAAGGATGGGTGTAGGTGAATCCAATAGTACTACCTCAGGTTCGAATTGGGTAGCATGGTCAGAAACAGTGAGGATGGGTGGATCTAAAAATATTACCTCCGGTTCTGTTTGGGTAGCTTGGACAGAAACAGAAGGTACTGTGGCTAAGGTAGTTGGTTGGGATGTGGAGGCCAAGGTTTGGAGAATGGAATTTGCCACAGACTGGTTGTCTATGTAGATCTGTAGCTGGGCGTGAATAGATTGGAGAAAGGTGAAGATTTGGCTAATTGTGTCAGGTGTGGGTGTGGTAGGCAGAGTAGGGACTGGTATGAGTGATGTAGATGGTTGGGGGGCACTAGGTGGGATTATTGTAAAAGGGGAAGTAGCCAAATGAGTGAATTGAGGGGGATCATGCATGAGGACAAAGTCATGCCCAATATTCTCCAAGATAGATCCCATCAAGGATGACTAGGACTCAGTGGTGAATATCTCAGGTTCAGGAGTTGGCCCTAAGTAGGGCTGTGATCAGCCTTCCAAATGGTATTCCAGCTATTTTCTGTTCCTTCTTCATCTTGGCACTGATGTCAGCCATGGCTTCAAAAATCAGCATAGGGGCATTGAAGAATTGCCCTTTAGAAAAATGAAAGAGGGCATCCAAAATGGGTGTCCTTCTTTCCTGACTGTGCCCAGTGACATAAAAACATCCTATCAAAATGGAATCCATCAGCAAAAATTAAGGTGCTAAGTCTCTCCTCATGATGGACTGTCCAGTTCCAACTATGCCTTGGGTTAGATGTGCAGCCATTTCTCTAAAAGAAGCTGTCTTTGGTGCAGCCAAAGGGCCAGCCGGATCATGCTGAAATGGTATCCCCAAGGCATTTCCAATATCCTCACAAGTAACTGTTAAATCACAATCATCAATAAAAATTACCAGAATTGGGGCATCAGCATCCTTCTCAGTCACTTTCACATGTTTTGGTATCATAATCTCACCATTCTTGGATAAATTTTCTCTGGAAGAGGGGTTAGGATATTGCTCAGTGAAGCATCCTTGATGTAGTTCAAGGAGAGCTTACATTCAGGTTTGCTCAAGAAAAAATTTTCATCAACAATAAGCTCTGGGATCAGCTTCTGAGCTTCGATGAAAGGGTTTGGCAATACCAAATGCATAAGAAGAGGAGGAAGCTCAGGCTCAGGACTAGGGTCAGCAGCTGGGATGGGTTCCTCAATTCTAACCTTCTTTCCTTTCTCAATCTTATTAGCCTTATCCATCGACAGTTTCCTCTTGGCTGAGGTTTTAGCTTTCCCTTTGGTGGAGGGTTTGCTAATTTTCTTAGCAGAAGACCTAGGGAACATCTTAGCCAGCGATTTTTTAGTTTTCCCCATTCTACAAACTTCTTTAAATAATTTTTCCTCCTAACAATAATGATCAGACAACTTTGTTGAATCTCACACAATGTATGCTGACACAGAAATCAACCTTGTAAAACACAAACAGAGGATATGAAAGGAAAAATACCGAAACCTAGGGTTTTGCTTGAAATCTCTGATCGCTTGATTAAATCCACCAGGATCAGAGGCAAAGGATTCTTCTCTTCAAGCTTAATCAGTGGAACAGAAATGAGAGAAATTGGATCTGAGATCCAGAAGAACGCATAGATAGAAAAGAAATGGGTTTTCTGCGAAACAGGACACGCTAGGAATGCTTTCGAATATGAAACCCTCACTTCGAATGGGTTTAAATAAGCTTTAAATCGATTTCGCAAAACATTATTTGAAGTCTTCGAAAAGTTCAAAACAGTCCTTTTCAAAAAGTAGAATGGCATCAGTACCATTCGAAAAGCAAAAGGCTTCAGAAACATCTATTCGAAAAGTAAAAGGCTTCAGAAACACCTATTCGAAAAGTTCTGCATCTATTCATAAAGTTCATCATTCTTTTCGAGCAGTTGCGATTACAGGTTCAGATCCTTTTCGAAGAGGAGATGATACTTTTCGAAATGAATTTTTTCTTTGTGAATTGATTTTTAACAGACTATAAACTTCTCGAATTGAATGTCAAACTTTTCGAAGTGATTGTAAAACATGACTAAAACAGAGAGACATAAAACTATGCAAAAATTACAAAACAGACACAGTTAAAATACATATGATACAGTTGTTTGACATCAGATTTGTGGAGGCTCTTGATGATAGATGGTCAACACAGGCTCCAGGATGTTTTCAATACATGGTTTAAGCCTCTGACCATTTACTTTCAAGGTTCTCCCATCACTTGGGTCCATAATTTCAACAGCCCCAGAAGGAGATGCTTGAATGACAGTATATGGCCCTTCCCACCTAGGTCTCAGCTTTCCAGGAAGAAACTTGAGTTTTGAGTTGAACAAACATACCTTAGAGCCAGCTGTGAACTCTTTTCTCAGCAGATTTTTGTCATAGAAAGCCTTAACTTTTTCTTTGTAAGATCTTGCATTGGTGTATGCATCCATCCTCAACTCTTCCAACTCAGCGAGCTACAGTTTCTTGTGATTACCAGCAGTAGTAAGATCCATGTTCAAGGTTTTAATAGCCCAAAAGGCCTTATATTCTAACTCCACTAGTAAATGGCATGCTTTACCATAGACCAATCTGAATGGGGACATGCCAATTGGGGTTTTATAGGCTATCCTATATGCCCACAATGCATCATTCAGTTTAAGGGACCAATCCTTTCTGTCTTTCTTCACAGTCTTTTCTAGTATATGTTTGATTTCTCTGTTGGAAGTCTCCACTTGTCCACTGGTCTGTGGATGATATGGAGTAGCTACTCTGTGAGTCACAGAGTACTTTTTCAATAGAACTTCAAAATGCTTGTTACAAAAATGGCTTCCCCCATCACTGATAATGGCTCTGGGGGAACCAAACCTGGAAAAGATGCTGTCCTTTAAGAATTTTAGGACAACTCTGTGGTCATTGGTTTTAGTGGCTGTGGCTTCAACCCATTTGGATACATAATCCACAGCTACTAAGATGAAATTAAAATCATTTGAAGGAGGAAAAGGTCCCATAAAATCTATCCCCCAAATATCAAACAATTCAACTACCAAAATAGGCTGTAAAGGCATTGAATTTCTCTTGGAAATGGTGCGCAATCTTTGGCAATTCTGACAAGACTTACAGTGCTGCAGTGCATCTTTGAAGAGTCTGGGCCAATAAAATCCACACTGCAAGACCTTTGCAGCAGTTTTGTTTCCACTAAAATGACCTCCATAGGCTTGTTCATGACACATGGAAAGTATGCTATGGAAATCTTCTTCATGGACACATCTTCTAATTATTTGGTCTACACAAATCTTGAACAGATAAGGATCCTCCCAAATAAAATGTTTAACCTTTGAGAAGAAGAGATCTTTATCCATTTTATTCCAGTGTTGAGGGGTCCTTCCAGTAGCCAAAAAGTTGACTATATTTGCAAACCAAGGGGTGTGTATATTGATAGCAAAAAGTTGCTCATCAGGAAAAGATTCATTGATAGGCAACCTATCAATATCAGTAGTTAGAATTCTAGATAGGTGATCAGCCACCATATTTTCCACACCCTTTTTATCTTTAATCTGCAAATCAAACTCCTGTAATAGGAGGATCCACCTGATTAATCTTGGTTTGGTATCCTTCTTAGACAGAAGGTATTTCAGGGCTGAGTGGTCAGTGAACACCACAATTTGTGAACCCAAAACATATGACCTGAACTTCTCCAAGGTAAAAACAACTGTCAGCAGCTCTTTCTCAGTTGTATAATTGAGCTGTGCATCAATAATCGATCTACTGGCATAATCTATGACATGAGGTAGCTTAACCTTTCTCTGCCCAAGAACAACTCCCAAAGCATAATCTGATGCATCACACATCAGCTCAAAAGGCAGTGAATAATTTGGAGACTGTAGTATTGGAGCTGAAATCAAACAATTTTTTAAGAATTCGAATGCCTTAAGGCATTCATTATTGAAAACAAAAGGGACATCTTGGCATAATAGATGGCAAAGAGGCTTGGATATTTTACTGAAGTCCTTAATGAACCTCCTGTAAAATCCAGCATGCCCAGAAAACTTCTGATTTGCTTAACAGTTTTGGGAGGAGGCAAATGTGCAATTAAATCAATTTTTTCTCTGTCCACCTCAATGCCCTTATGGGAGACAACATGGCCAAGAACAATGCCTTGGGTGACCATGAAATGGCTCTTCTCCCAGCTCAAAACTAAATTGGTTTCCAGCCATCTCTGTAACACCAAGCTAAGATGATGTAAACATTGGGCAAAACTGTATCCATATATTGAAAAGTCATCCATAAAAATCTCCATAAATTGGTCAATCATATCAGAGAAAATGGAGTACATACATCTTTGAAAGGTAGCAGGAGCATTACAAAGACCAAAAGGCATCCTCCTATAGGCAAAAGTGCCAAAGGCGTAAGTGAATGTGGTCTTTTCCTGATCTTGTGGATACACAAGAATCTGGTTGTAACCAAAGTAACCATCAAGAAAACAGTAATAAGCTTTTCCTGCTAGCTTATCTAAAATTTGATCAATGAATGGAAGAGGGAAATGGTCTTTTCTGGTCATCGTGTTGAGCTTTCTGTAATCAGTACAGACCCTCCAACCAATAGTTTGTCTGGTTGAAATGAGCTCACCAGAATCTGAGGTTACCACAGTAATCCCTGATTTCTTAGGTGCCACCCAAGCTGAATCTGAGATGGGGTAAATGACCCCTGCATCCAACAACTTAATAACCTCCTTTATGACCACTTCTTGCATATGAGGATTCAGCCTCCTTTGCATTTCTCTAGAAGGTTTTGCATCTTCTTCCAAGTGAATTTTATGCATGTAAACAGCTGGACTGATTCCTCCCAAATCAGCAATAGTCCAGCCAATAGCCCTCTTATGCTGTTTCAATACAATCAACAACTCTTTCTCCTGCTCCTCAGTGAGGGAGGAAGAAATAATCACAGGCAATGTTTTATGGTCTCCTAAAAACACATATTTGAAATTTTCTGGCAACTGTTTCAGCTCTACATCAGGTGGGCTGAGAAAAAAAGGTAACAGAGGTACCTTGGTTGTCTGTGGAAGGGGAAAAATAGCAGGTTTCCATGAAGAAAACCTTGCTGATTGGACATGAGTTTCTTGCACAGCTTTGACCTCCTCAGACTTTGAGGCACAAACTGTCTCTTCCATAACATTTCTCCAAACATCTTCAAAATCTATGGTTAAATCTTCACACTGCAAAAATTGTGGTAAAGTTTCTTCTACCAGTTCATCCAACAAATCAACAAAAAAGCATTCCTCAAAACTGAATTGAGGCTGGGTAACTGCATTGTAAACATTTAACTTTACCTTCATATTTTCAAAAGACACTTTCATAATACCAGACCTGCATTGAATGCAAGCATTGGCTGTAGCCAGGAATGGTCTTCCCAAAATGACAGATCTGTCTGCTAGTTGTAGCACCACATGAGTGGGTTCTAACTCTCCCAAACCTAGTTTCTCATATACAGAATATGGAAGCAGGTTGACACTAGCACCCAAATCTAATAAAGCCTTTTCAATGGTATGTTCCCCAATAATGCAAGGGATTGTGGGAATTCCAGGATCTTGAAGTTTAGGGGGTGTGGTAATGGACAAAACCTGTTTAACTCTTTCCACAGCAAAGACCTTCTTGGATAACTGTATCCTATATTGTCTTTTGTGAGTGCAAACGTCCTTCAAAAATTTTGCATATGCTGGGACTTGCTTGATTGTATCAAGCAAAGGAAGATTTATCTTGACTTGCTTGAAAGTCTCCATCATTTCATCTATTTTTATATTCCCTTTATCAAAAGGGGATGCAGATTTCATGGCATGGAGAAATGGTAAATGAGGAACTAGTCCTTCATTTATAGCTTTAGAATCATCACCATAATTTTTTTGATTTTTCTGAGGTACATCGGTACCCCCAATGCTAACATCATGCTGCTCCTGCTGCATGTTCCTAGCAGTTTCCTCAATTTTTTTTTCTTCATTTTCAGTATCCACATTGTTATTTACAACTCTTCCACTTCTCAAAGTAGTGATAGCTTTTACTTCTTCATGTGAAACAGAAGCCTCTCCAACCATGAACTGTCCTTTAGGATTATTCAAAGGGTGGTTGGGTAACCTACCTTCCTCTCTTCTGGCCAAAGTATTTGAAAGTTGACCCAATGTATCTTCAATCTTCTTTATACTCTGACTGTGAAAATTTACAGTCTGAGTTAAAGACCCTAAATTCTAGAGTGAAGTTAGAACTTGGTCTTCAAAAGAAGGGGATCTGGAAGGGGTTTGAACTGGAGCAGATTGCTGCATAGGTTGTGCCATCTGTTGTGGAATGGGCTGCTGAAAATTTGGCTTGGTATAAAAATTCTGCTGGTAAGGCTGAGCAGTTTTGAAAGGTATTTGGTTCTTTGGTTGCTGCTGCTGTTGTGATTGATAATTGCCCTGGCTCCACCTTAAATTGGGGTGTCCTCTCCATGCATATTCATTAGATTGCATCTGTTCAAACAATTGGGCAGCGTGAGCTTGCTCCACCACTAGATCTGGGAATTGTGGTACAGCTGGACATTGATCATGGGAATGAGTAGGGGACTGACATATCAGACATGCTTCCTCCACTCTTGCAACCATTGGATTTTTAAGTGAGTCCATTAATCTATCAAACTTGGTGGTTAAATTATCCATCTTCCTTTTCAACTCATTCACCTCATAAATCTTTCCCTTGGTGGTCTGCTGGTTGTTCGACCGAGCAGGATTCTCAATGTCTCTTGACAAAGATTCCTATTGAGTTGAATTTTCACCAATAACTTCAAATAGGTCCCAGACCTCTTCAACTGTTTTTTGCAAATAGGTGCCTCCACAGGAAGCATCTACCATATTCTTACCCTTTTGATCAATTCCCTGATAGAAGCTTTGAACAAGCTGCCATTGGGGAACTTGATGATGAGGGAATTTCCTTAAAAGTTCTTTAAACCTTTTCCATGCTTCATGAAAAGTTTCAGTTGAGTGTTGTGAGAAAGAAACAATATTTTGTCTCAACTGGCTGGTCTGAGACATAGGGAAGTATTTGGCTAAAAATTGACATTGCAAATCATTCCAAGAAGTAATACTGTTTGGTGGCAACATGGACAACCATGCTCTAGCTTTGTCCTTTAATGAAAAAGGAAAGAGCCTGAGCTTGGTTGCCTCTGGACCCAGTCCAGCTATGTTGAATGTGGTACAAAGAGACAAGAATTCATCCACATGCTTGTATGGATCTTCCTTACTCAAACCATGGAAGGAAGGAAGCATCAAGATAGTTGATTATTTGATCTCATAATTTCCTTCAACAGTAGGAAATTGAATACAAAATGGGGAATTATATGCACCAGGTGCAAAGTAATCTCTCAAAAGTCTAGGTTGCTCACCCATAGTAGCAGTCTCAGTAGAATTCTGTGATGTTTGTCTAGTTCTTAGTAGCCTTTCAACTTCTAAATTCAGAGGGACAATCTCAGGATTGAGAGTCCTCCTACCAAACATACAACACAGAAACAAAGAGTAAAATTATGCAAAGCAAACCTCCAGTATTCCTTACAGAGTAGATTCCAGGCTCGTGTATAGGAATAACTGCACAGATTTAAACAATAGAACAGTTAGCACTGATGTAAAAAAAAAAAAACATAGGTCTACCAATTTTAAGATCTATTCCCCGGCAATGGCGCCAAAAACTTGTTGTTGTTCTAAGTGTGCATGATTTATTTGTATTTTGACAACAGATTTGCAAATGATGAATTATACTGAATCTAGAAAATTAAAAAGAATATCAGCACAGAGAGAAGTTAATTAGCCTGCAAGATCAGGGCCAATGGTAGCAAGTTTTAAATGTAGGTGAGTAAAAGATCGTCCACAGGGAATTGATTTAAAATATATGATAAACCTCCAGATCTGAGCTACCAGATCTGGCCTCTAATCCTATCTACAAAGCAAATAAGATGAGACGTTGAATTTGTCACATTAAATAAATTATCTAAAAGTAAAATTTAAGCTAAGTGATCCAGGTCCGAGTTGGGGGAATTGGATGCAAAATTAATAAGAATGGAGAAATAACAGATGACTTAAGCTTAGTAATTGATTGCAGAATGAGAACTAGTGTAGCACAGTCGAGAAAGTATCAAATCTTCATCTGGCTACCAGCTCAGATGTAAGAGAAAATAATCCAATTCAAGGATTAGGATTGAGTTGAACTTATTGCTATGATCTGTCCACTGTCATGGACACAAATCATCCAATAGTCTTCAATCCGAAGTCTTGATTCAGAACATAAGCACCACTACAAATGTTGTAAGAAATTAGGTTACAAACACAGATTCTCACAGGGATAATGAATTAAGGGAAATTGCTTTAAAAACAGTAAATCTGAAGGAGTATAATGAGTGAGAAGATCACAATGAACCCTCAACATGAATCCGATTGAGAACGTATTGTTGAAAGCAACCTTTTCAAATCCACCATTACAATTACAGAACACAGCTTAAACAGCTCTCGGATTTGTAGTCTTGAATACAATTCTCACTTGAATTACATAAGTATCTCACAATTCTTCGTTACAAACCAAAGCTAGGCTATTACAGAGGTTTCAGAGAAGCTATCTTGATCTGAATTGGAAATGGGGCAGCAGGAATGAAACTCAAATTCTGGATACCCAAATTGGGCAAATAGTTCGTCTATTTATAGTTTTCTCCAAGTCCAGCTCAGATGTGCATCAACCAATAAGAATTGGTTAGATCTGTATCAACCAATAAGAGTTGAGCACAAGGATCCAGATCTATTTTGGTCAATCAGAACTGCTTGATCTGGTTCAGCCAATCAGGCGACAGAAGCATCAATTCTGTTATGTAATTCAAAAATATGTTTGAACTTCTAGAAGTTCTCGCCAAGTAATTTCATCTTTGGGTGTTCACATGGGATGGAATATGCCTCTGGTTCATGCTCAAAATCTTTCTAAATGTCCCTGGGTTTTCTAATGCATTGGGGCGCGTGTAGAGATTACTGAATTGCCCTTGCAGATGTTGGGAATCTTCAGAATACCATTTCGCATAGTTAGGAGACCTTTTCGAAAGGTACTGTAACTTCTGAAGCTCTATTCGCACAGATCTGGTGCTGTTCGCAAGGAATTTTCTTCTTTTCGAATAGGTCAGGAATCCTTTCGAATAGATCAGGTGCTCTTCGAAAACTAAGCTTGGAGCTTTTAGTTCTTTGCGCAGTGTTCAGGTTCTTTTCGAATAGTTTTGGAATCCTTTCGAAAAGCATTTTGTAGTGCATTCTTCTTTTCGAGTAGCTCCAAACTTACTTCCAGGGTGAAACCAGGCCTCTGTCTGTTCTAGTTTAGGTATTTTGACAACCAGTGAGGCTGTCTCTTCTCCTTCTTCCTCTAGATCAAAATGGATCATCATCTTTTTGGCACTTTTAAGCTGCTTTCAGGGTTTAAGCCTGCCTTTATTGTTAACTGTAAAACAAACACTTAAAACACTTATTTAGTTCTCTCAAAGGTCTATCAAGACCCAGGTTAAGGGGTGGAAAATGGTCTTTTCCAGTTCTCAACACTTACCCAAAAGCCTTTGGTGTGGACCGGATTCAGAATCATATTTTTAGCACTTCGGTGCTCATAAAAATGATATAGGTATCCTGGCACACCAAAAGCTCTGGGTGACAACTCTATATTTTTTGCAAGCGGGCGCATCGCCGCGACGGGATCGTCACAAATCTCACGGTTGCACAGGTGGCGACTCTGCTGGGGAGTAGCTAGTAGAGCTTCCCCTTGAACTAGGCCTGTTTATTCTTTTTATTTTCCTAACATTTTATTACTATTTTTTAATTTTATTTTTACTATTTTTTTACTCACCCCTCTGATTAAGTCATTTTACTTACCCCTACTTTTACGTCATTTATAAGCCTTAGCCGATTGGCGGGCCTACTTTCACATAGTCTTTAAATTTCTTTACTTTTCTATCATTTTAAGTACCTTAGCCGATCGACGAGCCTACTTGAGTATTGTCTTTTAATTCTTTTAATTTTTTATCATTTAAAGTGCCTTAGCCGATTGGCTGGCCTACTTGTGCAAACATATTCCGACAATGGACGCCGGCCCATAGTGGCGGCACGGGATCAACACTCCGGTCTTTGAACTAAAGAAAACCTCCATAGAAAAAAGAGAGTTTTGAAAAAAAATAAATTGAACCAAGAATAGGGAGCTTAATTAACTTGTTTTTATGGGGTAGATTTTATAAGGGTTGGGTTTAGGCACACATACAACCACCCGGATCTGAGTATGGAGGCAGCCCCTAGTGGTGATGATCCAGAAAACTCCCAGCCCACCTAGTATCTACGAAGGCGCTTACGCCGGAGATATATCGGGTGGGTTCTCATTCCAAAGTTTAAAACCCTTGGGGAGCGCGCTAGCGGATTATATCGGACTCAAACCCTTTAGGTTCGGTAAGGAGAGAACCGATCACAAAAAAAATATAGCTCAGTTCCTTGAAGCCTAGCTTCCATAAAAACTAAAAAAGGACCCACCTTCACGCTATTGTTCCCTACTGTTTTAGAATCTGGAGCATTATTTTGCCTGGCGTAAGTATTAGTTGTGCCAGTGCAAAAATCGAGAATTTGTAATTGGTGCAATTAATAGTTGCGCCAGTTTTAAATCCTCCACTTTTACCTTGGCGCAACTAATAGTTGCGCCCATGTAAAAACGAGGCCCTGCTACCTTGGCGCATGTATTAGTTATGCCAAGTCTACCTGGACTGTAGCAGCCCAAAATCTGAGACTTTTTCACCTCCTGAGTCCCCCGATTAGTGTGCTTAGTACCTCTGCTTCGGCTGCGCCATCTCCGACACCCAAAATTCCCCCGCCGATCAAAAGAAGGCAACTTCTTTTTGACTCATTCTAGAGGATCGGGTTGTTTGTCTCAATTTATGTGCTTTCAATAGATCGAAGGTCCGAAGCACACTAATCGGAATCGTAACCTCGGGTCTTGAATTAGGGTACGAGAGCCACCCGAGAAGGAAATTCTAAGGCCTCAGAACCTTTATTTTACAAAATTTTCTCAAAAAATTAAAAATAATTAATTAATTTTAAAATATAAAAAACCTAAAAAATAGAGTTCTTGTGGTGCTGGTACAACGGCATCGCCTTGCCCTCCATCATCCCATAGGAGAAGAAGGAGGAAATTTTTTGGGCCTTATCTAAGGCACCCATACCCGGCCCATTCCCGAAGGAGGTCGTGGGTAGTGGACCCAGCTTATGCTTATCCCGACTCATCCCTGTCACATTCTCCAACCCACTCCCATTCGGGAGAAGTCTTTTCCACCATCCCCCTCACCCAATCGCCCTTTACAATTATCAGCCCATTTGGCGCCCCCATTTTCCCAACCACCACCTCCCAAAACATCCAAAGTCTAACTCCTAACTCCCCATCTTTTGCCCAAACCATGCTCATGCCAAATCCAACACCTTCTCCATCCACATTCATGACAAACCCAACCCCTTTCACCCAATCGACATCCATGCCCCATTTCCCATCTTCCCCCTATAGGCCCGATCCACCCACATTCACATACACCACTTCCGCCTTATCCAACCCCCTACAAATCCCCCCAGCTACTCGGGTTATGCCCATTTTTTCTGGGGCCATGCCCAGTTTTTCTCATCCCTCTTCACCAAACCCTCATCAGCCCAAAACATACCCGATACATCCCCTCACCTCTCCAATCCACCCCATATTCCCTCACATACCTGGGTCATGCCCGATTTTATCGGGGCCATGCCCAATTTATCCTCTACCCACATCCCACCTCTACCCCATCACCCCTTAAATTCACTATCCACATCCGACCCTCCTTCCATGACCATGATGGAGGAGATGTTCTAAGCCTACTCAAGGAGGAAGGCTTCCCAAAATGCCTCCTCTCCTCCACACCCCTTGTCCATGAACCCATCCCACACCCTAGCCAATCTCCATGCCTCACTCCCCTATGACCCCCATCAACCCCCCATAATCGACACCATCTAAACTCCAACCTCCCACATGCTCCAAGGACCATTGGCCCAAACCCCTCATTTCCAGGGCCCAATGGCCCAGTATCCCACCACCAAAACCCACCAAGGGCCCATGGCCAAACCCATCAAGGCCCACTAGGCCAAACCCACCAAGGGCCCATGGCCTAAACCGACTCAGGGCCCATGGCCCAAACCCATCAAGGCCCACTAGGCCAAACTTATCAAGGGCCCATGGCCTAAACCCATTAAGGCCCACTAGGCCAAACCCACAAAGGGCCCATGACCCAAACCTTCCCAGGGCCCATGGCCCAAACCCATCAAGGCCCACTGGGCCAAACCTATCATGGGTCTATGACCCGAACCCACCAATGGCCCTTGGCCCAAACTTCTCATGACCAAGACTTCATGGCCCAAGCCCAAACCCCACACTCATACCTTCCACAATACCCCCAAAACTTCACCCAACCTTCACACCCGAGTCAAACCCATGCCATACCCCAAACCCAATTTTCCCATGGCCCCATACCCCAAGACCATCTCCAAACCATTCCCCATGCCCAATGGCCCCATCACGCCCCACCCCAAAACCAAACTTCCACTCATCCCATCGTCCAACAAACTTTCCCTCACCCCCAATGGGCTCACCCAACCCCCGCTCATGCCATTCCCATCCAACCCATGCAACACCAACAAGAGAATCTCGCCCTCGCTACACATTATGTCGACCAGTAGTATGAAGAGGATGAGATTAGGAATAGTAGAGCCTATGCTGGGGCATTGACCAGCCTGAACCCTCCTCCGATAATTGCCCACCCCTTGGTGGCCCAGAGTGAAGTCTAGCCAATAGCCGAGAAAGTAGCCCCTATATCAAAAGAGTCAGAGTAGCTGAAAGAACAATTGGATAAAATTAAGAAATAGTTAATGAAGATGGGTGGTGCTGAAATCCACACCACGAACATCATAGATTTGTGTTTATTAACTGAGGTCCCCTTACCCCCCAAATTTAAAATGCCGACCTTCGACAAATATAACGGCACCGACAATCTTATTGCACACCTGAAGTCCTACTATGGGGACATGTGCCAATACGGAGGAGACGAAAGACTACTAATAAGAGTCTTTCAGAAGAGCTTGACCAGTCTGACTTTGAGATGGTTCGCATCTTTGGAACCATCCATGATGAAAACATGGAAGGACTTGATGCACCTCTTTCAAGAACAATATGTCTACAATGTAGACATTGAGTCGCATAAGTCGGACTTAGCCCACTTGAGGTAGAATCCGAATGAGACCTTCAGCGACTATCAAGGATGCTGGAGAGCACTGACAGCTAAAGTCAAAAACAAAATAACTGATGATGAGTAGATAGAGATGATCTCAAAAAATACACTACTAGTGATTGTTGAGAACTGAAAAATACCATTTTTCACCCCTTAACTTGAGTCTAGATAGACCTTTGAGAGAACTAAATAAGTGTTTTAAGTGCTTGTGTTGCAGCTAACAATAAAGACAGGCTTAACCATAAAAGCAGCTTAAAAGTGCCAAAAAGATGACAATCCATGTCAATCCAAAGGAAGAAAGAGAAGAAACAACCTCACTAGCTGTTGAAAGGTCTGAATTGAAGAGGCAAAGACCTGGTCTCAACCCAGAAAAGAAGTATGGAGCAATTGAGCAGAAAAAAATGCACTCTGAGTACTTTTCAAAGAACTGAATCGCTCAAAAGAACCTGAACTCTGCGAAAAGAACTAAAACTCCAGGCTTAGCTTTCGAAGAGCATCTGAACTCTTCGAAGAGAGGATTGACCTTTTCGAAAAGAAGAAAACTTAATTCGAACAGAACCAGAACATTGCGAAAAGAGCTTCAGGAGTTACAACACCGTGCGAAAAGTCCCCTAAGCTATGCGAAAAGGTATTATGGAGATTCCCAGCTTTTGCAAGGGCAATTCAGTAATCTATTTCATGCGTCCCAATGCATTTAAAAACCTAGGGACATTCTAGAGGATTCTAAGCATGAAGCGAAGGCATATTCCACCCCACGTGAGCACCCAGAGATGAAATAACTTGGCGGGAACTTCTAGAAACTCTAACAGACTTTCAAAATGCATAACAGAATTGATGCTTTTTTCACCTGATTGGCTGAACCAGATCGAGAAATTCTGATTGGCCAGAACAGATCTGGATCCTCGTGCTTGACTACCATTGGTCAATACAGATCTGAGCACTTCTGATTGGTTGATACACATCTGAGCTGGACTTAGGGAAAACTATAAATAGACGAACCATTTGCCCAATTTGGGGATCCAGATTTTGAGTTTCATTCCCATTCCCCCATTTCCAAATCAGATAGTTTATCTGAAATCCCTGTAATAGCCTCACTTTTACTTGCAATTGAGAGCTATGAGATACTTCTGTAATTCAAAGGAGAGTTGTATTCAAGACTGCAAATCTGAGAGCTGTTTAAGCTGTGCTCTGTAATTGTAATGGTGAATTTGAAAAGGTTGCTGTAAACCCTGCATTCTCTATTGGACTCATGTTAAGGGTTCCCTCTGATCTCCTTATTGCATTAGACTCCTTCAGATTTACTATTTTTCATGCAATTTCCCTTGATTCACTAATCCTGTGAGAGTTAGTGTTTGTAACCTAGTCTCTCACGGCATTTGTAGTGATGTTTCTTGTTCTAAATTAAGGATTTGGATTCAAGACTATTGGATGGTTTGTGGCCATTAAAGTGGACAGACCATAGCCATAAGCTTAAACCTAATCCTTGAATTAGATTTATTTCTCTTACATCTGCGCTTGTAGCGAGATGAAGATTGGATCATCTCTCAGTTGAGCTGCAGTCATTCTCATTAGATTTCAAGGACCAAATCAAAGTTAGATATTACTTCTCCATTTTTATAAGTTTACCTCAAACGTTCCCCAACTCGGATCTGGATCATTTAGTTTAACTTTTACTTTTATCATTTAGTTAATGTGACAAATTCAACCTCCCATCTTATGTGCTTTCTAAATAGGATAAGAGGCCAGATCTGGTAGCTCAGATCTGGAGGTTTATCTTACATTTTAGACAAATTCTCTGTGGACGATCTTTTACTCACTTACATTTAAAACTTGCTACAATTGGCCCTGATCTTGCAGGCTAATTCACTTCTATCTGTGCTGATATTTATTTACTCTTTTTAATATTTTAAATTCATTATAACTTAGCAGTTGAAAACCTGTTTTCAAAACACAAATAAATCAAGCACACAAAGAAGCAACAACAAGTTTTTGGCGCCGTTGCCGGGGATTTTGTTCTAAAATAGGTAGACCTAAGTTTTCACTTTTATTTTTTTTATCATTACTAAACTATTCTATTGTTTATACCTGTGCAGTTATTCATGTCCAATTTTTGAAGAAGGGAAACTACTTAAAAAGGAATTCTGAAGGTTTGCTGTGAATAATCAGATTTTTTATTCTGAGTTGTATGTTCGGTAGGAGGACTCTCAGCCCTGAGATTGTCCCACTGAATTTAGAAGTTGGAAGGCTACTACGAACCAAACAAACAACACAGAATTCTACTACTATGGGTGAAGAACCTCGACTTTTGAGGGATTACTTTGCACCTGGTGCTTATAATTCTCCCTTTTGCATTCAATTTCCTACCGTTGAAGGAAATTATGAGATCAAATCATCGACTATCCAAATGCTTCCTTCCTTCCATGGGTTGAGTAAGGAAGATCCATACAAACATGTGGATGAATTCTTGGCTCTTTGCACCACATTCAACATAGCTGAACTTGGTCCAGAAGCAACCAAACTTAGGCTCTTTCCTTTTTCATTAAAGGATAAAGTTAGAGCATGGTTATCTATGTTAGCACCAAATAGTATCACTTCTTGGAATGATTTGCAGTGTCAATTTTTAGCCAAATATTTCCCAATGTCTAAAACAAGCCAATTGAGACAAAGTATCACTTCTTTCTCACAAAACTCAACTGAAACTTTCCATGAAGCATGGGAACGATTTAAGGAACTTTTAAGGCAATGCCCTCATCATCAAATTCCCAGATGGCAGCTGGTTCAAAGCTTCTATTAAGGAATTGATCAAAAAGGCAAAAATATGGTGGATGCCTCCTGTGGAGGCACTTACTTGCAAAAAACAGTTGAGGAGGTTTGGGACTTATTTGAAGTAATTGGTGAAAACTCAACTCAACAGGAATCTCTATCAAGAGATATTGAAAATCTTGCTAGGTTGAACAATCAGCAACCCACCAAAGGGAAGATTTATGAGGTGAATGAGTTGGAAAGAAAGATGGACAATTTAACCACAAAGTTTGATAGATTGATGGACTCACTTAAAAATCCAAATGTTGCAAGAGTAGAGGAGGCATGTCTGATATGCCAGTGCCCTACTCATTCAATTGACCAATGTCCTGTTGTACCACAGTTCCCAGATTTAATGGTGGAATAAGCTCATGCTGCTCAATCATTAGGACAGATGCAGTCAAAGGAATATCCATGGAGAGGATACCCCAATTTGAGGTGGAACCAAGGGAATTATCAATCACAACAGCAGCAACAACAAAAGAACCAAATGTCTTTCAAAATTGCACAGCCATATCAACAGAATTTTTATGCCAAACAAAGTTTTCAGCAGCCCATTCCACAACAACTGCGACAATGCGCTTCAAACCCTTCGGGTCCCCTTCTTTTGAAGATCAAGTCCTAAATTCACTCGAATTTAGGATCTTTAACTCAATGTGAATTTTCACAAATGAGCATAAAGAAGATTGAAGAAACATTGGGACTTTTTCAAATACTTTGGCAAAAGAGAGGAAGGAAAGTTACCACCAACCTTTGAACAATCCCAAAGGGCGGCATGGTTGGAGAAGCTTCTAATTCACATGAAGAAGTAAAAGCATCACCACTTTGAGAAGTGGAAGAATTATAAATAACAAAGTGGGTGCGAAGAAGAAAAAATGAGGAAAATGATAAAGATATGCAAAGAAGAGCATAATGATAGCGATGAAGTCTTGATGGACCTCAAAAAATCAAACAAATGAAAAACAAAAAATCAAAAATTTCAAAATGCTTGAAAGTCAGTAGATGAAGGACTAGTTCCTCATTTACCATTTCCTCATGCAATGAAATCAGATCCCTTTTGATAAAGGGAACACAAAAATAGATGAAATGATGGAGACTTTCAAGCAAGTCAAGATAAATCTACCTTTGCTTGAGGCAATCAAACAAATTCAGATATCCAAAATTTTTGAAAGATGTTTGCACTCACAAAAGGCATGTCTAGGATCTGATTATCCAAGAAGGTCTTTCTTTGTGGAAAGAGTTAATCGGTGTTATCCATTGCCACACCTCCTAAACTTCAAGATCCTGGAATCCCCACAATCCCTTGCATTATTGGGGAACATACCATTGAAAAGGCTTTATTAGATCTGGGCGCTAGTGTCAACCTACTTCCATATTCTGTATATGAGAAACTAGGTTTGTGAGAATTAAAACCCACTCATGTGGTGTTACAACCAGCGCATGATCTGAAAGGAAGCCAGTTGGGATGATTGAAGATGTATTGGTGGGAGTAGATAAATTTTTCTATCCTGCTGATTTTCTAGTTTTGGACATGGAACCAACCAAAAGCAAAACTTCCATCCCTGTCATTTTGGGAAGACCATTCTGCTCTGAAGAATGCTTGCATTCAATGCAGGTCTGGTGTTATGGAAGTCTCTTTTGGAAACATGAAGGTAAAATTAAATGTTTATAATGCAGTCACACAGCCTCAATTCAGCTCTGAAGAATGTTTTCATGTTGATCTATTGGATGAACTGGTAGAAGGGACTTTACAACAGTTTCTGCAGTGTGAAGATTTCACCACAGATGTTAAAGATGCTTGGGGAAATTCTGAGGAAGAAACAGTTTGTATCTCAAATTATGAGGAAATAAATGTTGTGCAAGGAACTCATAATCAATCAGCAAGTTTCTCCTCTTGGAAACCTGCTACTCTCGGCCTTCCACAAACAGCTAAGGTACCTTTGTTACCTTCTTTTCTCAGCCCACTTGATTTAGAACTAAAGCAGCTGCCAGAAAATTTGAAATATATGTTTTTAGGAAATCATAAATCATTGCCTGCAATTATTTATTCCTCCCTCACAAAGGAGCAAGAGGAAGAACTGTTGGTTGTTTTGAAAGAACATAGAAGGGCAATTGGCTGGACTATTGCTGATTTAGGAGGAATCAGTCCAGCTGTTTGCATGCACAAAATCCATTTGGAAGAAGATGCAAAGCCTTCTAGGGAAATGCAAAGGAGGCTGAACCCTCATATGCAAGAAGTGGTCATGAAAGAGGTTGTTAAGTTGTTGGATGCAGGGGTCATTTACCCCATTTCATATTCAGCTTGGGTGGCACCTACACAGGTGGTACCTAAGAAATCTGGGATCACTGTGGTAACCTCAGATTCTGGTGAGCTTATGTCAACCAGACAAACAACTGGGTGGAGAGTTTGTATTGATTACAGAAAATTAAATGCAATGACCAGAAAGGACCATTTCCCCCTCCCATTCATTGATCAGATTTTAGATAAGCTAGTAGGAAAAGCTTATTACTATTTTCTTGATGGTTACTCTGGTTACAACCAGATTCCTGTGTACCCACAAGATCAGGAAAAGACCACATTCACTTGCCCTTTTGGCACTTTTGCCTATAGAAGAATGCCTTTTGGTCTTTGTAATGCTCCTGCTACTTTTCAAAGATGCATGTATTCCATATTCTCTGATATGATTGACCAATTTAAGGAGATTTTTATGGATGATTTTTCAATCTACGGAGATAGCTTTTCCCAGTGTTTACATCATCTCAAATTGGTATTACAGAGATGTGAAGAAACCAATCTAGTTTTGAGCTGGGAAAAGAGCCATTTCATGGTCACCCAAGGCATTGTCCTTGGCCATGTTGTTTCCCACAAGGGCATTGAGGTGGACAGAGCAAAAATTGATTTAATTGCACATTTACAACCTCCCAAAACTGTTAAACAAATCAGAAGTTTTCTGGGACATGCTGGATTTTACAGAAGGTTCATTAAGGACTCCAGTAAAATAACCAAACCGCTTTGTCATTTGCTGTGCCAAGATTCCCTTTTGTTTTCAATAATGAATGCTTGAAGGCTTTTGAATTCTTAAAAAACTGTTTGATTTCAGCTCCAATATTGCAGTCTCCAGATTATTCACTACCTTTTGAACTGATGTGTGATGCGTCAGATTATGCTTTGGAAGCTGTCCTTGGACAGAGAAAGGAAAAGCTGCCACATGTCATAGCTTATGCCAGTAGATCAATGATTGATGCACAACTCAATTACACAACAACTGAGAAGGAGCTACTGGCAATTGTTTTTGCTTTAGAGAAATTCAGGATACTGCAACTTGCTGAGTTGGAGGAGCTGAGAATGGATGCATACACAAATTCAAGATTTTACAAAGAGAAAGTCAAAACTTTCCATGATAAAAATTTATTGAGAAAAGAGTTCACAGCTGGCTCTAAGGTATGGTTATTTAACTCAAAACTCAAGTTTTTCCCAGGAAAGCTGAGATCCAGATGGGAAGGGCCATACACTGTCATTCAGACAGCTCCTTCGGGAGCTGTTGACATCCTTGATCCAAGTAATGGAAGAATCCTGAAAGTAAATGGTCAGAGGCTCAAACCATGCATTGAAAATACCCAGGAGCCTGTGCTGCCCATTTGTCATCACGAACCTCCAAAAATCTGATGGTAGATAACTGTACATTATGTTTTTATTTCATAGTTTTTGCTTAGTTTCTTTGTTTCTGTTTTTATTCATGATTTGTCTCTTTTCGCATGGTTTAAATATGCTCCAAGTTAAGTCGCAAAGTAATAATTCTCTTTTCGCAAAGTTCAATTTACTTTTCGAAAAGACTCTGGATTTGTAACGAACTGCTCGAAAGCAAGGATTTGCTTTTCGAATAGTTGGTTCTGAAGCTATTTTCTTTTCGAAAAGATATTTCTGAAGCTAGTTTCTTTTCGAAAAGATGTTTTTGAAGCTATTAACTTTTCAAATGGTACTGATGCCATTCGCAGTTGTAAAAAGGTCTATTTTAGAACTTTTCGAAAACTTAAAAAGAACTTTGCGAAATTAACTCTGAGTATATTTAAACCCTTTCGAAGTAGGGGTTTCATATTCGAAAGCTTTCTGATGAGCGACCTGTTCCACAGAAACCCTAGTTCTTTCTTTCCTTGCGCGATTTGAGAATCTTGCTACACTTTTCTTCACCTTTGTTCGATCATTTGAGTTTTCAGAGAACGATTTTAGCTTCTAGTCTGGGGGATTTCTGCAAGCAAACAACACGTTCCATCAAAAACCCTAGATCTCGGTATTTCTCTACACATTCTCTCTATTTATCATTTGGAAAATTTGATTTTGTGTCAGCATCTGTTGTGGGCATTTTCATACATCAATTTAGAATGGGAAAAGCGGAGAAATCGTTGGCTGCCATGTTCCCAAAATCCTCTGCTAAGAAAGTTAGCAAACCTACCCCAAAAGGAAAAACCAAAACTTCAGCCAAAAGAGAACTATCTATGGATAAAGCGGATAGGGTGGAGAAAGGGAAGAAAGTGAGACATGAGGAACCCATCCCTGCTGCTGCTAGTCCTAAGCCTAAGCTTCCTCCTCTGCCTATACATTTGGTACTGCCAAATCCATTCATTGAAGCTCAGAAGCTAATTCCTGAGCTGATTGTGGACGAAACTTTTTCCGTCAACAAACCGGATTGCCTGTTATCTTTAAGATACATAAGAGACGCCTCACTAAGCAATATCCTTACCCCCTTGCCAGAGAAAATTTACCCACGAATGGTGAAGTTATGGTACCAAAACCTAGTCAAGGTCACTGAAAGAGATGCTGATGTCCCTACCCTGGTTATCTTTATTGATGATTGCGATCTTACTGTCACATTTGAAGACATAGGGAATGCTTTGGGGATACCCTTCCAATTTGATCCTTTTGGTCCATTGGTCGCTCGAAACAACCTCCTTTAGAGAAATGGCTGCACATTTAACCCGGACAATCCATCATGAGGAGAGACCTTGCCCCCAATTTCTATTGATGGATTCCATTTTGAGGGAAGTTTTATGTCAAAGGCACGCCCAAGAGAGGAGAACACCAATTTGAGGCTCTTTCATTTTTCTAAGGGCGCTTTTCAATGCCCCTATGTTTAATTTGAAGCCATAGGTGATATTAGTGCCAAGTTGAAAAGGAGCAGAAATTAGCTGGCCTCCCATTTGGTAGATTGATCACAACCCTCCTCAGAGCCAAGTTTGACATTGATAACGAGGAGCCATTTGAAGTCATTGCTCCTCACAATTTTGGGAAAAAGGCTTGGACTACAAGCCAAGCCATGCTGAGAAGAATGAGAGAGGAAGGTGAACACCTGCAATCGCACTGCATGTTAAATGAACTCGCACTTGCACTGCAATGTTAATGAACTCCGCACTTGCACTCATTTGTTAATGAACACGCCCTGCAGTTCCTTAGAACCGGTTTTGCTGTAACTCATGGTGACCAGCTCTTTAGCTGCACCACTTCTTGAAGTAGCTCTGCCAGACCCTGTGGTGACCAGCTCTTTAGCCGCACTCATTTTTGAAGAAACTATCCTTCCCATGGTGACCAGCTCTTCAGCTGCACCAATTCTTGAGGAAGTTGGCCTTTTACCCTCCTCCCCTAGTCCAGCCCCTGCCACTTCACCTATCCCAGCTGTCCCATCTCCCATACCATCCATTATTCCAATTGTAGATTCCCCCTCTACACCAACAACTCCAACCATACTCACACCACCAATTTCTCCCACCAATGCCCATGTTTTGGCTGTAGACTTTATTGCACCATCTCCCTGCACTCCTCTGCTCCAAAGCCCCTCAAATTCACACCTCGGTCGGCCCCACACACAAGTATCCCATACCCACAGACCTAAGCCTTTCACTGAGCTTATTCCTCCTTAATGGGATCTATTTTTGAAACCGTGGGGCTTGAACCTATCCCTATACCTGACCCTCATCATTTCACTCACTTACCTACTTCTCCCTTTACAGCCATTGCACCTCCACCCTCCACTTCTGTTGTACCAGTCCCTGCTATGCCCACCTCTCCCCCACCTGCAGCTATTAACCAAATACTTGCCTACCTCCAATCCATTCAAGCCCAACTACAACTCAACACAGAAAACCAGTCAGTGACCAATGACCTTCTCCAAACCCTAGCCTCCACATCCCACACAACCACCATTACCCATGTACCTACTGTTGATCCCCATGCTACCCAAACTGAACCAGAGGTAGTATTGGTTGATCTGCCCACCCCCACCACTACTACCCATGCTACCCAAACTGAACCAGAGGTCCCTCTGGTTGCATCCCCTTCACCACTCCTCACTTTCTCTGAGCAAGCCACTCAGACCGACCCTGAAGTCCTCCTTCTAGACACTTCTTCTCCCCCTCCCATAGCTGGGACACCTTTGGTCCCCTACCATTCCATTCCCCTTCCCAGATTTGCCACCCTCAGAAGAGCCATGGAAGAAAATCCTTATATCTGTAGAGATGTTCTAAAGGGGTTAGCTGATTTACAAGCTTACATTTGAACCCCTTATGAAAACCAGATTCGGAAGTTGGAGTTATTTATGAAATTTGAGAGAGAAAATGAAGGACTTGCTGGGTCAAACCTTTCAGATGGTTCGGAGTGAGCAGCACAAGGTGACCATGTTGTAAGCACAGCTTGACCAGGAAAAACTGAAGAACACTAGACTTGGTAGTACATTGGCCTCACCAAAAAGACCAAATCAGAGGAATACACTGAGCTGCAAAACACAATCCAGGAGAGAGCTCAATCAAGTTCAGACTTCAATACTGATTCTAGTTCTGATTCTGACAGTGACTCCAGTTCTGAGCCAATTGAACCAACTTATGATACAGATTTTGACCCCAGTTATTAGATCACATTGTACTTATCTGTGTTATGAGTTTGTAATATAAAATTTTGTTTTTTCTTGTGTAATTACTGTGCATTTCTGTCTGTCTTCTTGTCATCATGATTTTTTTTTTTGCTTATATCTTTTCTCTACTTTGGACCAGTGTGGACCCTGCTCCCCTTTGGTTTGGGGGTGTGACAGAAATGTCAATAATCAATAATTGAGTTAACATCAGTACAGCTTATGATCAGTGGAATTTTTGAAAATAAAGTAATTTCACACCTGCTGTTTTGAAAATATATATATATATATATATATATATATATATATATATATATATATATATATATATATATATGAAGAAGTTAAAAACCTTTTGAAATTAATTTCTAGTGTAATTCCATTACTTTCATGAAGTGAATGTCAGGAAATTTCCAAAAGAAAATTGATGTTTTAGTAAACCTAAAAAGAAGGAAAACAGTGAGGATACACCTCAGGAATTTGATAAAAAAACCACACCCAGTGAGGTTTGGGCCTGAAATGTATTCTTTGGAGGTATGAATTGGCAATTTTTTCTGCTTTTGGGACTGATTGAATCTGCTTACTTGCACTAGAAGTTATACATATCCAAATTGAAATAATTTGATAGCACTCGTGATATTAAAGACATGATGTAAGGCCTCCCTTTGGACAGTTTGAACCTTACAAAGCCCCACCTGTTGAAACTGCCCTTGATACACACCATTTGAGTTGTACAAATCTAAGATTCCTTTGAAACCTCATCCAATAACCTCATCAACTTCATTTAGCCTAACCCTCACTCCGAGAACTCAGAAGATAAAGGGAAAGAAGCTGAAGAAAGGAGAATTGAGTAACAATTTGATAACAAAAGAAGGGTACAAGTTGAAGGCAATGATGTAACAGCAGAGGAAATGTGGCATTCCAGTCAATGCTAATTTAAAAAAAATAAAAATAAAAATAAATAAATAAATAAAATATTTGAGCAAAACAAAAAGAGAGAAGGCATTTCATTGGAAGTTTGAAAAAGAAAGAGAAAAAGATGGCCACTTTGGCTCTGGAAATTCAAAGAAGAAAATGAAAATATGCTGAAGTAAAGAAGGTTTGTATATCACCTCCTTACCTTGACTGACTTCTCAAATTTGAACACCATTCCACCCCTTTATTCTTGAGAAATTTCACCCATAAGCCACATTACAACCCCAGTAAAGTCCTTACTGATCAATGATGGATTGAGCTATCACATGGAGATAAGAATTTGTGTAATCTATGGTGAAAAGAGCAGTGAATTCCGAACTAAAAGCAATGCCTATGCTCATGCTTACAGTCCTATTTGAGGGTCAGAATCGCTCTTGAGCCGTGTGAAATAGTACAACCCTCTTACTTGCATGTTGAGTGAAAATCCTGGTGAGAGTTGGGTTTGAAATCAACTCATTGGGGTAACATCGAAGCTGGATTCCTAAATCAAAGGCAAGCTGTTCATTAATTTTTCTCGTAAATAACCTTTGACATAAATTGACTGAGTAGTAACCAGAATTACAGCAGAATTTTAGTTTTGAACTGATGTTTTTTCTTGAAAAATCTTCTTACAACATGACTGATGCAGGTGTGAATAAACAGATTGGATGAAAGTTCATTTAGTGAGCTGATGATCTTAACTGATTTATTGAAGAAGTTTGTGGGTACCTTCACTGAAAACCCTCAGGAGACTTCACTCCTCCACTAGGGATCACCTAGGGGTTTAAAAGGCTTGTTGCATATGCTAAATGCAACTGTGCTCCCTACAAAAGTGGCTTTTTACTTTGTTTTTTTTAATTTTATCTTTGCTCAGGGACTAGCAAAGCTTAGGTTTGGGGGTGTGTTGAGAACTGAAAAATACCATTTTTCACCCCTTAATTTGAGTCTTGATAGACCTTTGAGAGAACTAAATAAGTGTTTTAAGTGCTTGTGTTGCAGCTAACAATAAAGACAGGCTTAACCATAAAAGCAGCTTAAAAGTGCCAAAAAGATGACAATCCATGTCAATCCAAAGGAAGAAAGAGAAGAAATAACCTCACTAGCTGTTGAAAGGTCTGAATTGAAGAGGCAAAGACCTGGTCTCAACCCAGAAAAGAAGTATGGAGCAATTCGAACAGAAAAATGCACTACAAAGTACTTTTCGCAAAGAACCTGAACTGTTCGCAAAGAACCTGAACTCTGCGAAAAGAACTAAAACTCCAGGCTTAGCTTTTGAAGTGCATCTGAACTCTTCGAAGAGATGATTGACCTTTTCGAAAACAAGAAAACTCAATTCGAACAGAACCAGAACATTGCGAAAAGAGCTTCAGGAGTTACAACACCGTGCGAAAAGTCCCCTAAGCCATGCGAAACGGTATTCTGGAGATTCCCAGCTTTTGCAAGGGCAATTCAATAATCTGTTTCATGCGTCCCAATGCATTTTAAAACCTAGGGACATTCCAGAGGATTCTAAGCATGAAGCGAAGGCATATTCCACCCCACGTGAGCACCCAGAGATGAAATAACTTGGCGGGAACTTCTAGAAACTCTAACAGACTTTCAAAATGCATAACAGAATTGATGCTTTTTTCACCTGATTGGTTGAACCAGATCGAGAAATTCTGATTGGCCAGAACAGATCTGGATCCTCGTGCTTGACTACCATTGGTCGATACAGATCTGAGCACTTCTGATTGGTTGATACACATCTGAGCTGGACTTAGGGAAAACTATAAATAGACGAACCATTTGCCCAATTTGGGGATCCAGATTTTGAGTTTCATTCCTATTCCCCCATTTCCAAATCAGATAGTTTATCTGAAATCCCTGTAATAGCCTCACTTTTACTTGCAATTGAGAGCTGTGAGATACTTCTGTAATTCAAAGGAGAGTTGTATTCAAGACTACAAATCTGAGAGCTGTTTAAGTTGTGCTCTGTAATTGTAATGGTGAATTTGAAAAGGTTGCTATAAACCGTGCATTCTCCATTGGACTCATGTTAAGGGTTCCCTCTGATCTCCTTATTGCATTAAAATCCTTTAGATTTACTATTTTTCATGCAATTTCCCTTGATTCACTAATCTGTGAGAGTTAGTGTTTGTAACCTAGTCTCTCATGGCATTTGTAGTGATGTTTCTTGTTCTAAATTAAGGATTTGGATTCAAGACTATTGGATGGTTTGTGGCCATTAAAGTGGACAGACCATAGCCATAAGCTTAAACCTAATCCTTAAATTAGATTTATTTCTCTTACATCTGCGCTTGTAGCCAGATAAGATTGGATCATCTCTCAGTTGAGCGGCAGTCATTCTCATTAGATTTCAAGGACCAAATCAAAGTTAGATATTACTTCTCCATTTTTATAAGTTTACCTCAAACGTTCTCCAACTCGGATCTGGATCATTTAGTTTAACTTTTACTTTTATCATTTAGTTAATGTGACAAATTCAACCTCCCATCTTATGTGCTTTCTAGATAGGATAAGAGGCCAGATCTGGTAGCTCAGATCTGGAGGTTTATCTTGCATTTTAGACAAATTCTCTGTGGACGATCTTTTACTCACTTACATTTAAAACTTGCTATAATTGGCCCTGATCTTGCAGGCTAATTCACTTCTATCTGTGCTGATATTTCTTTACTCTTTTCAATATTTTAAATTCATTATAACTTAGCAGTTGAAAACCTGTTTTCAAAACACAAATAAATCAAGCACACAAAGAAGCAACAATAGTGATATCGGACTTTTTGGTGTACCAGTAGCAGTCCAGCTTTGTTGATCATGTAAAGAGGATGCCATCATGGAAGGCCGTCTAAATAAAAACATGCCAAGTGGAGCCAATGGGTTAGGAGATTTTCAAAACAAAGAACTAAGAAGAGGACAGGGGCCAATGTTCAAAACATTGCCAATACCAGGCCCAGTAATAACATAACCCCATTCCAATTTCAAGCCGCGCCCCTAGCACCAGCTAGAACTGAGCAAATACAGAGGGCGGGGAATGGGCAAGGAATACAAATGACCCCGGAGCAGAGGAGAGCCCTCTATGACAAAGTATTTACACCTATGGGACAATAGTTAAGTGTACTTTTACCTTTATTAATAGAAAGGGAATTAGTTACTATCCGTCAGCCACAACCTCCTCTTCACCCGATCCCAAAGAACTATGACTCGAATACCCACTGTAATTTTCATCAAGGTCCGGGTCACCCAACTGATAGCTGTTTCCCATTGTAGCACGCAATCCAAGACTTAATCGATGCTGGGAAGATCATTCCCCCTACACCCACTCAAGCAAACCAGCATGCAAACATCCACCAGGTGCCTTTACCACCACATCCTATCAGAGGAGCCGATTCCAGACCCACCATCAGAATGGTAGAGGAATATGAGGAGGAATTTGAGTTTGACCCGTCTAATTACATCAGTGAGCGGGAGAGCTATGTAGTGCCATTACCGAGAAATGTCGAAGAAAGGAATATCGGGGTGATTGAACCCTTGAATTTGTCAGATTACTTCCCCAACCTTACTCCACAAAATGAGCCTTTGGATCTCAGGACATACTTTCCATCACCCACACCCATCAATTATGTGAACATAAATGCATATCAACCATACACCACCACCCCCATTAATTGCCTAATAAACCAACAGGCCCCCAGTCCTCCACCGCCAATAAACTACTAATGGCCCACACCCACCCCGTTACCCCCAGTTCAACCATCTGCAAACTCTATCACCCCCATCAATCATCTAAGGGCCCATCAAACCCCCAATCCTCCACCGCCCATCAGCTACCAATGGCCTACTTTTATCCCATTTCCCCTGGTACCACCACCCTCAAGCTTTATCTCCCCCATTTGGCCCAATTCGGTCATTCAATCAGCTATTACTGAGGTAAACTAAGTGTTGCCCACACCTCCTGAGCAATCAGCCCATACACCTCAAGTATCGACAGCCATACCTTTCCAGCTCTCAGGGCCGACCTATGATCCCCATCAGGTCCCGCTGAGCTACGAGCAAACCAATGCCAACGCCGACGACAATAGCAGAGAGGGAGCAGTAGACTTTGTCATATGATCTGGGAGGATATCAAAGCAGACAGAAGCACCAGCAGCAGCACAAGCCCAACCAGAGGAGAAGAAAGATAGCATAGTGAACCCATTCGAGAAAATGAGTCGAGAGCATATACTAGAGACTCAGCTGATAAGAATGCCTGCCCATATAATTGTATGGGATCTGTTGATGATATCCCCACTCCATTTCTAAGCATTAATGGGGGCGTTAAAGAATGCGCATGTGCCACTTCAAGTTAGCCCAGAAGAAGTCGGGCAAATAATTGGCCAAGTGATAGCTCTGAATGCCATTTCATTTTCTGATGCTGACTTACCAGAGGAAGGAGGTAGCCACTCGAAGTCTTTGAATATAACAGTCGAATATGGAAACATGGTAATCCCCTTGGTCTTAATTGATAATGGGTACGCATTGAATATATGCCTATTAATAACCGCCACCAAGATCGGGGTTGATCCATGCATGTTGAGGCCCACGAGAACCAGCGCTAGAGGTTTTGACCATACCAGGAGAGAAATAATGGGAGAAGTTGATCTTGAGCTGTTAATCAGGCCAATGACCTTTTCCATTTTATTTCAAGTAATGGACATGAAATCCTCATTTAATCTGTTGTTGGGGTGCCCGTGACTGCACGAAGTTGGAGCCATACCTTCCACATTGCACCAGAAACTCAAGTTTGCATCTGGGCATAAAATTATTACAATCATCGAAGAGGGGTACTGTGAGAAAGAAAAGGCCACCAATAGCATTGACACACCCAATATATTGTATACCACACACCGCTGAGGATGTTTACCTCCTCTGTGACAGCCCGGATTTCGGCACCCCGAAACCCGTGCCATCAGCACGATCATCTTGACCGTGCCCCTCAACTATGCATGGAACACTGGTATATCAAGCATAAAATAAAGAAGAACAACTTGCAGAATTTAAATCTACATAAAAACACTTCTCAAAAGACAGTTCTACCCTCATGCCTCTGCATGAAGGGAGAACCGATCCGAACCATCGATGATAATCATCATCATGGATGGTTCGCCCAAAAGAATACTCTGATATCCATATACACAAGGTTTAATCAAAAACCAGGCTTGACATACCAAGCCGTACAATCTCCAACTAAAACTCCTCAAAGTCGCACAGCAGAGTCCTCTAGAAGAAGTCCTCTGGAGGTGGCTCTAACTCCTCGCCGGCCGCCAGGTCTGACTCGCCGGGATCAGCGTCTCCTGAAGCCGCGGCAGTTGCTAATAGTGGACCTGCGACGTATAGTCTATAGGGTGAGCTACATCCTAGCTCAATAGGGAACAACACTGTTGAACATATAAATTATAACTCACATATATTCTATGATATGTCATGCATGATGCATCTATGCAGTTGTTGATGAAACAGTTAAAAAGCATTTCGTTTTACTGTTGATTTCTTATATTTTCATTTACTCATGAATTATGCTGAAAAGGCCTAAAGCAAAACTTAAACTTTCAACTTAAGTAATCCCCGAGCAATATAGCATCGAGCCCCGATGAGATACCCTTCATCGTCATCTATATAGACAGTTTTTAATGTATTCCCTGGGAATACCATATAGTACCCAAGTCCCTTTCCCCTGGGGATTGGTGGTGGGGTTTCACTTGTCTCAACCAACACCCCTGGGGTGTGCTTACTATGTACGGATAAGCCTCCGCACTGGCCTACGGTTTCGCCGCCGTATCGGTCACGGATATCCTGCCGTGTCAGTCGTGGATATCCCGCCACGTCGGTGGGGTAACCTATCAAACCTCAAATAACAAAAATATCGGTGCCTTACATATAGTTATTCACCGTGTAAGTGTGCTATCTTATATCAGTTAGGCCCTATCAAGCATGATTCAATCCTTGGATACATCCCTGGGATGTATCCATTTACTACATCACACGATGCTCTTTTCTCTTACTTCTTCATCCCCGGGATGGCTCATTAGTTACCCTTATGAATATCACACACACACACTTTTCACAATTCTTTAAGCAGTAAAAATATTTGAATGGAAATTTATATCACTACATACATGCTCTTGTAAAATAAGGTACATGTTCAAGGTGTTCCCTACCTTAGGTCTCTATCGATTTAATGCATCAAGGTCCCACTCGGCTCCTTGTGCCCACTCCCATATGTATCACCTATGATACCATTAAACACACTCAAACGTCACAAAGATGTAATGAATAAGTCTCAAGACCCCTAGAGTCTTGAAGTAAGAATCAAAAGTCCACAAAGTTTACTACAGTCGATTAATCGAATTCCAAAAACGATTAATCGAGTGTGAAGCGGTTAATCGGGTTCCAAAATCGATTAACCGAAAGTAAATATCGATTAATCGGAACAATGTCGATTAATCGTAATTCTCCTTTTCGCAACGTCCATTCTCTGTACGCACAGTCGAGTTCTCATTCGATTAATCGAATCCAATTTCGATGAATCGATATTCTTCTTTTCAAAGCAAATTCACTTTGCATTGACGATGAAGTTTTCATTCGATTAATCGAATCCAATTTCGATTAATCGAAATCCTTCTTTTCAAAGTAGACCCCGTTGAGCAGCTTGAGTTTCACAAGTTGCTTTATCGATTTCAAATCGATTAATCGAAAACCAAAAATCGATTAATCGAAATCCCATTTCGCTTAGTCGATTTTTCCACAAGTCATTTCCTTTAACCTCGGGTCCATCGGAGTTTCTCGATGATTAATCGATTCCCAAATCGATCAATCGAATCAAAGTCGATTAATCGAAATTCAATTCGATTAATCAAATCGGGTCCTCCGACCTTCAACTTCGCCAATTTCGATTAATCAAACCCAATTTCGATTAATCGAATTGTCGATTCAAACCTTCGAGTTTGTTCTTCCCAATCTTTTTTCCATACTTTTCTTCTATTTTTCTAAGCCATTATCCTATGATTTAACCCACATTTCGCAACTTAACCCCTATAATCTATGCATCTTATTTACAAAAATTTTACCTTGAATAGCTCTCAAGTTGATTTCAAATCTAGGGTTGGAAGGCTAGGGTTCCACTTTGGTTTCTAGCAGTTCCTTGCCTCTTTAATGCTTGAATCCTTCTTCCAATCACCCACAATAACTCCTCTCTTACTCCTCTCTCTTTCTCTCTCTTCTTTACTTCTCTCAACCACCAAAACATGAAAGTTAGGGTTTTCAACCCTTTTTATCTTATCTCTTTTCTCGGTGTGGAGCACATACACACTCATCAGTGTATGCCACTCTACACACTCCTCTATCTCTCCACTCTTCTACCCTGGTTCACACATCACATTCGCTCATCTCACCATAAGTTTATCAATGAACTATCTCATGGTCAAACCTAAGACCAATCGGGCACGGATCCCGAGGTCCTCGTTTGACGTGCTTTTTTTTCGGGTTATTACATCCTCCCCACCTTGGGAATTTTCATCCTCGAAAATCACCCAAAGGTGTGGTGGTCTGATCTCAACCCCCCCCCCCCACACACTCTGAGGTGAGGTGGATTATTCGACTTAGACGCGTTGAGGTACTGATAGTTACGAGTAGAGTGTGAATTTAAATGAAACTTGCAATTACACGATACAACAATGTAGACAACCAAAGTTTTCATAAATACTTTTTTCATTTACGTCCAAAATTTCATTTGTATTAATAATTGAAACTGTTACAAAGCGCCACATAAGTTGGCGTACAAAACTATACATGTATACAATCAAAATGATAACAAAAAAATTAGGCTGTCTCCCCTCCAGTCTGGTTGAGTACTGGAGCAGGCTCCTCGGTCGGCGGTGGTGGTGCTGTGGTAGCCGCTGCGTGCGTGTGGTGGCGGATGGTATCTGGTAGTCGGAGGTGGGTCGGATGGTGGAGCAATGTGGATGTAGAGGCACCCGCGTCATGTAATTGCGTCCTAAAGACCGGGCCCTGATGAAAGGCTGTGGTGCCGGCGGTCCATTCTTCTTCGCGGGCCAGCATATCCATGTAGGTGTGGGGGTAGATGAACTGGAGGGTGTGAAACATGAGGAAATCAATTCTCCTGTTCATCCTCTCGTTATTCGCTTCCATTCTGGCCAACACGTCCTCTATGGTAGGACCGGATGGAGCGGCGCGCCGGCGGTAGGATGAGGTAGGAGTCGCGGGCGCGGAGTGGGCGGGTGGTGTGGGTGGTGCTTGTTTGAAGTAGCCCTCCCACGGACGGCTCGGCGGGTGCGGCAGGAGCGGGGTGTGGGTCCTGCTGCGGTGGTGGGGGTGGTGGCGGTGCGGCTGCTGCTGCTGGTGCTGCTGGTTCTGCTGGGGCGGGAGCGGGACCCGGAGCTGGTAGGGTCCGCTTTAGCAGGTTGTAGCTACGGGTCCATGAAGACTTTGTGAACGTCTTCACGCGATCCGTAGCCCTCACCTCGTGAGGTGAGATGGTGTAGGATGTCTCGTTGGAGTAGCACTCCAACATGCTCGAGATGAGCCGAGCATAGGGCATCTTTTCCTTGGGCCTCATGTTGCCCTTCATCAATTTGCCCTTGATGTACCTCATCCCTTCTAGGATGACCTTGGTAGCATCAAACCATCGGCCACAGAAGGCCGCGTAAAGTGCATGTTGCACTTTGTCCACGCTCGTGTCGTGGCGATCGGTAAAGGTTGCATTTTATTATGGAGTCGAGCATCCACATGTAGGGTGGAAGATCGACCCTCTTGATGGAAGTGCCCGACCCCTTCTTGCCATTTGTCATGAGGGTCATGACTTCCTCAAATCGGGGGTCTTCCACAAAGGGTGGGAATAGGGTGGTCTCCGGGGTGAACTCGAGGTAGCACTCGAGCACCTCATGAATGTGACGCCGAGTGATCGTGTAGAGACGACCCTCGATCTTGGTGATGATGCAGTCGTCAGTAGGGCCATTGGTTAGCCCTTGGTAGAATAATCTCACCAATCTAGGGTAGTAGGGACCTCGGATTGGTTTGAGAAGATTGCCGAGACCGCATTGTTTATATAGTTTTGAGCCCATTGGGTCTCTGTGGAATGTCGGATTGAAGAGTAGGGTCGATGGTATATTCGACCTCAAAGGTCTTAGCGCTGCCCACCACTCGTTTGGTTGCTCACGTTGGTGGTGGTGGTGGCATGGGGGGATGCGCGGGAAGACTGGCGCTCGTCCGAGCGTGGTCTCTCGATTCGATGGTGATGGAGTCCTCACGGCGATGGGGTGAGTGGTGGTGCGGCGTTCTTACGCGCCGTGCACTTAGAAGCTGCTTGAAGATGATGCGGGTTTTAGGCGGCATTTTCACTAGAAATAGGGTCTCTTATGTGAAAAAAAATGAAGAAAACAATCTAGGGTTTACCCAATGGTTTTGAGAAGGTGTGATGAAATTGAATCCGAGAATGGTAGAAATGGTGCAAACCCTAGAGGTAGTTGAATTGGTTGGAAGAAGAAGGAATCGGATGCCCAAAAATCAAAAGATTTGAATGGGAATGAAATCCCCACATATATATAGGTTGGCTCGATTAAGTCGAATCGATTAGAATCGAATTCAAAAAAGGACTCCAGCGTAAAATCGATTAATCGATTTCCAAATCGATGTCGAAATCAAATTCGATTAATCGAAATCCATTTGATTAATCAATCTTATTTCAAATTCAAAATTTTTGAGCTCCTTTGGCGGACTTCGATCGATTAATCGAAATCATTTTCGATTAAGTGAAATCGTCAAATCGATTAATCGAAATTTTTAGATTAATAAAATCGTATCCCTCTTTTTTTTTTTTTTTTTTAAACTTTACCAATCTTATAATTCGATTAATGAAATTCAATTTTCGATTAATCGATCCTATGTCCAATTCGATTATCGATTTCCTATTTCGATCCTTTGAATTTGCCTACTAAAATTTCAAGATCGATTAATCGAAATTCGAAATTAGATTAATCGATTTTTGATGTCGAATGTCAATTTCAACATTCGCTCTTGATTTCTCTCTTCTTTTTTTGACAATTTATGGCTTGGATTCCTCGAAATTTCATTGAATTTCAAGCATAGTGGAAATTTCTACCTATGTTTGTGATTTCACTTGAATTTTTCGAGGGTTGGAAACAAAATGAGTTTCACATACTCTCTCCCGTTTGTTGAAAAATTAGCCTCTTCTTTTGGGTTAAAATGTTCCTAGCCTCTCAGCAGGTTGAATTGCACTTTAGTCAGTTTTGCTCTTTTCGATCCAAGAGGTTGGTTCCTCTATCATGCTCATGTCCTCACACATCTCTATAGGTTGCTTTCTAACACATGAGGCGGATCATTCACGTACTTCACGAAATTCGATATGTGGAAAACATTATGTACTTCGATCAAATAGCGGTGGTAAACCAATCGATATGCAACTTGCCTACTCGTCCCAAAATTTCAAATGGTCAATATAATGGACTTAATTTTGCCAAATCTCTTATCTCTAACCTTTCATAGGTGATACCTTCATACCATGCTGCGCCCACTTTGTAGTCAAAACTCGACTAAGCTTCAAATCGTATTAACTTTACATCTAATTCTGTCTTTGTCTTCAATCTTTCTCACGATAATTGGCTATCTTCCTTTATCTTGATTTGGTCTAATACAAATTTCTCACTGTTTCCTCCCAATTCTCATTGAAAGGTGACTTTGCATCGTCGTCCATCTGAGCTTCATACATTGCCATGCAATGCTCGTTTGAGAGTCCGAACAAGCTTCGGTGATACACTCATCGTCTATACTCATCCAATTAACATATCAACATACGCTCTGACAAGCATATCTATCATACTTAGTTTCGCTACCATCATCCATCGGTTTGAGGATGGAAGCTGAACTGTCTAGTCGTTCCCATTCCTTCTTGAAATTTCTTCCAAAACTTGGGCGTATATAGTGGATCACGATAAGAAACTATCTTTGCTTGGAATACCATAAGCCATCACCAATCTCCTTCATGTATAAATGCCTTGATCTTCATGTACAAATGTAGTATTATGCGGCAAAAGATGTTGATTTGGTCAATCGGTCTCGACCCAAATGGCATTGTGTCTCTCACCAACTGATAAAGCCATCAACAATGAAATCCATCATCACATGAGACTTCACCTTTCCATTATTGGTAAAGGTTGCAAACTTTAGTGCCTTAACGGGATGTCTATCAACTTCACTTTGTGATCAAACATCGTGACAGAAACATACTCGACCACATTTGTTTGATCCTCTCCACCAAAATGATTCTTTTTCAAATCTTGGTACATTTGGTGCTACCGGTGGATAGCATAATTTGACTTATGAGCCTTCATCATACTTATTAGACTCTTCGTGTCTTAGTCTCAACACATGCATAACTGACCTTTAAACAACAAAGAACCATCTTCTTTTTCGAAGCAGACATCCGACTTTGCCTTCCTCATGATATCGAATCTTTGGATCTTTCATCGTAGATGGATATTTCTCAAATATCCTAGGCTTCTTGATATATTAGCCAAAAAGGATCCGGTGTCCTTTGACTCAATGTTACATCATAGCCGAGTCTTGAATAATTTCCATCGGTGCATACCCAAAATCAAAAGAAGCTCGACCAATGAACCTTTTTCAATGCATCGGCTACTACATTACTCATAATGTGGTATTGTATAGAGCAATTGTGTCCTTGAGAATTCCATCCACTCTGTGACATCTCATTCTTGTCTAGCTCTTTACGTATTGTCGGATATTCAATCTTATGATCGGTGAAAATTTGAAGGTTTCACCATACAATGATTTAAATCTTATGAAAAATGGTATTCCTAGTTCAAGTCATGAGTCTAAAATTTTCTAATAGTTCATCATCTAGAACTGTCTTATGGAAACATCACCTTAATTGTTTATACCTTGGGACACAACCAAGGCCATTGTATGGGCATTGTGCAGCGTATCCTCCTTTCTGAAGGAATCGCTAATGCTTTGAGCAGAAGTGAGTCTCGTTTTGAGTTCTTGAAAACTCTTCTAGCATACCTTCCTCATCAAACCTTGAATCTTTTGATGTAGTGTCCTTTGTGAGAGATCACGATATCTTTGAAAACATGTTCGATAAAACTAAGCCCGAACTCCTCGATGGCGGTGGTGTTTCCACAATGTGCTCCCATTATTCCTCGTTTAGACTCTGCTATCTTTTGGATCTCTGGACACCATGTTTTGGTGACATGTCCCATTAAATAACTTCTTGAAACATCACTCAATGTTCTTTGATTCGATGTCTTGTGTCGTTTTACACATCCTCAAATGACTAACCTGTGTCTTGGATTTGGAGTATATCGTTATCTCTCAATATAACGCAGTAGTAATGAGGTCAAGAGCCATTGGTTCGATCATAGCATCTTAGTAATTGCCTATACACTCCATCTTCTGGTGCATTCGGTCCTTGCTCTCTGGTGCCCATTTAGATCTGTCAATGTCCGGTCTTGAATTAATAATGATAGGTCACCGACCCTAACTTCTTGACAAAATCAAGACCGGTTCCTTGCATACGATAGCCAACTTCGTCTATTCAATCAATCATCACTGCACCTTTCCGATAGTAATCATTGAAATTCCATTGCCAAATCCCAAAACAAAACCCACGATCTACGACTTGGGACTTCATGAACCTAAAGCCTATGTTTCCTCCTTTAAGAGATAGTCCTAATTGACTCTCCTACACCTAACAAAATTTCTTGATAATCTTTGGTCCAACAATTCTAAACTTTGATATTGGTAGCCCCCAGGTCGTCTCCCTCTAGAAGACACTACAACCCTTTGCATCTTGAAATTTAAATTTTCATTAGAGGTCTTGATCTTGTGATTGGATCGGAATTGAAGAAAATAGCTTTGATACAGGTGGCGGCCAATTTGACCTCAAACCTTACGTGCCAATGATCATCTGACCATGCCCCTCAACTCTACTTGGAATGGTATATGAAGCACAATAAAAAGTCAAATTATAACTCACATATATTCTATGATATGTCATGCATGATGCATCTATGCATTGTTGATGAAACAGTTAAAAGCATTTCGCTTTTATTTCTTATATTTCTTTTCATTTACTCATGAATTATCTTTGAAAAGGCCTAAAGCAAAACTTAAACTTTCAACTTAAGTAATCCCCGAGCAATATAGCATCGAGCCCGATGAGATACCCTTCATCGTCATCTATATAGATAGCTTTTAATGTATTCCGAATACCATATAGTACCAAGCCCTTTCCTGGGATTGGTGGCGGGTTTCACTTGTCTCAACCAACACCCACAGGGTGTGCTTACTATGTCGCGGATAAGCCTCCATGACCGCCTACGGTTTACCCAGATCGGTCACGGATATCTGCCTGTTGGATATCCCGTCGGTGGGGTAACCTATCAAACCTCAAATAACAAAAATATCATGCCTTACATATAGTTATTTCACCGTGTAAGTGTGCTATCTTATATCAGTTAGGCCCTATCAAGCATGATTCAATCCTTGGATACATCCACAGGATGTATCCATTTACTACATCACACCGATGCTCTTTTCTTTACTTCTTCATCCCCGGGATGGCTCATTAGTTACTCTTATGAATATCACACACACACACTTTTCACAATTCTTTAGCGGTAAAAATATTTGAATGGAAATTTATATCACTACATACTCTTGTAAAATAAGGTACATGTTCAAGGTGTTCCCTACCTTAGGTCTCTATCGATTTAATGCATCAAGGTCCCACTCGGCTCCTTGTGCCCACTTCCATAATGTATCACCTATGATACCATTAAACACACTCAAAGCGTCACAAAAGATGTAATGAATAAGTCTCAAGACCCCCTAGAGTCTTGAAGTAAGAATCAAAAGTCCACAAAGTTTACTACATCGATTAATCGAATTCCAAAATCGATTAATCGAATTAATGATTCGATTAATCGATTTTAAAATCGATTAATCGAAAGTAAATATCGATTAATCAAACAATTTCGATTAATCGAAATTCTCCTTTTCGCAAGGTCCATTCTCATTTCGAACAGTCGAGTTTTCATTCGATTAATCGAATCCAATTTCGATTAATCGAAATTCTTCTTTTTCGCAAAGCAAATTCACTGTTCGAACAGTCGAGTTTTCATTCGATTAATCGAATCCAATTTCGATTAATCGAAATCCTTCTTTTCGCAAAGAAGACCCATGTTCAGCTTGAGTTTCACAAGTTGATTAATCGATTTCAAATCGATTAATCGAAACTAAAATCGAATAATCGAAAACCTATTTCGATTAGTTGATTTTTTCTCAAGTCATTTCCTTTAACCCCTGGGGTCCACTGGAGTTTCTCAGTCGATTAATCGATTCCCAAATCGATCAATCGAAATCCAAAGTCGATTAATCGAAATTCAATTCGATTAATCGAAATCGGGGTCCTCCGACCCTTCAACTTCCTGGCCAATTTCGATTAATCGAAACCCAATTTCGATTAATCGAAATTGTCAGATTCAGCCCCTTTCGAGCTGTTCTTCCCAATCTTTTTCCATACTTTTTCTTCTATTTTTCTAAGCCATTATCCTATGATTTAACCCACATTTTACTGCAACTTAACCCCTATAATCTATGCATCTTATTTACAAAAATTTTACCTTGAATAGCTCTCAAGTTGATTTCAAATCTAGGGTTGGAAGGCTAGGGTTCCAGCTTTGGTTTCTAACGGATTCCTTGCGTCAAATCCGGCCTCTTTAATGCTTGAATCCTTCTTCCAATCACCCACAATAACTCCTCTCTTACTCCTCTCTCTTTCTCTCTCTTCTTTACTTCTCTCAACCACCAAAACATGAAAGTTAGGGTTTTCAACCCTTTTTATCTTATCTCTTTTCTCGGTGTGGAGCACATACACACTCATCAGTGTATGCCACTCTACACACTCCTCTATCTCTCCACTCTTCTACCCTGGTTCACACATCACATTCGCTCATCTCACCATAAGTTTATCAATGAACTATCTCATGGTCAAACCTAAGACCAATCGGGCACGGATCCCGAGGTCCTCGTTTGACGTGCTTTTTTTTCGGGTTATTACATCCTCAGTTTCGAATATGAAGTTTTGAAAATACTCTCGGAGCCCATTGAGAGCATCATTTCTAGAACCGAAGGCGGAATGTTAGCAGTGGTGGCTATGCTCCCAAAGTGGGGCTATCAGAAAGGAAGGAGTCTTAGGCCCAAATTACAAGGAAAGAGCCAGTTATCTCTAAGGGGCAGAAGGTCCAATTCAGGTTAGGTTACAAACCCACGCAGGAAGAGGTCCGAGAAGCTAAAGAGAAAGCCAGGGTCGCTGCACCTGTAAGAACTCGAGGAATTAACATAGAAGAGAAATCTCGCCCTAAGACGCACATCAGGGATTCTTTTGTCAGCGTTGGGGTCATAAAGATCGATCAAAATGGGGTAACCCATTTGACTCCACACAAACCCACAGCCCCTGTCCACTCCACCAATCCTTACATCACCCTTCCCAGCTTGGAAATAGACCTCGCCACTCTATCTTTATTTGAAGAGTGAGGTCCCCTACCTGCATAATCTCCTCCTGTGGTAAATCACCATAAAATTATGTTAGGGTTTGAAGACATGATCTTAGACGAAATGGAGGCTAACATGATGGAGGCTAACTTCAAAGAGCCATATCAATCAGCACCTTCCATCCAAATAGGTAAAGGAGCGGCCTCTCAGGTATGTAATTGGGCGTCTTTGCCCCAAACCCTAGAGGTGGCGAGTGGCCTAACATTTGGCACCCATTTCCCAAAAATAAACAACCTATAAAAAGTGAGATAAGCCCTTGGCAGGCAATACCTTGTATTTACATAGACTCATGCTGCCAAAGGTTCGTCCCCGAAGAAATACAAAACCTCAAAAATAATAAAAAAATATAGAATCCCAAAATTATAGAAAAATACAAAACCCAAAAATATTATCTTTTAAGATTTCAGAGAAAATCACATAAAAAGATGCCTTAATCGAAATACCCGTCCCACGTGAAATTGACCCCTTTCATGTAGAAATATAAGAAGAGGTAGGAATCACGAGTCTGGACGAGGATGTCCCTTTTGAGGAGCTCTCCAATGAACTCCTTGACCGGTTTGCTGAATTTGAGCATGGCCCTACCCCCAACGTCGAAGAAATTGAGGACGTTAATCTAGGGACTAAGGATATTCCCCGCATTACCAAGATCGGAGCGTCGCTATCTCCCAAAGAAAGAAAAAGTATGATCAACTTCCTTTGATCATCCCAAGACATTTTTACCTGGTCATACGAGAACATGCCTGGTCTGGACACCAATTTGGTCGAGCATGAGTTGCCTCTCTACCCTGATATGAAGTCGATTAATAGAAGCTGAGAGGTCTTTGACCCGAGTAAATGTTGAAGGTCAACGACGAGGTCATCAAGCAGTATGATGCGGGGTTTCTCATGATATCCAAATACTCGCAGTGGCTAGCCAATACTGTGCCTATGCCAAAGAAACATGGAAAGGTTTGCATTTGTATTGAATTTCGCAATCTGAATCGGGCAAGCCCAAAGGATGATCTCCCATTGCCGCACATCGACATCTTGGTCGATAACACTGCTAAGCACGGGATGCTTTCATTTATGGATGGATTCTCAGGGTACAATTAGATAAAGATAGCAGAGGCCGACAGGGAGAAGACATCGTTCATTACCCCCTGGGAAACCTTTTGCTATCGAGTCATGCCATTTGGGCTAAAGAATGCCGGTGCAACGTACCAGAGAGCTATGACCGCACTGTTTCACGACATGATGCACCAAGAAATTAAAGTATATGTCAATGATATGATAGCCAGTCACCGAAGTGAAGCGATCACTTAGTAAACCTTCAGAAGATGCTTGAGAGGCTGAGAAACTATAGGTTACATCTAAATCCACAGAAGTGCGCTTTTAGTGCTATGTCCAGAAAATTATTAGGATTCATTGTCAGCAGGAGAGGGATCGAGGTCGACCCAATAAAAGTCAAAGCTATCCCAGAGATGCCACCACCGTCTACTAAGAAATAGGTTAGAGGGTTCTTGGGTAGAATACAGTATATCAGTTGGTTCATTGCACAACTAACTCCAATCTACACGCCGATCTTCAAGCCACTAAGGAAGAACTCACCCATTGAATGGAATGATGACTGTCAGGCAGTATTCGATAAAATCAAAGGCTACCTCCTTAATTCACCTATTTTGGTACCACCCAAGCCGGGGAGACCACTCTTAATGTACCTCTCCACGAGGGAAGTTTCAATGGGATGTGTCTTAGGGTAGCATGACGAGACGGGAAGAAGAGAGCAGGACATTTGCTATTTGAGTAAGAAGTTTACCGATTATGAAACACGCTATTCTTATATGGAGAAAGCATGCCTGGCTCTTGTATGGGCTTCTCAGAGGCTCCGCCATTACATACTATATAAAGCCATTCTACTTTTGGCCCGAATGGACCTGTTGAAATACCTATTTGAGAAGCCCGCTCTCACTAGGCGGACATCACACTGGCAGCTCGTGTTATCTGAGTTTGACATCACATACGTCACTCAGAAATCAATTAAGGAGCAGGCACTCGCCGATCATCTTGCCGACAATCCTTTGCCAAATTATGAACCTTTGAGAACTGAGTTCCTAGATGAAAATATCATGTTCATGACAGAAGACGATACTGAAGAAGTAGAAGAATCATGGGCAATGCACTTTGACGTGGCAGTAAATGCCGAGGGTCAGGGAGTTGGTGCCATTCTAATTTTGCCAAAAGGATTTGACATACCCATCTCGATCAAGTTCAACTTCCCTTGCACTAATAGCATGGCTGAGTACGAAGCTAGTGTCGCCGGTCTGCAGGCGGCTCTCTATCTGAATGTAACTCACCTTCGAGTGTTTGGCAATTCACAGTTAATTATATACCCAACGAATGGTGACTGGAAGATGAAAGATAGGAAATTGATCCCTTACCATGAGCACCTCGAGGATCTGATAGCTTGCTTTCAAGACGTGACATTCTAATATGTCCCTCGGATAAGGAATCTCTTTGCCGATGCACTAGCCACTTTGGCATCAATGATAGAAATTCTGTACTGTGCTGAGATGAAGCCAATCATGATTGAGCAAAGGAATGAGCCGGCCTTCTACCTCCAGATTGAGGGACCTACAAAGTATGATGGTGAGCCACCTTGGTTATCAAATATCAAGAATTTCCTTGAGACACTAACTTTCCCTGAGGGTACGTCCAAGATGGATCGACTAACCATTCAACGTTTAGTAGCGGGCTACGTAATTTGTGGGGAATGCCTTTATAAGCGATCCTACAACAACATCTTGCTCAGGTGTCTTACAGAAAGTGAAGCGACCAATATCATGAAGGAGATGCACAAAGGAGTATGCGGAGCCCATGTCAGCGGTCACATTCTCGCTAAGAAAATTCTGCGGCTACGATACTTTTGGACCATTATGGAATTAGATTGCTGCAAACATGTTCAGAAATGCTACAAGTGTTAGGAGCACTCCAGTCTTATATACGCTTCTGCCATCAATCTTCACTGCATGACCACTCCTTGGCCATTCGCTACCTAGGGCCTTGACGTCGTCGGAATGATTAATCTAAAAGCATCAAATGAATATCGGTTCATCCTCGTCGCCATTGAATACTTCACCAAGTGGGTAGAGGCGGCATCATATGCCAACATTATGGCCAGCCAGGTTTAGAGGTTTCTTAAGAACAATATTGCGTGCCGATTTGGAGTACCCAAGGATATAATCATAGATAATGGCACAAACTTTGCAAATAAGCGCATCCAAGCCTTTTGCGAGCAATACAAGATCAAGCACCACCGCTCATCACCTTATCAACCTCAAACTAGTGGAGCCGTGGAAGCTGCTAACAAGACGGTCATCCGCATCCTAGAGAAGATGGTCGTCCCTTATCGAGATTGGAGTGAAATGCTGCTGTTTGCTTTGTGGGTCTACAGAACGTCAATCCGTACCGCTATAAGGGCAACACTATTCTCCCTTGTGTATAGAACTGAGGTCGTCCTACCAGTTGAGGTGGAAGTACCCTCACTTCGAATCCTTATGAAATCCGTCTTACCAGAAGTAGAGAAAGAGAGATCCTGCTTCGAACAATTAAACTTATTGGATGAGAAGAGACTCCTAGCCTTGTGCCACACTCAAGTTTACCAGGGGCGAATTGCACGCACTTATAATAAATTTGTAGTCGAGATCTAAAGGTAGGAGACATTGTGTTAAAGAAGATCTTCGCATCCCTCCACGCCGATCCGAGAGAAAAGTTCAAGCCAAACTGGGAATGACCTTACGTCGTTCGAGAGGTGCTATCGGGATACGCCATCCACCTCGCCACCATGGACGGAGATCATCTTCCTAAGCCTATCAACGCTGGATACGTCCGACAGTTCTACGCTTAGTCTATCACGACAAGGTAAGTATTGGTGAAACAGATACGTGACTGCTTAAGAATCACCCAAAAGAGGCCTTCATTTCAAGCACAATACCCAAAAAGCATCTTTAAAATGATGATATCCTTTGCTACTCCATTTGAGCCTGGGCCTTTCTTTCAATAAACCCCTTTCCCGAAAAAAAGAAAAGTGAGTATATATACAAAAAAGAGAGGAAGTAGAATTACTATAAGAAAATAATAATAAAAAAATTGGAAAAGCAAAACCTTAAAAAGAGATTGCCTGAAATAAAGATAAAGAAAAAAGAAAAAAAAAAGAAGAAGGGAAAAAAAATATAGACGAATCAGGGGGACTTGTACAATAAAAATCCCTCAAGGAAGAAGAATGTTGAGAAAAACTAAAGCCATATTTAGCCCAGCATACCTTCAAATCCTAACCTGACCCATGGCCAAGCTACACTCTGAAGGAAGCCCTCTTTTTAGGTTCACAAGCAGTCAGTATCTATTAAGTCAACACAAGTCGAATAGTGAGACAATACCAGAGCCCCATCCAGCCGGCTATGACAGAATTGACGTCTATGGTGTGGCTTTTGAAAAAATAATGGGAAATAAAAAGAAAAAAGAAAATAAAAAAATACAAGCTCCATGCAAGATGGATGTGGTGAAAACCCAAAAGGGCGCTACGGGTAAAAACAACGAATTTGTGCGGACCAGGTGAAAACCCGTAAGGGCACTTGGAGTAAGAGAGCTAAACCCATGGATGTGGTGAAAACCCAAAAGGGCGCCACGGGTAAAAAAGTAGATAAATAAAAAGAAACAAAGAAAAAAAGGAAAAGGGTTTGAAGTGATTGATTACTACTTAAAGAGCCCTCTTGGCTACTCCCCCTGATCCCCTTTTCCGGGCCGCTCATGCTATTTTAAATCGGGTCCCGACCAGAATTATTTTTTTGAAATTGCTTTGTCAGACGTATGACTCGAGGTAAGGAGAAAGGTTGGACCCAATCCGAAGGGATGGACATTCCGGTATTGGTAAAACTGTTGAAACGCTCTCAGACTCAACCATTCGAAAGAGGGTTCAACCATGCTCAAAAGAGGACCCGAGGTCTCACCCGGTTATTAAGGTACCACACCAAAAAAAGAAGAAAGAAAAGCTAAAAAAAAAAGAACAAAAAAATAAAAAAAGTTTAAATATAAAAAAATTGTATATGTTTCTACTCTTTTCCATATGTTACAGCATCCTACTTCCATGTCAAAAATAAAGAAAAAGAACAAAAAAATCTTTGAAAATAAAAATCCAAAAAATATATATAAACCTTGAAAATAAAAAAAATATAGGTAAAAGTTTGTTTCTCCTTCTATTAACTAGGATGCATTTGTTACTTATATAAACAAAAAAGGGACTGACGTTTTCTTGAGAATATGCAGGAACATCACACGGTCCAAAGCCTCAAAGCGGGCAACTTCTCAGTGATGGACAAATCAGATGAAGCATCTCACCACTGACATAAGGACTATTCAAAAAAGAGAGAAAATCATTTTGAAAAAGAAAGAATAAATCTGTGTTTCCCCATAGAGTTACGCCCATGCGTGTTTTCAATGTGGTAAAATGTTAATATTTTATCGACAACGCAGCTATGCAAAACTAATGTCCTAGGTCTAAGGTTCACCTTGGATCCATGGATCTTGCTTCAAAGTAGGAGCAGCAGTGTCAATCCCGGTCTAATAGTCCATGTTTTGATTAGAATGATTCCACTGCTAAATCTTTAAGCTAAGCGCTCTGTCTATGATTCATATGAACATGAGAGTCTATGCTTCAAATTTTTCACGAACTTTTCGGAGGTGTGGACTCAGTCTATGCAGCCTGGGCGTGCACCCTATGGGGTTTAAGGTTCGGATAACTCCGTTGGAGAAGGTCAATCGTTGGTTGAAACCAACCTGTTAAGAATGAGATTATGCATCAATCAAATTATATGCAACCATGCATCCAGAAGGGTTCATTTCCCCTTTATTTTCTGCAGGTCTAAAACCTGTATTGGTAGTGGCATCCCTGTAAAGTGTACACCATGCGTCTGGGTATCCGTATGATGGTCGTTTGTTCCCGTAAATTGTACATGGGCAGGTCTTGGTTGGGGCTTCCATCGCCTTTATTGCTTATCGCCCCTAATGGGTGTATAATTATGCACAGTTAAATGATGTTTATGATCATTGTTCGCAGAGACCAGGACTGGATGTCTCCTTTGGTAGACACCCAATTTTGGTTGGATCTGTTCAGAATTATCTGAAGTTGAATGCTCTAGGTCATATGGATCTGGGGCACATTTTTGAAAATGATACGTACTCCCAAAAAGTGTTGCGATCTCTATTCGCTCCACTCGAGTAGTCATGCTAAATAAACTTTGGGATCGATGAGTTCTCCCAAAGATTTCGAACCAGCCTTAGGCAGAGGCACCCGCGAACAGTCAGATGGGGTAATCAAATGCCTTGTAGGACTGGTCGCAAATAATGAAGCCTTGCTTATGTTTACTTCGTGCCTATCTTTGAATGTGGGTCGATCACCCATCTTACTTGCAAAGCTGTTGTATTCAGAATGAATCTTTGACATTAAATACCTTCAAATCATCATGAGAAGCAAATGTTTGGCCCGGCATACAGGACTTTCGCAAGTCGTTCCACCTCGGTTATGTCCAGTAATGTCGCTAAGCGCTTGGGGACCGTTTACCTTGAGAAACGAATGTTTGGCCTATCATGCAGGGCTTTCGTTTTCTCACCATATTACTCATCTGATGTTTGAAGTTTATTCTAAATGCACCAGACCCGTCAGTAATGTCTTGGGCCTCTTCGGATGTCTCTTTTCTTTGACATTCGATCATTAGCGATCGGATACCAAAGAGGGGCATCTGTAGACACCCAAATTCGGTCCAAGGCCTGATCAGAACACATTTCGAGAGAGGTGCACTTTCAATCTTTTGATGGTATGTATGAAACCCTTAGGAATCATCTCAAATCCCTTAGAATTTACCCCGAACCTTTAGAAACCAATCCCAGACCTATTAGAAGCCTTCTCAGGCATGATTCGAACCCCCTGAATAGCGGTTAGAAAGAGGAGTGTCAAAGTTTTTATAGATAATTGCCCAACCTAAGGCATATATTATTGGAAAATAGACTTTCTCAGCTTTCCAATAAGCTATGAATCACCTAATTTAGAGTTGTACATCAAAAGATATGGCAGAATGAAGTTCGTGGATTTGTGCAAGAAATTGAAAAATCAGACCCATAGAGCCAATTTCGAACTAACCAAAACAGCTGATTAAAAGTGGAGTGCTAAGATTAGCCTATATAGTTTCCCAACCTTAATCCTATACCATTAGAAAGTAAACTTTTCTAGCTTTCCGACGAGCCAAGAATTACCTAATTTAGAGTTGTACATCAAAAGTTATGGCAATTTGAAAAAAACGGATTTATGCAGGAAATTGCAAATCGGGTCAGGCCCTTGCGGGTCTTCAACTTCCAATAGTTTGGGCCTGGTTTTCCTTCAAAAAATGGCCAAAATTTACATTGGGGGTTTGACTTGTGGACCATCCCAAAGCCTAGGGTATATTTCTTTAGGACCCTAGTGACCCTATTAGCTTAAGTTATCACCCTTTGACCATTCAAATCACCATCCTATCATCTACCATTAAACCCAAAGCCCTCTTCTCCAAGCTCTAGAAAAAAATAAAAACCTTAGATTGCCCATTACCTAATTACTAACCCAATTAGGACTTTAACCCCTCACTAATCCTCCCTTTCTCTATAAATAGAGAGGCACCCATCTTGCTTAAGGGTAAAGAAATTTGCTTAAGAGAGAAAGAGCTCAAAGTGAGAAGTTCTTCCTCCCTTTTGTGCACCAATTTCACATAAATTTTAGAATCTCCCAACCTCATTTCAAACTTACTCTTACATCCAAAACCCTTAGGCTAGGTGTGTGCCCCCCCTAGATCCCTCACTCTACCTCTTAGCTTTAAGCTTTAGGAGTTACAATCCTATTTCATACCATACCAAGCCATCAAAAGCTCATCAAAGCAAGCCATGCAAGGCTCCCCTATGGTGCTACAAGGGCCCGAGAGCTTCGGCTCTCCCCTTTCTTTTCCTATTTCTTTTAGCTCTTCCCATCCTCCCATTTGTACTGTTATGCCGCCAAATTTTCGGTAGGAACGGAGCAGCACAAATAGGATTTAAGGCCCATTTGGGCAAGAGGAAGTCATTCTTTTCTTTTCTTTATTTTTGTGTTGGTCATTAGTAGAGACCGCGTTAAGCGGGTTGATCGGGTGCCTAACACCTCCCCGATCGATAACCGAAGCCCCTACCCAAGAGCCTTTAGTGTGGACTGGATTCAAAGTCATATTTTTAGCACTTCGGTGCTCATAAAAATGATATAGGTATCCCGAGACACCAAAAGCTTCGGGTGGCAACTCTATATTTTTTGGAAGCGGGCGCATCGCCGTGACGGGATCGTCACAAATCTCACGGTTGCACATCTAAGAATACCCAGCAGGCTGCTGCCCAAAAGTTTGAGCAACATTGGCATGCTCCATAACAAAATCCAAAAACTGATTGGCAGATGGATTATCATGAGTAGAATGTGTGGGAGATTGGCATATCAGACATGCTTCCACCACCTGTGAAACCATTCGGGGCTACATCACATTCATTAGTTTGTCAAATTTCAGGCTAAGGTTGTCTACCTCCTCTCTAGATCACCTTACACCTTCACTTCATATATTCTACCTCTAGGGGTGGCCTCTTTCACCATCTTTCGCTAGGGTTTGGTTGTCATTGCATGATAGAGACTCCTGCTCTAAGGAAATTTCTCCTATTATGTCAAACAGCTCCCAAGCTTCCTTAGCTGTCTTATGGAGGTAGTTACCACCACAGGAAGCATCTACCATATCCCTGCTCTTAGAATTAATTTCTTGATAAAATACTTGGACAAGCTGCTACATTAGAATTTGGTGGTGGGGGCATTATTTTAAGATCTTCTGTAATCTTTCCCAAGCTTCATAAAAATACTCAGTTGAGGACTGAGTGAATGACAAAATATTTGTCCTCATCTGGCTGGTTTTGTTCATGGGAAAAAATTTAGCCAGAAATTTGGTTTGAGGTCACTCCATGACTGTATGCTGTTGGCTGAGAGCTTTGATAGCCATGTGTTGGCTTTGTCCTTTAGTGAGAAAGGAAAAAGCCTCAGTTTAGTGGCCTCAAGTCCTAAGACAACAATATTGAAGGTAGTGCAAAGTGCTAAAAATTGGTCTATATGCTTGTAGGGATCTTCTTTACTAAGCCCATGAAACGAAGGCAGGATATTGATGGTGGAGGATTTAATCTCATAATTCCCTTCAACAGAGGGAAATTGAATGCAAAAGAGAGAGGTGGACTCCCCAAGTACATTGTACTCCTTTAATGTTCTCTGCCTCTCAGCCATGATAGCTTGTGTAGTCTCAACAGCAGGGCCCTATGGGGTGTGTCTAGGTCGAAAGATCATTTCAACCTCTAGATTTGGAGGTTCTAGCTTATGGTTTAAGGACCTTCTACCATGCATATACTCGCACCCACAGTAAGTATAGAAAATGCTCACAAGCACATACAAAGAATATTTCAAACAAAAATTAACAACTACACAGATTTCCACTAAACAAATAACAGGGAATTAAAACATAAATGGACTGAAAATTAGGGGAAAGGAAGTCCAAACAGAGCTAGCTTCACTACAATTGTAGCTCTAGGTTTTCTCTTCTTCTGCTGTCCATTTCTCTAAAATTCCATAAAGAATCAGTAGTACTTTTATTCTAAATTAGGCACAACTATAAAGAATTTGAAAATCTAAATTATAGTACAACTCAAGTCTACTAAAAAGAATAATATCCCCGATAGTGGCGCCAAACACATGTTGAGTGGGGCTTTAGGTGCGGATTATTGTGTGATAAAAACAAATTAAAATCAAAGTAAAATAAAAGAATGGATTCAGCACAACTAAAGTAATCCAAGACCTGTAAGATATAGGGCCTATTATAACAAGTTTTGATAAGTAAGAGTTTGTCTCACAAAGAAATTGATCTAGAATCCAAAATGGGCTATAATAGTAGGCCTCCAGATCTGGCAACAGATCTGACAATCCAAAAGAAAGGAAGTTGGATGTCACGACTAACTAAATTAACCCTAACGAAAGAGAAATAAAATGTAGCCCTATCCTAAAGAAAGGGTTAAGAAGAAGATAGTGATGGTATGTGCCAAAATAAAATATAAAAAATGGTGAGAAGTAAGCAGGTTAAGTTTAGAGTTAAAACAGTAATGTAACTCAGATTTAGTCTGTCTCTGCAGTGCTCCTTATTGAGACTCTATCAAAAGCCTCAACAAGATAGAAATATCTAACTTAACTCATGCCATTTGGGGTGCTATTAAGGCTATAGGCTATCCACTCAAACTGCCACAACCTATCCTATAGAGTCTGCCAAATCCCATTGATCAAGCCAAAAATTGCTAATCTAATCCAGAGGAGTGGACTGATCATTTCTCCAACCCGAGTTTCCACTATCCGCTTAGAAAATAAAAAATAATAAACCAAGTGGTTAGAACAAAAAAAAAAAAAAAAGCAATACGTAACTGAACGAAATAGGTATTCTAACCCATAAAATCCTAAGTACTTTACCAAGGCTAATGGTTCACTATACCCACAAAAAGGACCATGTAAAAGGTTGATTAAGGCTCTAGATTCAGCTGGTCATTACTATAAAAGGCCTGTAATGACTCAGCCTCAAGCTGCAACTACTACAGAGAAATCAGATCTAACATCTGATATCGGTTAGGTAAAACAGAGGGGAGCTAGTTCCTGTACAAACCTCCTCACAATGCTCTAGAAGCTCATGTGTAGAGGAGAAGAATCCTTCTCAAATATGTGGCTAGACACCACCTTAGGGCTATACTCTATCCACTCAAATGGTCACAGGGTATCCCAGTGGACTGTCTATACCACTGAGGTCTGAGAAAGAACATGTAAACTGCTGCAACCTCTATAGTCCATAAGCCTCCGAGCTCCCCTGATCTCACTATAGGTTCAGTATTACATTCCATGGGGCTATCAAATCAAGGGAAATTAGATGAATGGGCTCATCTCTAATACATGGATCCTATAGACATCTAAGGGAACCGTAAGATCTTTAGATTCAATTAGTCATTAAAACAGTAATCCATTAATAAAAGCAAACCTTATAATGCTGCCTCTAGGCTGCAACTTGTACACAACTGCTCATCAAAAATCCCAATGTATACAACACCTATTACAAAACTAAAATAAAACTAAGCCTAGCTACTTACACGAGGATTAGCCAGCAAATGTTGGGCTAAGAGAGAAGAAAAATGAGAAAAAGAGATGATCAAATCCTAACCCTAACCCTAGCCTGCTAGAGCTCTTAGCCGACAGAGGATGAGATTAATCCATACGGCCTTGGCTCTGAAGAGATTATATACTCTATCCATACGGCCTTGGATCTGAAGAGATTAATCCTAATTTTTCTAGCAGACATGGCACTGTTATGACCTTTGAATGCCTTGACATGTGTGCCTCGAGATTCGTGCCTTAGGAAGTGTGCCCCAGCCTTGGGAAATTTTCAAAAGGTCCTTGTCTTAAAACTAAGAAGTGGGGGGGCCAATGCTTCGAGGGGCTGACATATGCATTAATTCATTCATGTAGTTGCAGAGCCTTCACGGAGTAGCCTTTGGCTGGTGGGAAGTGCTCACTCGTGCAGTAAATATTTAGTTAAGCGTGCAGTTCCTTTGCACTGTAATGCTATCGCGGAGATAATCTAGAGCGCCTGGATTTCTCGTGTAATAGAGTTTCAGAAGCTCTCTCTCGCTGAGTACTCGCGTAGGTATGTTCCTGTGCTCGCGTAGTAACTGGTAAGGATTGAGAGTGCGCGAGGAGAATTCTGGGCGTCTCTCTCTTCTTTGGCTATGCAAGAACTCTGCGAGGAAATATTTTGTTCAGTATACATATGGACTCGCTATGTTCTGTGCGCGATTGCTTTAAGGTTTGATCTCCGCGAGAAGTTTGCGATCACAAATTCTGAGGATCTTAAACCGTGAGATCTTTGCGATGTCTTTACAGCTCTCCTCTTGACTGCGCACCCATCTGCGCGAGGGCATCTTCCACTACATCCTTTGCTTCGGGAGGAAGCTCCTCAACTCTGTGAGATCTGTCTTTTGATACTCTGATGCATTGCACTTGCTGCTGTTGTAGTTTTCTCTATTCTCAGCTAACCTCATCCATCTACTAGACTTTGCTCAATGATGACCAGCAAGTGAGTCACCATGGTGAGCACTACCAAAATGTTCCATTAAGCTTCAGCTCAGCTATCATCTTTACATGCATTCTCTCTTCTTTGGACCAAAAAGCAGGGATTTTGTATTAAGCTGCACAAATTATTGCTAACTACCAAACACACTTAACAAATGATTATTAGTCTACTTCAAGGTCCATCGAACGCTAGGTTAAGAGGTGAAAAGTGGTACTTTTCAGTTAATAACACTATCCGAGGTAGAAATTTTCTTTATACAATCGGAGTATCCTGATTAAACCTGTCGTGGATATGTAGTTAAAGGCCCATAGCGTTTCGTCACGCTTGGCAAAAATCTTAGGGTGAATGAACCACTCCAGTTTAAAATCTTTATCGGCCCACCACTCATTGGGTTGCTCACATTGAGGTAGTGGGGGCGGTGCTTTTGTGGTGGTTGGGCCTATGTAGGCGGTCTTGATGAAGAACCTGTCGGTGCCAAGGGTTTCTTCAGTGCTGGTTGTGATGAAGAACCCATCATGGGTTTCTTTGGGGCGGCCTTCGTTGTGGTTTGGCGAGTTTTCGGTGCCATCTTAAACACACCACAAAACAAGAGATTTGGGGAAGGGTTTTACCCTAATTTTGCTAATCCTAGGGTATGGAACCAAATTGGAAATTGCAAAGACCTGGGAGAGGTTAGGGTTTACCTCTTTGTGTTTCAAGGAATTAAGCATGCAAGCCCCAAGCTCAAATGGTGCCGGAATCACCGAAGTCAGGTGACACTCTCAAGCCCTAGAACTCCTCTAAAAGAAAAGAAAATTTTCAAAAGTTTTGATGGTGAATGAAAAAAATGCATGCCATATATATAGCTTTAGAAATCGATCGAACAATTTGTAAATCATTCGATTAGTTTTCGAACATTAAAGGTTGTCCCAAAAATTCGTTCGAACGGATACTAATTCCGATCGAATGATTTTCCAAACCTCAATTTCCAGCTAATTTTCATCCCACTAGCCCATTCATTTTGTTCGAACGATTTTCTGGCAAAACTCTGGCCTTCCTATTTAAAATTCGATCGAATGAATTTTAAATTCGTTCGAACGAGTTTTCCCCAAAACTGTGTTAAGGCTATATAGGCCGGCCTTCACACTTTATTGTTAACAGCCTTGACTTTCACTTGCATTTGTAACAGTTTAGCCATATATTTTACGCCTAGTTTATGCCCTAAAACAATATGCATCGTCTATCTACTGCCACAACTCACATTTCAAAATGATTAAAATGGCTTAACCACAACTGGCGCATCAATGTCACAACTATATAGATGTCAATACAAATTAACTTGGTGTTACATATAGCATTCAAAATTTAAGAGGCCTACATATACATTATAAGAAAATTTTGAATCTAGCTTTACACATCACACCTAGTGTCTATGGTTTCTCAAACAAATGGGGGTATAGTTCGTTGATTTCGACCTCGCGCTCCCAAGTCGCTTCTTTGGCAGGATGATTTCCCCACGTGACAAGTACAAAGGGAGAATCTTAGTGCATAGAATTTGTTCTTTTCGTTGCAAAATTTGAGTCGCTTCCTCTATCATGGTCATGTCTTCATGCATTTCGATAGGCTGATCTCCCAGGACATGTGTAGGGTCCTTTACATATTTTCGGAGCATGGAGACATGGAACACATTATATACACGATCAAAGGGCCCAATGTAACGGAGACTTAGCTTTCCCCTCTTTTCTAATCTCATAACGCCTTTCATGGGCGATATCTTTATAAACACATGATCGCCAACGATAAAGTCCACGCTCGTTCTTTGGATGTCGGCATAGCTCTTCTGTCTGCTCTGAGCCGATTTAAGTCTCTCTCTTATCATACGAATGATTATGGCATTATCTTCAAGTAACTCTAGACCCAATATAAACTTTTTGCCACTCTCTTCCCAATTGATAGGCGATCAACACTGCCTTCCATAGAGAGCTTCATAAGGCACCATCCCAATGCTCACTTGAAAACTATTGTTGTATGCAAATTCAATCAGGGGTAGATGTTGATCCCAGGGTAGATGTTGATCCCATGATCCTTATAATTCAAGCATACACGTCATGAGCATATCTTCTATCACCTGATTTACTCACTCTGTTTTCCCATTAATCTATGGAAGGAACACCAAACTAAAGTCCAATCGAGTACCCATGCCTTCTTGGAATTTCTACTAAAATTTTGAAGTATACAATGGGTCACGATCAGAGACGATGTTGCTGGGAATCTCGTGCAAACATACGATCTCCTTCATATATATTTCTGTGAGTCTTCTTGCCGTATACATCGTGTTGTAGGGCAAAAAATGAGCTGACTTGGTTAGTCGATCAACGACCACCCAAATTGCATTGTACCTTTTCGCTGTTCGCAATTATCCCACGATGAAATCCATGGAGATTGATGCTCATTTCTACTCTGGTATGGGTAGAGGTTGCAACAATTTGGCAGGGTGTCTATGGTCTACTTTCATCTGCTAACATGTCAAACACCTTGACACGTATTCAGCTACATCTCACTTCAAACCTCTCCACTAGTAACTCTTCCTCAGATCTTGATACATATTGGTGCTATCGGGCTGAATCACATATCTAGACATATGAGCCTCGTCTAGAATAGTTTGCCGTAGATCGGGATCAACTGGAATACAGAGACATCCCCTGAATAGTAAGGAACCATCTTCCTTTATAGAGAATCCCGGTTTGGTGCCTTCAATCACACCTTGTTGAATCTTGACTAACTCTGAATCTTTCATCTGTAGCTCGTGAATATGCTAAAAAATCATCGGTCTCACTGTGACGTTGGCTAAGAAAACTCCTGAAGCATGATCCTCGATCTTTGTGTCAAACAATGACAGATCTTCAAACAATTTCCACCTGTTCATTCCCATCACAAGGCTAGCTAACTGAGTCGAACCCTTACGACTCAATGCATCTGCTACAACGTTAGCTTTACTTGGGTGATATTGTATGGAGCACTCATAATCATTGAGAAACTCCATCCACCTTCGTTGCCTTATATTTAATTCCTTTTGTGTGAATAAGTACCTGAGGCTCTTATGGTCGGTAAAGATCTCAAAGGTTTAACCATATAAATAGTGTCTCCAAATCTTCAATGCAAATATGACTACTGCTAGTTCCAGGTCATGCGTCGGGTAATTCTTCTCGTGATCTTTCAGCTGCCTCGACCCATAGGCAATCACTTTCTTGTGTTGGCTTAACACGTATCCTAAACCATTATGAGAAGCATCACTATTCACCACAAACCCTCCACTGCCTGAAGGAATTGCTAGCACTGGAGCTGAAGTGAGTCTCTTCTTGAGTTCTTGAAAACCCTTTTCACAGGCTTCAGTCTATTCAAATCTCCCATCCTTCCTTGTGAGCATTGAAAGGGGTCCCGATATTTTTAAAAATCCATCCACAAAACATCGATAGTACCTAGCTAGCCCAAGGAAACTATGGATATATGTTACAGTCTTTGGTTATTTCCATTGTACCACTGCTTTGATCTTAGCTGGATGTAAAGTGACGCCTTCCTTTGAGATGACATGTCCCAAAAAGCTAACTTTCTCTAACCAAAACTTGCACTTACTAAGCTTGGCGTACAGTTGGTGCTCACATTGAGTTTGTAGGGTAATTCTCAAATATTCTTCATGCTCCTTCTTCGATTTTGAATATATCATAATATTGTCAGCAAATACCATGATGCAAGTGTCCAGGTGTGGTTTAAACACCCGATTATCAAGTCCATAAATGATGTCGGTGCATTCGTCAAACCAAACGGCATCACTAAGAACTCATAGTGTCCATACTGCGTCATGAATGCCATCTTCTGAATGTCCTCTACCTTAACTCTCAGCTGATGGTATCCAGATCTTATATCGATCTTGGAGAAATATCTTGCTCCTTACAGCTAATCAAACAAATCGTCAATCCTAGGCAATGGAAATCGATTCTTGGTGGTTAGTTTGTTTAACTAGCGATAGTCGATGCATAGCCTCATCGACCAATCCTTCTTCTTGACAAACAAGAATGGTACTCCCCAAGGAGACACACTCGGCCTTATAAACCCCTTATCTAAGAGCTCTTATAACTGTTCTTTCAATTTCTTCAACTCAGTAGGAGCCATTCGGTATGGTTCTTTGGAAATCAGCTCCGTTCCGGGTGCTAAGTCGATGGCAAACTCCACCTCTTGATCAGGAGGTAATCATGGCAACTCTTTTGGAAAGACATCTTCAAACTCACGTACAACTGAAATTTCAGAAATGACATTCTTCCCTTCCTTGTCTTCCTTTAAAAATGCTAAGTAACAACTGCATCCATTTCTGATCAAACGTTTGGCTCTAATGGCGGACACAAGTGGGAGAAACTTTTACGAATTAGAATGATCTCCTTGTATTTGGTCTAAATATAACTACTTTGTTCTTACAATCGATCATTCCATAATGAGTTGACAACAAATCCATGCCAAGGATCACGTCGAATCCTTGCATATTCAATAAAACTAAATTTGCTACTAGTTCAAAGACGTCCCCATCTCTAATGGTTACTATCATTGACCTACAGAAAAAGTCTATATCAACCAATTCTCCAGTCAGAATAGGCACTGCCAAGATAAAATCAAATGTCTCTGGGCTGACCTTCATCTTCTTTGCAAATCGAGTAATAAATGAATGAGTAGACCCTGGGTCTATCAACACTCTAATCACTTATGCTACGTCACTCCCCCTACCATACACTTGTAAAGTACCTATAGAGTACATATATTTTAGCAGCCTACTCATGCATCATATCAAAACATGAAATCAATTTGATCAGAAAATTCTACATAGACAATCTATATAAGTACACCTTTTCTATCCAAAATTTATGAATTCAATGTGATTGATGCAATGTGTCAATCATTTCATTTAAAGTTTCACCTTGTATGATATCATTAGCGTTCTGAGCATCCTGAGCCATAACTGCACAAGCCCTTCCTTGCATGACTGACTTCTTCACTTGTATCGGTCTCGGTATGGAAGCAGAAGCCGTTCTCCCCTAGTTCATTTCCGGAAAATCCCGAATCATGTGGCCTATCTTCCCACACTTGTAGCATCCACGAGTTCCCCGTCTACAATCAGCTGTTTTGTGAGACTTGCCACACTTGGCACATGTCTCATTTGGTGTAGAAGAAGCTACCAGTGAGAAAGCTTGAGTAACTGAGACTCCAGTGGTGGCAGTAGGGCTCTCATATTTGATCGGTCTCGCTAGGGTAGGTATAGGTGGTTTAGAATAATTTGTGTAAGCAATTTGTCTAGGAACTGGAGCTGGTGCCGTAAATCTTGACTTTTTATTCCCCGAGTCATACTCACCCACTCTCCCTTGAATTGCTCTACGTTTATCCTGCTGATCCCTCCGTTTATACATATTATTAATATCCCTTTCAACCACTATTGCCTTTCCCATCACGCCAACATAGTTTTCAAGTTCGAATATAGAAATTCTATCTCGGACGTTCAGCCTCAGGCCTTCCTCAAACTTACTGGCCTTCATTAATTCGGTGGCCACTAACTCAAGTGCAAATCGTGATAGACACTTAAACTCCATGCCATACTCTCTCACAGTCATTCTTGCTTGCTTTAGGTTGCGAAGTCTCTTTTCCTTTATACTCTCACCTGCTTGTCGAAGTACTCCCTGTTGAACTCGCTAATGAATTCTGCCCATGTCCATAGACGGTGAGGGTCCTTAATTTCTCTTTTTCTCAATACCGATTTCTAACCGGGATCAGCATCTCCCTCAAGCTGGAAGGAAGCCCAGCCTACCTTCTCGTCCTCTGTACTACGAAGTCTATCCAAAAGCTTTTCCATCTGATTCAACCACTTCTCTGCCTCCAACAAATCTATCTGCCCATAGAAACTAGGAGGTCTTAATCTCCTAAAATCGATGAATGACGAGGGCAACAACACTGGAGGATGTGGTGGTGGTGGTTGATGATTGCTGGCATTATTAGCAGCCTATAGTGCGGTCTACTCGGCCAATAACGCGGTCTGTTGTGTTTGCTGGGTCATTGTAGCGGCCACAACTTCCATGGCCAATGCCATCTTATCCATAGCATCGCCCCTCCTATCTCCCCCATCATGAGGGTTCCTTTGGTCTCTACTAGACCCCACATGGAATTCATCCTCAGTTCTCAAATTCCTACTTTGGCTACCTCTAGGTTGACCCGTTCCTCTAGAAGACATTACGCTCTACACATAAAACCAACGTTTCATTAGCAGAAGATCCTTATACTCTGACGAAATTCAAGACTTGTTAGAAATTCGAAGGTAAATGCTTTAATACTAATTGTGACAGCCCAGATTTTGATACCTCGAAACTCGTGCCATTGGCACAACCCTCGAGGAGGTGCCTTAATTTCCACAAAACCATCAAGTAAAGCATGTACCAAAAGAGCATATGCTAAACTAAATCTCCAATTCTATAATATAAAGCCAAAACATATAACCAAAAAAAGATAGTTTTAATCCCATGCCACTATATGGGCAAAAGAACCAACCCAAACCATTAGTGACGTATCAATAATCACCTCAGATGGTTCGACAAAAGAATATCACACATAATTATATTATCCCAACAAAACAGGCTAGACATACCAAGCCGTATATTCTTTCTCAAAATAACTATCAAAGTACACAGAGGATCTTCTAAAAGAACTTCTCAAGAGGGGGCTCAGACTCCTCCACTGGAACGTAATCCGAGTCCTCGAGATCGACGTCACCAGATGCAACCGTTATCTCAGAAGCTGTGACGTATAGTAAAAAGGGTGAGCTACATCGTAGATCAATAGGGAAAGATATCTGAATATCTAAATCTATCTTAGTCACATATATTTCATGATGTAATTGAAACATGATTTCAACAATATATAACAGTTAGAAAACAAGTTAAGAAACTAGAAGAATGAATATATTGCATTTGCTACTCTCAATATGGCACCTCATGCTCAACTGGTTCTCATATTACAACAGGGCTTTTCTCATGACTTAAATCAACTACCTTAAATAATCCATGAGTAATATAGCATCGAGCCCCGATGGATATAACCCAAGTTCCTTTCTCATAGGTGACGGGGCACATAACTCATATACATCCCTGGGATGTCTACTGGTGTACGGATTAGCCACCGTATCAGTCACGGATATCCTGCCGAGTCAGTCACGGTATACTGCCGTATCGGTGGGGTATTCTCCAAACCTTAAATCGATTGTGCATTTATATATAGTTATTCACCGTGTAATTGTGCTAAATATAATAGTTCAAAGCCTATTCAAATATCATTCATGCACTTTCACATCGCATGGATGTTCACATTAACTATACGTCATTGGGATGTCACACATTCATATGCATCACTTAGATGCCCAGTTCACATATACATCCCTGGGATGTCTGAATTCTTATGGTCATTGATTTTTCATTTTTGTGTACGCACACACAGTCATATCTTAATTTCACATACTTATCTTGACATTTTAGCACAAGCACTTAACTATGCTTTAAATAATTATGCATACTTAGAACATTACTACATAAATGCTTTTGTAATCAAGTGTACAAGTTCAGAATATTCCTTACCTCATACGCAATATGAAATCCATGGATTCCTTAATCCGAGCTGGCCATAACCACCTAAGGTCCGGCTCAACCTAGGTATGACCAAACACATGCAACATATCACAATTGGTGTAAAAACATTGGGTTTAGAAGCCTAACCCCAACTTGTAAATAGTTCATAGGCAAAACCCAACAAAAGCCTAAATTAGCCCAAACCAATCGTACGATTCTTAAATCGATCGAATGGTTTGGAAAATCGATTGAACGATTTTAAATCATTTGAACGAATTCCCAAAATCGATCGAGCGGTTTTATTTTGTTCGATCGATTTCCTTAGAAATCCTTATACCTAATTTTGTACTTCAGCAAAGCCGATCGAACGATTTAATTTCATTCGAACAGTTTTCCAAATCGATCGAACGATTTCCTCAGAAATCAGCATTTCACTTCTTTCTTCTTTGGCCAAAACCGATCGAACGATTTTCAAAATCAATTGAACGATTTCTAATTTGTTCGAACAATTTCTCTAGAACTTTGCATTATACTTTCTTTACTCTTTGGTAAAATCGATCGAACGGATACTAATTCTGTTCGATCGATTTTGCGCATTTACTGAACAGATCGAGTTCTAACCATTAGAACTCACCTCATCAACATCCATACCCTCTCTTACACATTTCTCTCATCTAATCAATTAAATTTATAACCTAGCAACTATAATTCACTGAAATAGTCAAGCTTACCTTTTCAACTGGGCAGATCCCTTGATCCAAAGCTCCTTGTCCCACAAGGGTTTCACAAACCCCAAACCTCAAATCTCTCTTCGATACGAAGACTCAAATCCGCAAGCTTTCCGATTTATACTCAATCACACTCATTTAATACACTGCCTTCAATTCCACAATCAGAATCACACTCCTCTCATTCACTCCCTCTTTAATTTCTCAACCACGTAGCAAATGAGGAGTAAACTCTCCCTATTCCTTATAACTTACAATTGACTTGGGTGCAAGGCACATCTACCTAACTATATATATATATGACTCAACAAAGCAATTCCTATTACACACAACTCCACATTTCCCACATGACCTATGCAACTTAAGTTAACCAATTTAAGTCAAGCAAGTCAATGTTGACCCAGTTCGACAAGTGACCAATCGAGCACACTTCCCAAGGTGCACTATTTAAGCACGAAATTTTTGGGACGTTACATTATATGCCACATGGGATCCTATTTGCTGAAACAAGATCTCGTGAATTTACCTTTTTGGTGCATTTTTTTTTTGGGGGGGGTGTGTGTGTGGGTCCTTCCTCTATTCAGTTTCTTAAAAGAAAGATATAAAGTTTGGGTAAAATTTTATTTATTTAATTTTACCTAGAGTCCAAGTAGAAATAGAAAACTACGTTGGGAACAAAGTAGGACTTTCTTTTCTATATATATGTAAACAACAATTACAGATATAGATTATGAAAATTTATTGAATAAGAGAAAAGATTATGTTTATTCTGATGCTGGTCTTTAGATGCTGCTGTTCCAGATCATCATCTCAGCCCTAGACACCGCGAGTTTCTGTAGAAAACTCTTGACTTTTGAGATCCGTTGATCTAGTGATATTGTTTTTGCGCTATTACTTTAGATTTAATGTTGTTCAAAATTTTAGAACTGGTAATTCAGACTCTTCCGTCTGAACATCATTGGTGTTTTTGTGATCATTGCTGCCATCTTTGATTATTTCTTGACTTTCTATCGAACAATCAATCTCTTGCAGTGTTTAATTTTAGCATCCCCTTACTGATGAAAACAAAATAAAATTTCAGCATCCCTTTAGATATGCAGAATTAAAAGGACTTTTATTTCTTTAGTTATTGTGGGTATCAGAGCGGTTCTTATTCATCGGAAGGAAGTGGGCTACTACCTTGGGTAGTGATTAGATGTCATGAGGGATTAGATCTACGTCCATCATGGGATTAAATTATTCAAAACGGGTCTGTTACATGGGAAAAGAAGGGTTAACATCATGGGAAGTGACAATATGCCCTCAATGATGACACATTTACATCTATTAGAGTTAAGTGCTAAAAGGGATTATGATGCGGGAAAAATCGCACGCTAACCCTAAAATAGCGCAAATACCGCAAGATAGGAGTTAGGGTTCTCGCTCTTCAATTAAAACAAAAAAATAAAAGGGAAAGTACAGGTAGAAGAAGATCCAAGTAATCGCTTCAAGAAAGAAAGTTGGCCTCGCACTAAACCGCAAGCGGGAATTAAAGAATCGCTCTTCGTTTTGAGAGAATCACACCCTCACGAAAGTTTTAAACTCTTAATTTTGCATAAATAATTTTTATTAATCAAAAACTTATAATAAAAGTGTTTACAAGCATTTAAATAGGCTAACCAATGCATAAAATTAGAAATCCTAGTTTAACTCTAATTCCTAATAAAAGAAATATCCTAATTCTTATAAAATAATAAAGTCCTAAGACAATAAGGAAACTAATCCTATTTCTAATAAAAGAAACAACTCTTACTTTCTAAAATAAAATAATAAAGGAGACTAATCCTAATTCAATTAGGATTCTTGAAATTCATCAATTTATGTGCAGCCTTCGAAAAATTACCATAACTTCTTCAATATTTGTCAGAATTGCATGTTTTTTGGCTCTTTGGAAAGCTACTTCGATAAGCTTTCAAATATGACCAATTTCGTATCAATCTAACTTTGTTTGACACTTCAAAAAAGGCTAAACATAAAAGTGATGGGATTGAAATTTGAAGACCCTAATAAATTTTAGATTTTCTTCTTCTGATCAAACGAGTCTTTAATGGGCCTTTTTTTTTAAAACCCATTTGTGGGTCCACTTTCTCTTTTGACGTCTCCTCTTTATCTGACCATGATTCAAACAGGTGGATCTAAAATTTGCATTAGATTAAGTCTACCTATTTCTACTAAGTCTCTTAAGAGTTGTATTTAGAATGGAATTCTAAGAAAAGTAGGAAATAAAATTAGGGTAAAAGATTCGATATTTACTTTTACCTAGAGTGCAAGTTGAAATAGGAAACTAAGTTAGACATAGAGTAGGACATTCTTTTCTATATATATATATATATATATATATATAAACAGCAATTGCCGATGGAGATTATCGAGATTTATTGAATAAAAGAATAGATTATTTTATTCTACTGCTGCTCTTTAGCTGCTACTGTTTGAAACCACGATTTCTACATAAAATTCTGGACTGTTGAGATCCGTAAACATAGTGATATTGTTGTTACTCAGTTATTCTAGGTTTAATGCTTTTCAGAATTTTAGAACTGGTATTTCAGATTCACCAGTTTGAACATTGTTGATGTTGATTTAATTACTAACTACTGCTGCTATTTTTTATTATTTCATAACTTTCTATTGAAAGATCCATCTTCTGCAGAGTTTAATTCAGATTAATATTGCTGAATAAACTTTGTTCTTATACATAGTTTTTAATCTGTATAAAGGTGGGTTTTCATCCCCCTTAGTAGCAGAATTTGAGGGATTCTGATCTCATAGTTATTGTGAGCTGCAGTCTGCGTTACAAAAGGTACATGATGCTAGCTCTCTGAGGTGGGTCATGCTCGTGTAAATTCTAGAAGAAAGTTGAAAGTTGAAATTGAAACATTCTTCTTCATGAAAAATCTTGCTCCTCATACCTACCAGGTGGTCTTTGCCTCTCCTTTCAAAATTGTGTCCTTAGTTACCAGGTGGTCTTTGTGTCTCCCCATACTTACCATTCTTCTTCTTTGTAACGAAATTGTGTATTCCTTTTAAAAAGTAATCATTTGATAAGATTATGCCTCTTTTTTTTCTTCAAAATTGTCGTCATCTTTTTGTTGCTTTCCTGACTTTGCGTTCGTCTTTTAACTCAGGTGGTCTTTGGGTCTATTTCGTGACTTCGCGTCCCCCTTTCACCCTGAATTCAATGTCAAGTGATTTTGCGGTGTCCATGGTCACCCTAGCTGTTTTGGGTTGGACCCAACCTTAGTCACGTAGTCGGATGTACACTTCCAAACTAGTAATATAATGGGCCCACTATTTAGTCAATGGGATCAAAAGTTATTCTCATTCGGGAATTTAAAGCGTCTAATCTATGCACTCTAATATGGCATATATTTTTTAAATGGTCGATATTAAATTGTGAATAAACGAAGGGCTTCCCCCTGAAACCTTGTAAGTATGCATGTATGTATGCATGGGTGTTGGCATGGGCATGGGCATGGATTGGGTGAATGTTTGTGTATCTGTGCCTATGTTGGTTCTATAATTCAAGTTCAATGTCGAGAAAAGATAGGAGTTTTTAAGTTGTGTATGTGCATACGTGCATAGAGTGTGTGCGGAGAGGATTAGGAATTTTTATGATACAAGTTTTCTTTTGTTTGTTTTTATAGGTTATTTACAATAGGGATGCAGATTAAAGTTGAGGATTTGGTTTTGTAACCTTGAGTACAGTTGAAGAAGCAGAAAAAGTTGTGGAGATGTTCAACTGTTATGTAAGTTACTTTCATTTAATTTGGCTTGCATTTCTTTTTCTTTTTTATTTAATAGTAATCGATTACTGGTAATTCACTGTGGAAGACAAGATAGTTAGGTTGATAGTTAGAGAATTCTAGTTGAAAATGAAATGTGATTGATAGCTTACATATGGAAGTGCAATATGGATCCAACACTTGTTTCAGAATGGATTGGCATCAGGCCTTCTTTGATGATCATTTAAGAGCAGCATGCAGCTAAGTACTATTAACAAAGGATACACAAAGGAAGTCTCGAAGGATGAGAAACCACCAGTCAAGAACCTCTTTGAATGACAAAACCCGATACACACAACAATTTGACTAGGGACGCACTTGCTCCATATCTAAATTAAAATGGTTAGGCTTCCACGAACACAGGGAGGTGCAACCTCGGAAATCGATAATATAACAAATGTTTATGACCAGCAAATTTCTAGTTAATGTTAACTATTTTAAAATAAAACAAAATTTTACCAACGTAGAGATATGAGTTTTAAATTTTACATTACAACTAATCAAATGGCCATTTGTCTTTCTTTTGTTGAAGCTAAAAATGTATATTACAAAGTGGTAGTCGGTTTTGTCCTCCATGAGAGGATGGTCAAGCGTCCTCCAAGATGTCGGGGAGCTCCAGTGGCACCTAAAACATTGTTTGGGTGCCATGTGGAGCCCGGGGGATGGGTTGGATAAATTATTTTTTTTTAGGCTTTTGTCAAACTTTGATTTGAATTGTTCAGATTTCAAGGATCGAAAAATAAATGGTGGAGATGAGTTTTTGAAATCTTTTTTTTTAAATTTGATCTAAGAAATGCACCCATGCTCTATGTGTCATCAATATGGTAGCCCTTGTCAATGTAGTCACAAAGTCGTGATTAGGCAGTAATTCAACTAGGAGTCGGGTTAGCACAATTTGGATAAATTGAAGGAAAATTCTGGGGTATTTTTTAGGGGGTTTTGCCAACATTATTTGCACCAAGCCTCATCAACATCATACAAATAAGCAAAAAAATTAATTAAAAAAAGCTGAATGAAAAATAAAAATCCTGTAATTTAAATTTATAATTCAAAATTAAAAAGGAAAAACGTAAATTTATCATGCTCCATCCCAACAACCCTTTTCCCTTTGGCCCCAAAACTGTGACAACCCAGATTTCACAAGCCCGAAACCCGTTCCATCAGATCACCCGTTAGGGCGATCCCACACTCACATGAACACTTCGCACATCCATAAAAAATAGATCTCACATAGATATCTCCATTAAGCAGATAGAATCATTCTACGCTTCAACAGATAAATACATTTCTAAATATAAACTTGATCAAGATAATGGTAATTTCATGCCAAATGCATGAATGGATGAACCAAAATGAACCATCGGTGATTGACACCAATGGTTCAAAAAAATTATCCAAAACAATTATATTACATAACTTAGTATAAACTCAAAAATGGTTGGACGTACCAAGCCAACCACAATACAACTCCTGACTGCTCACACACACTCTCGAATCTATTTGTAAAAGAACTCCTCCGGTAGGGGCTCAATCTCCTCCTCAGGTTTTGTACTCTGGATCACTCTCAAGATCCAAATCCTTCTCTAAGTCCTCACCTGTGACGTATAGTCGAAGGGTGAGCTAACATCCAAGCTCAATAAGGGAAAATATTAGTAGCATTTAAATCTCATATCTCAAGCATAATGTCACATAATTGATTTTCATATGCACATTTTTCATTTTTCTCAATTGAATTCCATATGCAAAAATTTAATCACAGACACAAACACTTACATCACATACTTTGTTTTAAAACATTGGACATAACTTAAAGCATTAACTTAAATACTTTTCTAAGCAGATATAGCATTAGAAGCTGCATATAATACCGATGAGAATCCCTACCATCGTCGTTCAATGAACCATTTACACATACCCAAGCCCCTGTGTTAGGAGGGGTGCTTGTGCCAAACAAAGTGTTATCGTTGGCCGGTAAGAGAAGGAACGGACATCCCACCGTACCGGAGCACAATGAATGGATATCCCGCCGTACTGGAGCACAATGGATTCGTTATACTAAACCTTAAATGAATTTACATTTTCTAACTTATAGTTTCACACCATGTAAAGTGATTACATTATACTATATTTAGAAAACTAATATTCTTACACATTTTTGAAATTCTCATGTACACAGTTACCACACCACATTTCCATCTTTCACATCACATTTATTCTTTTCAAAAATTGTTTGAACTACAGAATTTCACATGCTTGTTTTCACAAAACTCATCATGACTTTTCCCATCACAAAACTTGTTTGAAACTACAGAATATCACATGCTTATTTTCATAAAACTTATTATGGCTTATCACATCACATTACTTAACTTATACAAAGCACATTCAAATTAAATGATCCTAAATTTCCCCTATCTCAAGTCACGCTTAGCGTATTCCATACATAATTCTCTTGAGAACTCACACGTAAGCTCAATACTTTAATCCTACATTCAAATTGCCCAAATACCCCTTAGGAATACTTAATAAAACCTAAAGATGCACATTTCTTAAGAATTCACATAAAAAGAATAAAAACTAGCCCGACTCTATTTCTCGCACGAGCGAGCACTAAAGCTCGGGCACGTGAGCTTTCAAACACTCACAGATCTTGGGCGAGTGATTGAAATTCAGCTTACTAAAGCTGAATTTCTTCAGCCGCCACGGGCACGCAAGCACCCTCACGCGAGCGAGCTCATAGCTTACTTAATCTCTCCCGCGAGCGAGTATCAGAGGCTCATGACTTTCTGAAGGCTTATCATGCGAGCGAGCTTTGAAGCTCGGGCGTGCAAGAACCAGAGTTTCTTCATATTAGAGTTTTTTCTCAACTCAATTTTGTTCGCATTTGTTCTCCAATCTCTACCACACTTCTTACACATCTTATAAATATTTTATTATCAAAATTTACACACTTAAGAATCGATTTCTCACCTTCTAACGAAAGATCCACTCGAGGATCAGAGCATCTTCTTCTTTTGCAGGTAAATCGGTTTCAAACCCATTTCGGTTTCTCTAAGCTCCAGAATCATCACGACGCCAACACAATTGTTTGGTGAGCTTTCACACATGAGTTTGCATAAACCTTACTGTTGTTTATTCTGAATTGTATTGATTTATTATGGGGTGTTGAAAGAAAATTAACATCAAAGTGAAACTGAGGATAAAGATATGATAAAAATAGCAATCCTAAAACAGCCTTGACCTGTAAGATACAGGGCCTATTATAATAAGTTTTGATAAGTAAGAGTTTGTCCCACAGAGAAATTGATCTAGAACCAAAAATGGGTTATAATAGTAGGCCACCAGATCTAGCTACAGATCTCACAATCCTAAAGAAAGGGAGTTGGGTGTCACGAACACACTAAATTAACCTTAATAAAAGAGAAATAAAGTACAACCCTAACCTAAAGAATGTGTTAAGAAGAAGATGGTGATGGTGTGTGCCAAAATAAAATATATAAATGACAGGAAGTAAGTAGGTTAAGCTAGAGTTAATGCAGTAATGTAAATAAGATTTAGACAGTCTCTGCAGTGATCCTTGCTGAGATGCTATTACTAACTTCAACAAGGTAGAAATATCAAACTTAACCCATGCCATTTGGGGTTCTCTTAAAGTTATAGGTTGTCCACTAAAATGGCCACAGCCTATCCTATAGAGTCTGTCAAACCCCATTGATCTAGCCAGAAGTTGCTAATCTAAACCAGAGGAGTGGACTGATCATTTCCCCAACTACTCGACTAGAGCAGGCCATGAATACTATTACTAACACTATGTAATGCCAGTGCTACAAGCTCCCCAGATCTATACATAGATCTGGCTGACATCCATAGGTATTCCAACTCATAAAGTCCTAAGAGCTTTTCCAAGGCCAATGGCTCACTGTGCCCATAAAAAGGACCAGCAACAGGTTGAATAAAGATATAGATTCAGCTGGCCATTGCTACAAAAGGCCTGTAATGACTCAGCGTCAAGCTGTAATTACTATAAAGAAATTAGATCTAACATCTAATATCGGTCAAGTAAAATAGAGGGGAGTCAGTTCCTATACAAACAATCTCACAAGGCTCTAGAAGCTCATGTGTAGAGGAGAAGAATCCTTCTCAGACATGTGGCTGGACACCACCTTAGGGTTATACTATGTCCACTCAAATGGCCACAGGGTATCTAATAGGTCTGTCCATACCACAGAGATTTGAGAAAGAACATGTAAACTGCTGCTGCCACCATGGAGTCCCAGGGCTACGGGCTCTCTAGATCTGGCTATAGATCCGATTTGCTATCCATGGGGCTATTAAACCCAAGGAAATTAGATGATAAATAATAAATCTACTAGAAACTGAATGGGCTACTCCCAAAGCATGGATCCTATAGACATCTAAGGAAACTAAAGGATCTATAGATTCAACTAGTCATTAAAACAACAATCCATTGATAAAAATAAAACTTATAATGAACTGTCTTAAGGCTGCAGCCTGTACGCAACTATTCATAAAAAAGATCCCAATGTATACAAGGCCTATTACAAAATTGAAATAAAACTAAACATAGCTGCTTATAAAAGGATTAGCCAACCAATGCTGGGTTAAGAGAGAAGAAAAATAAGAAAAAGAGATGATCAAACCCTAACCCTAGCCTGCTGAAATTCTCCACCGACAGAGGATGAAGGAAAGATAAAAATACTAAGCTCTAAGTATAACTTATATACTCTGTCCATAAGGCCTCGGTTCAAAAGAGATTAACCCTAATTTTTCTAGCAGACATGGCACTGTTACAACCATTGAATGCTTTGAGACATATGCCTCAAAATCCATGTCTCAGAAAGTGTGCCCTAGCCTGGGAAATTCTCAAAAGGTCCTTGAGTTAGGGTTGAGAAGTGGAGAACCTGGGCTTCACGGGGCTAGCATCTGCATTAATTCACTCGCGCAATTGCTTTGCCTTCGCGGAGGAGCATTTGGCTTAGGAGGTTTGTTCACTTGCGTAGAATATCCTCAGTCGATCGCACAGTTGCTTTGCGCTGCAATGCTATCACGGAGGTGATTTGAAGCACCTGGAATTTCTAGCACAATAGAGCTTCAGAAGTTCTCTCTCACTAGATACTCGCACAGGTAGGTTCCTGTGCTCGCGTAGTAATTGGTAAAGCTTCAGAGTGCGGGAGAGCTACGCGAGAAAAATTCTGGGCGTCTCTCTCTTCTAGGGCTTCACGAGAACTCTGCGAGGTGACAAATTGATCTTTATGCATATGAACTCGCTATGTTCTGCGCACAGCTACTTTAAGGCTCGATCTCCGTGGAAGCTTTTAGAGCATAAATTCTGAGGGTTTTAAGACGTGAGATCTTTGTGATGTCTTTACTACTCTCCTCTTGAATGCACATCCCATCTGCGTGAGGGCAGCTTCCACTACATCCTTAGCTTTGCGAGGGAGCTCCACAACTCTGTGAGATGATTCTTTTGATCCTCTAATGCCTTGCACTTGTTACTGTTGCGGCTTCCTTCTTTCTCAGCTGACTTCATTCATCTGCTAGACTTTTGGTCAATGATGACCAGCAAATGAGTCACCATGGTGAGCACTACCAGAGTGTTCCATTAGGCTTTGGCTCAGCTGTCATCTTTGCATGTTTTCTTTCTCTTCTTTGGACTAATAAGCAAGGATTTTGTATTAAGCTGCATAGTTTATTACTAACTACAAAACACACTTAACAAATGATTATTAGTGGGCTTCAAGGTCTAGCAAAGGTTAGGTTAAAAGGTAAAAAGTGGTACTTTTCAGTGAATAATACACTCCCAAACCAAATCTTTGCTAGTCCTTGAGCAAAGGAGAAATTAAAACAACTAGTCTAAGAATTTAAATGCCACTTTTGTAAGGAACACAGATGCATTTAGCCTATTGCATCAATCCTTTTAAACCCCTAGATCATCCCTAGTGGAGGAGTGAAGTCTCCTGAGGGTTTTCAGTGAAGATACCCACAAACTTCTCAATAAAACAGTTAGCAAAAGTACAACATTATTAAGTCAATTGTCAAAAAATAGAGCATCAGTTCACCTTTGATTCAATAGAAAATATGTGAGAAATTTGAACATATGATATGAACTGACATTGTGACGACCCGACTTTTCCAATCCCTCAGGTATAGGAAAGGCCGGTTCGCCAACCTATCGAATAAACGATAAGCCGGACAAACAGGGCACATATCAGAGTAAAGCGCAATAAATATCCATAGCTAAAATAAATGCGGAAGCAATTAAAAGTAAAGAACCACCGATGATGGCCGACCATCATCGAAACATGGCTCATAACAGAAATCAACGTCAAATATAAAACTATGGTATCCAACTAAAATGGGCCCACAAATTCAAGTCTAACTCTCACCACAAATAAGAAAATCAGTAAGTTCTATACTGGGAAAAACTCCTCAGGAGGAACCTCAAGCTCTTCCTCAGGCACGTAGTCAGGATCAGTCTCACAGCCCTGAATAGCCACGTCAATACCTGAACCTGTGACGTATAGTCGGAGTGAGCTAACCAACAAAGCTCAGTAGAAGAAAGACATCTATGGCATTTTACTTTAACTAACATGGTTTCAAAACAAATATCGGAATATAGCTTGTCAAACATATAAGCAGATAATAAACTGAATTTAGGTGCGGAAATCATATGTAAGATTTATTTCTAAATGTGAAACAGTTTCAAACGGATCTGATGTTTGGTGTCTTAGTTTCTCTAACTTCTATATGCAAAGTTCAGTAATTCATGACTTAATCCTCAACTTAAAATACCTCCCGAGTAAACTATATCTCGAGAGTAGGAATATAGCCGATGGGAACCCCTACCTACCATCGTCGTTCATGAACCCTTTTTCAGGATGCAACAAGCCCCTGCGTAATGAGGGAAACTTGTGCCAGGAAGTTGTTCAGGAATTTTTGAGGGGTCACTCAGGTCAATCATAAAATAAATGCAGATACTAATATAAATCAGATGCAAGTCTCTTATACATAGTTCAGGTTCTTGATTTCAGATTTTTAGAGCTTAAGCAGATTCAGGTTTCAGGATTCAGGTAGATTTAGATTTTCAGTCATTCATATCAATTTCAGTTTACAGATGTGATTTCAATGGCATATGCAAGTTCAAAGATTTTAATTCAAAATATCCATGCGAATTAAAATAAAATACTGTAAAGATGAGATTCTCCTACCTAAAACTCGGAGTTATGCGAAGTCAAGCAAGGTCCTATTGATGGCCTCTCGCCCTCAATCTACATCACAATATATGTTCATGCATTAAGATAAACTCTAATTACTAATAATATAGACCTATTTAAGCGTTTCCTCAAAAACAAGTCAAAACAGGCAAGTTGCGCCAATCCTAGAATTTGACGTAACATTCTCATATTTTTTTGACTATCAAGACGATTGATTCATGTGTTGGTCAAAACATAAAAGTTGTAGATTTTTATATTAGCTTTCCAATGAAAAAAGAATCGTCTCAATCGGAGTTCGAGATAAACAGTTATGACTAAACTACTAAGGCAATACCGGAGTTCGGTGATACCTCGCTCGAGCGATGATAATAGCTCGCTCGAGCGATTTGACGTAATATTCTCATATTTTTTTGACCATCAAGACGATTGATTCATGAGTTGGTCAAAACATGAAAGTTGTAGATTTTTCTATTATCTTTCCAACGCAAAAAGAATCGTCTTACTCGGAGTTCGGAATAAAAAGTTATGACTACAATACTAAGGTAATGTCGGAGTTCGATGATACCTCGCTCGAGCGATGATAATAGCTCGCTCGAGCGATTTGACGTAACATTCTCATATTTGTTTAACCATCAAGACGATTGATTCATGAGTTGGTCAAAACATGAAAGTTGTAGATTTTTCTATTAGCTTTCCAACGCAAAAAGAATCGTCTTAATCAGAGTTCGGAATAAACAGTTATGACTAAAATACTAAGGCAATGTCGGAGTTCGGTGATACCTTGCTCGAGCGATGATAAAAACCGACGGGTTTCCTCAACGATTCGCGCCGCGATCGATCCCACGAGTTCACAGAGACAACTCCAACACGCCCCCAATGATCTCAACCTCTCCTAATAGCCAACTACGAATCCAAGGTTGATTCAAGTTCTTTCTAAGGTTTAAGTGTTTTCAACAAAGAGGGTTCTAGAGAAGGAGGTTTTCTAAACCGATCTCTTACGATGATTGAAGAAGAGAGAAGAAGGAGTTTCACACGGTTGGGTAACTATCCTCTCTTAACAAAACCTAGTATAATACGGGAATGCAATTCCTTCTTATAATAGGATTGCTCACAAAGTAAAACACACACACACATCTTATGTATTATACACTTCTAATTTTAAAACTCAAGTCCGGTGTTGAGCGGCTACACCGAGGTCGGTGCACAACTTTCGCACGAGGGTCCAAATGGGCTCTAAATTAAAATCTGTCCGCACAATCACATCTAGATAAAAATCCAAAACAAATGGTGACGTCAGTTACCGAGCCGAATACACACACAGGGTCAGTCTAACTCGGGTTCAAAATACGGGTCTTTACAGACATTGAATCACTATAACTTTTACATAGATGCACATCATTTCTAATTAGCTCACAACAAGGGAAAGCATCACATGTAAGTCAGTACTGAGCTCATCATTAATTCAAAAATTAGGTATAGGTCATGACCAATACACTCAACATCAAACCCAATGCTCACCATGGCAGGCTCTCATAGGGAACTTTGAGGGTTTCCAATTTCTCTCAAGCTCAAGAGCAGTTACACGCCCAAAATGGGTCTGTAAGCATGAGCATAGGCAAAGCATCTAAGTTCAGGCCTCACCATGGATTGGATAGCTCTTTGTCTCTGCATGACAACTCATTCAACTTTGGATCACAGGGTCTTTTGACTGGGTTGTAATGTTGCTTATGGGATAGGTTATAAAGAATGGAAGGTTGAAAAGGGATTAAAAATTGAGAAATCAGTAGGTGAAGGAGGTGATTCATGACTTCACCTTCTTAGTTCAGCACCTTTCATTTTCTTTAAAATTCTTCATACTTGAAGTGGCTAGCTTCTCCTCTTGTTTTCAATTTTTCCAATAAACTTTTTCTCTTGACCCCTCTCTTGTTCCTCTTCATTATTGTTTTTCTTTCTTTTTGATGTATTTTTCTTTTTGTTTATTTTTTTTTCCTTTTTGAATTGCCACCTCTCTCCTCAGCTACTACACTGCTAAGCTTTACGTATTTATTCTCCATTCACCCATCTTGTCCATCTTCAGCTCCTTCTCCTTTACCTTCTGAATTCTCAGAGTGAGGGTAGGTTTGAATCAGGTCCAGAGGTTCAGGTACAAGTACTCAGGTGTATTTTGAAGAAAATTTAAAAATAAGGCTCAAAAGGTGTGTGCATAAGAGCAGTTGATTAGGGTTTGGTCTGTTTAAGCTCAAACTGTCCAAGAGGAGGCTCTGATTCTTTCCTAGGTATCATGAGTGATGTCAGTTGTTTCAACTTGGAGGTGCCTAAATTTTAGTGAGGGCATTGACTCAGCCAGCCCTTAGAGCTGAAAGAATTACCTCAGTCACTCCTCAAAGGAAGGAAAAAAATTTTGTAGGCCCAAATCTCACTAGTTATGGTCTTCCATTGAACTCTTAGGCATGTCCCTACCTTTTTATCTCTTTAATGATTCACTAAGTACTAATAAAAGTGACTTTTCTTAGCGTTCACATCATGAAAATGCCAGGATTTAAAATCTTGTAATGCCTAAAGGTCTGCAAAATTTTAAAATTTTAAAATTTCTTATTTTTTATGATTCTTAAGTGAACATGGCTCCATTTCTATCTTACTCACTTGATTTCTGCTACACTTAGGATAACTATTTCATTGGTAGGTCTTGCCACACCCCCAAATCTATGAGGAGCAGTGGCCTCACTGTTTCAACGGTAGATGTCGATGTATAGCAGGACCAAGACAGAGATATTAAAAGAAAAGAAACAGCAGAAAAGAAAAATACATAAGACAAAACAAATAATATATAAACAAAGAAAAATAAAGAAAGACAGTGAACTAATCAAAATATAACAAAAAGAAGTTTCTATTATAATGTAAAAGTATGTACAAAGTAAGGGAGAGTAAATTGTAAAATTACACACTACTTTCTAATTAAATACATGCGCAAAAATTAATCATCTAATCATCTGTTGGTTCCTTCTTAATTTTGATCCCTTTTACTTTTTCTTCACAGTAGCAACTTCTGGAGCAGGTCGAGCAGTAGTCGCAGATACTCTCCTAGTTAATTGACCAAGTTACCTCTACAGGATTCCAGCCTTTTGTTCAGCCAATGCAGTCCTAGATGCAAAGAGCTCCCTGATCTCCTTTGATGCAGCTAACCTTTTCTCCAATCCATCAGTCCTCAGCTTTTTTATTGTAGCAGCCATTTTCTCTTAGTTAGTATTTAGCTTTGCTTGTGCAGTTATACGCTCTTAGGATTCATATAGTCGTAACATTCATGTTCAGCCCTTAGCTATGTTCTTCAGCTATATTTCTATATCTAATTTCATGAGATGAATCTTTTCTTCATAGGACACCCTGATTGATGTTCTAATTGCAGCCATCCCATGGATGATATCCTTTTTGAGGTAAGGATTGGATTTCATTGCATGATGGAGGGTGGAGTAAGAGGGAATGGAAAAAAAAGAGGAATGAATTAAGGGTTGTTCTTCACTTGAAGAAGGGCCAGCCAAGAATGAAAAGGTGGTGGGCTGTGAAATTGGGGATGGAGGCTCAGGTTGGGGCTCCTAGGGTGTGGATATGAGGTCTGAAATGGTTATGGTTTTCGGGATTAGAATTGTTTGGGAGATATAGGTGGGCTGGGATCCAGTGGGGGTTTTGGCAGTTTTTCTTCTCTTCTGGTATGAGGTCTTGACAGTTGGGCTAGTGTGGGCTGGAAACATAGGTAAGGGTGCAGAAATGGGTAGGGCGTCAGTGACTATGGTGGTTTGTAGTGAGATTGAGGTGGCTATGGCTGTGGTGATTGGTGATATAGGCTCAGGCAAGGGTATTGGACCTGTTAGGGGTTGTGAGGTTTGGGTTGAGGGTGTAGGTGGTCGTAAAAGAGTTGGGGCTAGCATGGAGGTAGAGGGAATGGCTAGGGAGGTGATAGTTGTGCTGGCTGGCACATGTGAGGTGGAGGATGCAGCAGCATCAGCTGATGCTGCTTCATGGATGGTGGGGGCTACTTCTCTCAATAACTCCTTCCTCTACTTTTCTTCTTCTTTATCATTATATCACTGATTCCCCACTGTTTCTTTCTACTCATTTTAGGGTTCAGGGTCACTATCTCCTCCTCCCTATAAAAGGGGTATTTCCCAAACTTCAATAATACAGTAATAAACCTATAGTAGGGAAGGGCATGAGGTTTCTTCTTTATTTTCACCTTCTCACATAGGTCCTTAATCTCCTCAAAAATTAACTTGGCTGCATCCAAGTAATGATTCCTATGAAATGAGAAGAGGGCATTAGCTATGGGGTATCTCCTCTCATGCTTATGCCCAGAGCAATAAATATTTTTCCTCAACACTGCATCCATGAGCCTGAGATTGGGGTGTAGGTCCCTCTTCCTAATTGAGTCTCTTGAGTCTGTGATTCCTCCAATTAACTCCCTTGCTATCTCAATAATAGTGGTAGTCAAAGGAGGACCCAAGCCACACTCAGGGCTATACCTTGCTGGTATCCCCAATATTTATGCAATGTCTGCATGGTTGAACATCATCTCAAAGTCATCAATCAATATCAACAGTGTTGGGTTCCCATCATCACTAGTTTTCAACCTCATTCTGATAAAATAGTCTCACTAGTCTTGGGAAAACCAGCTGCATCATGGGTCACAATAGGGGCAGCAGAGACGCCTTGGTTAGATACTCAATAAAGGCAGAGATCTCTGGTAACTCCTCAAAGTAGGCTTTGTCAAAAATAGTTTCAGCCTCCAGCTGGATTGCTTGCACAAATTTAGAAGGGACCATGAGGTATTCAGTAGTCTCTTCCTCCTTAGCCTTAGGGACTACAGCTTTGCCATTTTTCTGTTTCTTCTTTAATTTTTTAGGGCTCTTAGTAGGTGGGTCCTCTCTAGCCCTCTTCTTTGGGGCTGATTTCTTCTTGGCTTATTGAACTTGAGGCTCAACAATAGCGAGAGACACCTCAGAGGTCTCCAATGTGGAGGCACCTGCAATTCTTGTGAATTTTCTAATGGCCACAGGGCTGCCACTGGCAGATGAGTTCAGCATTGCTGCTAAGGCATCTATGAATTTTGAACCAGTGACCGTGGGTGCTCAACATATCAAAATTAGGGATCACTACTCTTTAAAAAAATGCAGAACACATGAGTAAGCATAGAAGCATCAAATTTTTGCCCTTCTTCTCTCTAATTAATAAATCAATCACAACATAGAGAGAGAAATAGAGATCATACCAGTTGAGAGCTAGGGTTCCACCTAAAAACATGCAGAGTGATTCAAATCCCCCCAAACCTTGTTTAAAGTGACCAGGAGTAGATGAGGAATAAAATGGTGGGAGGAAAATGCCAGAGGTAGAGTGGCTTAAAAAGTAGAGAAGAAAGAAGAGAAAGGGGACTTTGGTCTTGGTGCGAGGAAACTAGGGCAGAGAGATGAAATGAAGAAAATGAGGGATTTTGCAGAGTTTAAGAGCTAATCGCGCGATTTGCTCACTTAGAAATAGGTGCTCGCGGGGTAGATTTCTCATGCAGTTTTCTTATAATCCAGTGAGAAGGTTTGTCGTGCAAAAGAACAAACTGCCTCACAATGTATTTCGCGGAGCTGAGACTTTGGCTATGGTGCGCGAGACCTTGTGCTGCTTCAAAAATTTACCTTGTGCGATACTCGCGCAGAACAATACAAAAGATTCACTTGGTGCATAGATTGGGCTCACGGAGCAAAAAGGTAACTCCGTGAGGCATATTTACAGCCATTGCTCAGGCATTTTAGCACTCGAGAAAGCCAAGAGATGGCTCGCGCAGTAGATTTAAGCCTTTGAGCTCTACGAGACAACATTTCTTCTCAACCTTTACACTGTTAGTTCAGTACAGGACAATGGTTAGTGCATTCCATGTTGTTGTCCACCCAACCACTGTGCATGAGCACCAACCCACAGACAGGTACTTCATTTCAATAATAAGAAATATATGCCCATTTTTAACATTAGTTCATCAACATTACAGAATCCTAAAAATAGTTTTTCAGCTCGACTGTATGCAAATTATGATAGGGGCACCTCACCATTCATCAACAAATATACACAGTAAATTCAAATGACAAACACGCACATGTATTCGATCACAAAATTTAAATACAGAGAAAGCAACATAAGCAACTCAACATCACACTAAAAACACAACTGACAGATTTCTAAACACAAATCAAAATAGAATTTTCATACATATGGTACACTTATTACTAATCTTTAAATCACAGAGCACTAGCTTCCTCCTGAGTAGAGGATGCATCACCAATCATATACTACCCTTTTGGATTTGTCAAGGGTTGACTAAGCAATTTTCCTTCCTCCCTCCTACTCAAAGCATTACAAATCTGATCCAACTGGTCCTCAATCTTTTTGATGCTCTGTCCATGAGAGTTGATAGTCTGCACCAAGTTTCCCAAATTTTGTATTAAAGCCAGCATCCGCTCTTCAAATGAAGAGGATCTGGACTATTGTGGAGGCAGGGCCAACTGGTTAGACTGTGGGGCAGATAACAGAAAATTTTACCTTAGTGGGTAACTTTGATTAAACTGGTGCTGGGGTTTATAAGGAGCTACCACTTGCTACTGTTGGGGTTGAGGATATGAATCTTATCTCCACCTCAGGTTTGGGTGGTTCCTCCAAGAATACCCAACAGGTTGCTGTCCAAAAATTTGAGCAGCATTGGCATGCTCCATAACAAAATCAGGAAATTGGTTGGCAGATGGACAATTATGAATAGAATGTGTGAGAGATTGGCATATCAGACATACTTCCTCCACCTGTGCAACCATCCGGGGCTGCATCACATTTATTAATTTGTCAAATTTCAAGGACAAATTGTCCACCTTACTCTCTAAATCACCTTGCACCTTTACTTCATATATTCCACCTCTAAGGGTGGCCTCCTTCACCATCTTAGCTAGGGTCTGACTGTCATTGCGTGACAGAGACTCCTGTAGTATAGAATTTTCTCCTATTATGTCAAACAGCTCCCAAGCTTCCTCAGCTGTCTTGTGGAGGTAGCAACCACCACAGAAAACATCCACCATATCCCTGCTCTTGGAATTAATTCCTTGGTAGAATACATGCACTAGTTGCCACATTAGAATTTGGTGATGGGGGCATTATTTTAACATCTCCTGGAATCTTTCCCAAGCTTCATAAAAATCCTTAGTTGAGGACTGAGTAAATGACATAATACTTGTCCTCATCTGGCTAGTTTTATTCATGGGAAAGAATTTAGCTAGGAATTTGGTTTGAAGGTCACTCCATGACTGTATGTTGTTGGCTAAGAGCTTTGATAGTCATGTGCTGGCTTTATCCTTTAGTGAGAAAGGAAAAAGACTAAGTTTAGTGGCCTCAAGTCCCAAGCCAGTAATATTGAAAGTAGTGCAAAGTGCCAAAAATTGGTCGATATGCTTGTAGGGATCTTCTTTACTAAGCCTATGAAACGAAGATAGCTTATTAATGGTGGAAGATTTAATTTCATAATTCCCTTCAACAGAGGGGAATTGAATGCAAAAGGGAGAGGTGTACTCCCCAGGTGTATTTTACTCCTTTAATGTTCACTACCTCTCAGCCATGACAACTGGTTCAGTTTCAAAAGCAGGGCCCTGTGTGGTGTGTCTAGGTGTAAGGATCCTTTCAGCCTCTAGATTTAGAAGTTATAACTCAGGGATTAAGGACCTTCTGCTATGCATATACTCACACCCACAGTAAGTACAGAGAATGCTCACAAGTACACACAAAAGAATTTCAAACAAAAATTAACAACTACATAAATTTATACCAAACAAATAACAGGGAATTAAACATAAATGGACTGAGATTTAGGGGAAAGGAAGTGCAAACAGAGCTAGGTATACTCCAGCTGCAACTCTAGCTTTTCTCTTCTTCTGCTATCCATTTCTACAAAATTTCAAAAAATATCAGTAGCTTTTCCCTAGTTTCCCCACACCAAGACCGAAATCCCCTTTCTCTTCTTTCTTCTCTACCTTTCAAGCCACTCAACCTCAGGCATTTTCCTCCCACCATTTTGTTCCCCATCTACTCCTGGTCACTTTGAACAAGATTTGTGGGGATTTGAACCACTGTGCACATTTTTAGGTGGAACCCTAGCTCTCAAATGGTACGATCTCCATTTGAGAGAAGAAGGGAAAAAATTAATTTATTAATTAGGGAGAAGAAGGGAAAAAATTTGGTGCTTCTGTGCTTACTTGTGTGTTCTGCATTTTTTTTTAAGAATAGTGAGCCCTAATTTTGATAAGTTGAGCACCCATGGCCACGGGTTTGAAATTCATAGATACCTTAGCAGCAATGTTGAACCCGTTTGCTAGTGGCAGCCCTGTGGCCAGTAGAAAAACTACAAGGATTTCAGAGGCCTCCATATTGGAGACCTCTGACGTTTCACCCCCTATTGTTGAGCCCCAAGTTTCACAAGCCAATAAGAAATCAACACCAAAGAAGAGGGCCAGAGAGCACCCACCTATTAAGAGCCCTAAAAAATTAAAAAAGAAAAAGAAAAGGGGAAAAGTTGTGGTCTCGGAGGCTGAGGAGGAAGAGACTACTGAATACCTCAGGATCCCTTTTGAATTTGTGCAAGCAATCCAGCTGGAGGCTGAAACTATTTTTGACAAGCCTACTTTGAGGAGCTACCAGAGACCTCTGCCTCGATTGAGTATCTGACCAAAGCATCTCTGGTGCCCCTATTGCAGCTTCCCGATACAGCTGGCTTTCCTAAGACTAGTGAGACTATTTTATCATAATATCCGGTTGAAAACTAGTGATGATGGGAACCCAGCACTGCTGTTATTGATTGATGACTTCCAGACAATTTTCAACCAAGCAGACATTGCAAAAATATTAAGGATACCAGCCAGGTATAGCCCTGAGTGTGGCTTGGGTCCTCCTTTGACTGTCACCATCACTGAGATAGCAAGGGAGTTAACTGGAGGACTCACAACCTTAGGAGACTCAATTAGGAAGAGGGACCTATGCCCCAACCTCAGGCTCTTAGATGCAGTGCTGAGGAAAAATATTTATTGCTCTGGGAATGAGCAGGAGAGGAGATACCCCATAGCTGATGCCCTCTTCTCATTTCACAGGAATCATTACTTGGATGCAGCCAAGTTAATTTTTGAGGGGATTAAAGACCTATGTGAGAAGGTGAAAATAAAGAAGAAACCTCAGGCCCTTTCGTATTATAGGTTTATTACTACATTGTTAAAGTTTGAGAAATTCCCTGTAGACACCCAAATTTGGCCCAAGGCGCGATCGAAACACCTTTCAAGAGAGGTGCAATTTTGAGCTTTTGATATCATGTATGGAACCCTTAGGAATCACCCCAAACCCTTAGAAATCACCCTAGATCCCTTAGGGACCTATCCTGAACCTTTAGAAACCAATCCCTATCCTTAGAGCCCATTTCGAACCCTAAACCTAACCTTACCAGGCTATGGATGAAGAGTGATGCACCGAAACTAGCTACGGCCCTCTACTATGATCGAGTCTCATACCATTGAGGAGTAGAGGTCGTCAGCTTTCCAATGGTCCAAGGATTGCCCCAATCGGAGGTATACGTCAAAAGATATGACAAACCGAATCCGGGGGCAGAAAGTTAAGGTCATGTGTGTCCCCTTAGGGACTTGGCGCAACTAATAGTTGTGCCAGTAATAAACTTTGCCTGGTGCAACTAATAATTATGCCAGGCCAATTCTCCCTCATTTTAAGCTTGGCGCAACTAATAGTTGAGCCAAATTCAAAAGTGGGCCCCATCCTCGCGAGCTGACTTCCAGGCACTGTTTTGCACTATTTTACTGTGCATTTGCCTAGCGCAACTAATAGTTACGCCAGGCATATGAACAGTAACTATTGGTTTTTACCTTAAAATTCATGACTGAGGTTGGACTTGTTGACCACCTCGACCTTTGGGGTGTGTTTAGCTTGTTCTGTTGCACCCTTTTAAAGCCTATTTGCACCCCTTTAAGTGGCTTAAGGCCTCACCCCATCATCCACCATTGGAGGACCTTCCCACACATTTCAAGGCTCCAAAAACCCTAGGAAACCTTAGATTGCCCATTACCTAATTGCTAATCCAATTAGGACTTTAGCCCCTCACTAATCCTCCCTTCCTCCATAAATAGAGAGCCACCCCTCTTGTTTAAGGGTTGAGAATTTCTACCTAAGAGAGAAAGAGCTTAAAGTGAGAAGATCTTACTCCCTTTGGTGCACACCCCCCATACAAATTCCAGAATTCACAAAACCCCTTTAGACCTTAGCATTTCATAGAAAACCCTTAGGTTAGGTGTGTGTGATCCCCTAGCCTCCCTTCCCTACCTCTTAGCTTCAAGCCTTAAGAGTTAGAACCCCACTTTCCACCATACAAAGCCTTCAAGAGCTCATCAAAGCAAGCCACGTAAGGCTCTCCTACAGTGCTACAAGGGCCCGAGGGCTCCAGCTCTCCCCTTTCTTCTCCTATCTCCTTTTGCTCTCCCAACCCTCTCATTTTGTGCTATTACGCCACCGAATTTTCGGTAGGAACGGAGGGACACAAATAGGATTTGAGGCCCATTTGGGCAAGAGGAAGCTATTTTCTTTTCTTTTACTTTATTTTATTTTATTTTTGGCCATTAGTAGAGACCGTATTAAGCGGATTGATCGGGTGCCTAACACCTTCCCGATTGATAACCGAAGCCCCTACCCAAGAGCCTTTGGTGTGAACCGAATTCACAGTCATATTTTTAGCACTTAGGTGCTCATAAAAATGAACTAGGTATCCCGGGACACTGAAAGCTCTGGGTGGAGACTCTATATTTTCGTTAGAGAGCGCATCATCATGATGGGATCGTCCCGATTCCCACGGTTGCACAGATGGCGACTCTGCTGGGGAATAGCTAGTAGAGCTTTCCCTTGAACTAGACCTGTCTTTTTATTATTTTTTTACCATTTTATTGCTATTTTTTATTTTATTTTTGCTATTTTTGTTTCACTCACCCCTCCGATTAAGTCACTTTACTTACCCCTACTTTTATGTCATTTACGAGCCTTAGCTGATTGGCGGGCCTACTTGCGCATTTGTCCTTTATTTTCCTTACTTTTCCGTCATTTTAGTGCCTTAGCCGATTGGTGGGCCTACTTGAGCTTTGTCTTTCAATTCCTTTAAATTTCCGTCATTTAAAGTGCCTTAGCGGATTGCCGAGCCTTCTTGCATGCTCATATTCCATCAATGGACACCAGCCCATAGTGCTGGCACGGGATAATCACCCCCGGTCTTTGAACTAAATAAAACTTCCAAAAAAAAAGAGAAAAGCTTTGAAAAAAATTAAAATTGAACCAAGCTAGGGAGCTTAATTAATCTGTTTTTACGGGGTAGATTTTTAAAAGGGTTGGGTTTAGGCACACATACAAACACCTGGGTCTTAGTATGGCGGCAGCCCCTAGTGATGATGATCTAGAAAAGTCTCCGCCTACCTAGTATCTCAGAAGGCGCTCGCGCCAGAAGTATATCGGGTGGGTTCCCATTCCAAAAAGCTTAAAACCCTTGGGGAGCGCGCTAGCGAGTTATACCGGACTCAAACCCTTTAGGTGCGGTGTGGAGAGAATCGATCATCAAAAATCTGCTCAGTTCTCGGAAGCCTAGCTTCCATAAATCCCAAAAAAAGAGACTCATTTCGAGCATTAGTAGCTGCTGTCATCTATACTAGAGGATCAATTTTTGCCTGGCACAAGTATTAGTTGCGCCAGTGTAAAAAAGCTGGAATTTATAACTGGCGCAACTAATAATTGCACCAGCCTTAAAATCCAAAGTTTTACCTTGGCGCAACTAATAGTTGCGCCAGTGTAAAATTGGTCCCCTGCAACCTGGGCTTATGTATTAGTTGCGCCAGGCTTGTTTATCAGCCCACCAGCCCGAATTCTTGACCCTTTTCACATCCCGAGGTCCCCGATTAGTGTTCTTAGTGCTTTGTTTGGGCCCCGCCATCTCCGACATCCAATACGCCCCAGCTGGTCAAGAGAAGGCAACTTCTTTTTAGCTCATCTCGGGGGATCGGGTTGTTTGCCTCGATTTCTATGCCTTTAATAGATCGAAGGTTCTCCTTCAATTCTTTCGAAGTGCGTCAAAATCGTCACCGCGAGTCTTGAATTAAGGTACGAGGGCCACCCAAAAAGGGAGTTCCAAGGCCTCGGAACCTTTGTTTTTCAAAAACTCCTTCGAAAAATTCAAAAATATATATATATAATAAATCAAAAACCCAAAAAATATAGATTGTGGTGCCGGCACAATGGCATCACCTTGCCCTCCACCGCCCCGTAGGGGAAGAAGGAGGATTTTTGGGCCATATCCAAGGCACCCTTACCCGACCCGCTCCCGAAGAATGTCGTGGGTAGTGGACCCGGCTTACGCCAATCCCGACTCATCCCCGTCACATTCTCCAACCCACTCCAATTCGGGAGAAGTTTTTTCTACCATCCCCCTCACCCAACCCCCTTTACCGTCACCGGCCCATTCGGGGCCCCCATATTCCCAACCATTACCCCCCATTCTCCATATTTTGCCCAAACCATGCCCATGCCAAACCCAAACCCATTTTCCCAATCCACATCCATGCCCCAATTCCCATCATTCCCCTATATACCCCATCCGCCAACATTCACATACACCACTTCCGCCCTATCGCCCCCCCCCCCCCCCCACAAAATCCCCCATCCATCCGGGTCATGCCCATTTTTATCGGGGCCATGCCCAAATTTCCTCACCTCTCCTCATCATATCCTCCATCATCCCAAAACATACCCAATACCTCCCCTCATCCACCCCATACCCCCCACCTACCATGGCCTTGCCCAATTATACCGAGGCCATGCCCAATTTTTCCGCCACCTCCATCCCATCTATTCCCACTCATCCCTTAAATCCCCCATCTCCATCCAACCCTCCCCCCACGACCATGATGGAGGAGATGTTCCAAGCTTATTCCATGTGGAAGGCTTCTCAAAACACCCCCCCTCCTCCTTCACACCCCATGTCCCTAAACCCGTCTCACACCCTAGCCAATCTCCATGCCTCACTCCCCCATGACCCCCATCAACCCCCCATAATCCACAGCACCCAAACCCCCATTACCCACTTACCCCAAGGCCCATTGGCCTAAACCCCCTTTTATCACATATCCCAAGGGCCAATGGTCCAATACCCCACCACCCAAACCTACCCATGGCCCATGGCCCAGACCCACCAAGGGCCCATGGCCTAGACCCACCAAGGGCTCATGGCTCGGACCCATCAAGGCCCATTAGGTCTGACCTACCAAGGGCACATGGCTCAGACCCATCAAGGTCCATTAGGCCAAACCCCTCAAGGCCCATGGCCCATACTCATCAAGGCCCATTAGGCCAAACCCCTCAAGGGCCCTTGGCCCATAGCTACCCAGGCCCACTCGCCCACACCCACCAAGGGCTCGTGACCCAAACCTACCAAGGGTCCATGGCCCAAACCAATCAATGGCCTGTGGCCCACAATGGCCAAGGGTTCATGGCCCAAACCCAAAACCCACACTCATACCTTCCACAATACCCCCAATATTTAACCTAACCTTCACAGCCGGGTCAAACCCATGCCATACCTCAAACCCAATTCTCCCATGGCCCCACAGCCCAAGGCCATCTCCAAACCTTCCCCCATACCGAATGGCCCTATCAGGCCCCACCTCAAAACCAAATTCCCATCACCCAACAAATGTTTCCTCATCCCTAATGGGCTCACCCAACCCCCACTCATGTCATTCCCATCCAACCCACGCAACAACAACAGGAGAATCCAGCCCTCGCTGCACACTATGCCGACCAGCAGTATGAAGAGGACGAGATTAGGAATAGCAGGGCCTATGCTAGGGCATTGACCAGCCTTCACCCTCATCCCGCATTGCCCATCCCTCGGTGGCCCTGAGTGAAGTCCAACTGACGACCGAGAAAGTAATCCCCCCATCGAAAGAGTCAGAGTAGCTGAAAGAGCAGTTGGATAAAATTCAGAAGCAGCTGATGAAAATGGGTGGTGCTAAAATCCATGCCACAGACTTCACAGATCTATGCTTGTTCGTTATGGTCCCCCTCCCCCAAATTTAAAATGCCAGCCTTTGACAAATATAACGGCATTGGCAATCCTATTGCGCACCTAAAGTCCTACTGTGGGGACATGTTCCAATACGGGGAGGACGAAAGACTACTAATAAGAGTCTTTCAAAAGAGTCTGATCGGGCCGACTTTAAGATGGTTCACATCTTTAGAATCATCTATGATGAAAACATGGAGGGACTTGACGCATCTCTTCCAAGAACAGTATGTCTACAATATAGACATCGAACTGCGTAGGTCCGACTTTGGCCTGTTTAAAGCAGAACCAGAACGAAACCTTCAGCGACTACTTGGGGCGATGGAGAGCATTGGCAGCTCAAGTCAGAAACAGAATACCTAATGATGAACAGATAGAGAAGATTTCAAAAAACACTCTGCCAGTGATTTCAAATTTTTTGGTATATCAACAACAAACTAGCTTTACTGATCTGGTGAGAAATGATAACCGATGCGAGGACGCCATCAGGGGGGGCGTCTGAATAAGAATATGCTGAGTGAACCTAGTGGGGTTAGAAGGTTTTTAGAGCAAAGGAATGAGAAGAGAACAGGGGGCGATGTCCAGAACAGAGTCAATACCTGGCCCAATAACAATACAACTCTATTTCAATTTCAGGCTGCCCCACCAGCACCTGTTAGGCCTGAGTAGACGCAAAGAATGGGGAATGGGCAAGGAATGCAAATGACCCCGGAATAGAGGAGAGCCCGCTACGATCGAGTCTTCACACCTCTGGGGCAATCATTGAGTGTACTTTTGCCCCTGTTAGTAGAAAAGGGATTAGTGGCTATTCGCCAACCACAACCTCCTCCTCACCCGATCCCAAGGAACTATGACCCAAATACCCACTGCAATTTTCATCAGGGTTCGGGTCACCCTACTGATCGTTGCTTCCCATTGAAGCACGCCATCTAGGATTTGATCAATGTCGGAAAAATCATTCCCCCTGCACCCTCTCAGCATGCTAACATTCACCAAGTGCCACTACCCCCACATCCTACCGGAGGAGCAGGTCCCAGACCCATCGTCGGAATGATAGAAGATGAGGAGGAATTTGAATTTGGCCCATCCGATTATATTAGTGATCGGGAGAATTATGTGGCACCATTGCCGAGGAATGATGAAGAAAGGAATGTAGGGGTAATTGAATCCCTAAATTTGTCTGAATATTTCCCCAATCAAACCCCGCAATTTGAACCCTTAGATCTCTGGGCATACTTTCCATCGCCCACACCCGTCAATTATGTAAATATCAATGCATACCAACCATACACCATAACCCCCATCAATTACCCTATAAGCCCCCAGGCCCCCAATCCTACACCCGCACCCGCCAGTGATCAATGGCCTGTGCTCGCCCCATTTCAACTACCACCATACACCACAACCCCCATCGATTACCCTTTAAGCCACCAGGCCCCCAATCCAACACCCGCACCCATCAGTTATCAATCGCCTGCGCCCACCCCATCACCCCCAGTTCAGCCACTGGCAAACCCCACCACCCCGGTCAATTACCTAACGGCCCATCAGACCCCCATATGCCGCCAACACCCACCAGCTATCAATGGCCTACTTTTACCTCCTTCCCTCCAATGCCACCACCCTCAAGCTTCACCACCCCCATTTGGCCCAATCTTTCCAACCAACCCGCCGCCACCATGGTGAATCAAGTATTGCCCCCACCTCCTGAGCCGACAGTACAAGTACCTCAAGAATCGGCAGCCATACCTTTCCAGCTCTCAGGACCCACATATGATCCTCATCAGTCTCGCTAAGCTACGAATAAATAGATGTCAATGCCGGCAGTAGTAGCAGAGAAGGCGATGGATTTTATTACAGTCGGGAGGATATCAAAGCGACAGAAGCAGCACAGGCTCAACTCGAAGGAAAGAAAGACAGCACGGTGAACCCCTTCGAGAAGATGAGTCAAGAACATATACTGGAGACTCAGTTGAGAAGAATGCCTGCCCATATCACTGTATGGGATCTGTTGATGACGTCCCCACTCCATTTTCAGACATTAATTGGGGCATTAAAAAATGTGCATGTATCACTTCAAGTTAACCCAGATGAAGTCGGGCAGATAATTGGTCAAGTAATGGCTCCAAATGCCATTTCATTTTCTGATGCCGATTAACCTGAGGAAGGAGGTAGTCACTCAAAATCTTTGAATATAACCGTTGAGTCCAAAAATATGATTACCCCCTTGGTACTAATTGATAATAGGTCTGCATTGAATATCTGCTCGTTAAGAACCGCCACCAAGATCGGGGTTGATCCGTGCATGTTAAGGCCCACAAGAACCAGCGCTAGAGGGTTTGACAATACCAGGAGAGAAATAATGGGAGAAGTTGATCTTGAGCTGTTGATAGGGCCAATGACCTTCTCCATCTTGTTTCAAGTCATGGAAATCAAATCCTCATTTAATTTGTTATTGGGGTGCCCGTGGCTACATGAAGTCAGAGCCATACCTTCCACATTGCACCAAAAACTCAAATTTGCATCTAGGCATAAGATCATCATAATCATCGGAGAGGGGCACAGTGAGAAAGAAAAGGCCGCCAATAGCATTGAAAAACCCAATATGCGAAATGTACCACACACCGCTGAGGATGTCGACCTCCACAGTTTTGAGTACGACGTGTCGACAATACTCCCGGAGCCCATCGAGGGCATCATGCCTAAAACAGGAGGCGGTATGGTAGTGACAGTGGCAATGCTCCAAAAGTGGGGTTATCAGAAAGGAAGGGGTCTGGGACCCAGATTATGAGGAAGAAAAGAGCCAGTTGTCGCCAAGGGGCAGAAGGTCCGATTCGGGGTAGGATACAAGTCCACAGAAGAAGAGGTTCGAGAGGCCAAAGAGAAGTCCAGGGTCGCCGCGGCTGCAAGAGCTCGAGGAATCAACATAGAAGAGAAACCTCACCCTAGGCCACACATTAGGGATTCCTTTTTCAGCGCAGGGGTCGTAAAGATCGATCGAAATGGGGCAACCCATTTGACCCCACACAAACCCACAACCCCAATCAATCCCACCAATCCCTAAATCTCCCTTCCCAGCTTGGAGATAGATTTGGCCACATTGTCCCTTTTCGAGGAACGACAGTCGGTACCTAAACAAACCCCCCCCTGTGGTGAATCACCACAAAATCGAGTTATCGTTTGAGGACATGATCTCGGATGAAATGGGGATCAATATGATGGAGGTTGACTCTAATGAGCCAAATCAGTCAGTACCCTTCATCCCAACAGGTAAAGAAGCAGCCCCTCAGGTACGCAACTGGGCGTCTTTGCCCCAAACCCTGGAAGCGGGGAGTGGCCGAAAGTTTGGCACCTATTTTCCAAAGAAAACAACTTATAAAAAGTGAGATAAGCCCTTGGCAAGCAATACCTTGTATATATAGCAACCCGCCTTATCAAGGGTCTGTCTCTGAAGAAAATAAAAGTCTCAAAAACATGGAAAAAATACAAAATCTCAAAAACATGGAAAAAATACAATATCTCAAAAACAAAAAAAAAAATACAAAATCTCAAAAACATTGAAAAAATTCAAAGTCCAAAAATATTGTCATTTAAAATTCTAGAAAATGTCCCACAAAAGGATGCCTTAATCAAAATGCCCGTCCCACGTGAAATCGACCGCTTCCCTGTAGAAATACAAGAAGAGGTAGGGATCACGATTCTGGACGAGGATGTCCCCTTCGAGGAACTCCCCAATGAGCTCCTTGACCGATTTGCATACTTTCAGTATGGCCCTACCCCCATTGTCGAAGAGACCGAAGACATCAATCTAGGAACTGAGGAGGTTCCCAGGAAACATCACTGTCTCCCGAGGAAAGAAAAAGCATGATCGACTTCCTTCGATCATACCAAGATGTTTTTGCCTGGTCGTACGAGGACATGCCTAGTCTGGATACTGATTTTGGTCGAGCATGAGTTGCCCCTCTACCCTGATATGAAGCTAGTCAAACAGATGGTGAGACGTCTCCGACCCCAGTGGATGTTGAAAGTCAAAGATGAGGTCATCAAGAAGTATGATGCGGGGTTTCTCATGGTATCCAAATACCCACAATGGCTAGCTAATATCATACCTATGCTGAAGAAGGATGGAAAGGCCTGCATGTGCATCAATTTCCGTAATTTGAATAGAGCAAGCCCAAAGGACGTTTCCCTTTGCCACACATCGACATCTTGGTAGACAACACTACTAAGCTTGGAATGCTCTCATTTATGGATGGATTCTGAGGATACAATTAGATCGAAATGGTAGAGATTGATCGCAAGAAGATAGCCTTCATTACCCCCTGGGGAACCTTTTGCTATCGAGTCATGCCAATTGGGCTGAGGAATGCCGGTGCAAAGTACCAGAGAGCTATGACTACACTATTTCATGACATGATGCACTGAGAGATTGAAGTGTATGTCAACGACATGACAGCCAAATCACCAGAGCGAAGCAACCATCTGGTAACCCTTCAGAAGCTATTTGAAAGGCTGAGGAAGTATCAACTACGACTGAATCCACAGAAGTGCGCATTTGGTGCTATGCCAGGGAAACTTCTAGGGTTCATCATTAGCAGGAGGGGGATCGAGGTCAACCCAATCAAAGTCAAAGCCATCACTGAAATGCCATCGCTGTCTAACGAGAAAGAGGTTAGAAGGTTTCTGGGCAGAATATAGTATATCAGTCGGTTCATTGCACAACTAACTCCAATCTGCACGCCGATCTTCAAGTTACTAAGGAAGAATATGCCCGTTGAATGGAACGATGATTGTCAGGTAGCGTTTAAAAAAATCAAAAGGTACCTCCTTAATCCACCTGTTTTGCTACCACCTGAGCTAGGGAAACCACTCTTGATGTATCTCTCCATGACGGAAGTTTCGATGGGATGTGTCTTGGGGCAGCACGATGAGACGGAAAGAAGAGAGCAGGCCATTTACTCTCATCTGGAGAAAGCATGCCTGGATCTTGTATGGGCTACTCAAAGGCTCCGCCACTACTTGCTATCTCAGGCGGTTCTGCTCTTGGCCCGAATGGACCCATTGAAATACCTATTTGAAAAGTCGGTTCTTACTGGGCGAACCTCACGATGGAAACTTTTGTTATCTGAATTTGACATCACATACGTCACTCAAAAGTTGATCAAGGGGCAGGCGCTTGCTGATCATCTTGCCGACAATCCTTTACCTAATTATGAGCCTCTGAGAACTGAGTTCCCCGATGAGGACATCCTGTTCATGACAGAAGACGATACAAAAGAAGCAGAAGAATCATGGGTAGTGCACTTTGACGGGGTAGCAAATGTCAAGGGCCAAGGAGTTGGCGCCATCATAATTTCACTGAAAGGATCCCATGTACCGGTCTCTATCAAGCTCAACTTCCCTTGCACTAACAATATGGCTGAGTACGAAGCTTGCGCTGCTGGTCTGCAGGCGGCTCTCGATCTGAATATAACTCACCTTCGAGTATTTGGTGATTCACAGTTAATCATATGCCAGACGAATGGTTACTGGAAGACGAAAGACGATAAACTGATCCCTTATCATGAACACCTCGAGGATCTGATAGCTTGCTTCTAAGATGTGACTTTCTCATACGTCCCCCGGATAAGGAATCACTTTGCCGACGCATTAGCAACTTTGGGGTCAATGATTGAAATCCCTTATGGTGTTGAAATGAAGACGATCAAGATCGAGCAGAGGAATGAGCCGGCCTTCTGCCTCCAGATTGAGGAACCTACAAAGCTTGATGATGAGCCACATTGGTTCTCAAATATCAAGAATTTCCTCGAGACCTTAACTTTTCCAGAGGGTACATCCAAGACAGACCGACGAACCATTCAACGTTTAGCGGCAGGTTACGTCATTTGTGAGGAATGCCTCTACAATGCTATAAGTGTCAAGAACACTCCAGTTTGATACACGCTCCTGCCATTGATCTTCACTGCATGACCACTCCTTGGCCATTTGCTACCTAAGGCCTTGACGTTGTCGAAATGATTAATCTAAAAGCATCAAACGGTCATCGGTTCATCCTCGTCACCATTGAATACTTCACCAAGTGGGTAGAAGCGGTGTCATATGCTAACATCACGGTTAGTCACTTTGAGAAGTTTCTCAAGAACAATATTGTGTGCCTATTTGGAGTACCCAAAGATATCATCAAGGACAACAGCACAAAATTTGCAAATAAGCGCATCCGAGACTTCTGCGAGCAATACAAGATCAAGCACTATCACTCATCCCCTTATCAGCCTCAAACCAATGGAGCTGTGGAAGCCGCGAACAAGATAGTCATCCGCATCCTTGGGAAAATGGTCGTCACTTATCGAGATTGGAGCGAAATGCTACCATTTGCTTTGTGGGCCTACCGAACGTCGATCCGTACAGCTACAGGGGCAACACCATTCTCCCTTCTGTATGGAACCGAGGTCGTCCTCCCGATAGAGGTTGAAGTATCCTCACTCCGAATCCTCATAGAATCAAACTTACCTGAAGCAGAAAGTGAGAGATCTCGCTTTGAACAATTAAACTTATTGGACGAGAAGAGACTCCTAGCCTTGTGTCACACTGAAGTTTACCTGGGGTGAAACGCACGTGTTTACAATAAACGTGTCAGTGGTCGAGATCTAAAGGTAGGAGACACTGTGCTGAAGAAGATCTTCCCATCCCTCCATGCCGATCCAAGAGAAAAGTTCAAGCCAAACTGGGAAGGACCTTACTTCATCCGAGAAGTGCTGTCGGGATACACCATCCGCCTCGCCACCATGGACGGAGATAATCTTCCTGAGCCCATCAACACTGGATACGTTCGACGGTTCTACTCTTAGTCTTTCACAATGAGGTAAGTATTGATGAAACAAATACATGACTGCTTAAGAACTACCCGAAAGAGGCCATCATTCCAAGCACAGTAGCCTAAAAGAATCCCTAAAAATGATGATATCCTTTGCTACCACATTTGAGCCTAGGCCTTTCTTTCAATAAACCCCTTCCCAAAAAAAAAAAAAAAAAAAAAAAATCAAAAAAGCAAAACCTCAAAAAGAGATTGCCTGAAATGGAGTAAAAAGAATAACAAAAAATGTGTATAGAAGAATCACGGGGCATGTACAGCAAAACCCTCAAAGAAGAAATTATGTTGAGAAAACTGAAGTCGCGTCAAGGAAACCCTTTTGGCCTAGCAGGCCTTCAAATCCTAACCTAACCCTTGGCTAAGCTACACCCTGAAGGAAGCCTCTTTGTAGGTTCACAAGCAGTCATAATATTTGTTAAGTCAGACATGAGCCGAGTCGTGAGATGACACCAGAACCCCGTCTAGCCGGCTATGACGGAATCGACATCTATGTCGTGGCGTTTGAAAAAATAAAATAAAATAAAAAGATAAAAATATAAAATAAAAATAAAAATAAAAATACAAGCTCAAAGCAAGATGGATGTGGTGAAAACCTGAAAGGGCATTACGGGTAAAAATAGCGAGCTTGTGCGGACCAGGTGAAAACCCGAAAGGGCGCTTGGGGTAAGAGAGTTAAACCCATGGGCGTGGTGAAAACCCGAAAGGGCACCACGGGTAAAAAAGGAGATAAATAATAAAAAAAAAAAGAAAAAGAGAAAAGAAGGCTTGAATTGATTGATTAAATGTTTAGGGAGCACTCTTGGTTATTCTCCCTGATCCCTTTTTCAGGGGCCGCTCATGCTAGTTGGAATCGGGTCACGACCAGAATTGTCTTTATGAAACTGCATCACCAAACGTATGACCCGAGGCAAGGAGAAAGGTTTGACTCAATCCAAAGGGATCGATGTACCGGCCTTGGCAAAAAACTGGAAACTCACCCAGGTCCGACTGCATGAAAAGGTTCGACTGTGCTCAAGGGTGGACCTAGGGTTTCCCAAAGATTCACCTAGTGATTAAGGCACCAAAAAAATAATAATAATAAATAAATAAATAAAAAATGCACAAAATAAAACTAAAAGGCTAATAGATCTGTATAGATGTATATAATAAACTGCCTGTTGCACCACTTACACCACGTCCAAAAAATATATATATAGTCGGTGTGATGACTAACGTGTTTTCCTTTTTACAAGTACAAACCAAAAACAACCAAAGCATAAAGAAAATATGTATACAAAAAAAATGTGTGTGTATCTGTAAAGGGGTTTTTTACGCCCCTTTTCTGTATATTTGATTTGTGCAAAAAGTTTTGTGTGCAGGAAGGAGTTAGCCACCCAGCTCATGCTTCAAAGCGCTAATCTCAACATGAAGGTCATCCTCCCGGACATTCCGTTCAGTCAGCCAACAACCATGCAGGCTCTTGAACCTCTTCCGAGAAGAATCAATGGCTCCAAAAGCGACGCTCAGTGATCCTTTCGAGCGAAGGACCTCACTTTCTGCTGTTTCTGCTCTAACCTTTTCATATGTCAAAAGTTCTTGTAGGATCCTTTTCTCATCCACCAGTAACTCAATGCGGGCTCGGAGGGCCGTCTCTTTCTTTGACCAGGGGCCTCCAGTGTCAATAATCTCTGACAAATTTGGAACATCGACAACAGGCTGCTCAGTCAATAGCTAGGCCTTGTACTCAGGAGAAGTCCTAACCGAGCCTCCCTGCTCAATATCACACATTAGCGTCGACTGATGCGTTTCCCAAAGAGCAGCAATCCGATCTATGTCCGTAGAGGACCCCCTAGAAAAGATCAAATCACGTAAAGGGGATCCGGCCTCACAAGGCACCTGCTGAGGGCAGCTGAACTGATGCAACACTCGGAATGGGAAGTAAAAGGTGCTGCCCGTCTGTCCTAGGAGGGTGATACCCTCGTGATCTCTACTACGAATTATCGGGAAGGTTCGGTCCAGGCAAGGGAGCCTCCATGTCAGCTCAACATCGATCAACAAAAGTTTCAGAGCTGACATATCACCCTGGGGGAGCAAGTGGCATCTACCCAAAAAACATTGGACCCCCTCGCCTCGGGCAATATAAAAGCGGGGCACGGGCCCCAAAATAGCAAAATGCTCTCCCAACCAGACCTGAAGCAAAAAGGGGCATCCCCGAAGGCTCTCCACCTTACCCAAAGCAAAGGAATCAAGGCATCGATACAGCTCGGCAAGCACTAAATGCATCATGGACCGGCCCGCCTACAGCTCCGCCAAAATATCAAAAACTGGCAATGAGAAGCTCTCTCCCCCGGTGAAGAAAAGAATTTCAGAGATGAGACCGAGTGCTAGAGCTTTCACATTAAAAACATTCCTAACCGACAATTTTCGGAGGCTTTCATCACTGAAAAGTTCTTTGAGGAATTTTAGCGAACACCTTTTGGGCCCCCCAATGAGATTTTTCTCATACTCGGATTTCTTCAAACCGAGAGTAAGGTGAATAGATTTGGAATAGCCCGGCCGAGGAGTGACTCTTGCAAGGCCCCTGTGAAGCTTCAGGCCAGACAGATTAGATAGATCCTCAAGGGTTGGGGTTAGCTCCCGCTTCCCAAAACGAAATATGTGGAAGTTCACATCCCAAAATGAAGCGACGGCATGGAGAAGTTCCTATCGAAGAGGAACCTCTAGGAAGGAAGGAAGGTGAGATAGCCCAAGGCTCTCCAAGTCGGCGAGCTCACTCTCATTCAAGTTCCCAAACCAGGCCATTAAAAATTTGGGCCCCAAGCTCAACAATGGGGGAAAATTGGCTCCGGGCCCTCCATGTAAGGGAGGGCTGGAAAGCAGGTCCTTGAATGTACAGGGATCTTTTGAGAAGATAAAAATCAATGAATGATGATGGACCCTCCTTGAAAAAGCACGGGCAAAAAGAACCACTCAAGGAGACCAAGTCAAAACAAAAAAGAACTAACTTTTAGAGTAACTCGGGTATATAAGGATCGCCAGGTTAAACTTGGCGCAACTAATAGTAGCTCCAGTGCATTTTGGCCCCCTTTTTTGCCTGGCACAACTATTAGTTGGGCCAGCACAAATTAGCCGAGAGCTTGACCTGACACAACTAATAGTTGCGCCACACTCCAAGCTCCCACTCTTCAGCCATTCCGGGACCTAACTGGGGGACTTACTCCCCTTTTTGTTTGTTTCACACGCCCTGTTCATTTAACAAATGGGCAGTTCTTCTGTTTATTCATGTGCAGGACTAATCCTACATCAAGGCATGCAACCCAAGGGGTCACTTTCCAAAAAAAATTTGGGCCAACACATCCCGTAGAGAAACGGATCCGATACCAAGAAATCGGGGCATAAAATCAAAGAGGAACTATCTCCCAAATAATAATAAAAATAAAAATTTGTTCCCAAAGTACCACATCGACCGTCCCCCAAATTGTTTTAACATATCCAAACCAAATTCCAAAAGTACAGAGTTTTTCAAAAAAAAAACTAAAAGCCTATCCCAGGTTGGCACCCATTGACTTCTTGCGACGACGAGAAGAACTCTGAAAAGTCCGCATGTCCCCCACCCTAGACCACGCCTGTGAGATCCTGTTGAGCAAGGAGCGCGATTCCTTGGCACGAGCATGCTGCGAAGCACAAACCAAAGTCAGGAGTCAGGATCAGTTAAAGAGCAAATGATGATAAAATGAATAAAGAGGAATAAGACAGCAACGCACTCACCATCTCAACCTCCCTACGCTCCACCAGGTGACGATGGTATGACGCATACTCCATGGCCGAGTTGAAGTCCTATATTCAGAACAATGCAATATCAAAGGTCAGGACAATCCTGAAAGTGTGTGCAGAAAGAAACCGAAATGAAAGGAGTTTGGGCCATCAAAGGACTTACCCCTGGGACCACCTTAGGAGGGGGAACGCGAGCCGCTTCAGCAGAGAGTCGTGCCTGTCAATCTACATCAGTACAGAGGCTCGAAAGGAAGCTATCATCAAGGCGCTGGAAGGTCCCATAGACTACGGATGGATCATGTTGTCGCTCCAAGTGTGCCAAAAATGTGTGCAAAAAATTAAAGAATTAAAGAATGCTAAATTATATGGATGTTAACTTATGAAAGGGATATCAGCACATTGGGGCTAACACTGGCCTGCAAGATCAGGGCCAATTGTAGCAAGTTTTAAAAGTAAGTATTTCAAGATCGTCCACAGAGAAGTTTGTCTAAAATGAGAGATAAACCTCCAGATCTGGCTCTATAATTATCTAAAATAAAGAATAGATAAAAGAGAGTGTTGGGTTTTGTCACGTTTAACTAAAAGCAAATAAAGAAAAGAACTAACTACGTGATCCAGATCCGAGTTGTGGAGGTGTTTAAAATAAGACAAATGCAGAAATAATAGCTTCATGTATTTTAGCCTTTGAATTTTAATGGAGAATCAGAGTTCAACAGAGCGATTCAATCTTCATCGGCTACCAAAGACGGATGTAAGAGAAATAAATCGAATTAAGGAATAGGTTTAGACTTATGGCGTGATTTGTCACGGATCATCGACTATGTGGCCTATACTTTATTTGAACATGAACATCATCAGTAAATCTTTGCTTGAATTAGGTTACCAACGCTAATTGCAGGATGATGAATTAAGGGAAGTTGGATGCGGATGAGTGAATCTAAAGAAGTCTAATGCACTAAGGTGAACATTGAACCCTCGACATGACTCCAATGGAGAAGACACAAATTACACAACCTTTTAAAATCCAACGTTACAATTCTGAGCACGACTTCTTAGAGAGCCCTCGGACTTCTGATCGAGCTTCTCGAAGAGCCCTCGGATTTATAGTCTTGAATCCAAACTTGGAAGTACAAATCACTGCAATGGCTCTCAAAGGTAAAATACAAGAAGGGATTACAGGGAATCGGATGAGCTTTCGGCCGAATGGGGAAACAGAGATGAAAACTCTAAAATGGATACCCAAATTGGGCAAATGGTTCGTCTATTTATAGTTTTCCCTAAGCTAGCTCAGATGTGTATCAACCAATCGAATTGGATAGATCAGTATCAACCAATAGAGTCGAGCACCGGGATCCGGATCATTACGCCAATCGAAATGCTTGATCTGGTTCACCAATCGGAAGCAGAGGCATCAATTGCATTATGTAATTCAAAATCTGTTTGAGCTTCTAGAAGTTCCAAGTAATTTCATCTTTGGGTGTTCACATGGGGTGGAATATGCCTTTGGTTCGTGCTCGAGAATCTTGGAATGTCCTTGGGTTTTAAAAGCGCATTGTGGGGCGTGCAAAGTTTCTGAAATACCCTTGGACGTGCAAATCCCAGAATGCCATTTCGCATAGTTTAAGGGCTTTTTGCAAAGTAGTTTGGCTCGAATCTCTCTTCGCAAAGCATTTTGGCTCGAATCTCTTTTCGCAAAGCATTTTGGCTTCGGAGATCTTTTTCAAAGGACTTTGGCGGAGATCTTTTCGCAAAGGACTTCTCTTCTTTTCGCAGCATTTTGGCTTCAGAGGTCTTTTCGCAAGGACTTCTCTTCTTTTCGCAAAGTTCAAAGTTCTTTGCGAATAGTAGATATTCTTCTTGAATTGAACTTTTAGCTTCCATTCTTCTTTGAATGGATCCTTCTTCTTCTTGGTCTTTTCTTGCTCTTTTAGGACCTTTTTAGCCATTCTTTGAGGCTATTTCTTCACTCCTCTTTGAGTTTGACATGCGTTGTCGACTTTTTGATCATTTTAGGATGGTTTTCGGATTTGGACTGTCTTTTTGGTTTCTTTTGCAATATGAACACTAAAGCACTTATTTAGTCCTCTCAAGGGTCTTTCAAGGCTCATGTTTAGGGGTAAAAATGGTATTTTCACTACTTATCACACCCCCAAACCTAAGCTTTGCTAGTCCCGAGCAAAGAAACATAAAAACAAAGTAAAGAGCCACTTTTGTAGGAAGCACAGTGCATTTAGCATATGCAACAAGCCTTTTAAACCCCTAGGTGATCCCTAGAGGAGGAGTGAAGTCTCTGAGGGTTTTCATGAAGGTACCCACAAACTTCTCCATGAAAGCAGTTAACATCAGTAATATTATCAAATGAGCAATCAAGGAGCAGGTTAGTTACTCTTGAATCAATGATGAAACGAAAATTTGATTATTGTTTGCAGAATTTAAACATTTATAAACCTCATGAATGTTTCAATATTTCCAATCTGTGAACAGTCATAGAAAATCATACAAATGTGCCGTGATAGCTCATCCTATGGATAAAAATTAGGTTATAAGTCATACTTAAGGTGCTCAAGTTCCAACCCAAATACTCACGGGGTATACTCTCATCGGTGTTTTTGTTGAGGGTTCATTTTCACTCAAGCTCAAGAGCGATTACATCTCCCAAGCTGGATCTGTAAGCATGAGCATAGGCATGATTCTTAGGCAATGGCATCATTGACATCTCCTCACCATAGATTGGGTCACTTCTCATCTCCACATGACTCACTCAACTTTGGATCACAAGGGCTTTTAATCTAGGTTTGTTTGTATGGCTTATGGGTGAAGTTTCAAGGAAAGGCAATTTGAGCAGAGGTTTGAATTTGAGAACTCGGGAAGTGCAGGAGATGGTTCATGACTCCACCTTTTGAGTTTAGCTTCTTTCTTCTTCTTTTCGAGATTCTCACATTCCACGGTGATCAGTTCTTTCTTTGATCTTGCATTTTTCAACATAAGGTCCCTTTTTGCCTTTTTGCTTGCAACTTTTCACATTGTTTGTCTCTTCTTTTCTCAGTCCACCATATTGCCTGTTTTGAGGTATTTTCTCTTCATTTTCTTGATGTTGCCCGAAATGGTCCATCTTGATTCTTTCTCCTTTACCTCCCAATTCTCGAGTGAGGGAAGGCTGAATTAGTTCCATAGGTTCGGTGCAAGTACTTTTGAGTATTTTGATGAAGAATTGTAGGATTCTGACTCAAATGGGGTACAAACAGGCAGATTTTTCTTGGTTGGTTACATTAGGTTCAAGGTCTAAAGAAGGCCTTGATCTTTTCCTCGATTTCATGAGTCTTGTTACTTGTTTTAATTTGGAGTTTCCTAACTTCTAGTGGATCTAATGCCTCACCAATCCTTTGAATCGAAAAATTGCCTCGATCACTCTTCAAGAGATGGAAAATATATGGGCTCAATTCTCACGGTTATGGTTTTTCCTTGAGCTTTTAAGTATATCTTTACCTTTTCTCTTCCTTTTGACTTACTACGTCTTTGATACCGGTATGTTTTATGGTGTAATCATCATGGAAATGTAGAATATCAAGGTTTAGAATGTCTAAATTTGGCAAAGGAATTTTAAATTTTCTAGTTGTCATGATTCTTAAGTAAATTAATACATTTCCTAATTACTTAGGTGATTCTCACGCCCTTATGTTAACTATTCCCTAGGCGGGACTTGTCTGCCACACCCCAAACCTATGGGGGCAGTGTCCTCACTGGTTCAAAGGTGGTGGACAATTATTAGGGAAGACAAGAAACAACAATAATCTGACGATTCACAAGCACATCAAATTTGGATAGAAAATAAAAGGAAAAAGGGAAAGGGAGTAGGGGAGGGTTGTAAGTTTTTTAAATAGGGAGAACAAAATAAACCTGGTTAAGCACACTTATATGAAAAAATTGCAATAGAATAAAAAGCGAAAATAAGAAAATAAGAAAGAGACAATTGATGAATTGGGCTTGTGGCTGGTAGTGGTCAGATTCTCCTACTTCCCTCATTCTTCTTAACATGGCGACTTGTGGTCCGAGGCTTTCTTGCCAAAGTTGTGAGGAGTGAGTACCTCAAGGGCTCTTCCTATCAATGTCAAACTTGGCTCTTAAGAGGGTCGTAATGAGTCTTCCAAAGGGAGGCCAGCAATCTTACATTCCTTTTTACCTTAGCACTCACATCACCATTGCTTTCGGGATCGGCATGGGGGCATTGAAGAATTGCCTTAGAGAAGTGAAAGAGGGCTTCTAAGATGGGGTTCGCCTCTCTTGGGTGTGCCCGATAACATAAAAACTCTCTCGAGTATGGAATCCATCGATGATATTGCAGCGATCTCTTCTCACTATTGATTGCCCAGAACCCACCATGCCACTGTCAAATGGGCGCCATATCTCTGAAGAGGCAACTTGAGGAAGCGATCAAGGGTCCATCGAGTTGAATTGAAAAGGTATCCTAGGGCATGTCCAATGTCCTCGTGATCCTGATTAAGTCACGGTTGTCTATAAAATAACTAGGGTTGGCACATCGGATGTTCCTCTGTGACGGTGAGGTTACGATACCAGCTTTGTCATCCTTGGGTAAATTTTCTCGGGTAATGGAGTGAGGATGGTCTGAGGAAGCCTCCACGAGATATCTTAAAGATATACGCAATCAGGTTTGGAGGAGAAAAAGTTTCATCCACCAATAGCTCGGTATGAGCTTACACGGGCATCAATGAATGGGTTAGGCAAAACCAAAGGAATGGGTAATGGGGACTCGGACTCTGGGCTCGAGGCGGAGGTGGGCTCCTCATGGCGTATTTTTTTTTTCTTTTCAACCCTATCTCGCTTTGTCCATTGAAAGTTTTCTCTTTGCAGACTTCTTGGCTTTGCCTTTGGCTTTTGGGGTGTTTTGGTGTCTTCTTGGTGAAGATTTAGGAACATGGCGAAAGAGATTTCTCGGTTTTCCATATTTAAAATGGCCTCAAATGTAGCTTAAGTACCGGCAATCACGGAAGAATAAGAGTAGAAGCGATTCTGATCTGAGGGTTTCCTCAGTGTGAGTTTCTTTGTTCTGAAAAGATCACAGATGATCTACACCTTTGATTTCGACAAGAGAAAAGGCGCAGAGGATTAGAATAGATGGTGGAGTCTTTACCTTGCGAAATGTTTGTAAAGACTCCTCCACCACTCATCAATGATGTCAACATGGAAACATTCCTCGGTGAGAGAATTGAGGTTGAGTAAAGATTATACACATTCAATTTAACTTTCATATTTCCAAAAGACACCTCCATGATGCGGACACGCATTGAATGCATGCATTAGGCAGTAGCAGAATGGTCTTCCCATAATGAGAGGATGGTAGTGGTACTTTTGGTTGGTTCCATGTCCAACACCAAAAAGTCAGGGTAGAAAAACTTGTCTACTCCTACCAAAACATCTTCAATCAACCCCATAGGTTTCCTTTCGGATCTGTCATTGTAACACCACTTGAGTGGGTTTCAATTCTCCCAAACCTAGCTTCTCATAAGCAGGCGAGTTGACACTAGCACCAGATCTAGCAAGGCTTTCTCAATGGTGTGCTCCCCAATGATGCAGGGATTGTGGGATTCGAGGTCTTGCATCTTAGGTGGTGTTGCAATTGATAGCACTTGGTTGATTTTCTCCACAAAGGCCTTCTTGGATAAATGTATCCTAGATTGCCTTTTGTGGGTGCCACCTCTTTGAGAAATTTTGCATAAGCGAGGACTGTTTGATTGCATCAAGCGGTAGATTAATTTTAACTTGCTTGAATGTCTCCATCATTTCCTCAATTTTTGTGTTTCCTTTGTCAAAAGGAGAACCGACTTCATTGCATGGGGAAATGGGAGGTGAGGAACAAATTCTCCTCCTCATCTTTTCAACAATTTTGTTATTTTTCTGTTTTTCATTTTTTGAATTTTACGATGTAAATCAATGACCATATTGCTATCCAAATTGTTTTTTACTTGTTTTGGATCAGGGCTCAACAAGAGCCCTTATTTACTTCTGAAAATAATGAGAAACAACTCGATTTTCTATTTGTGTTTTCAGCTTCTTTTATTTTGTATTTGGTTTTGTAAAAAAAAAATCGGCATGCCTAAAAGGCAATGAAATTATAATCAAAACAAACATTAAACACAGTGAATCGCTGGTTCTCAGAATTTAAAAAGTAGAAAATGAATGCAAAGGAGAAGGGATGCAAACTCAAGCGGATCTGCTCCAGCTTTGGTCGAGATGCTCCTTGTTGGGCCGGGTGCTCCGGATCTGCAAACATCCAAAAGCTATGATTACCTTATTCAAGTATTGACAAAAATAAAAGAAAAACTAGAACTCTTAAATTTGACAAAAGACAAAAGAGTGGCGACATTTATTCAAATAACTAGAAGGCAAAGAATAAAACTCGAGAAAAAAAAAAAAAATTACTGCTGCGGTAAAAGCAGGTTTTCTATACAAAGCTACATGAACATTTAATCAAGCACTTGGAATGCAAAGTGCAGGTTTAAAGAAAAATTAAAATAAAAATCAAATCTACAAAATAAAAAACATAGGTCTACCTATTTTAGAACAAACTTCCCAACAGCGGCGCCAAAAACTTGTTGTCGCGCTCCAAGTGTGCAAAAATTAAAGAATTAAAGAATGCTAAATTATATGGATGTTAACTTATGAAAGGGATATCAGACAAATTGGGGCTAACAACGGCTGCAAGATCGGGGCCAATTGTAGCAAGTTTTAAAAGTAAGTATTTCAAGATCGTCCCACGGAGAAGTTTGTCTAAAATGAGAGATAAACCTCGAGATAAGCTCTATAATTATCTAAAATAAAGAATAGATAAAAGAGTGTTGGGTTTTGTCACGTTTAACTAAAAGCAAATAAAGAAAAGAACTAACTCGTGATCCGGATCCGAGTTGTGGAGGTGTTTAAAATAAGACAAATGCGAAATAATAGCTTCATGTATTTTAGCCTTTGAATTTTAATGGAGAATCGTAGTTCAGCAGGCGATTCAATCTTCATCGGCTACCGGCCACGGATGTAAGAGAAATAAATCGAATTAAGGAATAGGTTTAGACTTATGGGCATGATTTGTCACGGATCATCGATTAGTGGCCTATTCTTTATTTGAACATGAACATCCTTGTAAATCTTTGCTTGAATTAGGTTACCAGCGCTAATTACATACGGGGATGATGAATTAAGGGAAGTTGGATGCGGATGAGTGAATCTAAAGAAGTCTAATGCACTAAGGTGAACATTGGAACCCTCGACATGACTCCAATGGAGAAGACACAAATTATAGCAACCTTTTAAAATCCAGCGTTACAATTCTGAGCCGGCTTCTTAGAGAGCCCTCGGACTTCTGATCGAGCTTCTCGAAGAGCCCTCAGTTCTGATCTTGAATCCGAACTTGGAAGTACAAATCACTGCAATGGCTCTCAAGGTAAAATACAAGAAGGGATTACAGGGAATCGGATGAGCTTCGACGGAATGGGGAAAGCAGAGATGAAAACTCTAAAATCTGGATACCCAAATTGGGCAAATGGTTCGTCTATTTATAGTTTTCCTAAGCCATTTCGGATGTGTATCAACCAATCGAATTGGATAGATCTGTATCAACCAATAGAGTCGAGCACGGGATCCGGATCTGTTCTAGCCAATCGAAATGCTTGATCTGGTTCGACCAATCGAAGCAGAGGCATCAATTACATATGTAATTCAAAAATCTGTTTGAGCTTCTAGAAGTTCCCGCCAAGTAATTTCATCTTTGGGTGTTCACATGGGGTGGAATATGCCTTTGGTTACGTGCTCGAATCTTCGGAATGTCCTTGGGTTTTAAAATGCATTGCAGCGTGCAAAGTTTCTGAAATACCCTTGGACTGCAAATCCCAGAATGCCATTTCGCATAGTTTAAGGGCTTTTTCATAAAGTAGTTTGGCTCAGAATCTCTCTTCATAAAACATTTTGGCTCAGAATCTCTTTTCTTAAAGCATTTTGGCTTCGGAGATCTTTTCGCAAAGGACTTTGGCTTCGGAGATCTTTTAAAGGACTTCTCTTCTTTTATAAAGCATTTTGGCTTGAGAGGTCTTTTTAGAGGACTTCTCTTCTTTTCGCCAAAGTTCAAAGTTCTTTGCGAATAGTAGATGTTCTTCTTGAATTGAACTTTAACTTCCATTCTTCTTTCGAATGGATCCTTCTTCTTCTTGAGTCTTTTCTTGCTCTTTTAGGACCTTTTTAGCCATTCTTTGAGGCTATTTCTTCACTCCCTCTTTGAGTTTGACATGCGTTGTCGACTTTTGATCATTTAGGATGGTTTTCGGATTTGGACTGTCTTTTTGGTTTCTTTGCAATATGAACACTAAAGCACTTATTTAGTCCTCTCAAGGGTCTTTCAAGGCTCATGTTTAGGGGTAAAAATGGTATTTTTCACTACTTATCACACCCCAAACCTAAGCTTTGCTAGTCCACGAGCAAAGAAACATAAAAAACAAAGTAAAGAGCCACTTTGTGAGGAAGCACAGTGCATTTAGCATATGCAACAAGCCTTTTAAACCCCTAGGTGATCCCTAGAGGAGTGAAGTCTCTGAGGGTTTTGATGAAAGGTACCCACAAACTTCTCCATGAAAGCATTAACATCGATGCAATATTATCAAATGAGCAATCAAGGCGAGGTTAGTTACTCTTGAATCAATGATGAAACGAAGAAAATTTGATTATTGTTTGCAGAATTTAAACATTTATAAACCTCATGAATGTTTCAATATTTCCAATCTGTGAAGCAGTCATAGAAAATCATACAAATGTGCAGTGATAAGCTCATCCTATGGATAAAAATTAGGTTATAAGTCATACTTAAGGTGCTCAAGTTCCAACCCAAATACTCACCGGGGTATACTCTCATCGGTGTTTTGTTGAGGGTTCATTTTCACTCAAGCTCAAGAGCGGTTACATCTCCCAAATGGATTTGTAAGCATGAGCATAGGCATGATTCTCAGGTGCTGGCATCCTTGACATCTCCTCACCATAGATTGGGAAACTGCTTATCTCCACATGACAGTTCACTCAACTTTGGATCACAAGGACTTTTAGGCTGGGTTTGTTTGTATGGCTTATGGGTGAAGTTTCAAGGAAAGGCATTTGAGCAGGTTTGAATTTGAGAACTCGAAGTCAGGAGATGGTTCATGACTCCACCTTTTGAGTTTAGCTTCTTTCTTCTTTTGATTCTCACATTCGATGTTTTCTTTGGTCACCTTTTTTTCCTGTACATATTTTTGTTTTTTTTTCTTTTCCTTTGATTCTATTTTCTCCTTTACTCCATTCGAGGTGAGGAATTGAATTAGTTCCATAGGTTAGTTTGATACTTGAGTGTTTGATGAAGAATTGTAGGATTCATTAGATTGTTGATTTTTCTTGGTTCCATTAGGTTCAAAGGCTAGGAAGGCCTTGATCTTTTCCTCGTTTCATGAGTATTGCTTGTTTTAATTTGGAGTTTCCTAACTTCTAGTGGATCTAATGCCTCAGCCAATCCTTTGAATCAGAAAAAATTGCCTCAGTCACTCTTCAACAGAGATGGAAAATATATGGGCTCAATTCTCACTGGTTATGGTTTTTCCTTGAGCTTTTAAGTATATCTTTACCTTTTTCTCTTCCTTTTGACTTACTACGTGCTGATACCAGTATGTTTTTATGGTGTAATCATCATGGAAATGTAGAATATCGCAAGGTTTAGAATGTCTAAATTTGGCAAAGGAATTTTAAATTTTCTAGTTGTCATGATTCTTAAGTAAATTAATACATTTCCTAATTACTTAGGTGATTCTGCTGCCCTTATGTTAACTATTCCCTAGGCAGGACTTGTCTGCCACATCTGGCTCTATAATTATCTAAAATAAAGAATAGATAAAAGAGAGTGTTGGGTTTTGTCACGTTTAACTAAAAGCAAATAAAGAAAAGAACTAACTACGTGATCCAGATCCGAGTTGTGGAGGTGTTTAAAATAAGACAAATGCAGAAATAATAGCTTCATGTATTTTAGCCTTTGAATTTTAATGGAGAATCTGTAGTTCAACAGAGCAGATTCAATCTTCATCTGGCTACCAGCACAGATGTAAGAGAAATAAATCCGAATTAAGGAATAGGTTTAGACTTATGGCTGTGATTTGTCACAGATCATCAGCTAGCTGTGGCCTATTCTTTATTTCAGAACATGAACATCACTGTAAATGCTGCTTGAATTAGGTTACCAACGCTAATTCGCACAGGGATGATGAATTAAGGGAAGTTGGATGCGGATGAGTGAATCTAAAGAAGTCTAATGCACTAAGGTGAACATTCAGGACCCTCGACATGACTCCAATGGAGAAGACCCAAATTACGGCAACCTTTTAAAATCGAACGTTACGATTACAGAGCACGGCGTCTTAGAGAGCCCTCGGACTTACTCCTGAGCTTCTCGAGAGCCCTCGTTCGATCTTGAATCCAACTTGGAAGTACAAATCACTCTAATGGCTCTCAAAGGTAAAATACAAGAAGGGATTGGGGAATCGGATGAGCTTGACCGGAATGGGGAAACAGAGATGAAAACTCTAAAATTTGGATACCCAAATTGGGCAAATGGTTCGTCTATTAATAGTTTTCCCTAAGCCAGCACAGATGTGTATCAACCAATCAGAATTGGATAGATCCAGTATCAACCAATAGAGTCGAGCACCGATCCAGATCGTTTCGCCAATCGAAATGCTTGATCCGGTTCACCAATCGAAACAGAGGCATCAATTTCATTATGTAATTCAAAAATCTGTTTGAGCTTCTAGAAGTTCCCGCCAAGTAATTTCATCTTTGGGTGTTCACATGGGGTGGAATATGCCTTTGGTTCGTGCTCGTAATCTTCCAATGTCCTTGGGTTTTAAAACGCATTGGGGCGCGGTAAAGTTTCTGAAATACCTTCTGGACGAGTGCAAATCCCGTAATGCCATTTCGCATAGTTTAAGGGCTTTTTGCAAAGTAGTTTGGCTCCGTAATCTCTCTTCGAAAGCATTTTGGCTCCGTAATCTCTTTTCGCAAAGCATTTTGGCTTCAGGAGATCTTTTCGCAAAGGACTTTGGCTTCGTGAGATCTTTTCGCAAAGGACTTCTCTTCTTTTCGCAGCATTTTGGCTTCAGAGGTCTTTTCGCAAGGACTTCTCTTCTTTCGCAAAGTTCAAAGTTCTTTGCGAATAGTAGATGTTCTTTGCGAATTGAACTTTTAGCTTCCATTCTTCTTTGCGAATGGATCCTTCTTCTTCTTCAGGTCTTTTCTTGCTCTTTTAGGACCTTTTTAGCCATTGCTGAGGCTATTTCTTCACTCCCTCTTTGAGTTTGACATGCGTTGTCAGCTTTTTGATCATTTTAGGATGGTTTTCGGATTTGGACCTGTCTTTTTGGTTTGCTGCAATATGAACACTAAAGCACTTATTTAGTCCTCTCAAGGGTCTTTCAAGGCTCATGTTTAGGGGTAAAAAATGGTATTTTTCACTACTTATCAGATCACCAACAAGGATACTAGCATGAGAAGTCCCTGACGGACCAACACCCGAGGAGCCCTCTCCCGAGGGACTTACACCAGAGGGACCAGCACCAGGGGGATCCACCCCCGACATGTCAACCGCACTGGGTTCGCCTTCACCATCTAAATCATCCCCTGGGGCAAACTGTGAATAGAATAAAGATTCACTTAGAGGGGGGCAAAGGCCAAATAAAAGCAGAAAAGGAACTAATCCAAGTCGAGACAAATTACCTGACCAAGCAGGCCGCCAAATGCCAGAAAATTAGTGTTGGGAACAAAGCGAGGCAAGATGAACCGATGGGGCAAGCACTCATACCAAAGGTGAAAGTCCCCGGGCATGTGAAGGGCATGAATAGGGAGCCCATTATTGAAGAAGGCCGCTGTGAGCTCCTCGATACTGCCAATAGGATATCAGACATCCTCCGGAGGGTCCACGGGTATGGCATAATAGCCCTAAAACTGGTTCACCACTCGCTCTCCCAAATAATAAAATTTAGCCCATGCTCCGTAGAAGAAAACAATGCGGCGATTATTGAATAAGCGGGAGGCACCTACAGCTGCTCAGTCCCAGAAGGGGGATGCAAGGTACAGATCAGGGAGGATCTACTCAAGTCAAAAAAGAGAGAAACCAAGCAAGCAACACCTCAGTCAAAGGAAATTTCTAAGCTAAAAGGCAAAGAGAGGAGAGTTGTTACTTGCTCAGGGACCATCAAATCAAGTTAGGACCTTAGGCCCATTTCCAGGTGCTTTAGGCCCACGTCATGGCGTCGGGCCTGATGCAAGTTGCTGAGAAGAGGATAGGTGAGTGCCTCCGAGAAAAGGAGCGGGCGCCCGGGGTGGAAGTGGTGGTATCCCCATACCTAAAGAGACAACACATAAGAGCAGGTCGATAGCACATAAAGCTCATGCAAAAAAATATATAATGTTGACGAGGGCAAAGAGATGTGAAATTACCTCCACGGCGGCCAAAAAACCCACGACAGACTTCGAATCCCCGGTCGTAACCCGAGACAAATTATACATCAAGCACGCATACCCTGCTCCTCCCCAGTCGTGCTTGGGGACGTCACCCCAATTGTCCATCACCCTCAATAAGGCCAAGCTGACTCAGCCCCCGCTAGCATTAGTGAAGAGGGTCTTGCCCAGCATGAGTAGAAGCGTGATGCGAGCTAAGATGATCGCCCGCTCTGGCGCGATGTAGAGCACCCTATCTGGCTGACTCAAGTCCACCAACTCATCAGCGGAAAAAAAGGAGGTCAGCTAGGACATCTTGACCTCTGTGCCATGGGTCTACCCACGAGGAGGATAGGCCCCAATCAGTCGAATAATGTCCTCCATGCTCGGTACCACGAGATCGGATACCGGGATCCCCCCTACCCTGATACCGGTAATAATGGCCAAATCGACAGGCGTCAATGTCATCTCGGCATATGGCATATGGAATGTCATGGTCTCAGGGCGAAACCTTTCAATCAGGGCCTTCAAATAGGCAGCGTCAGCCCTCATGGCGGGAAAATACATGAACTCCCCAAAGCCCACCTGCTCCAACAAAACCTTCACTACGGGGGGGACGTAGAGGTAGAGCTCGTGAAAGTCAAGCCACCCCCCGCGGAACACAATATTGGGCAGGTCCTGCACCCAATGAAAATGCACGTCAGATCAAAGAGGCAAAGCAAAAAAAAGTGAGAGTGCATAATGGAAATAAATTGAACCTCTCGTTTACCTTGCCCGCTATCCCGAAATTTAAAATATGAGTGTGCTGCTGGTGAAGGAGGCCTACCCGGGAGGCCTCACCCTGCATCTCGAGCCATGGGCCCGCTCTCCGTTCCACCCAGACAAACTCCTCCCCCCACGGGCCACGAACGATCTCGGGTCCCTCCTCGGGAATGTGCTCATCACCGCCTGACATACCGGGGCAACAAGGCAATCAGAGCTGGTCAAGTACGAAGATACACGTGCAACTTTGTTCTTTAAAAAAAAATAAAAAAATAATAAATTTTACCTTGTTCTTTCAAACAAAAACAACAAACAAAAAAATAATAATTTGTTCTTTCAAACAAAAAAAATTTTTACTTTGCTTTGTTCTTTCAAAAAAAAACAACCAAAAAAACTTTCTACTTTGTTTAAACAAAAAAGGGGGAAGAAGAAATAAGAAAAGCAAAAAAAAAAAAAAAAAAAAAAAAAAATCTTAGAAATCCCTTTCTTTTATGCTCCTAAAAATTGAAAACCAAAACCAAAAAAAGAAGCCTTTCTTTTATAAACAAAAAACCCTTACTATAAAAAAAAACAACAAAAAAAATAATAAAAAGGCCTTAGCTGGTTATCCCAAATAAATAAAATTTCTTGTCCTCTTAATTTCAAGAGAAGTCAAAAAGCATTTCCTTAATTTTCAAGAAAAAGAAGCCGAAAATCCCTTCTTTCTAATTTAGTGTTCGAAAAAAGAAAAAAACAAAACAACAAAAAACAAAAGTATATATATATACATTAGGCACCAACAAATTCAACAAAATAACAAAAATAGCGCACCATTCATGAAAAATTGCCAACATATCATCAATAAACAAGTATACAATGAAGATAAACCATTATTCATCAAAGAATGCAAGATCATAGCAATATTTACAAGAAAAAGCAAGAGAAATCAAAGGAAGTAAGTTAATGGTTACCTTTTGAAAGAAGATGGGTCTCTGATCTAATGTAAGCCGGCACTCGATCCACGCAAGTAGGCAACGGCAATGAGGCACGCAAAGAGGCAATGAAAGAAAACCCTAGGAAGAGGCGATTTTCGATTTCAAAGAGGAGGGAGGGGGAGAAAAATTTGAAACAAAGCCCCCCAGCCTGAACTCGGACTGTTTAAATTCCCCCAGCAAAGCCTAGCGCAACTATTAGTTGCGCCAGGCTATTTTGAGGCCCCTAGTGGCCTGGCGTAACTATTAGTTGCACTAGGTACTTAGGCCGGGTCTTGGGCTTGGTACGGGCCAGATAGGAGGGCCGGTTCCCCACTTCCTCCTTATTTGATTTATCACCCCTGACAGATGCACGCGCCCCCGAAATGGCATTTCGACCATCCATCGACTTGTCGAGGATGCCGTGCTAAAATAAAGGCGGACCGAGATCGATGAGCACCTCAGTCCTACACCGGAGATATAAAAAGTCTAAAAAAAAAAGAGAAAAAAAAAAAGAAAAAAAAAGAAAAGAGAAGAATTCTCATAGAGAAGCCGAAAAACAATCCCCAAAAAAAAATCACATGAAATAATAACTTCAACATTCTAAAAATATCACATAAAATAGTTTGAAAATCCAATATATATATATATATATATATATCAGAAACAGATCTGTATTCCCCACAGAGACGCACTCGCGTATTTTCGATGCGGTAAAATGTCAATATCTTATCGACAATGCAGCTGTGCAAAATTAATGTCCTAGGTCAAAGGTTCTCCTTGGATCCATGGATCCTACTTCAAAGTAGGAGCGATAGTGTCAATTTCGGTCAAACAGCCAATGCTTGGATCGAATTGATTCCACTGCTAAATCTTTCGAGCCAAGGGCTCTGTCTTTGGATTCATATGAATGTGGGTGTCTTAAGCTTCAGATTCTCCGTTGGAAAATGTCAATCGTTGGTTGAAACCAACCTGTTAAGGATGAGATTACATATCAATCAAACTATGTGCAACCATGCATTCAAAAGGGTTCATTTCCCTTTTATTTTCTGCAGGCTTAAAACCTGTATGGGCAGCGGTATCCCTATAAAGTGTACGCCATGCGTCTGGATATCCGTATGATGGTCATTTGTCCCCATAAATTGTACCCGGGCAGGTCCGGGTCGGAGCTTCCATCGCCTTTGTTGTTGCTTATTACTCCTAATGGGTGCATGATTATGCATAGTTAATTGATGTTTATGATCACTATCAACAAAGACCAGGATTGGATGCCCCCTTTTGGGAGGTACCCAATGTTTGGCTAGATCTATTCAAGGAAGTCAAAATTGGATATTCTAGGTCATGCTGAGCTGAGGCATGCTTTCAATAAATGGCAAGTACTCCTAAAAAGCGTTGTGACATCTATTCACTTCGCTCGGGTGGTCATGCTAAATAAACTTTAGGATCGATGGGTTCGCCCGAAAATCATGAACCCTGCTTTAAGCAGGGGCACCTGCGAATAATCTAATAAGGTCATCAAAGGACTTATAGGATTGGACACAAACTGTGGAGCCTTGCATATGTTTACTTCGCACCTATCTTTGAATATGGGTCGATCACCCCTCTTACTTACGAAGCTGTTGTGTAGACACCCAAATTTGGCCCAAGGCACGATCGAAACACCTTTCGAGAGAGGTGCAATTCTGAGCTTTTAATGGCATGTATGGAACCCTTAGGAATCACCCCAAACCCTTAAGAATCACCCTAGATCCCTTAGGAACGTACCTCAAACCTTTAGAAACCAATCCCGACCCTTAGAACCAATTCCTAACCCTAAACCTAACCTTCCCGGGCAATAGATGAAGAGTGGTGCACTAAGAATATCTGAGGTCTTTTATTGATATCAAATCATATACCATTGGAAAGAAGACTTCTCCATCTTTCCAACGAGCTAAGAATTGCCTCAGTCGGAGTTGTATATCAAAAGTTATGACTATTTGAAAATCAGGTAAAATTTCAAGATTTTTGCCTGGTGCAACTAATAGTTGCGCTAAGCCATTTTCCCCTAGATTTGCTTGGTGCAACTAATAGTTGCGCCAGGCCTTTTTCCCCTAGAAATGGCATGGCGCAACTAATAGTTGCGCCAGGCATAAATGGGTCCCCCCACCCCTCATGAGGCCAACTTCCAAGCTACTGTTCATTACTGTTTTACTATACATTTGCCTCGAAAATTATGACTGGGGTTTGACTTGTTGACGACCTCAACCTTTGGGGTGTGTTTTGATAGTTTTGTTGCACCCATTCCTTACCTATTTACAACCCTCCAAGTGGCCTAAAGCGTCACCCCATCATCCACCATTAGAACCACCTTCACACCTTTCCAAGCTCTAAAAATCCTAGGAAACCTTAGATTTGAGATCACCTAATTGCTAACCTCAATTAGCATCTAAGTGCCCTCCTAACCCACCATTTTCCTATAAATAGAGCCCCCCACCCCTTGGTTTAAGAGTTGAGAATTTTGGCCTTGGAGAAAGAGCTTAAAGTGAGAAGATCTTTCTCCCTTTGGTGCACACCCCCCATACAAATTCCAGAATTCACAAAAATCCTTTAGACCTTAGCATTTCATAGAAAACCCTTAGGTTAGGTGTGTGTGATCCCCTAGCTTCCCTTCCCTACCTCTTAGCTTCAAGCCTTAAGAGTTAGAACCTCACTTACTACCATATAAAGCCTTCAAGAGCTCATCAAAGCAAGCCACGCAAGGCTTTCCTACGGTGCTACAAGGGCCCGAGGGCTCTGGCTCTCCCCTTTCTTCTCCTATCTCCTTTTGGCATTCCCTACCTTCTCATTTCTGCCGTTACGCCGTCGAATTTTTGGTAGGAACGGAGGGGCACAAATAGGATTGGAGGCCCATTTGGGCAAGAGCGAACCATTTCCTTGTCTTTTACATCATTTTATTTTTGGCCATAAGTAGAGACCACGTTAAGCGGATTGATCGAGTGCCTAACACCTTCCCGATCGATATCTGAAGCCCCTACCCAAGAGCCTTTGGTGTGGACCAGATTCAGAGTCATATTTTTAGCACTTAGGTGCTCATAAAAATGAACTAGGTATCCCAGGACATCGAAAGCTCTGGGTGGCGACTCTATATATTTTTTTCGTTAGAAAGCGCATCGTCGCGATGGGATCGTATCGATTCCCACAGTTGCACTGATGGCGACTCTGCTGGGGAGTGGCTAGAAGAGCTTCCCCTTGAACTAGGCCTTTTTTTAATTTTTTCTAACATTTTATTGCTATTTTTTATATTTTATTTTTGCTGGTTTTTTTCACTCACCCCTCTGATTACGTCATTTTACTTACCCCTACGATTCGGCTTTAAATTTCAGCAATTTTTTCCTAGTCACTTGACTGGCACCTTTATTACTCACCCCTACGTTTCCGCTTTAAATTTCAGCAATTTTCCCCTAGTCACTTGACTAGCACCTTTCTTACTTACCCCTATGATTCGGCTTTAAATTTCAGCAATTTTTGCCTAGTCACTTGACTGGCACCTTTGTTACTCACCCCTATGTTTCCGCTTTAAAATTCAACAATTTTCGCCTAGTCACTTGACTGGCACCTTTCTTACTTCCTTTTACAATTCAGCTTTAAATTTTAGCACTTTACATTTCCCGCCTAGTCGCTTGACTGGCCCCGTTATTTTTTTTACTTTCATATTTAAACAGTGGACGCCGACCCTTAGTGGCGGCACGGGATAATCACTCCCGGTCTTTAAACTAAAAAAAACTTCCAAAAACAAGAAAAAACTTTGAAAAAAAATTAAAATTGAACCAAGTTAGGGAGCTTAATTAATTTGTTTTGCGGGTTAGATTTTTCAAAGGGGTTGGTTTAGGCATACATACAAACACCCGGATCTTAGTATGACGGCAGCCCCTAGTGGTGATGATCCAGAAAAGTCCCAGCCCACCTAGTATCTGAGAAGGCGCTTGCGCCGGAGGTATATCGGGTGGGTTCCCATTCTGAAGCTTAAAACCCTTGGGGAGCGCGCTAGCGAGTTATACCGGACTCAATCCTTTAGGTACGGTGAGGGGAGAATCGATCACCAAAAAATAGCTCAGTTCTTGGAAGCCTAGCTTCCACAAAAACTAAAAAAAAAGACTCATTTCGGGCATCAGTCCCTGCTGTCAAATATTCTGAAGCATCTGCTTTTGGCTGGCGCATGTATTAGTTGCTCCAGCACAAAAAGCTGGAATTTATAATTGGCGCAACTAATAGTTGCGCTAGCTTTAAACTCCACGATTTTACCTTGGCGTTACTAATATTTGCGCCAGTGTAAAATTTCTCCCCTACAACCTGGGCGTAAGTATTAGTTGCGCCAGGTCTGTTTAGCAGCACCCATCCCGAATCCTTGGCCCTTTCCACCTCCCGAGTTCCTCGATCAGTGTGCATAGTGCCTTGTTTAGGCCCCGCCATCTCCGACACCCAATATGCCCCTCCCAGTCAAGAGAGGGCAACTTCTTTTTGTCTCATTTCAGGGGATCGGCTCATTTGCCTCAATTTTCGTGCCTTCAATAGATCGAAGGTTCTCCTTCGATTCTTTCGAAGTGCATCAAAACTGTCGCCGCGGGTCTTGAATTAAGGTACGAGAGCCACCCGAAAAAGGGGATTCCAAGGCCTCAGAAGCTTTGTTTTTCAAAAACATTTTCATAAAGTTCAAAATATATATATATATATATAATCAAAACCCAAAAAATATATAGTTTGTGGTGCCAGCACAACGTCATCATCTTGCCCTTCATCATCCAGTAGGGGAAGAAGGAAAAGGATTTTTGGGCCTTTTCCAAGGCACCCTTACCCGACCCGCTCTAAAAGAATGTCGTGGGTAGTGCACTCGGTTTACGCCAATCCCGATTCATCCCTGCCACATTATCCAACCCACTCCCATTCGAGAGAAGTCTTTTCCACCATCCCCCTCACCCAACCACCTTTTACCGTTACCGGCCCATTCGGCGACCCCATATTCCCAACCATTACCCCCCAAAATATCCAAAGTCTAACCCCCCATTCCCCATCTTTTGCCCAAATCATGCCCATGCAAAACCCTAACCCATTTTCTCAACCCACATCCATGCCCCATTTCCCATCTTCACCATGTAGACCCGATCCACCCACGTTCACATACACCACTTACGCCCTATCCGATCCCCCACAATTTCCCCCATCTACCCGGGTCATGCCCATTTTTACCAGGGCCATGCCCATTTTTTCCCAAACACCCACACTATACCCCCCATCATCCTTAAACATCCCTAACCCATCCCCCTCTGCCAATGCCCCACCCCATTCCTTTAATCCATCCCCTATCCCATCATCTACCATGGCCATACCCAATTTTCCTTCCACATCCACCCCGTCCATACCCAATCATCCATTAAATCCACCATCCACATCCGACCCCCCTTCCATGGCCATGATGGAGGAGATGTTCCAAGCATACTCCTCATGGAGGGCTTCCCAAAATATCTCTCCTCCACACCCCACATCCATGAATCCATCCCATACCTTAGCAAACCCCCATGCTTCACTCCCCCATGACCCCCATCAACCTCCCATAATCCACACAATCCAAACCCCCATCACCCACATACCCCAATGCCCCAAGGCCCCATGGCCCATCCCCCCACCATCCATACACCCCAAGGCCAAATGGCCCAAACTCCAAACTCCTACATACCCCAAGGCCCATTGGCCCAAACCCCCTTTTCCCACACATCTCAGGGCCCCACGGCCCAATACCCCACCATCCATAATCTCCAGGGCCCCATGGCCCAATACCCCACTACCCATCATCCCCAAGGCCCATTGGCCCAAAACCCCATTACCCATATCCCCCAGGGCCCATTGGGCCAAACCCATCAGGGGCCCATTGCCCAAATCCACTAATGGCCATGGGACAGACCCAGCAAGGCCCATCAGGCCAAATCCACCAATGGCCCATGGCCCAGACCCAACAAGGCCCATCGGGCCATACCTAACAAGGCCCATCGGGCCAGTCCCAACAGGGTCTCATGGCCCAGACCCATCAAGGCCCATTGGGCAAGACGCACCAAGGGCCCATAGCCAAAACCCACAAAGGCCAATTGGGCCAGACCCACCGAGAGCCCATGGCCCAAACCCACCAAGGCCCATTGGACCAGACTCACTGAGGGCCCATGGCCCAAACCTACCCAGGCCCATTGGCCCAAACCTATCCAGGGCCCATGGCCCAAACCTACTAGGGGTCCATGGCCCAAACCCATCAGTGGCCTATGGCCCAAAATGATCATGGGTTCATGGCCCAAACCCAAACCCCACACTCATACCTTCCACAACACCTCCAACATTTAACCCAACCTTCACATCTGGGTCAAACCCATGCCATACCTCAAACCCAATTTCCCCATGGCCACACACCCCAAGGCCATCCCCAAACCATCCCTCACACCCAATGGCCCTATCCGACCCCACCTCAAAGCCAAATGCCCATCACCCAACAAACCTTTCCTCACCCCCAATGGGCTCACCCAGCCTCCACTCATGCTATTCCAGTCCAACCCATGCAACAACAACAGGAGAATCCCGCCTTCACTGCACATTACGCTGACCAGCAGTATGAAGAGGGCGAGATTAGGAACAGTGAGCCCTATGCTAGGGCATTGACCACCCTCAACCCTCCACCAGTAATTGCCCACCCCCTGGTAGCCCAGAGTGAAGTCCGACTGACGGTCGAGAAAGCGACCCCTATATCTAAAGAGTCAGAGCAGCTGAAAGAACAGTTAGACAAAATACAAAAGCAGCTAATGGAAATGGGTGGCACTGAAATCCATGCCACAGACGTCACAGACCTATGCCTGTTCGTTGAGGTCCCCTTGCCCCCCAAATTTAAAATGCCAGTATTCGACAAGTACAATTGCACGGGCAACCCGATCGCACACCTCAAGTCCTATTATGGGGACATGTGCCAGTACGGCAGGGATAAAAGATTGCTAATAAAAGTCTTTCAGGATAGTTTGATCGGACCGGCCCTGAGGTGGTTCACATCTCTTGAACCATCCATGATGAAGACATGGAAAGATTTGGCGCATTTATTCCAGGAACAGTATGTCTGTAATACTGATATTGAACCACGCAAGTCTGATTTAGCCCGTTTGAAGCAAAATCCAAACGAGGCCTTCAGTGACTACATAGGGCGATGGAGAGCACTGACAGCTCAAGTCAGAAATAGAATACCAGATGATGAGCAGATAGAGATGATTGCAAAGAACACTCTACCAGTGATCTCTGATTTTCTTGTATACCAACAGCAGTCTAGTTTTGCTTATTTGGTGTGGAATGCCAACCACTGCAAGGATGCCATCAGGGAAGGGCGTTTAAGTAAGAATACTTCAGGGGGCCCTAGCGGGGTCAGAAGATTTTCTGAGCAGAGGAACGAGAAATGAATAGGGGGCCATGTCCACAACATAGCCAACACCAGGCCCAATAATAATACTGCTCTGTTTTAATTTCAGGCAGTCCCACTAGTACTAGTTAGGCCTGAGCAGATGCAAAGAATGGGGAATGGGCAAGGAATGCAAATGACCCCGAAACAGAGGAGAGCCTGCTACGAGCGAGTCTTTACACCTCTGGGGCAATCTTTGAGTGTACTTTTACCCCTGTTAGTAGAAAAGGGATTAGTGGCTATCCGCCAACCGCAACCTCCTCCTAACCCAATCCCAAAGAACTATGACCCAAATACCCACTATAATTTTCATCAGGGTCCGGATCACCCTACAGATCGTTGCTTCCCATTGAAGCACGCCATCCAAGATTTAATCGATGTCGAGAAAATCATTCCCCCTGCACCCTCTCAACATACTAATATCCACCAAGTACCACTACCCCCACATCCTACCGGAGGAGTAAGTCCTAGACCCACCATCGGAATGATAGAAGATGAGGAGGAATTCGAATTTGACCCATCCGATTATATTAGTGATCTAGAGAGTTATGTAGTATCGCTGTTAAGAAACATGAAGAGAGGAATATAGGGGTAGTTGAACCCCTAAATTTGTCAGATTATTTCCCCAACCCGACTCCACAAATAGATACCTTGGATCTCAGGGCATACTTTTCATCGCCCACACCCATCAATTATGTGAATATCAATGCATACCAACCATACACCACGACCCCCATCAATTATCCGATGAGCCAACAGGCCCCCAATCCTACACCCGCACCCACCAGTTATCAATGGCCTGTGCCCGCCCCGTTTCAACTACCACCATACACCACAACCCCCATCGATTACCCTTTAAGCCACCAGGCCTCCAATCCAACACCCACACCTATCAGTTATCAATGGCCTACGCCAACCCCATCACCCCTAGTTCAGCCATTGGTGAACTCCGCCACCTCGATCAATTACCTAACGGCCCATCAGACCCCCCATCTCTCGCCAACACCTACCAGCTATCAATGGCCTACTTTTACCTCCTTCCCTCCAATACCACCACCCTCAAGCTTTACCACCCCCATTTGGCCCAATCTTTCCACCCAACCCTCAACTACTGAAATAAATCAGGTGTTGCCCATGCCCTCTGAGCCCACCGTAGAAGTATCTCAAGCACCGACTGCCACACCACTCCAGCTCTCAGGACCAACCTATGATCCTCATCAGGTCCCACTAAGCTATGAACAAACAGATGTCAATGCCGGAAGCAGCAGTAGAGAAGGGGCAGTAGATTTTGTTACCAGATCAGGGAGGATATCAAAGCAACCAAAAATACTAGCAGCAGCACAGGCCCAACTCGAAGGAAAGAAAGACAGTGCGGTGAACCCCTTCGAGAAGATGAGTCGAGAATATATACTGGAGACTCAGCTGAGAAGAATGCCTGCCCATATCACTGTATGGGATCTGTTAATAACGTCCCCACTCCATTTTCAAGTATTAATGGGGGCGTTAAAAAATGCGCATGTATCACTCCAAGTTAGCCCAGATGAAGTCGGGCAGATAATTGGTCAAGTGATGGCCCCAAATGCCATTTCATTTTCTGACTCTGATTTACCTAAGGAAGGAGGTAGCCACTCAAAATCTTTGAATATAACCGTTGAGTCCGGAAATATGATTATCCCCTTGGTACTAATTGATAATAAGTCTGCATTAAATATATGCCCGTTGAGAACCGCCACCAAGATTGGGGTTGATCCGTGCATGTTAAGGCCCACTAGAACCAGCGTTAGAGGGTTTTACAATACCAGGAGAGAAATAATGGGAGAAGTTGATCTTGAGCTATTGATAGGGCCAATGACCTTTTCCATCTTGTTTCAAGTCATGGATATCAAATCCTCATTTAATCTGTTATTGGGGCGCCCGTGGCTACATGAAGTCAGAGCCATACCTTCCACATTGCACCAGAAACTCAAATTTGCATCTGGGCATAAGATCATCACGATCATTGGAGAGGGGCATAGTGAGAAAGAAAAGGCCGCCAACAGCATTGAAAAACCCAATATGCTAGATGTCCCACACACTACTGAGGACGTCGACCTCCACAATTTTGAGTATGAGGTGTCAGCTATACTCCCAGAACCCATTGACGACATCATGTCTAAAACGGGAGGCGGTATGGTAGCGGCAGTGGCAATGCTCCAAAAGTGGGACTATCAGAAAGGAAGGGGTCTAGGATCCAAATTACAAGGCAGAAGAGAGCTAGTTATGGCTAAGGGACAAAAGTAAGATTCGGGCTAGGATATAAACCCACAGAGTAAGAGGTCCGAGAGGCCAAAGAAAAATCCAGGGTCGCTGCGACTGTAAGAGCTCGAGGAATCAACATAGAAGAGGAACCTCACGCTAGGCCACTCATCAGGGATTCTTTTGTCAGTGCAGGTGTCATAAAGATCGATCGAAATGGGGCAACCCATTTGACCCCACACAGACCCATAGCCCCAGTCCATCCCACCAATCCCCAAATCTCCCTTCCCAGCTTGGAGATAGATTTGGCTGTGTTATCCCTTTTCGAGGAATGACGGTCGGTACCTAAGGACCTGATCTCAGATGAAATTGGGATCAATATGATGGAGGTTGACTCCAATGAGCCATATTAGTCAGCACCCTCCATCCCAATAGGTAAAGAAGCGGCCCCTCAGGTACGCAACTGGGCATCTTTGCCCCAAACTCTGGAAGCAGGAAGTGGCCTAAAGTTTGACGCCTGTTTCCCAAAAAAAAGCAACCTATAAAAAGTGAGATAAGCCCTTGGCAGGCAATACCTTGTATATACACAAACTCGCGTTGCCAAGGATCTGTCTCCAAAGAAAACAAAAATCTCGAAAACATGGAAAGAATACAAAATCTCAAAAACATGGAAAAAACATAAAATCCCAAAAACATTGAAAAAATCCAAAGTTCAAAAATATTGTCATTTAAAATTCCAGAAAATGTCCCACAAAAGGGTGCCTTAATCAAAATAGCCATCCCACGTGAAATCGACCCCTTCCTTGTAGAAATACAAGAAGAGGTAGGGATCACGAGTCTGGACGAGGAGGTTCCCATAGAAATAGATTCCCACATCCACTTAGGTAGCGGCAACGGTTGTAATAACCCTGATGGATGCCAGTAATCCACCTTCACCTGCTGATATACCAAGCATTTGAGACATACTTAGCTACGTCTTTCTTCAAACCTCTCCGCCAAAAGCTTTTCTTCAGATCTTGATACATCGTTGTACCACCCAAATGGATTGCATATTTTGACTTATGGGCTTCTTCTAAAATAGTATGACGCATATCGACATCGGTAGGCACTTACAAACGCCCTTTGAATAATACCGATCCATCACTCTTGATAGAAAAATCTGAGCTAGTACCATCTTCAACCCCTTGTCGAATTTTTAGCAATTCATCATCTTTCATCTGAAGCTCATATATGCGATCGAAAATCACTGGTCTGATCATAACATTTGCTAAGAAAGCTCCTGAAGCTTTCACCTCCATCTTCGTATCATACAACAATATGCCCTCTAACAGCTTCCATCTACGGAGTCCCAAAATAAGACACGGTAACTGAGCTGAAGTCTTCTAAATCAAAGCATCCGCAACAATGTTTGCTTTGCCCGGATGATATTGAATGGAGCAATCGTAGTCCTTAAGAAATTCCATCTACCGTCTCTGTCTCATATTCAAGTCCTTTTGTGTGAACAAATTCTTGAGACTCTTGTTGTCTGTGAAACTCTTAAAGGTTTCTCTATATAAATAATGTCTCCATACCTTCAGTACAAATATCACAACCGCTAGCTCAAGGTCATGCGTCGGATAGTTCTTTTTATGATCCTTAAGTTGTCTAGATCCATAGGTAATAACCTTCCTATTCTGATGCGTCGCTATACACCACAAAACCTCCACTCCCTGATGGAATGGCTAACACTTGTGCTAATGTCAATCTCTTCTTGAGTTCTTGGAAACTCTTTTCACATTCCTCATTCTACTCAAATTTAATATCTTTTCTTATAAGTTTCATGAGTAGCCTCGAAATATTTGAGAGCCCTTCCACAAACCTCCTGTAGTATCTATCCAGACCAAGGAAATCGCTAATCTCTATCACAGTTTGCGATTGTTCGCATTTCATTACTGCCTCGATCTTTGTAGGATCCATAGTAACACCTACTTCTAAGACCACATGTCCTAAAGAGTTTACTAATTTTAGCATATAGCTGGTGTTCATGCAACGTCTGCAGAGCAATCCTCAGATGTTGCTCATATTCCTCTCGGCACTTTGAGAATATAAGAATATCATCTACGAACACCACAACACATGTATCCAGATGTGACTTGAATACTCTATTCATGAGACCCATACCTAGTTCTGAATGTCGTCTTCTAAACATCCTCAACTTTCACCTTCAGCTGATGACAACCCGATCTCAAGTCTATCTTGGAAAAGAATCTTGCCGCTTGTAGCTGATCAGATAGTTCATCGATTCTTGGCAAAGCATATCGATTCTTGATAGTTAATTTATTCAAATGAAGATAGTTGACGCACAATCTCATCGACCCATCCTCCTTCTTAACGAATAAGACCGGTGCCCCCGACGGAGACACACTTGGTCTTATAAAACCTTTATCTAACAACTCTTGTAATTGATCTTTCAACTCTTTCAATTCAGCTGGAGTCATTCTATATGTCACTTTAGACACTAGTTCAGTACCTGGGGCTATGTCTATGGCAAACTCAACCTCTTTATCAGGCGGCAATCCCGGCAACTCTTCCGAAAAAATATCTTGAAACTCACAATCTAACAAAATTTTTACTATCATGTTCTTCTCCTCCTTCTGTTCTTGTAAAAATGTTTGATATCCACTACACCCATTTTTCATCATCCGTTTTGCACAGATCGCAGAGATGAATAGTACAAAGGTTGATCGCATGCTGAGAAACTTGAATGATCTACCCTCATCTGGGCGAAATGTAACTATCTTCCTCTGACAATTGACATTTGCATCATGGGTTCATAACCAGTCCATGCCAAGGATTATATCGAATCCTTGCATATCC